>JACJUM010004390.1:6894991-7115226 GCA_020976665.1 Heortia vitessoides
AAAATTATAATAATAATAATATCGGACGACAAACGATGGGCTCTTCGGCAACTTCGTCCGAGTACATAGTAAAACCGTATAGTATTAAAACTACCGATCTGCATATAAATAGCAGGCAATACATTTTTTTTATACAAACTTTCCAATCCCTTTAATTAAACAATCGTACAAGCCTTGATAATTACAAACTTATCAAGAACATATTAATCCAATTTGGTGCTGTCGTTTTCTAGTTATGCACGTTTTTATGTATGTAAATACATTTCCGAATTGCATTAATAATTATATAGGTTTTCTTCCTAATCTATCTAACTATAGTCACTGATTATACCCCTCCCATTGATGAACTCAAAAAATACGTGTTAATAAGTAGTTAATATTATTATTAAACATAAAAAAAATTACACATGAAAAATTATGGTATATTTTCAAAAGAAATCTGTTTGAAGCTATGATTAATGGAATAAATATACACAAGTAATATCTACTTAAAAATGAAATAACTTCGAAGCCATTTTAGATTCATCAGTGAAAAGTTGAATGCTTATGTTTGAGTGTTACTTATCAACATAAGTATATCTAGTATCTATCTATGTGTATCTATGTGTATTGTATATTATTTATTTATTATTTTGTTGAATATCATTAGCCAGCTAGCTTTGTTAGTCGAAGCTAGACACGATATACTCAGATTGTCATTTTGAAATTCAGCGTTCGAGACAACAGCCTGCTCTGCACATTATTACCCCCGCGAAATACAATTTTTACATCCGTGGGAAACCAGGCTATAGAGCAACTATTGCCCGAACCGTTGTTAATGTGAGTCCGACGCTTTATTGACGTTTACTTGACCCGGTTTTATAAAGACGTTATTTTATCTGTATGTTTACAAAATTTAAACACAAATTAAATCTTCCTTCTCACATTTTTGGAATCGCAACCTAACTCTGTAAAAGCTTGAAATCTATAGTTTCTAAGTTATTAAGTGTTTTTTATAATTCTGTCGTATGTATCGAATAATAAATAATTCCGGAAAATATATAAGTAATTGTTCAACAAATTGCAATTAAAATGTTCTATAGTATAATGTTTTTAATTTGTTTTGATTAAATCACGGGTAGTTTTAATGTGTTTAACAGCAGTGTAATGCTGTTATCATAAAGATACAACTATAAACTATTAAAATATTTTGTGTCACATCTACTAATTAAATCACAACCATTCCAACTTTATTAATTACATTCATTCTCAGATTGGAATAATTCAAAACTTTACAATAGCATTTGTTCTGTTAATCTCTAAATCATTATATTTTGACAGTTGTAATGGAAAATGTATGAAACTTTATCAATTAGTCTTTATCGTATAATATTTAGAATAGACACGTGGGATGAAATTTAGTATGCCGTCACTGAGTAGGTACTATGATTTGCAAAATTTGCATAAAAAGTGAAAGGTCCTGAGTTCGATTGCGACCCGTAAAATGTTTTACAAAAAACAATATAAAATACTATGCATGAATATAAAATGTCACATCATACTTACTTTATTATAGAAAATAGATTGCAAACTATGAGAAAATAATCTAAAATCGAAAACAGATAATATAAAAGTAAAAAAAAAAACATAATTGTCTCTTTCATGAGGACAGTAGTACTCCGCCCTGCAATTTTCTGTGTAAATCGCAGAGCAGCGTGTTGTTTAACGCCATAGGACATGTAGCACTTCCCGTCAACAAAAAAGTTTTAAGAGTTTATCAGTAGCTAACAATTTAAAAAGATAATAAGATAAACTTAAATTAATATGTATAAAAGAATCCTTGAATAAAGATAATTTTTCTAATATGTAGTCAAGAAATGTGTAATTTTGCCTATAATTGCTGCGCTGGGGAAGGGTGTTGGTAAACGTAGGACGTAGTAGCTTCACAGCGGGAATGTGACATGATAGGATTTTAGTTTATTAGCAGGGCACCGCGGCTTTACCCGAGGAGTTCCCGCTATCATCGAAATTATATTAGAAATAAAATATTGCTTTTATAATATAATTTTTATAAATATATATTTATTGCCAATTCACTGAGTGAAGATATAGCTTTCTAATAGTGTAAGAATTATTTAAATTGCTCGAGTAGATTTTAAGTTGATCGTACCGAACAAACACACAATATCAAATCATCTATATTATATTAGTATAGATAGGTATAGGAATATATTTTTTATGTCTTAGCAACGATGGGGATTGTTGGCTAGTTGTCAGTAGTAGTAGTCCGTTTGTAATTGTACTTCCGCTTGAATTAAAACAATGAATTGAATTCACTTATGTGTTAGAAAGGCGCAAGCTCAGAACCAATATTTCTATACTGACATATGAGTTAGAACACCTCGTTTTAGTCGCAGCGTAATGAAGCGTTGGCGTCAGTGTTGTAATGAGACGTTGTTACTCCGCAGCTGACAATAGAGGACATTTTTAAAAGGGTTTATGCATCCATTCGACGAACAAAGAGTGACCTGCTAAGGTAATTATGACAGTAGATAGTACTGACAGTACATTTGTGTTTATGTCTCGTATATTTACAAAAAAAGAAATCGTATTTAAAAAAAGGGAAAAGTGGTTTGAAGAAGTGGAGAATATTTTTCTGAAAAATTTGGTAATTTGGTTAACTTGGTAATTTTTCACTCGTACAATTCTTAGGTCAGTTTTAAAACTGAACTTTTAAAATTATATACTCCTGAACAATCCCTTTTTGTCGTTAGTATAATAAGTTACTTTTTATTAGTTACCTCTATAATTTTAAGCCAGTTACTCACATGACTTTAAATTATACAAACATGTCGTATATGGCTATAGCCATGTGTGCCAACGTTGACTACCGTTTCCCATTTTCCTGAAAATTGGATTGAAAGGAAATCATTACCTAAAAGCAGGTAGCACGTTAGAGTGGATTCACAATAAGAAGCGGAGAATTATGAACGGAAAATTCTCACTCTATGAAAGCCTCTTTATTGTAACAAATTGACAGGGATGCATTGGAGGTTCATGATTGGAAATAAAATTTTTTTGATCGAACATTAGTAACCTTGATTGAATAGACTTTGAACAAAATCCGTTCAGACTTGCAGTATAGTCTAGGGTACATGCAAAGAGTTAAAGGAATTGTTATGAAAAAAAACAACATTTATAATTAACTTCTTTTCTAAAAACATTGTAGACGTTGCATTTAATTATCAGACAACAGTAGTATTACAAATCTCTTAAAACATATTCAACAGCTAGACTCAAAACAAACACAAATATTCATCATATAACAAGTTGTCTTAGGAAGAGATCGGATTAACAAATTTTAGTAGATAAGACAGAAATACTATCATTGGCACTATTGGTCCCGTTATATTTTTTTATTCTGTCCTGTTTTTGCTTCTGTGTTGGCTGTGTGCATATTTCACGTTGTACTCGAAAACAGTTTAATTTACCGTAAAAAAACATTAGAAATTATATAATATTATTTATGGTTCCCCTAGGTATTTATTCCTTTATGATTCTGAAAAGTATTATTAGATGACAATATTGTATACCAAAAACTATCGATTCCTATGGTTCTTTCTGTATACACAGAGAAAAGGAAATTTATTCTATTATCATCTTACAGGCTAGCAACGTACTTATGGATTCTTCGGTGTTGCCAAGGTTGTATCAGGTGTCTCTTTGGCTCTTTTGCCCCCGCATAATCATATATATATATATTTCTTGTATTACACAATTTTCACGAATAAAGTTGCAGGCAACAGTTAGTCTATATAGATAAAAGGAAAAGCTGACTGACTGACTGACATACTAACGCAGGGCCTAAGCTTAAAGGTTAGAAATTTGGAGTGTCACAGAAATCTTTTACCCCTTAAAAGAGTAAAATGGGGTGCAAAGTTAGACTTAAGTTTGACTGTTTTTGAAGCTATTCGAATTAATTTCAGTATAAAGGTTCTTCACTGACAGTTATAGTTTAGTTATAAAACACGAATAAAAATTTTATTAAGAGATCATCCCTTAAGGGAGTAACAGGAGGTTTGAAAAGTTAGTATGAAATTTACAACTCAATGCCGTGGATAAAACCGCGGCGCTTAACTAGATTAACATAACAATTTATTTAGGCACCTGCATAATATGGCGTTTCTTTCAGATATTGGAAATACTAAAAAAGTAATGCCTTTCCCACATTATGAACCCTAGATATATCTCTGTACCAGCCTTGAAAGCTGTAAGTGACTTTCCATCCAATTCCGAAACAATCTCGATAAGAGTTGCAAAAATAGTCGTTCAAATTACTGATAGAAACTTCCTGAGTACGGGCCGCCAACAGAATATTATCTTGCCCGTGTAGGTATAACGCATTAGTGGAATTAATGCTCCGCTTTTCAACTTTGTCCGGCGGACGCAAATCCGTGTTCTTGCTATAGATGAAATAAGATCGATATCCCCCAGAGGCGACCTAAATATTTATTAAGTGATTGATGACTGGATTTTTATATAGAAATATTTGACGAATATAAATGTAAAGTTGCCAAGGAAATAAGTCTGACAAGTTGGAATTGCTTTAACAAATTGCTTCGTAAAATGGAATTCAGGATTTTCAATACCTATTTCATTAGAGAATCTGAAAGAAAGAAAGACTTTTATCATATAGATTATTATTCAATCCGAAGCAAGTTTAAAATAGAACATTTTGCTTTAATAAAGTTTACCGTCTATAAATCAAATGCATATACATTAACTAACGACTATGAGAAAACTTAATATGCTAATAAAAGTATGGTGTAAATTTTCCACCGTACCATTTCCACATAATTCAAGTACCTGAGCCCCATTCCGGTGAATACCAGGCCTCAGTAATTTGGAATTCATTTCCACATTCACGTCGCACCGAAAAGCGGTTTAGACCGGTAATAACTGGTGCGATTTGAATGCGCCGTCCACTGCAGTTTGCAATTAAATGTTTCCATTTCAATGGAACTTTGAAATAAGACGAGGTTCCATTCACGCGGTGATTTTAAGCGATAGTGCTTCTTTGTCTTGGTATAGAATTTATTCCATTGTTATTTGAACTGGAATACAAGTCCTATGAGAAATGTTTGCGTTCAGGACACGGCGAACGCACATTAATGTAAGGTATTACAAAAACATTAAAGCTTAGGAGATAGTATAATGTGAAATTTTAAATATAATGTTTTTTCATTAAATACATTATCTTTTCTCTTACTAACTTGCTAAATTAGCAAATCGTACACTTGACGATCCGCGTGATGGTAAGCTTTTGCCAATACACGCTCATTTCTTCACAAGGATATCATCACCAGCTCATCGCCTACCTTAGGTACTTGAGGATATGATGTGGCATAATTACCACTGTACTCGTATTTAATGCAAATTCACTGCTTCTCTCAACCCTATGCAGTAGAAAGAGGTGATTTTGAAATGTCCATGCAAACGTTGGAAAAAGAGCTGCCTCAGGTACGTAATAATTACAAATAATTTATATATTTTGTTGATACGAAATTAGACTTCCTAGTGTTGATAAAGCAAAACATAAAAGTAATTAAGAATTACCATTCATATTTGAAAGAGAAAATAAATATTTACTGAAATTCTATACTCTCGAATAATATCAATGTGATTTTCTTTAAAAAGAAATAAATTCCCATTTTCTCTGACTATTGTAACTTAACCAAACAATATAAGTCCCACCGGGCGCAATAACTCATCGATTATAACTCGAGCAACTTTATTTTAAAATCAAAAGTTAGGACAAAGTTGGTCTCACCCGCCTACAGAGGAATGAAGGCGCGAGGCGGCTTGCTCTCTCAGTCCGCGAGAGAGTTCCAAGCGAGCAAGACGTGTGCCGACCGCCCAAGAGAATGGAGGGAAAAGTTTCATCGACGTATCTCCGTTAACGTCACTCGCAACTTAAATTGTGTTTTAAAAATAGAACAATAATGTTATGGGATTGTGCAGTGAACTTTTTGCGATGGAAATGACTATGACGACTGTTGTGGTGCCATGAATGATATTTGGGCTGGACCGTGAACACAATGAAAGGTTTGTTATTTGATTAGAGCGTATTATGGCAAAAATAATAAACTTAATTGTGTTTCTTTCAATACAATTATTATTAGTGTTATTTTATTTTTGATCAGAACAATAAAAAAAAAAAATGAAGAACCGAATTAGGTGTCTTTTATACTTAATGTGTCTAAAATTTTAAAAAAGTTCTAAATTTAGCTACCTCTAATGTTTACTTAAAATTTCTCAATACTAATTGTTATGTATAATGTTCATTACCTTCAATAAAAAATTTGACGTTTATTCTTGACTTAATTCTTACAACCAAAATTATAACAATATCTTCTTTTTTCAGTTATATTTGATTAAAACCTAACGCTTTTGATAATTATTTTTTTTTGTATCTATCATGTTAATATAATGAGCAAAGTTTATACATAATATAGAGAGAAAAGATAGTTTTGTACTTTTGAGTTTATTCATGGCAAACGTACAAATTACCTATTTAAATAAAATTTGTGTATTTATGCAATAAATAAACTCAAAAACTCTTAAAATATTTTACATTAAGTTACATTATCGGCAAGTAACATAATCTTTATTAAATCCCCATATTCTTATAAAAAAATAGACTATGAATGTTTAAATTGCTAAAGGAACCCTCATAAAGCTGAATTATCAAATTAAAAATTTTTTTTACCAATGTCAATTTGAATAGTTTTAGAAAACATTGTTTACCATTACAAATGAGCGTTCAAAACTTAGCGGCAAATCTGAACACCATAACGCTTGCAGTCTACAGCCTCCTTTTCATAAATATCCTATGTGAATTGCTCTTTAAGATAATTCAGTTGTCCAGATTTACTTGTCCTTGAAATTATCCAGGAAAATTATAAGCTTTTAAAGGAAATTTCAGTAATTAGATTTATATCCCTGTAAGATAATTTCATTATTTAAGTTTATAGGCAAATTCCCTGATGATGATTAATAATAAAGAAATGTGTTTATCAAAAAAACTCTTCCCGGTGTTATATATTAAGACAATATCCCTGAATTATTGATACAATAAAACTTGTTTTCATCTTTCTTTATTAACTCAATCAATTCAAATTTAAAACACACTTCAAATTCGTACCCTAATCTGAAATTAGTAGTCTAAATTACTTGCGTCACCGATTTCAACATATAGATAGAATGAATGAAGTGGTCATCACATGAATGTTTGTCTCGAGCAGTAATCGAACTACTGTTCTGCTGAATAATATCTCCCAATCTATTTATATTTATGGCTAAGATAATAGACAACTCATCATTACATATACTTCTCTAAAAAGGGGGAATTTTGCCCATAATTGCCGCGCTGGGTAAGCGTGTTAGCAATCGCAGAGCGCAGCGTTCGCGGTAAGGATGCTGCTTCCCATCTCCATCCTATGCATTTGAGCTACACTGTCTCGGATGGATATACCACCATCTGTTGGTTCACAAAATTTAAAAATAAATGCATTTTTAAAAAGTTTAGATCTGTTTTAATAAGGCTTCAGTTTTTAAATACTGTAATTAGCAATTTGTGCTCTTGCCAAATATTTAAAAAAAGAAAAAAAACTATATTTTGTTATTAAAAGCGGCTCGGCCCGCTTTATAATTGATTGTCTGATTTGTTTTATTTGAGATTAGAGTCAATATATTTAAAAAGATTTTTAGTAAAAACATTCATCCCTTTGTAAGGATTGTTTGACAAAATGTTTAACTGCTTTTAAATAATGCGGATATTTTAATAATTTGGATGCCCTATTAAAACTATAGATGTCTCAAAGAAACGTTGCTACCGGTTTTTACCTCCTTAGGAATTAATTTCACATAATCCCTTCTTAGTGAGTACCTTCACTAGTAGGAACCTTCATTTTTAATTTGAGACTCCCAACACTTTTAGGTTCTTATATTTCGTGATTAAAGAACGAGTGGCCTTTTGCTTTATATTCACAGAAAGATATCCCAAAAAAATATTTCAGATTTGTTTGTACGTAACATATAATATTTCATATTGTGTGCGAAACTGCAACTTCATAGTTGAAAAATAAACATACAAAAACCATTTTTAAAACATTAAGCAGACGATAAATGGCTACGCTATGCCGCCCGCGGGCATGCGATAGAGGCACGCTCTGATTTATACCGTGGCCCATGAACGACACTGCACTAAATCTTAAAAATAACGATTAACTGCACTTGCATGTGTTTTTATATGCTGCTAGCTTTTAAAACTGATGCTAGTGCAGCGTTGGACACATTTTTAACTTATATTTTCGGGCAGAATTTTTGTTTGATTTTTTTATGGCAACATTTATCCAAACAATACGTAGGGTTTTGAACTTTATATAATGCGTTTCATGTATATTTGCATTTTTTAATCATACACAAGGACTATTTTTTATCTCTACTATGTGTACCGGCGAGCGCAGCGTAGTACGTCAACCCACAAGCTGGACAGACGATCTGACCAAAACTGTATCGTATCGTCTAAAATGATCGGTCCTATTGGAAATACCTTGAAAAAGCCTATGTCCAGCTTACGGCTAATATGATGATGATGTACAAATAGAAACGAATGGTTGAAATGTACGCGAATTCATAATTCTGGAATGACTGTACAAAATTAGATAAATCCTTTTTTATTGGATTGGTATTTGGAATTGTCATCAACATGCAATTGTATCGAATTGGAAAGTTCGTATGGAAAAAACAATTACCTAGTTTATTGTAATCAATTACAAGTTTGTAGGATAGACTCGAGAATAGGATAATACCCCCTTCGGTGACACGATAAAATTTTACTTTATACCTGAAACAAGTGGGGGCCGCTAGTATTCTAATAAATTATTTATTCGCAATCAATGGAATGGAAATTCTCAATTTCCAGCATTTTAAAATAGTTAGCTTTGAACAGCTTTAATTGCGCATTGTCATCATACATTTCATATTTACCTTGTCGAAGCCGTTTTGTTTCATTTACCAACTACTCCTAAAACTTAAAATTTAAAATTGTCTCTTTCTGGATGTCTTTAACGATGTTTCCGTACAACTCACAGTTATTTAATTCTCGGTACAAAGCTTTATGTTAGTCAAAAATTTTGTTTCTTTTTTTTAAATCGAATGAAAACTCTAAGAAAAATTTTTGCGCTAAAGATTTTGATATCTAAACGGGCAGTATGTAAAGTATTCCATTGCTTGCTTGGTTAGCAGCTTAGTGGGGCATGGCTTTAGCTCGCTGCTCTATTCAGGGACGCTGCAACGTTATATTTTGCTAAAAATTTTAAACAGTTACCTAACAGCGGCCATCTTTGTCGGTACATATATACATGGTATAAAGAGTTAATATTAGTACAGTTTATTTCAAAGTTTTATGATAAGTTCAAATTATTTTTTACAAAAACACAATAACGGAAGTTTATAATAAAGTGTATCATAATCATAATTTGCTTCAATCTTATCCGTTTGTTTTTGTCAAGTAACAAACAAGACACAAAGTAAAAGAACATTCACAAAATATGATAATTATTATATTCTAAATCCAATATTCAGCGGACCCCCGGTAATTCAAGCCGTGGCTAATCCATCACCCTCAGTAATCCAATATTTTGTCAATCTTCACTATTGTAGATAATGGACGTTTGAACAGGTTACAACTTATACGTACGCATCTTCACTATTGTGCTCAACGCGTTACATGACGCATTACAAGATACTTTCTAGTAAAAAATCCAGCCTTTAGGGGTTCTGAAGCCGTGGGGTACCAACGGAGTAGAATAGACCGATAGACGGCGGTATATTCATCTGAAACAACATAGCTTAAATACGATGTCGTGAGGATGGGCAGCAGCGTCATCGTCGTGAAGTTTCGCTTTACGATTGCTACCACACCTGCCCTGCGCGGCAATTATAGGCACCCCCAAAAATTCCCCCATCTTAGGAAGGGGTTCTTAGGGGTACTTTATAATCCGACAAATGCGGTAGTTTGATACTGCCCTGCAAAACGTTTGTTGTATTACCGAGAGTTCACTGTACTCCCTTTCAATTATATGCAATTTTTTTAGCTAGGTTGTCGTATATCCTTTTTATACTTTTAATCGTTCTAATAGACACCTCAGATGGCCTTTTTGACTCTGCGCCTTTTGATCTCTAAAAGCCGAATTCTACACTGAATAAAACTCCTGGAACACAATATAGACTACGGAACAATGCCACGCTTTGTTGACGCGTTGGAAATAAGTAGAGAAGTTTGTCAGCGGCGTCGATTTTAAACGTTTCAGAACGTTTGACTGTGTGGAAAACAATATTCACGTTTGAAAAGTCTGATAGTAGTTGATAGCACCAGGCATGTTTTGTAGTTAATCAAATGGTTAATAATACTATAGGAAATCCCTGATCCAATTAATACAATATCTCATTCATTAACATTACCCACAAAATGATTCTCTTGAACCACAAAAATAAATATAAATCTCAAGACACTTCATACGTTGACTAGACTCTGAAATAAGTAGCATATAGTATTTGTGTTTCGGATATCAGCCAACAGAAGAATTACAAATAGAATACTGGGCGGGTTTGAACTTACGACCCTTGGCGCACACGATAGGATCACTACCATCTGCGCCATCTGGACCGTTGAAAATGTATTCACCGGACTCCGAAATAAGTCACTGAAGGCACTTTTGTTACGGACATCGGATAACAAAGGAATCCCAATTTCATACTTAATTACATATTTAACACCCAGACACAGAACAAATACAAATATGTATCATGCATATGTTTGTTTTGGGTGGGGGGATCTAATCCACGACGGATGCGGTATTATAGTCCTTTCAATAAAGCCCTTTAACTAAAACTTTATTAGAATCATGTTTTAAAAGTAAATTATTTTTTTGTCTCAATGTAAAGTTGATTTGTATAAATGTTTCGTAGGCAATCTTTGTAATGTAAACTTTATTCATACTTATAATGCTGAATTCCATGATGCCAATATAAATAGCTCGTGCTTTGTTACTCCATTGACATCTTTCATTGTAATCTAGTTATATTTAAAGGATGTAAATTGATGTGCAAAGTCTAAACTCTCTCTTCACATTTGTAATTTTTGTGTTTTAATTAATTTTGTAATTAACTCTACAATTCTCTTTTATTCACTCCGTTTCTTTTAACCGAAGTAAATACGTACGTGCACATGTTTCATACATTCTTAAATTGTATCTCGGCAGTGTGTTTATTTGTAATTATATAATAATAATATTCACCCAATATCTTATACATCAACTTGGCTCCGAGGTATGACGCTCAAAGCATTTGTGTAACGGACATCAGACAGCAGAGAAATCACAAATATAATGCTTAAACACATATGTTTGACACTCAGAAATTCAAATTCTACAAAAGACCAATCTGATGTGACATACAAAAAAAATCTAGTTTAAAGATTAACAGTTCATAATTGCACATAAAACGTGACGTAGTGGTGTTTTTTTGGTTTTTCTTCTACACCAATTTATTGTTTTATCACTAATACCAATTTATTTTTGACATAGATGACAAATAAATAGTCTAAATGTAATATAAAGCAAAAATATGAAGTAAATTTATAATACATGTCAAAATAGCATTGTATGCAATATAAGTATATTGTTAAATGTATATTGACATGGTAAGACAGAACCAAAATACAAGTCGAATGGTATTAAAGCGTATTAACCGACGTTCGAGCCAGACCCGTCTAGTCTGTGGTTGTAATTAATTGCAGAATACAAGTAAACAAGCAATATTACTTGTTACAAAACACTGTCAGATTGGCAATTTGGTACGGAGTTGTGAATTTGTAATCCTGATTGCTAACAATCGAGTGCAATGTCAATCAATCAACTTAAAGGAAATTCTACTAATATTACAAACTTTTGCGTTTGTAATCATCATCATATTAAAATCCACTGGTGGACACAGGCCTCTCCAAGATAGGAGGTTTTTTATACATAATAGCCGCGCTGATTAAGCTGCGCATCGAATGAGCGAAGAACAGAAGAACGAACAAAAGAAGAGCAGAAGAACTGAGCATGAGCGAAGCTCGTACAATACCAGGTGCAGTGGGAGGCACTATACAACTCTGCCGGTACCTTATAGCAGATTTCACTCTGCCGGTACATGCGGTTTTAATATTAGTTCTGAATGGATTTTGAAATAACTTAATAATAATATAACTTATATGTCAGAACAATACATTGTCTATATATTTTTTTATTTGTCCAAAATATAACGATAAGTATTTTCTGCGTCCCAAACCCCTGCCAAGTTTCATCTGCAAATCTGTTAATTATCGTGTTGTCTTTGCAATACCGGAATAAAAGTTAAAAAGCTGAACAAAAGCTATAGATGACAATGGTTTGCGTCTGAAGCTATTATATAGTCATAACCTCTATTCAGGATCTCTCTCTCACTTACTCCTTATGGTTAATCAGCTGGGTTAACGTCGGTAACTTCTATTCTCGGAAACGTTTATTTTATGCAGACGTTATCCTGACAATAAGTACAACAAGCCTATATTCTATCGGGGTAGGAAGATACTATAGATCTCCTCACGATCTTGGCAGACCTCTCTCGCTTCCTTTACTCTCATTAGTCCTTTCATATACGGTCGTTTATTCCTAGTAATTCAGATCGGGCCCTTTTTTAATATCTCTTCTAGCTGGTTAAGGTATGTTCGCCTAGGACATGATTTATTTAATTTATTGTTTTTAATTTTATTTATTATCATACAAGATGTGTACACAAGTTTTATTTAATTTTGTTTTCTATCATATTCTTTCATCCATCCTTTCTACATGTAGTGACCAATTGAACCTACCCTTTTTATCTAAGTATATTTGTGACACCATCATCTTTTACACCACATCTCACAAAACACACTTACCTGTCCTACCATACATTCCACAAAGTGCTCTCTCTTATTTCAACATTTATTCTACTCGCGAGGTTCTTCGGCCATTCCCAATATTAACTACCATTTGTTGAAACAAACACGCTAATTGTACTGTTTTTGACACGTAGCAGAGACGTGTCAAAAACAGCATACAGCCCATAAAAGTATGTAGGCTCTATCAGCACTATTTTAGCTTTAAGTCCCCTATAATCTAGAACAATTGAAACATTTTGTCTGCTTAAGTAAATGTTATTGTATTAATTATATTCTTTTTATTTTCTTTCCAGAACACGCGTTGCTTCTGATAGCTTTAGCTGTGCAAGTGGCCAGCACGGGTGACAAGCGCCCGCATTTCTCCGTGGAACCACCGTCACGACTCCTGTGGCCTACTACCAGAGGTGCTCACGCGAGCTGCCGGGCAGTCGGCCACCCGCCGCCTGACCTCCACTGGGTCACATATGAAGGACAACTGCTCTCTACCATTCCTGGGTTACGGTAAGTAAACTACATTATGACGACATCTATGACTAAATATGCTCACGACATGGGCCCGTTCACGATCCATCTACTGAAGGTTTTCTAAAGGCTACTCCCGCCAGCAGCGAGGCTGCAAGTTATACATACACCGCTTATTATTTATTACTTCTTTATGATGACTATACAATGAACTAAGGTTGTAATAAGTTATTCAATTGTGGTGATTTTAGAAGACGGCCTTACACGCTTTTTTTAAAATAAAAACGTTAAATATTTGTTTTTAAGTTATATAGTTCAGTTAGATGTACGTCCCAGCATCAGAAATAGATAATAAACTAAAAATGGTCCTAGTAATTAGACAAGTAACAAGCAACTTGCTAGGCTCTTATCGATATCATAAAAAAAACGGTATTTAACGTTACGCAAGCGGTCTCCCTTAAATCCTTATTATATCTATTGGTAGCATTCCGATTAATTGTAAATTGCTCAAAAAAGATAAATGCCTTTTTTCTTACAAGACCCAACGGGATTTTTACGGATACTATAATGTTAGTGATGATGAAGGAGAGAAGAGAATTGTTAATAGTATACTTAAAGATATACATATAGATAGAATAGTACACATATAGATACATGGAGGTTCATTAAGCAATCCTCATTTCACACATATGGTTCAGATGTCGCTTTTTCAACCAAAGTGCTTAACGTGACGTTCTCTATTGCTAATTATAATATGAAATTAATAAGCAATAGCTTTTCTAAACTGCAAGAAAGGCAATCAAGCAATTGGTAAGCGGTCACCACAGTTGATAGAAACATGCGACGTCGCTTGGGTGTCGCGTGTTGCGCCAAACTTCTGAAACGGATGTCATATTACCTAGTTTAATAGAACTGTTTCTAGCTTATAAAATACAAGTGGTTGACCCCCTTTGCATACGGGTTCAATGTGGATAAAAATAGTTATTGTAGGTTATCCCTTGGTAATAGACACCACCGCAGGTTATTTTTATAGACATCTGAAGATATATAATACTGTAGTAAATTATTTTGTCAGCTAGCGTTTGCAAAGGGAATTTTGTAAATAGCAATATGTCTTTTCGTACCCACTATTTTCTTCCGAGTTCTCCAAAATTATTTTCATTATTTTAACGGGAATGTCATTAGCAATTTGGTTGGAAATAAATAGGTTAAAAAACATATTTAGCGTAATAAACTTTACCTTTTTTTTTAACGATAAACGGTTACGTAATAATTATATTTCTGTTCGAAATTTTCTTGAAGAAAAAGTACTCAAGGGAAAAAAAGATATTATACCAGGATCATTGAAGATCCAATTTACTGCGCTTACTAATTATATCGTTTTATTGTTTATTTTATTTTTAAACGATAGTATTTTCATACACGTTATATCTATAAATAAACAGTATTAATTAAACATTAACGTAACCAAACTACTTGTAAGATAAGCAATTACATTAAAAGTTATTAATTGCTTTATCAATTTCCAAAACACAAATTTTGAAAAATTTATTCTAATTTACGTGTACTTCTATGACAGTACTTATTTGTCTTAATTCACCACGGATTTTATCTATCGGTTATCGCCACGATCTATTGATAATAATATTAAAGAAAATAACCCTTTTTTCATCACATATATATCATCATCATCATAGTAGCCGTAAAATATCTACTGCTGGACTCAGGCCTCTCCAAAAAGGGGGGAATATAGCCACTAATTGCCGTGCCGGGCAAGCGTGGTGGCAATAGCAGAACGACGAAAATGCTACTGCTCATTCAGAACATGTGTATTTGAGCTACGCTGTTTCGGATGGATATACCATCTATCTGGTTGCCGTGGGGTACCAGCGGAGTAGAATAGTACCTCCCTCTGTACCAGGGATTGTAAGAGGCAACTGAGGTACCGGAACTGATAGATGCCGGTATACCCATCCGAAACAGTGCAGCTCAAATACACAGGGTGGTAAAGGGTAGCAGCATCCCCATCGCGGAAGCTGCAATCTGCGATTGCCAAAACGCTAGCCCAGCGCGGCAATTATTGGCAAAATTCCCCCATTTTTGGGGATGACTATGTCCAGCAGTGGACTTTCAATGGCTGGAATGATGATGATCTATGGAACTACCTTAGTCACCTTACAAATCTAATATTATACTCATATATATGAAAATTAGATGAAAACACACCTATCTATCACCTATCGAATATATTTATACTCGTAAATCAATATGTAGTCGCGCAATGATATTACATTCAACACCAATTACTGAGTTAGCATATGATGTAGTTGTACAATAAAACAAAACCAGAATGTAGATAATTCAAAGCTGCTCAATGAAGCTTTGTGTGTAAAGCTTCTGTAATGAGATGATTAGTGAAATTCTATTACACGGCCCATAGTAGCCACTGTACAATACAAATTCAACGCACAGCATAAATATATAAAGATGTTTGTTGAACAACGGACATTTACGAATTCAACGTCAAATAATTTGCATTTTTATTTGTACCTCTCATCTACAAAGCTAAAAGTTAAAACTCATTCGCGTCCCTGAAATTAGTGTTGGGAATTCTTGCCGTTTATTGAAATAAAACAATGGGATGAGGTTTCGAAATACTTTTCGCGGTTATATTATGGAGGAATTGCTGAACGTCATTTTATAAATATAAAACATAATATCCATTTAAGTGCCAACTTGTACAAATAATTACGTAGAATAAATAATAGATTGATGAATGATACATATAAAATATGAATGAAACTTAAAAAAAGAAACTTATACATTTGTATCTTTTTATTTGTCTCGTCTTATTTTTTATGAACTAAAAAAATGTAAAAAAGAGGAGAGCTAAAAGCTATTTATATTTGGGATTATAACTACATTATTAACTAAATAACTATATAGTAAAAAATAGAGATATACAAAATAAAAACAATAAAACAGCTTAAATTTAAATAAATAAAACTTGATTTAATCATCATTATCATCATATGGGGCATAAGACGTAAAATGGAGATAAGACCCCCCAAGTGATCTCCAATAGGACCGGTGCCGCACACAAAGTCCAGCACGATCTTGCGGTTTTAGTCAGATAGTCTGTTCGATATAATATTAACTGAAATCTTAGCATGTCATTATTTACTCTCTTGGGATAATGTGAATGTCCTCAGAATAAGAAAATATTTATGTGACACTATTACAATAAACTTAAAAGAAATGATGTAACCATTATTTGAGAATAATACATTTAATCAGTGTTTAACATTTCTTATGGAATGGTATGACCACGAGTAAGAAACAAATATTCAAGCACATCTTTTGTCTATATTATACAATAAAAGAAACTGTTTAAACTTAATAAAATGAAAATATTATGAACTAACCGATAAATAAGGAGGGACGACCAACACATTCAAACTGAATGTGTTTTTTCTGATTCAAAGTTGGAGATGGACCCGTAAATAAACTACTCCCAACTTTAACTATATTTTACAAGGAAACCATACGGCATTCGATGTCATATATATAGTTCTCTAATTTGCCCTATTATTCCGTAGGGGTGCGATAGGCACTTTTTGGTTATTTGGCGAAGTTTCCAGCCTATAGCTTGATAAACGTACCAAGTCCTTTATGATAGTTTTACTGCTGACTTGAGCTTAAATAATTAATTTTTAAACAGGTTGAAATGTTAGATACCTGCCTAAAACATACAAGCCAAAGCTTCTCAATTAGTGATAATTGCTGTAAGATACATAAATAACTTCTCAATAACCTTTTTTTTTAAACCAAAGCATCACGTGTATCGAATTCTATATCCACCATTGACTCCTATGATTAACTAATATCCTTGAGTTCCTCTGTTGGTATTCCACTAAAGTTTCGTTAATATATAGTTGGATTTGTTACTATATATATATTTCTATTTATATTATTCTATAAAAGTTTATTATGATAAAACTATTCTTCAATGGTTTTAAAACTAGGTAATTATGTTTGTAATTATGTTATTAGGTAACTAGTAAAATAGTACTGTAATGACAAATGTACAGAAATGAAAAACAAACTACATTTCAAACTTCATCATCTATGTTAATGTTAGTACATGATAATGTGGCCCACTGGAATTTTCTAACAAATTTGCCTGTACAAAACTTATTTAGTTACTAAAAAAGTCTTTACTAACACGAATTGGCGATGCCTATAAATTTGTTTTTTACTAAAACTAACTATATACCAGGAATCCATGCAAGATGCGACATAATATGTACTGCGAGTGCCGGCTTTTCTAATTTACCCCCTCTATTATTCCCTATGGGTGTGACTAAGGTTGCCAAGTATTTAAAAACTTTGGTTCCGTAACTTTTCTAGCTCTAAATATTTCGAACAATTTGTTTTTTTTTGTACTTACACTTTTGCAAATTTGCTACCCTTCTGGGAGCCAAACGCGATTAAAAAAATATCATAAACAATAAAATTGATGTTGTAGCTGCTTTACTATTAGTTACATCCGATATTGAATTATATTACTGCTAGCGAGGAAGCTAAAGTATCGAAGAATCATACTTCAAAAGTGACCAGGTGTATTGACGTTTTCATCTGTTCACGTACAAAACACAACCATAGAAAGAAAACTAGCACACTCCATTTTTAAAGAATTAAAGACTTGTTTAGTTTTCATTAATGTTATTTTTTATTTTAGTAGATCTAACTAAACAAAAAGAATATATTATTTTTATTATTATTATTTGAGTTTATATTTGTGCGGAGTGTGTTTCGGTAAGAAATAATTAAAATTAATGTACATGGGGTTTGACTATGTAAATATCATAGTTATGGTACAGAAAAGGAGTATCTTCCTACAAAAACTTCCGGATTATGCGGCATGTTTTAAGCAGATCAAAGATTGTAAGGCATCAAGTATGATAAAATAAACATATATATATATATACGCCTGGGTCCCATCAGAGTTGTCAGAGACTATAAATCTCTACTTATTACGATCATAGCATACCTCTCTCGCTTCCCTTACTCGTATTAGTCCTTTCATACACGCTCGTTTATTCTTGGTACTTCTGACCTACCCTTCTTTAATACCTCTTATACCTAGTTAAGATATGGTCATCCTATACGAATTCTTCCTTTCACTTCTGTTCTATATATATTTTGCAGTTATTCTACTTCTGTCCATCCTTTCAACACACTCAAACCATCTCAAAATTAATATTATTATATTAATCTTTAGATGATTTATCTAATATTTATCTAATATATTGAAATTTATTCACACACCGTCACATACATTGACCTGGCTCAGTGGTAAGTTCATGATAGCACTTGGAAATAATTACTGAAATCACAAATATAATACTTCGATACATATTTTAACACCCAAACACAGGAAAAATATCATCATATAAATATTTGTACTGGGTAGAGAACGAACCCACGACCTTTGGGGCACAAGATAAGATCACTACTAGGAAGTGTTTTTAGAAGTGACTTTTTCATAATCCATATTTTTATCATTATCATTAATTTTACTCCGACTTAATCCGGCTTACTAACTAAACGTGCATAGGAAAAATGTACTGGCACCCCTGGGTGCCTCGCGTTTACTCTTCTTAGCTTGAAGATTAATTAGCAAAGTTATTAGTGCATAAGGCCGGATTCACGAACTAATGAGAGTTAGTAATCCAATATTTTTCGCTTTAGTACAATCGATAGAACCCACTTTTACTATCGGCTTTAAAATTTTTATAACTTTATTATTAAATTATCATAAAATGTTTTCAGCCTTCTATAATAAAACAAATTTTATTTCCAAACCACATGAATAATGAAGACCTAGCCACCTTAACTGATTATAAGATAGGCCTTCATTAGCACTTGAAAAATATTTAATGTAAATATTTTTCAAACGATCTTTTGAATTTTAACATTAATACCACCAATTCAAACCACACAGGCTATTCAAATTAGTTTTTTATATAAACTGCTAATCCATATGGTACGAAGTATGACAGAGATATCAGTTAAGCAGTTAAAAGAATTTTTCGTTAGAACTCGTATTTTGCTAGTTTTTACTTAATGCCTTTGTTAAAACTAGATAAACCCAGTTAAGCTAGAGTTAAACTGTACAGTGGTTGTATTTCTAACTTGACCAAATCACCAATTTGTATCCGTCGACCCTACACCTTTTATTTTGAAACTGATATTTAATTTTAGAATTAGTTAATTCTAGTATTAACAAATTTTCTTAGCATGACATTATTTATTCTCTTGGGATACTGTGAATGTCCCCGTTATAAGAACTTATATATGTAATACTATTACAATAAATTTAAAAGAAATAATGTAACCATTATTTGAGAATAATACATTAAATCAGTGTTTAACATTTTCTTATGGAATGATATGACCACGTACACACCAGTAAGAAACAAATATATAGGCACAGCTTTTCTCTATATTATACAACAAAAGAAACTGTTTAAACTTTATAAAATAAAAATATTATGAACTAACCAATAAAAAAGGAGGCACGACCAACACATTCATCCTAAATGTGTTTTTTCTGATTTGAAGTTGGATTTGGACCCGTGAAAATTGAATATTAATAAGTAAATTTATTAAATTTAAATAGTTTAATAATATTAAATAAAAAATAAAAAACTAGTTCTAACTAGGAAAAACGCGTTACATTCAAAAGCTAGTTTTAACTATTAAATATCTGTTCGAAACAGCGAATGCGACTGGTTGTAGACAGGCAGCAGCATTCTTCTCGCATAAATACGTTCTACGATTGCCACCACCCTTTTCCAGCGCAGCAATTGTGGGCAATATTCCCTGTCTTCTGGGGGAGACCCATATCCAACAGTGAACATCCAACGGCTGATATGATGATAACCTTATTATCAGTCTGTTCACTTGTATTCATACTGTGGTTGAAATCTTTCAGAGATAAACCATACTAATTTTGTGAATGTGATAATATATATATCTGTCTCTTTGTTACGCTTTCAAACGAATTATATTTCATAGTATTATATTATAACAGACATAACTCTGTTTTAAGCGATTTATCTCGGAGTCAGTAAATATATGAGAGACAGCATTTCAGAGAATATAATAATTACATTTACCAGTGAATATACCGATTATTCCACCTTCTTTGAAGAATTACGAAAATATGACTATTTAGGAGCTAAGCTATACGTAGAAAGCAAATTGTATACTATTTATAATTTATACTCTAAATAGAATCCTCAGTTCTCCGAAAAAAAGATGTGTACAATATTTCGCAAAAGCTAAAGGCAAATTTTATTTTTTATTTTTATTGAGTGATATCTTAAGCTCTTTTAACGTTACTAAAAAAAATTATACATATGAAAATAATTTTGTGCTATTCCTACTTATTTTAGCTACATTGCTATCAGTAAAGAAGTAAGAAATGTATTGTGTACGAGTACAATCAATCATGACTCACTATTCACTATAGCAAATACTGAACCATATTGTTTGTATTCTTTTGTATTACCATGTCTATGTTACCTGTTTGAAAGTCGAATCGTTATTACTTGGCAACTTTTCGCAGAAATGTTGGCATGAACAACAAGAAAAAGAACTTGAGTCAGAACTTGTTAGTTCATTCTAATGAACCTCAACAACGTCCAGCCTTCCAGGATGCTGTATTTTTAATAAGAGCTTGTGTTAGTGGCCGGTAACTTTTTAAGAAACTCTACTAAGAGACACTTTATGAGCTCCCGTGCCAAAGTTTTTCTGGCTCTATTTAATACTTGGGAGTTTGTTAATGACTTTGAGAGTTTTTTTCGTGGTGCATTATAACGAAGTTTTGGCTAGAGGGCTTTTATTTATTTTGGTATACGAAACTCTTTAAGTTATTTTGTTGTTGAGCGGACTTTTTTCTGCGACAAAAGTTTTGGAACGATTCCTTTGGTATAGATTGTGAATTTGTGTCGGTATCATAAATTTTTTTTAGAATCTTTAAAGCAAAAATTTGTGAAACATTTTTATTTACAATAGTGTTATTTTTATAATTTACGCGTTACTTCTTGTATGAAATTCAAGAACTGTTAGATAAACTTAAAATATAGTAAGATAAACTTTTAAATAAATAAAATAAACTATATTTCAAAAAATTAAAAAAAAATCACTTATCTAAAATAGACTACGTAAGCAAAATACAAATTTTTTACGCTTATAAGAAATCAAGTTAAAAACTACTAAACCGATTTTAGAAACTATCAACTATAAATTGTTTTTTTTATTTATACATCTTTAAAATTTCTAAAAGAGATGTTAATTCCAAACGTATTCAACCAATTAGCTAAAACTTTACGATTGAACAATTATTCAAAAAATTATATATTCTGTTAATTACGTTTTGACGCAAACCGTCTTTTATTTCCCGATTTTTCTCTTGCAATTTTATCACATTCTAGAACAATCCTGCAATAGTAACAGACCATGCTACTGGAGCCTCGTTAGCTAACTGTTGAGCAAACGGCACATGATCCCAAGTAATTCGGGCCGTCGCGTGCACTGCTAACAGCCTAGTTCATATGAACTGAGTAACAAAGTTATGGGTGCCCGCAACGACGTTTTATCGATAAATGTAATAGTAACTAATGAATAAAAGTTGTATCATATTTCTGAATCTGATTAAATAGTTTACATTATGCATGTAATCGAGATATTGATGGTTTAGTATTGATGACATTTCATTATATCTTTACTTTTATATAAATGCTGAAGCTTTTAAAACGGTTGAAAGGCAGCATGCTGGTTATCGAGGACAGTATTTTACTTTTTCGGTTGTTAATTCTATATTTGTACATTTAAAAGAGGCATGCACGTCCAGCTAAAAAAATTTTGAGTACCGCACGACAGATTTTAGAAGGTCTTATTAGTAAATAACTAATGGGAAAACTCTAATATACCTTATCATAGTATTCTTTCATCGGATATATAAGATTACTCTGACTTCTTGCCGTACAGTGTAGCTCAAATCGATATCTATAAAATTCCGAGCAACACTGTTTAGCGAGGTGCAAGTTGGTGCTCGCAAGAACTCGTCCTTTCGACGTATGTGTCAGGCCAACTTTCTCGATTTGGAGCCACTATTCGTGAGCGAACTTGCCGGCATCTTCATTTACTATCACCAGATAGTTAAGTATCAAGAAATTGGGTTAATTAAATAAAAGTACTAATAAAAAACTACTCCATGTTAAAGCTTAACTTCTTGAATTGTCTTAAATGTTAACTAAGCTAATAGTTCCACTTTACCAAATGATAGGCAGTTTACGAAAATTCAGACGAAATCTTATCAATAATAATCAAAAGACAATCAATTAAGAACTATATCACCATATATCAGCCAAAGATGTCTATAGCTAACCCAAGACACAATCATTTGTTCATCACCTTGTCATGGATTCGATCCTTATACTGAACATACATATTTGTGACAAAAATTGGACTTTATTCTAGATGTTATAATAATTATATTTTAGTATCAATATTTTAATTATGTTTTATAAACGTAACATAATTATAATCTAAAAATCTGTGTCAGATCAATGTATGAGATGGGTGATGTGTGATCAATGTATGTCACGCGCACATATGAATTTATCAGAATTATATACATTTTTGGGAGATATTTTGATATAGATAGATAGTCAATAGGCTGTAAGATTTAATAAAATATACCTAATTACACCCGCCTTGTTGCATTTGAGCTACGCTGCTCCTGGTGTCGGCAACTGTCGGTTCCGATGCTTCAGTCGTCTTTTACAATATCATACCAGCCATCGGACGACCACTCATGGAGGTTTCTTAGTACGTGATTTCCAACAGGACCAAATACATGCCCATGTCCAGCGAGATCCGGCTGATCTAGTGAGATCAGACGGGCCAGTTTACACGGCCAGAATATAAAAAATACATTTAAAATTATCAATACAGCAAATCGCACATTACTAGATGTGGGGTTACCAAAATCCTTGCTTTAAGAAGAATCAAAATGCGTATATACTGGGGTTTGTGAGACACCATAGTTAATAGTTTTGGAAACGTAGCTTTTCTACATGACTGGAATTAAATTAAATACATTCTTCGTTATCAGCGAACTCGATACGATTCAAGCCTTTAAAATAATAATGTACGAACTAATAATAAATACATCTCAAATAGCAAATTAATTCTAGTGTTCCAGAATTATCTATTAAATAATTTACGTTAAGTTTGTCAAGTACAAACGCGTCTCGTCAGCCGTAGTTAAGGTTCCATAACGTTTACGCTAAAGGCCCTCAAATTGATACAAAGCACCCAAGAACGCGCCAAATTGGGCGTGAAATAAACGATTACTCTGACGTATAGAGCCGGAATGACTTAACCGTGTACGGGAGACGGTAAATAATTCATGAATTCCGATCTCGTTCGTCGGAAATCACTGTAACCCTTAAGAGGCCCCTCTGTATTACGCTGTTTGCTAGAGATGCAACTGAAATGAAATGAAAGCTATGTATGTGTATATAATGTATTATTGTATATAATATAGTGTTAGGCACGTTATTTTGTCTACTGCAGTTAGAACAAATCACCAAGTGTTGGATCGGTGTCCGAACCTGGCCGGAGGTGAAGCGTCAATAGTTTGCCCTGTACTGGAGATACCGGAAGCGATAGATGGCGGTATATTCATCCAATACAGTGTAGCACTAATGAAACATGGCGGAGATGGGTATCAGCATTCCCGTTGCGTTCCGTGATTTCCACTACGTCTGCCCAGCGTGTCAATTATATATAATTACAGGCAAAATTCTCTCCTGGGAAAGCCGTGTCGAGCTGTAGACGTTCTACGGCTGCTTTAATGATGATAATGACAATATTTTCTTACAAAAGGTAGATACTTCAACACGAGGTAGACCTCTTATAAAGGTCGTTTGCATTGGTACCCCATTCTCTCCTATTTCTACTGCCAAATAGTAGTGTTCGCATTGCTGTGTTCCGGTTCGGAGGTTGAGACTAAAATTACTGTATATATGTGACATTGTATCTTTAGTTTACAAGGGGAGTGACATGCAAGTGATATCTTTGTAATGGCACGTTAATCACCAAGCGGACCGTATGCTTGTTTGCTGACTTCATAAGATAAAATTTAAAAAAAATCTTTTATAACGATGGTGACAATACAACAAAATATACAAAAAGTGGCCAGTACCGGAAGATGGTAAGCGGTTACTGTATATACAGGCGTCTATAGGCATAGACGCCTGCAACATCAGGAATACCATATGCACGTTCAAATAACTGTTCTTGGTTCTTAAATCTCTGGCGAGGGACTCATTCCTAATTTAAAGCAAACTCGAAGTAAATTCCTTTGCAGTCACGCTATTGTTTTTGTATTGGCGACCTTTTGTTTTATAAGGTACTAGCTGTACCCGCGACTTCAACCGCGTGGTATAATTTTTTTTGTGTACCATACTTCTTTATCTTAACTTATATAAACTTTATGTGTCATGTTTATTTATATAATATAAACAAGGGCCTGAAAAATAAGTTTCAAGTTTCTAGCTCTAAAAATAGCGACACTTCCATACAACTTTTCATCCCCCCTTTCGACCCTTATTTCGAAATAAAAAATAGCCTGCCTTTTCTCAGCGTCTAAAAATTGTCTGTGCCAAATTTCATTAAAATCGGTTGAGAGGTTTAAGCGGGAAAGCGTAACAGACAGGATGACAGACAGAGTTACTTTCGCATTTATAATATTAGTAAGGATAAGCATAAACTCTCTCCCGATAGAAAAGTACAAAAAAAATATAATTGATGGTGTATTTGGTATACCTCGTCATGCATTGTCTATTTATTTAAGTATTAATTTATTCTTCATATAACTTGAAACAATTGCACTACATTAAATCAGAAGGGAATAAGGGCTTTTCTTATTTTATTATGGAGATACCAAAAAAGGTCTGAGTCAAAAGGTTAGACCTTTTTTTTGCAAAAAGTTTGAACACAGGTAGGTTTATTGAAATAATTTCTAGAAAATTTTTAACTTTAATCTGGTGTCTTAAACCATTACTGAAAAAAGTATTTTTCTAAAGATACACAACAAAATGAAACGTTAAAGGCATTAGTAGATTCCACAGGGTACATGATTCTAAAAATATATAGTTTCATTAAGAGAAGTCACGAAGATACTCTTAGAATACTTTCATTAACGAAACAGGAAGGAATGTGGGTTGGTCCCTCCCATATTAGGCCCGTCAATTGTTTGAGGCTAATGGAATCTATTGTTCTGAAGTGATGGTGGGTACTCTTAAATGTCACCAACAATTTCCTATAAAAATAATGTTGTATATGTTGGTGGAGATAAAAACATTATTATTATTAAAAGAAATCCTTAATTATTGAAATATATGTAATATGTTTGATAAATGTATACTTACAATTAACTATATATCTACATTGTAAATATTGGAAAATAAAATCAATAGAATCACCAGAAGCCAAAATAATTGTTTACATTTTTTTTGTCTTTTTGCAAGCCTAATGCAAGAATCTGAAAGCAGTTTTCAGCGATGTATCGTAAGAGTTTATAAAGCTGAAAAATAAAAAGCTGATAATACTATGTCACATTTACTCAGAAATATGAGAGCTGGTCTCACCCTTCAAACGGGAACAAAGCAATGCTAACACTGCTGTTTAGCGGTAGAAATTGGTCACAGTGAGTATTCATGAATAACAAATTGGTTACAAAGAAATAAAATTTAACAAATCACTTATGACGGTGTATTCAGTAAATAAAACAATAAATAATCGTATTAATTGGTACCGTCTAATATCCGACGATCATCATGTCAGCCATTGGAAGTCTACAGCTGGACATAGGCCTCCCTAAGAAAGAGGGAATTTTGCCCATAAAAGCCGCACTGGGCAAGCGTGTTGGCAATCGCAGAGCGCAGCTTTCACGACGGGGACGCTGCTGCCCACCCCCGGCCTGTGGATTTAAGCTGCACTGTTCCGGATGGATTTACCGCCATTAGTCGGTTTCGGTACCTTAAGCGCCTCTGACGACACTTGGTCCAGTGGGAGGTACTATTTTACTCTGCCGGTACCTCATGGCTCACGGTATCATTTTATTAGTGTTATTATTACCTTTCTCGATAACTGGGCTATGTAATACTAAATTAATCTAATCTTATAGCCCTGTTAGTACCCTGCGTACCTTTAGTACCCTGCGTTGATACGTCAGTCAAGTCAGTCAGTTTCTCCTCTTACATATGTAGATATAACTGTTTATTAAAATAGCTTAGAAAATCAGAGAGCTTTCATACAAAATTTGCACCCAACTCTTACCCTAACTAACTCTTACACTAACTAAAGAATTTTTTTTAAACAAATATATTACACATGTTTCATGACTTTCAATGAAGAACCTTTTATTCAGTTTCATTTAAATAACTTCAGTTTCATTCTTACTTTGCACTCTTTAGGGGGTGAATTTTAAGAAATCCTTTCTCAGTTCTACGCTACGTTATAAAAGAAACTCTTGGGCAAAATGTAGACCCTGCGTTGATATATCAGTCAGAAATCAAACGTTAGATATTAGTCAGTCATTCAGTCAAAAATCAAGAAATGACTGACTAAATGTTTGATACCTGACTTTTGATTTCTGACGTCACATTTCTACTTTATCTTATGTTTTTATAGAATGTGAGTGATGCTTTTTAGGCAATTTTATTAATGTATCATTTAGCTATCGGAAGTTACCGAGAGAGTTGATCTGTCTCTATTACAGGTGACGTAAAAAGTCTGAGATACCAAAATCGGCAAATGATGTAACCTATATACCCTCCCGGAAAAGCGTGGTTCAAATATTAATGAAAAATATTTTTATTTGTTCTGTGTCTGTACGGCATTTATTTGTGTTTAAGTTTTACATTTATGGTTCCTTTGTTGTCTGATATCCGTAGCGTGATTTATGCTACTTACCTCAGAGTCAACGTATTAAATGTGGTGATAATTTATTGTTTTATTTAAATGGATCACCTACATACGATTTAAATATTTATCAAAACATAATTATTTTGAAATAAATATGTAATCTAAATGTATAATAATTTAAAGATGAACACGATTTTATGAAAATCATAAATAGTGGTTAACTTTTTAAAAAATTATGTAGCGACTTAAATAACAAATATCATTTTCATCATACCAAAAGAAACTGCGAAAGAGTATGCAAATGTGGATTGATTCAGAAAAGAATACATTTCTAGTATTCCCTTCAAAGTAACAAACTTTCCGAATGCCAAATAGCTAAGAAACTTGCCCACTCAGTGTCGTCGGACAGCGCGGCTTAAATAGCTTTTATGACTTAGTAATAAGGCTCGATATCGTAGTAAAGGCTGTGTCAGAGTTGACACGGCTCGTCGTGTCCGATCGTAGTGGGGAAACTTTTGACGCGACCTATTCGGGGAACCAAAGGTATCAACTTACATTGACAACGCTGTTTTGCTTATAAATTACGAACTTTTGCATACGTTTGGACCGTTTGGACCGTGGGGAGGGGAGGGATGGATTAGGTTGTTTGTTACGATATCAGTGTATTGTACGCCATCATGTACAAATAACTGCAAGGGTTGGTGCTATTTTAATGAAATATTAGTAATTCACTATGTTTAAACGCAAAAGTTTATACGAATTTTACGTTATAACAGCTAATATATCTAGTTAGATAGATATTAATTATAATCTGAAATAAACTGGATAAACTACTCTTTATACCAAAAACATGCGTCTGACAAAAATTGTATCACTCATATCAATACACTCTGTTTACGCCACAAATAACGTCACGTAAGGTACTGCTAGTCAAAAATGCATACCTTTTACAAAATATCTATCTAAGTTGATGGGCCTGATGGCGCAAATGGTAGTGATCCTATCTTATGCGCTGAGAGACGTCGATTCGATCCCCACCCAGGACAAACATATATACGATGATATTTGTGTTTATTCAGGGTACGGGTGTTATTTGTATGTATTTGAGTATTATATTTGTGATTCCTCTGTTTTCTGAGATCGTTAACACAATTGCTTTAACTGACTTGGCTCGGAGTCAGTTCAATATTTGAGATGTCTGTGAATATAAGTATTATATATATTAGATATATTAAAAATGTATCAATAAAAATAAAACCTACTTCGAAAAATCCTTTTTCTTACCATAGACCAGAATTTAATACATTGTTGCAATACAACTAATATTTTTTTATCTCTACATCTAGATTAGAGTTATAATAGAATTCTTCTTAAAAGATATTGACGTAATACATTTATACCTAACAATCCGATTTACGAAGATATCGAAATTACAAAGCACTGAAGTAGAAAATGAGGTTTGTCTGCCAATATGAATCACGGCCATGAGATGTGTATGTCAGTGGAAAATTGGCAGTGATCGAATGTGTACGCCAGAAATGTAACCACAAAGTGCTGGCAATACTATAAAATAACAAGTAGTATCTGCATTTTCTGCTGTATGCATATAATTTACTTGTATTCCCCTGCAAAATATTCCACTTTGA
This sequence comes from Heortia vitessoides, assembly GCA_020976665.1. Lineage (NCBI taxonomy): Eukaryota > Metazoa > Arthropoda > Insecta > Lepidoptera > Crambidae > Heortia > Heortia vitessoides. Next base: position 6,924,116 of record JACJUM010004390.1, read on the forward strand.
CTTCACTTTATATAGGATTAAAGTAGCCATTTTCACGTGTCAAATATTTGTTAAAACTTAACAAACATACAGTTATACTAGAAGTATGGTCGTGCTATTGCACATAATCATACATGCATCACTTCGTGTCCTATCGTGGTAGACATAGACTATGGATCTCCATTTGTTACGATCTTGGCATACCTCTCTTGCTTCCCTAACTCGCATTGATCTTTTCATACACGCTCGTTTATTCTTGGTACCTCTGACCTGGCCCTTCTTTAATCATCATAATCATAACAGCCACAAGTCGTCCACTGCTGGACATAGTAGTAAAAGTAATCTCCAAGTAATCTCCAATAGGACCGTTTGTATGCGACCTGTATCTAGCGCGATCCTGCGGTTTTAGTCAGATTGTCTGTCCATTTTGCGGGTGGTCGCCCTACGGTGCGCTTGCCCTGGTCTTCATTCCAGAACCTTACGACTTCATCGGCCATCGGTTCTGCGTACGAAATGCCCTGCCCACTGCCACTTTAACTTACTGTCATGTAATCTGCCGGGCAATATCGGTGTGTCTTTGATTTTGTTACGAATCTCCTCGTACCTGTTTCGATCGCGTAAAGAAACTCCGAGCATTCCCCTCTCCATAGCTCGTTGAGCTACTTTCAGTTGGCCAATATGGCCAATGGTAAGACACCACGTTTCACTACCATAGGTCATCGCTAGTAACACACATTGGTCGAAAACTTTCGATTTGAGGCACTGAGGTATATCGGACGAGAAGATGTTTCAGCTGCCTAGCCAAGTTGGATTTGGCGATTGATCTCTTTCTTGATATTGGACTTACCTAATTAAACTATTTGTCCTGAGTATACATACAAGTCAATAACATCAAGAAGCGAGTACTCAACTAAAACTGGGGTGGGTACAACATGGGCATTACAAATTTCTTTAGTCTTCTCAATAATAATAATACCTTAATTAAATTTTATAAAGAGACATTGAGAGCACAATTAAATTTAATTACTATTGGCGGAGACTAATTAAATATTAAACGCATGATATTATATTATCAAATGCATAAAAAATAGCAAAAGTAGAAGACGTAATTAAAAATGGTAGCCAGCCGTGTGGTACCGGCAAAGGAGTGTAGTACCATTATACCAGATGTACATGATATATCATAAGAAGCACCTCGTAAGACGGCGACTGAAGTTCACAATCCGAAAGATGGCGATTTAATGCAACAGATAAAAATAAAAAAGGTTTTTTTTTATATTAGGGAAGTTTATGTTCAGCAATGGACGTTTAAAGGCTGCTATGATTAAAGTGAATTGGAAATGAAAGTAAATTAGAAGTAAAGTGGAATATACCAATCGTAATCATAATGTGAAAACGACTCAGTTACTGAAACTGATATCAGAAAAACAAATAGCGGTATATCCACAGAAAATAGCGCAGTTCAAGACTTCGAATGCAAAAACTTTTTTTTCCTTGAAGAGCTCTATATCCAGGATTGGACGTTTTACAGTTGATAACATATCATCATTAAATGAATTAAATTAATTGCGTTAACTTAAATAAGCATAAAAAACATTATTAAAATTTTTAAAAATAATAATAATAACTTTATTCAACAACAAAAGGAAGCCTAAACTAAAATACATTTTGATACTTTAGTACCTCAACTAGGTCTCGCCTGTTCTTATAGACACCTATGCTCTGTAGTGTGCATGTAGATGTAGATGTGTGTGTACATGGTCTCATATAATACAAGGTTTGTTAATACAACACATTATTTACGCACACATTACATTAATACACAGAATATTAAGCTATACTGTGTATATACAGTATACACAAACAATAATAGTAACAATAAATATAGTCCAGTCTAGCATAATATTGTTAGCAATTCTTCTGTCTTATTGTAGTCCAATGTCAAAAGCCATTCCGTACTGTTGTTTTGCAAGTATATTTATTCATGTCATGAATATCTGTATCATGGTTAATTTTATTATAAATAAAAAAATATATAAAAATTTAGAAATCGTTGTGCGAACCGTGTACGACATGGCTGATGTATATTTTGGAAATCCACATACCTTCGTCAACTATGAGAGTTTTTAAGAATAAACCACAATTATTGTTTTGAACGAAAGTACGTACGTACGTACAAAGAACAAAATTTAAACTTCACCTATATCGCCTATTTTAGTATATGCTTTATTTTAAGAAATCAATATAAGCAAATTTAATCTTTACGTCACTTCGCCAATTGACTTCCATTTAAAGGTTTTTTTTAAATTCAAAGTAATGAAATACTTTTTTATTATATATTCATACATATGTAGATATAATAAAGGTAACCTGATGGTGCAAGCAGTAGAGTTCCTATCTTGAATGCCAAAGACCGCCAAAGGTTTTATTCCCCAAGCCGAACATTTAGGTGATAAATACTTGTATTTTTCCCGTATGTATTTCTGTATTATATTTGTAATGCCTCTGTTGTCTATGTATAACATAATCATATCAACCATTGAAAGTCACTGCTGGACACAAAGGTTTTTTGCCCATAATTGCCACTCTGGGCAAGCGTGTTGGCAATCGCAGAGCGCAGCTATCGCGACGGGGATACTGCTGCCCATCCCCACCCATTGCATTTGAGCTACACTTTTTCCGATGGATATTCCTTAATCGGCTCTTATGACAGCTGGTGCAGTGTGAGGTACTATTCTATTCTGCCGGTAACTCACGGCACTATATATACCTATAACATAAGTGCTTTGAACTACTTATCTCGAAATCAGGTCAATATATGAGATGTACGATTGTACGAATTTATTTGTTCATACAGTTAATACTTGTATTTTTGCTTGAAAAGTTGTCAGTTGAGAATAGCTTTTTTATATTATGAAATCAGCAAACACGCACACGGTCCATTTGATAGTAAACGTGACTGCAACCAATAGTCGCTAGTGGCATCACAAGGATATCACTAGCGTATCGGTAATCCTGTGATCTTAAGATACTATGTCACATTTACCTAGTAATTTCACTGCCCCTCTCACCCACCACTACTATTTGGCGGTAGAAATAGGTGAGAGTGGTGTACCAATGCAGCCAACTTTTGTAAAAGATCTACCTCATTGAGGTAGTTGCAACGTTTCAGTTCAAAAGCAGTAAAATGTTATATTAGGTGCAAATCTCTATGTATATTTTTAAGCTGTTGCCAAATTGAGCTTAAAAAGTTGACAATTGATAACAATTATAACTCTACAGTCCAAAAGCAGTAGAATGTTATTTTTAATGTCATAATTAGACACATTAGCATTAGCTCCAAGCTCTATCTTTTTAAACTGTTGTCAAAACGTGATTAAAAAGTTGACATACAGCAAATGTTTTAACGCTTTAGTTCAAAAGCAGTAAAATGTTATTTTAAATATATATATATTATTGCTTTATGTTAGCAGTAAAATGGCATTTTAAAGAAATGCTATGATAAATTAAACTGTGTTAACTACAAATCTCTACGTACGTTTTTAAGCTGTTATTAAAATGAGGTTAAAAAGTCGACCGTTGACAACAATTCCAACGCTTTAATTCTAAAGCTGTAAAACATTATATTAAAGAAATGTCATTTAATCAGACGTCATATAGCTCATCAAATTAGCTGTAGATGGTAATAGCAAGTGGGTCTCCACATCATAACCTTTTATAACCTAAGTTCTGTGATGGTTGGTTGCGGCTGATACGGGCCAAACGAGGCTAGAATTAATGACCATACTTGTGTAATTACTCTGGCCTACGTGCAGCTAAATTGAGTTCCTATGTATAAAGGCAAGTGAACATGAGAAATATTTTTATGTATATATATACATATATATATTTTATATCATATGCATTTATTGCGTTTATTTATACAAATATGTATGCCACGTTTATTTATTTTGTATATATATTGCCTGCACCACTATATATATATATATATTTTTCAATTTTGTGTAATGGTTGACTGACTGAGACTTGAGATAATGCCATCTGGCATTAAGTCCGCCATTTGTACATTTTGTAACAATTTGTCCAATAAAGTTAAATAAATAAATAAAAAAATAGACATATGCCATTGAAGATTTTTTGTAGACCTTTTAATGTGTACAATACTGTGATGCATTATTTTGATCTATCTCGTCGGGGTGAACCAGCGTTTGTAATATTTGCAATAAATGGGCATCTCATATGAAAACATGTTTTGTACATATAAACCGTCCTGTTTTCTTTATGATAAAAAAAAATTAAAATTGGTGGCAATTTTGAAATATATTAGCATACATAAGGACAGACAGCGGAAAGCGACTTTTTTGTATACTATGTAGCGATTATTTCTTTGTCAAACCTTTGTATGTAGCAATATTCATAACAGCGCGAGTGTCGCCGCTCCATTGATATCTGTCATTATCGTTGTATATCTGATACTTTGTCAGCGAGAAACTCGGCTTATTCGACAATTATGTTTTTTTCCCGCGAAAACTTTTTTCCTGCAGGCTGCATTACACGAGCCACCAGAAACGAATCTGCAAGAAAAAACAGTAAAGATAAAGGTTCGATTAACACTAAGTAATCAGTTCCATTAAGGAACCCCTAGCAGCGTTGGCGGTAACAAACCTTTGTCTGGAATTGCAATTTCTTTCTCGTTAATCCCCAGGCACATGCTACCGGACGGCAAACTCGTTCTGGGAGCTCGCCGGCCGCTAATCGACGCGGGCGCAGGCAGCGGTGGCGCCATCTGGAGGTGCAGAGCGTCAAACCGCGCAGGCACGGTGCTTTCGAGACCAATGCTCTTGCAGCATGGTGAGTTAATAATAGTCCTTTTTAATTACGGAATAGACTATATACTCTGCGTATAAGTAATTGGTTACTGTAGCTTAAAATAGCGGTTCTCTTTCTTTTAAAAACTAATTCTCGGTAAAAAATTAACACCATTCAGTTTTACATAAAAACTATTTAAAAATCGTTTATACTTTTTTTTCACAACTACTCATATATTCACCTTACTGAGATAAGTTACTTTAAGCACTTGTGTTACGCATATCAATCAACCGAGGAATCACAAATATAAAAAATATATACATATTTAACACCCAGACTCAGAAGAAACACAAATAGTCTTCGTAAATGCTCTGGGTGAGGATCAAACAAACTACCCTTGGCGCTTCTACAAGTAAAGGACACTACTGAATGTGCTGTAAGGTTGTGATAAACAACGTTGTATATTAATTACCACACAAACCATGTATAATATATCGTATAACATAATGTTTTAATGTATAATTATTTTTTTCATTAGTTCTATATAAAGATCTGGTTTATACCTGACTTGACAATTTAATATATATTTAGAATGTCACAAAACTCACAAACTTTGACGGCATGTCTCCTCGTGCTGTAGACCTGACTTGTAATCTCATAACAGGTTAATTAATTATATTTCACATCTGAAAATTTGTTTACAACGAGTGTAACTCGCATTAGAACAGAAGAATAAGCACAAAGTTGGCTGCCGTAATTACTTTTGCCATTGACGGCTGAGCTCCGTCTCATTTGCGAGAAATAATGCAAATTATAAAAACTGTAAACAACAGTCTCGCAATAAACAGATGTACGGAAAGAGAAAAACAAATTACAACTTTGAGACGAGTTGGACCAATTAACTTTCCGTTACACTGCCTGGAAAATATAGAATAAAATGGAATACGGCCTACGGCCGCCGGAGTTTTTACACGGGGAAACTTTTAATTAAGGGATTAAAAATGACATTAGAGTGAGTTCGCAACAAGGTAACTTTCTCTTTGTTGGTTATGTCCGAAAGGAAAATTCAAACGCGAGTTACATTGCGATTATCTAAACGCTACGGATACAGTTTTCTTTATTAGAGCTTGTTAAAAGTTGCCCAGTTACCCCAGAGGAGTGAATAAAGGAAAGTTGCCGTCTTTACTAAGTTGAGTGATGTTTCCTTTATATTAAGGATCGTAAGGATCGCTGACTCCGTTCGCTAATGTGTAACTTCGGGAGAATTTAGAAACTTTAAATGGAGCTTAATGAATTTATTATTTTGTATTGAAACATGGTCATGGATATAATACATTAATTAAATGTCACGGTGCTACAGTTTTTAAAATGACACAAAAAATGGTGGGTATCTTTGGCTCCTGTAATACTTTTTCATGGAAGGTAATATACACTGTGAACGCTCAGTGGCTGACATTTTCCAATACTAGTACACAACCCTACTATTGAGTATCTAGCGTACGTTTACATACTGGAGAGGATAGCGTTTCAAAGTTAATATTTACTGACTCGATTATACTCAGTCGAGTACATATCCATGTTTTCATAATCACATTCCAGTCCCTTTTGTGACTAAATATTGGGATATTCCAAAAGATGAATATTATCAGTCCAATTACTTTTTCCGCCAGGGGAGAAGGAAAGTTTTAATTAAAGACTGAACGACATTATGTCCTTCGTCCCGGAAAAATGAAGCTTGTTATGGAAACCAGTATTTTCTTTATTAAAAATATATAAAGATGGTCCCCAGCCTTCCCTCTCCAGGATAGGATATTCCCGGCATATTTATAACCGTTTATTTTGCGTATCACTTAATTGATATTCCACGTATATCGCTCTTGTTTATGTATACAAATCACTGGGTATAAATTAATTAAGGGAAAGGAAAGGGGATGTAACGCTTTAAAAATATTTAATGAAAGCTTTTTCGAATTTTCATAATTGTGTTTTGAAATATATTTTGCTTTCAGTTTTTAAAAGATTGTACCAAATTACAATACAACTTATAAATTTTCTAAAGTATTAAATTATGATCAAGTTTAGACTGCATTATTAATAATGAAGAGATAAGAAGAAAAATTTTCCTAATACTACTTTAAGGCTTTATTTGGCAATGAAAGTTGCATATTTTTTCGTTAGTCCGAACGGTAAACGGTTAGTGTATGTAATGTCAACATAAACTACGAATTCATAATGGTTAAAATAACAAAAAACAAGTTAAGCAATTTTATTTAAGATCGAGTTAGGGCCTTCTTCTCCGGAGCATTTGGCGGGTCGAAGAAGAAAGTCTTCCTAAGGACTAGCAAATCGTTATTCCGCTTGTATTTTTAACAAAAAATATAGACGTCCTGCACCGGCTGCATATTCCCTTAGCTACAGTTTTGTTATTAGTGTTTACTAATTGACGTAAGTTTGAATCGTGACATACTATTCTTAGTGGCAGATACCGATGGCAGTGGCAGTAACTTGTAAGCCAAAGGTCGTAGGCTCGCGCCCCACCCAGGACAGATATTTGTATGATGATATTTGTCTTTATTCTGTTTCTGGGTATTCATATATATTATGATATCTATGTATATATATATATGTATGTATATATATATGTATGTATATATATATGTATGTATATATATATATATATATATATATATATATATATATATATATATATATATGTATGTATATAAATATATATACAACAGCGTACCTTAAATGCAACAGGGCGGGGACTCGAAGCAGCACTCCTGTTACGCAACTACGCCCTGCAATTGCCACCACGCCTGCCCAATCCGGCAAAATTTCTCGTTCCATTCGACAATAGACCTACTATTGTCCAGTAGTGGGCGTCCTATGGCTGTTATCATGATGAGCCGAGAAAACTTAATACAAACTTACCCACTACTGACTTACATAGAAACTATGTTCACTCCACTACACTTTATTTTAAGCAAACAAAGACTTATTTTGCTTTGTATTTCTAGAAATTACACGCGGGCATCGTTAGTACAAGTGGCGAATTGGAACCTCCCAATCGATATAAAATATTGCTAACAAGACCCTCAGCCGATTCACAATCGAATCGAGTTACAAGTGTCCATAAGCAACTTTTAACAGATCCAATTACTTAGGATTTTTCCATATTTCTCTGACAAATGAAGTTATTATGAAAACAGTATCGGAAAGCTGAAAGTCTAGTATTATTGTTTCATTTGGTTTTCAAAATAGATAAACAAATTTAAGATATTTCATTATGTTTCATTATTTTATAATAAGTTTAGTATTTGAATAATTTATTTTACTAGTTCTTAGACATTTTATATGAATTTTAGTGATTAATGAATCTTCGTAAAGATACGTTATGATTCTAAATAAAATTTAATTACAGCAAAAGATGTCAGAAAATTTTATTGAAATGATAACCAATATTAAACTATGATTTGATGGCGTAATTACGTTGACCACAGTAGTGATATAAAATAATACGTATAAAAAATAACGACAAAAAATGCAAAAATAAAATGTATGATTTAGTAAATAAATTTAAACTTTTTAGCAGTTAGGAATTTTTTTATATAATAATAGTAAATAAATGCATACTACGTCTAATATTGACCTTACTGCGAGATACGTTACTAAAAGCACTATGTTAAGGATATCGGACAACAGAAGAATCAAAAATATAATACTTAGTTACATATTTTTAACACCAACACATGGAACAAACAAAAATTTTTGTTTAATTCATGTAGTGTCTTAAATATGAACATTATCATGATAATGTTGTTGGACGTCCACTGTTTGACATAGGCCTACCCTTGTTGGACACAGGAAAGAGGGTATTTTGCCCTTAACATGCTGAGCAAGCGTGGTGATGGGGTTGCTGCTGCCTTGATCGGTACTTTTAAGCTGCGCTATAACGGATAGATCTATCGGCTCCAGTGCATTATGTTCGCCAAAGCATCCCTTCGTAATGAAACAGATAGAAGGTCAAATTTAGGCTCAACAATACATAGAATAGAATTACTATGAAAGAGTAAAGAATGAAAATATAAAATTTAACAAATAATAGATCTATAATGATAATAGAGGAATGAAACAAAAGCATAATATAGATGAAATTAGAAACAATATTACGTTAATTTTAAAAAAATCACTGTTTTCTTACATGAGGTTTAGAATAAAAACAAATAAACGGTTACAAGGGGAGGTTCGATTCTATTACCATCATATCACCATTGGAAGTCCACTGCTGGACATAGGCCTCCCTAAGAAAGGGGTAGTTTTGCACATAATTACCGCGATGGGTAAGTGTGTTGGCAACCACAGAGCGCAGCTTTCTCGACGGCTATACTGCTGCCCATCCCCGCCCTGTGCATGTAAGCTGCACTGTTTCGAATGGATGTACCCCCATCTGTCAGTTCTGGTACCTTAGTCGCCACTTACGACCTGGTATATGGAGGAAGTAGTATTCTACTCTGCCGGTCCCTCGCGGTATTGTCGGTACCTCACAATTTTATTATGCTGGTACTCTACAGCTAAAATCAAATTAAAGAAGTTAAACCAATAGATAATTACTTTAAATAGATCCTAATACATTGTGGTCTTATGTTTTATATACATAGAAAGGACAAGTTGCTTAACTTTAAGTTACATTTGAGGATTGTTTATACTCGTATAGCGTCGCGACAGCTAATATATTGAAAAAAAAACATCCATACTAATATTATAAAGAGGAAAAATTTGATTCACTTAACCATTTTAAATAATTCCTTCAACATTGGAAGCTATATCTTCACTAAGTAATAAAAAGAATATATTTTATATCCTAAAATCAAACTATAGACAACTATTATTGAATGTAACTAGGCAACATTTAAATTATTTGAGAGAATAGAAGCGAGTTTATAATGAATAAACCCAAAAACTACTGAGCGCATTAAAAAAAATATTCTACTATTGGTAAGCTACATTATCTACAAATAATATAAGCTGTATTTTATCCCTTATTTTGATGGTAACGGAAACCACGTGGGTAAAACCGCATTGACCTGCGGATCGTTAATACTTAGGTTGCCTTTATTTTATGTGCTTTTTATATTGGACATATACCATTACATTAAAATATTTTACTACTTTTTAAATTATTAAACGCTACACATAAATATCTCTTTTCATTTCCTCACTTTAGCATGCCATCGAGTACAAAATAGCTGATTGCAAAATGTGCTTATCATATTTTAATATTTTCTCGTACAGCGAGAAATTCACAAAGGCAGGCAGAATTGAAGAGCAACAAATGGAAGCGTTTGTAAGACTATTCTCATTCAAATGAGTTCCGAAGAAAGTATTTGAAGCTTTGATGTTATAATATCTAATGACTTTTTTATAAGAGAAAAAGAATCCACTTACCGGAATACAAGATCTTTTAATTAATGTATAGTAATCGATGACATACAAAAAGAAGTTAATATTGTGTTAGTTCTCAATTTTAAAATAATTATATGCACTTTTATTTACCCTTTACCAATAATTTTTATTCAAAATAAATAATATTAATAAGTCAAAGTGTATATGTATTGTAAGTGTATATTTAAGAAAAATTTATTAAATCATACTTCAAATTGATTTTTATATAAACAAATTTCGTTTAAAATATGTTTCGTATACTTTTTCTATTAAAGTAAATTAAGATGGCCAAAAACCGAAAGTAATAAGGTTTAAAATAATTGGTACCGACGAAGATTGGCTTGTACAAAAAATAAAGCTATGTCCAAGGCAATTATTTCATTCTTTTGTTTTATATTTTCCTTTATATTTTTGCTTTATATCTCATACCACTGGCAACAAGACAAAACAATTAATTCTTAACTTATATTTAAATTATTATTTATTCTGTATTTAAAGTCTTATTCTTTGTATAGTGGAAGACAACATACTGTCTCATGCCGTGCGACAACTGATCCCAGCTAAAGTTGCCGGGTCGGTTGTTCTACGATGCGAAATATCGCCTCAAGTGGGTATTGTCGATATCACGTGGTTGCAAGATGGTTTACCACTCTCTTCTGGATTTCTGGTATCAGGCACGTATTAAAATTATAAATTATAAGCTAAGATGTTGGGAAGTTTCCAAGTTAATGCACATTCGGACATTGTTTATGTTGAGACGATAATTGCTTCATTTTAGATTCGCGTTGGATTTCTGGTGCTGGAGGGTTATTGCTCGGTTCGGATTTAACTCAAGCGGATATCCAAGCTGATTATTCATGCGTAGCGCTCGACATTCCAAGTCCGCCTTTGAAACTTACAACAGATGGTGAGCATCCCTTAAGTAAAGATCAAATTTACGCAAAATTGATTATCCAATATTTAAACTTATTTCTTCTCTATTTAGATAGCAGCTGGTTGGAAAATATAGAACTTAACTCTGTTGAGTCTAGAAATGGAGATACTGTTATTCTCCCATGCATATTACGTCATATGACAAGTCATACTGTTAGGTAAGTGGATCAATGACATTGTAGTATGGACGCTTTTATAGATGCATAGTATAGCAAAATTTAAACGTCAGTTGGCAGCGGCAGGACGCAACTGGAACATGGACTGCTGCTTCTAGTGAAGGAATGGTTCGTGGAGGGGCTTTAGTATTCCCAAATGCAAGAGAACATCATGCAGCAAGATACGCTTGTTCCGCTGGATTGGAAACTTCTCAACGAATGATCATACGATTAGTGATTTATGAAACGTTGACTGTGGCTGTTACACCAAATCCTTTGGTAAGTGAATTTTAAAATTCGCATTAAATAAGCAAGAGATAGTATCGCTTATCTGCACATAACAGGGTTGATATAATAATGAATTGTATACGCAGATGCTAGGGACAGGCGGCACAAGTCATTTCAATTGCTCAGTGCACGGTGGTCGCGGTGGCGGAGTAACCTTGAGTTGGCAGCATGAAGGGAGGCCGCTTCACGCTCCTCAATCACGCCTATCACTTGGCCCAGTTAGACCGCACCATGCTGGGCTTTATCAGTGCACTGCGCACGACCATTCTGAGACGGCTGTTGCTGGCGCAGAATTAATAATTGCTGGTAATATTCCTAATAAAATTAAAGATTCTGATTTAAATAAGCTGTCTTGAATATTTTATCGATGTGAATTCATTTGGATTACAAGGATTTAAACTTTTAGATAGACCACCGAGATTGGTCGCGACATTCAGCGAAGCAGTCACAAGAATCGGGCAAAGTATAGCACTGAGATGTGCCGCTACAGGTATTCCTCCACCAAGAATTGTGTGGACTTTGGACGATCGGCCTTTGCCTGCTGCGCCAGATAAGTAAGTAAATTGCTAATATTGTGAGCATTTTTTCTTTTTTATGCTAACTAGGGTTTAATTTGATTTATGTTAAATTCAGGTATACAGTGACTACGAGGGCTGAATCATTGCCAAGCGGCGAAGAAGGCGCAATAGTATCAACACTAAGTGTGACCATACGGACTGCTGATGAAGGTGGTAGATATGGTTGTAACGCGACCAATTCAAAAGGGTCACATGCTCATCATTCAAGACTGAACGTTTACGGTACCTATTTAACTTATTAGTTTAATTACACCGTGTATAAGGGATATATAGGCATTAGAATTATTCAAACTTTGTCTTTATCATATTTACTACTTCTTTTTTTCTATTATTGTTAAAACATACATACATCATCAAATCACTTAACTTTAATTTATTTTTCTGTTCACTTGCTATTATTTTTATTTATTTGGTCGGCCCTTGTGACTTATAATTCAAAATATTAATTTTAAATATATTAAGCAACAGTCTCCCACTATACATAATTTAGTTTTGTGCATTATTTACTAGATTTATTGTTGCATAAAATATTTCTTATGTAGGGAGAGTAAACTCATTATTATGATTACTATTAAAGAGTAATATCAATTTTTTATTGCAGGTCCTCCTAATATTAGATATTTACCTTCGATACATGTCAAGACTGACACTGATGTTAATTTATATTGCCCTTATTCTGGTTATCCTATAAAGTAAGTAATTATATTATTGTCTCAATTAAAACTGATAAACAGATTAAAGGTGAAACATTAAAATTAAATATGTATTGTCAACATCTTTTTAGAGACGTTATATGGCGTCGGGAAGATGGGACTTTAGTTGATGTTGCAATAGAGCCAGGTGATGAACGGGGAATATTGAGATTAAACTCTGTAAGGGCTTCTGTAGCAGGCAGTTACACTTGTGAAGTCCGCGCCGAGAGCGGTGAATTGGCTAGAAGAACTGTACGCATTGAAATTCATAGTAAGTCATACATATTTTCCTGCATTCAAGGTTAATATTTTCAATATACGATAAATAAATATAATATATTTTTTTATTTCAAAACTCATGATAGAACCACCGAAAATTGCGCCATTTCATTTCCCTGAAGAACTAGAAGTAGGTGGAAGTACGCAAGCAACGTGTAGTTTATTGTCTGGAGATAAGCCAATCCAATTTACATGGCATAAAGACAATTTACCAATATCTTCAACGCTTAAGGTAAAGTAACAAATTGGTTTTACAAATTTAACTTAATGCTATTTCTACACTAAATGTATCTAATATAAAACACGATTGAACAGGTTGAACAGAAGAATATGGATTTTTTTACGTTATTGATCATACAAGACCTAACATCAGCTCATACCGGAGAATATACATGTAAAGCTACAAACGATTTCGGAACCGTGAGCCACAGCGCGTCACTACTTGTAAAAGGTAGTTATGAATGAAATACCTCATATTAGCGTAATATAGTACTGAATAACATACAAAGCAGTCTCTCCACACAGAAACGCCAACGTGGGTCTGGCGAGCACAAAACACGTCGATATCAGCGGGGGCTGCGTTGCTTTTACCTTGCTCAGCTAAGGGGCAGCCGTCTCCTAGGATTTCATGGGAATATTCATCAGGTAAAAACACGTTCTTTAATAGTAAAATGCCTACGAAACGATAATAGACTCTGTTTCTACACACATTGCCACATAGCGTAGACACAATAATAATAATATTTTCATTTTTCTCCTTCACACTCAAGAATTTCTGTACAATAACTTTAAAAATATTGAATTATAAAATTGAATCAAGTTTCAAGTGCGATGGAGACTGGAGTCTGAAACTAAGCTTACCTTACTAACCTTGTAATTTTTCAAATTACCAGGCCTTTCTACCAGTACAACAGTATATCCTTATATATTAGTGTATGTATTATTTTAAATATAAAATAAGGAAATCGGTCATAAATGTATCATTGTACAATAGCAACAACATTGTACAAAGATATATTTATGAGTCGAAGACAGGGAAATGTAATTGTATGTGTGTATATACTGTATAGATGGAGAAAACTGGCGCCATGTTTTATGGGGCCAAGCAGAAGCTACAGATGCTAGTGGAGGGTCTGTGCTCTCCGATGGAACAGTGTGGCTTCGAGCTGCTACACCTGACCATGAAGGATGGTACCGATGTACTGCACATGTCCAACATTCTTTCCTGCATCACATATTCTATTTAGATGTTAGAGGTTTGTACGATCAAATCGTTTCTACTATGCCTTGTCTATCTTTACAATATATTTTTACATAACCATATGATTTTTAATAGAACCGCCGAAATTGACTAGAGGGAGTGGCGGTGGAGAAACCAGATGGGTGATCAGAGGCACAATTGCTCGATTATCATGTACTGTTAGGGGTGAACCAGAAATACACATGCATTGGACACATGACTCCAGACCGTTGGCTTTACAGTAAGTAACGTAAAGTAACTTATTAAGTAATTTTGTTTCATGATATATGTAGATATACTAGTTTTTTAAGCAAATGTTTTCTGTGCTACTAGTGGTGCAGGTGGTGTAGAAACAAGAGATAGTGGTAATGGAGGCTTAGTATCAGAGGTGACAATAACCCATGCGGGACCTGAACACGCTGGAGAATATAAGTGCCTTGCCAGAAATCTTTATGGAAATGACGAACTAATATTTCGATTATTTGTAAAAGGTAAGAGCAACTTGTATCTTAAACAGCTGTTTAAACTAAATAGATTTATAAAATTATTTTTATATCGATTCGTGCCCTAGAGCGTCCAAATATACCTGAAGAAGTAAGAATATCTGAGGTATGGTCTCGGAGAGCCAGAGTTACTTGGAGGATAGCCAGAGGCGCCCTAGTATCACATTACTCCCTACAATACCGAGCTTTAACCCGGGATCTCACAAACGCTCCACTTGACGCTCCTCTGCCTGCTCTGCTCGACACTTGGGACTCACCCGAAATTCTGAATTTAACTTTGGCGAATTCCGACCTACTCCATGTCGCGTAAGTTAATACATAAACATTATTTTGTCATTAAAACATTATCTTAAATCTAGTAATAAAATAAAATTTTGAGTGTAAATAACATCTGTACTATAAACGTTTCTTTTTAAAATAGCTACCATTAAAGTATTTTTTTTTCCGATTTGAGTAATCCTTGTTGGCTGGCAATAAATAACTTAGATTTTCTAAATAACTAATTATTTGTTGGGTCTTACAGGTTCCTTTCCAAGAATCTTTAATCTGGACATGTAGTATGTGCGCACTATATATATTATAAAAAATATTACAATGAATCTATAGTGAGTGTATACATAAACATTAATTGAAACATTACAAAATTCCGTAGTACAATTTATCAGCAAGTAACGAATTCGTTTTCTCTAAAGTATATTTTTATTTTATAAAAACGAGTGTTCTCTTACAAATTAATATTAATTAAAATTCTTGTTTCCAAATAATATTATATTCCCTTCATCATCGATCTCTGGGGTTGTCAATAAAAACATAACAAGGGAAAATTATTTCGGGAAAATAAGCAATATCTTGTTTACCTTCGTCTACTAGAAAGTTATTGATGTGAACAATTTCTATGAAACGAATATTAATATAACGTTAGCGTGAAGTGCTATGTTGCCTTTCAATTAGCTTAGAAATAATGCTCAACCGCTTTCCGCTACGTATTTCCACGCGGTCTGGGCTGATGTCCTCAAACTAACATTGCTTAATTCGGATTTGCTTTATATCGTGTAAGTTAGTACTCAGTTTATGAATATTGAAGACGCTCCTGGGATTTCAGTCCTTGTCAGAATTTGGTTAGTGAACCTAATTATTCTGGGATTGATTCGTGATTGAAATGTATTTGGTGTGTTACTGTAAATTTTAGGCATAGAAAATGTATGACTGGATAAAAAGGGCAATTCTAAATTACATAGACAATTCAAATTAAATCTTGGCCAATGCAATTTTATTCAAGGTCCCATCATTTAGTATACTTAATACGTAATAGTAATTAATAAATTGTAGAAATTTTATGTATTAAATATATTTATATATATAATTACCACATACCCGATAGTATGTGACATAAATACATATTATTATGTTCGTATATAATCATATGCGCGCGGTCTTTGCCGATATTTAAGAAGAGATTGAAGGAGTTATCTATCGTTGTAATTACCTCGATTCTAGAACCTAGCATTCTTACTGGCCAATACTGTACTTATTTTAAGGATATACTACAGTTTTCTTTTTTTAGTTTTAAGTTTGTGTCATGTTTTTTTCGTAATTTTTATTTGGTATACCTCATACTACCTCGTGTTTTAAATATGTTTTCCATACATTATCCATGCAAAGGTTGCCTAAAAAAATCGCTCTATACGATAAAGCCACCAATTGTACTTCACTTTGTATTACTTACTATAAATATTATTTGTAAATTCAGGTGTAAAATAAAGAGTTTTATTATTATGTTGTACTCAAAATATTTTACCAGACTACAATCAACTATGCCGGCAATATGCCGCAAATTAATTTTCTTAAAACCAACCCCGTTATTTGTTTTCACCAAGTAAACTTTAGGTTTATGTATAAATTATCATTTTTACTAGTATTATATGTATTACCTCGTCTCAATCTGGCAGATCAGAAGGTCCAGGTCGCGCAGGGGCGTCGGTCTCGGGACTTTTACCCGATACTCGATACGCTCTCAGACTCTCCGCCTTTAACGATGTCGGAGGTTCACCTTATACTGCGCCTTTACACTTCACCACTAGAGAAGAAGGTAAGTTATCATGCAAGTAAATGGAACGACATACTTCCAATATTCGTTCAATTTCATTTTCAATTTTACGAATGAATTTGTCATATAAAGGTACTCATCCTTATATTTACATATTTGATGCAAAAACATCACTTTATAAAATGTATTTACAAGTTCAATATGCTCATTGTTTTCGTTACCGAGCTGCAACCGTTTTCAAGTTTAAGAAAAAATAAACTACTACCCTAAAACTTCCACTCCTGAACATGGCGTCCCCAAGAATATTGTCCCCAATTGCCACGCAAGTCAGGATATTATGTTGCCCACCCAGCCCTGTTGAGTTTAAGCTACGCAGCTTTAAATGGGTACTCGACCATCTGACACAGAGTCAGATACTATTGTACTTTGCTAGTACCCCACGGCAAATTTTTATATTTTCTCTCATTAATTTTTCAAAGGAATATTTGTATCTAGTTGATACTGCTCCGGTATAAGAGGTAAACAAAAACTCTAATACAAAAGCCTATTCGAACAGTGATACGCGCAATAAAAATAGTCATGCAGTACGTATGAGACCCTTTATTGAAAAACACAGTGACTCGTAATAAGTGGTCGTTTCTGTCAGAGAAACAATAAACGATGGGTTAGATTCTGGCACGCATCCATTGACTGAAAAATATACTGGGACAGTTCTATTAATCTCGATAGCATATAAAGTTAGTTAATTTTGTGTTGCTACTTTCCTGCGCATCATCATAAAAGTTTACTTTTACATTATGTAGTTTTATAAAACACTATATTTGGCACCATTTATTCTTCCTATCTGGATAAATGATCTAGTTAAAACCGCAAGGAAATCTCTTGGGGAAGTTCAACAGTAGAGGTGCTATGCCTAATATCATGAATTTATAGCATTCAAACTCACATAATATCCCATAGATTGACCTGTGTTACGGACATCATACTACTTAGGAATCGTAAATATAATAAACTTAAATCCATATTTTTTATACCCAGACACAGAACAAACTAAGATATTAAAACATTAATATGTCCTGGGTGGAGATCAAACGTACCCTTGGTACATAAAGAGCACTAACATCTGCGCCTTCGGTACGATCAAAATTGTAAATCATATGACATACATACTTTCAAAAGGATGATATAATCAGAATGACTATACAAATATATAGAACGGAAGTGAATGGAAGTGTTGGTATTAAACGACCAAGGCGAACATACCTTAACCAGGTACAAGAAGTATTAAATAAGAGTCAGGTCAGAAATACAAAGAATAAACGAGCGTGTATGAAAGGACTATAACGAGTAAGAGTGAGTAAGTAATAAGGATAAGGAAACAAGTGAGGTATGCCAAGATCGTAGCTAGTGGAGATCCATAGTCTCAACCTACTTCGATGGAAAACAGTCGTGATGTATGTGCGAGTATAAGTACATTTAACCGCACTTATTCTAAAATAGTTTAGGAATGTCTAGCTATTTCTAATAACAGCAGTTTATAAAGGTATGTACGCAGTTAAAGACACAGATATTTTTCTTATTAGCGCCGGGTGGAGCTCCTCGGGACATCACCGTACGTGCTTTGAGAGCGCGCGAGCTACATGTAACATGGCAGGTAAATAATAATAATAAATTCCCACAAAATCTCATACATTGACCTGACTCCGTGGTAGGTCGCTTAAAGCACTTGTGTGAAGGACGACAAAAAACAGAAGAATCACAAATATACTACTTAAATATACGGATAGTTAACACCCAGATACAGATCCAACATAAATCTCATCATATCAATATTTGTTCTGGGTGGGAATCGAACCTTTGACTCTTGGCGCACAAGATAAGATAACTACTATCTGCGCCATTGGGCCTTTAATATAAAAAAATAAATAAAAGCAATATATTAATAATACGATCACAGTCAACAATTTGGCCTTATTCTATATTCACTTATAACACAGCCACCTCCACGAGAAACCTGGCATGGCACTCTGCTAGGCTACACCATTCGTTGGTATGAGGTCACAGAAGAAGGCAAAGGCACTCCTAGCGACAGCCCAGGCTCTGAGAGTGGAGCGAGCGCAGATGCTACTAGCACAACCATCAGGGGATTGAAAGCTGCTACCAGATATGCGGTCACCGTTAGAGCCTACAATGCTGCAGGCACTGGACCCTTAGCTCCCCCGCATTACAGACACACGTTGGAGTCTCGTAAGTGATATTAAAATTTTATTTTGTCGTATAATTATAACTAGCATTCTAGGAAAGTATACGAATCCATTTAAATGTCTTTGGCCTGCGAACATGATTTCATAAGTTCAGGTAGAAGGTATCATTAAATCAGCCGTAACACATAACGTAAACTGTTAGACGAAGGCCTACCCAAGAAAAGGGAAATTTGACCATAATTGCCGCGCTGGGCAAGCGTTGTGGCAATCACAAAGCATAGGTTCGCGACGGAAATGCTGCTGCTCATCCCCGCCCTGTTACATTTGATCTGTGCTGTTTCGGGTTGATATACCGCCATCTGTCGCTTCCGGTACCTCAGTCCCCTCTTACAACACCTGGTACAAGGGGGGTACTATTCTACTCTGTCGATAGCACACGGCATCTCGTCGAACAATACTAATATTGAAGATAGCGCAAAAAACTGGAAATGTTTACATCCCAATATTATTTACATTTTTACTTAGAAAAACATTAAAACATTTTATTTATAGGTTGAGTTTTTTTAGGTGAATGGCATTAAATTATAATCAATGATCATATTTCACGTCCTTTACCTAGAACGGCAGTGTAGGAATAAATAATTCTGTGGAAATGTCGAGCATACATTCTTTCACGTCTAAAAGACATACGAAGGTATGTTTTATAAAGAAACATTTCACAAGACGAAACAAAAGGCTAAAGTTCTAAGTATCTAATAATATCACAATTGTGAAGTAGATAACTAATACTTTAATCCACGTCTTTGCTTTGAAATACGCTGTCGGGTGACAGCGTTGTAATTTTAATTAGATATTCTGATGATACAGTCACCTGATATTGTTAATGAAATATGTACGACATTCTTGCTTGGAGCTTTATAAGTTGTATAGTGCTAAAATATGGAAGATTTCTACTGGCATCATTGAAAACTATAACATAGTTTATTCGTAAAGTCTAAGATCTAATCAATTAATAAATTCGCCTTTCCATTATATAATAATTACAAGCAAGAAATTATTACATTTAAAAAGACAATACAATGTCGTAACACCTGCGAACAAACAAAAATCAAATGCGGGAAAGCGTAACAGACAGACAGACAAAGTTACTTTCGCATTTTAAAATATTCGTAGAGACTAGTAGGGATGAATAAATAAATCCATACTACATCTCATATATTGACCTGACTCCAAGATAAGTTACTTAAAGTTAGATGGAACCCACGACCCTAAGCGCATATGATCTGATCACTACCATCTGCATCATTTCTGATAACCAAAAAGTAAGATTGAGATAATCCAACGAAGGTATTCAATTCTTCATAAAAAGAAACCAGGTATTTGTGCTACTATAAAAAACGAGTTACAGCGAAAGGACTTACATCCAATGATTAAATGAAAATTTGTATGTATGTTTCATATTTTAAACAAAAGACCATCGTTTTTTAACATTCGATAAGAAGAATTGAAGTTATAATATTAGGCAGTTAAAACACTTTATATAGAGGACCGAACGCGTAATGAGAGTATGAATAATTTCAAGGGTTAATAACAGTAGTGAATTAATATGCAATAGCCCTTAGGAATTCCAGCAACTCCAACAAGTCACCCGCAAGTTTTGTCTCCTTTAGTAAATAAATCCCTCTGGTATCGACGTGGAGCGACGATCGTAAATTTCTCCATCAAAATGCAAAATGGCTTAATTGGGCTGTGGCCTTTCCGATCTAGGTCAAACGATTCAGAACAAATTGATAGCACTTTTGTTCGGTGCCTCGGTACATTTTTATTGGGCGGAATATCGCGAGGTATGTATTGATGTACCTCACCGCCTTAAACGTTACCAGTTGAAGCATATAGTAAGGGTATTTTATTATGTAAAATATATTTCTTGACTTATTCGTTTGATTGAGATAACTGAAGTCTTTAAGTAGTGACTAAACCATTGCTTATTTAGAATTTATGACAAAAACGTTGGTGTGTTAGAGTTCCGTAATACAATGCGCGCGGAAAATCGGACGTGATATTGAAATATGTGAAGCCGTCATAAAGCTTGTGATATAACAGTCTAAACTAAAGAATAAGTAGTGGTTTTAAGAACCGTCCGAACCGAAAGAGCAAACAATACATTTCTTCAATACCTCATACCTAACCTGACTCCGTAATAAGTCGCTTAAATCCCCTGTGTTACAGACTCATAAATATATATATTTAAGACCCAGACACAGAACAAATACAAATATAATCATATAAATATTCATCCTTGGTGAAGAATAAAACCATGACCCTTGTCGTTTTAACGATTTGTAACGTCTATTTAACTAAAGACGAAAGATATCAATATTTGACCTAGACTTTAAATGATGTTTCAATTGAAGTCAGAGTAGAAACATGCTATTAATAGTTGATTATGAAATTAGTAAAATACATAGTAATTTATTTGTAGCCCCGACTGGCGGTCCAGAAAGCTTGTCATGCATCTCAAGCAGCTCTACCTCGTTAAGGGTCTCGTGGAGACCTCCAGCCAGTGATGCTAGAGGTGGCATCATAACTCACTACACTTTGCAGTACACGAGACGAGACGCCGATCCATTGCTGCCCTCACAAGACGCTTATCTTCGAATTCAGGTGAGGAATAAGCTAAAGATTAACTAAGTAATGATGAAAAAAACAACTTCCAGAGGCAAACACTTCAAAAGTTTTAGAAAATATCTACAACACATCGTACCGTGCCTTTATCGTATCGTGCCTTTACAATTTTAAGATTGCCTTCGATTTTTTCAGACCATCTCGAGGTTAACCTAGTTTGGATTAAAAAAATACTTTTAAAGTCGATTTACAAAAATCGGAGGCATCGAGCAATATACATATAAGAACGACAGTTAAATTTAGATTTTCCTATTTTAAATTCGGTTAACCTAATAAAATTAATTCGAATAATATTATCGATAAATAAAATTACTTTTTAATAAGACTTAGTAACCTCATTGTATTTAATAACAATTGTAATTTTAATTATATGCAAACATTGGATGATGCAGGGAGAAGAAGCATCTGTGTCTAGATTAACGCCCTATGCTGAATACGAAATCAGAGTGCGCGCTCATAATGCTGCCGGGGACGGGCCGTTGTCTGCGCCGCAAGTGTGCAGAACTGACGAGGACGGTAAGGTGTATTTATATATGATGGGTGGATAAGCAAATTTGACATGTACGTATGTGATTTAGAGGGGTGAAATTTGAGTGAAACTATATGTGTACATATGGAAGTTTCATAAAATCGTGAACCTGGGTACGCCATGTATAAGAATATAAAAGTAAATATAGAAAGAATGCAATTTAGAATGTATTAGGTTTATAAGAGATGTATGTATCCTCACGTGTTGCCATTACACATAGCAAGCGGTAGCGGAATATCAATAGTTTGCTCCCTGAGCAACACACACAGAGTTTCTAACTTAACTAACAGAGAGACACACAGAATTTCTAACACACAGAATTTTTCTAACTGCAGTATCCACGAACAGCTAATTAAATACAGCTATTTAGCTGTGTAGTCGCTTTTGTTACCACTTTATTTATTTTACATTTTTATTTCATAAATCAAACGATTCCGTTTTAAAACTAAAGCGGTCCGTATTTTTTATTTTATTAAATCAGCTACTTTAAAAAGAGGTTCGTTTATATTATTTGTAATTACTTTTCCAACTCGCTTAATTGAAGATAGAATTCCGTTTTTAGTGCCAAGCGCACCAGGTGGGATGAAATTGATTGCTCTGAGCGAACGTTCGTTGCGAGCTTCCTGGTTGCCGCCGCCAGAGCCGAACGGGAAACTGACGCATTATACGCTTTATGTCAAAGATTTGTCAGGGTGAGTATTATGTAGTAGATGTGCGAAATTAAGTGGAGTTTTGTATACATGTGTTTTTGCGTCAACCTATTTCGCTGTTTCTAACGAGAGCGTTAAGTATCATGTCTAGGGAGTCAGTCTTAGGAGTGGACAAGCATTATTCAGTGTATATAGGGACAGGTAATTTTTCAATAACTTAAGAATTCATAACATAACTTTTCACTTGTTATATAGATAGCTTAAAAATAAATAAATAAGTAGCAAAATATTTGCACAACTCCAGTACATATTAAATTCAGCTCTATATTGTGACCTGTATTTTCCTTAGAGTAACTTGTCACTTATTACATAGGTTGTAAGAGAGATTTTAAATGAGTCTAAGTTTTAATATCTTAGTCAAATTCTCGGAGAGATTAAGGGAATTTATCTTCACAAAAGTACGTTCCATCGAAAAACAATTAAAACAAAATAGACTATCATTTAATACTCCACTTCTATAAATCATCAAAAAAGCAAAATTAAAACCATAACATCAACCAGATCACACGAACCAAACGCGACCAGAGTGAATGCGTGTACGGAGAATGAAGGCAACTCCGTTGAATGCATGCGGTCCCTTCGCGGGCTTCGAGCTGGTCGGACATACGAAGCATGGGTACGAGCTGCGACCGGAGCAGGCGAGGGGCCTCCTTCATCGGCTGTGGCTTGTCAAACCAGTTCTTTAGGTACGTTGTGAAATAATTTCCCAAACTACAAAAGCCATCTATGAAGCACCACATTTATTGAAATTAGTCTAGACCGCTTCAATAAACAAAAACGTCGCTAAAAATAACAAACGCCAATAAAAAAGTTAAATACATTTTATAAAATCTATTTTTATTTGGTTTATACAGAGTCAAATCAACACTTGATTTTTAGTGTTTTATATATAAGTTGTGAGTAAATGTATTCATAAATTTCCAATACATTTACTTTTTTTATTGAACTTAATACGTACCCAACAACACCCACAATATATCATATACCAGACAAAATATAACAAGATACACGGAATAGTCAAATGTTTTATTTAATATTTCTATAGCGCCAGCAAGGATATCATCTTTTGGTGGTTTGTCCGTGGGAGCTGCTGGCAGTTCTTTGTCCTTGCGATGTGTCGTAGGCGGGGCTCCGCCCCCGGCCAAACGATGGCTTCGTGGCGGGAATCCTTTGCACACAAGACCTCCATTCCATCTTGATGGAGACGCTTTATTAATACGAAGTAAGTCTTTAATGTTGTAATTTAACACTACACCATTTTAATCACAATTTTTACCTTTTTGGAATATTATTCAAGGAATCTTGGCAAAGACAGTAGTTGGCTCAAATTTTTGCAAGATTTTCTATTCGTTGAGAGTCCGATATTAAATCCTAGAATAAGACGTACAAAGTTCTTATTATTTACGCTTTCGAGCGGCGGAGACCATTTCCTAAGTTAGACTCTTGTCTAAGTTACGTAACTCTTGCACTTGAACGCTCGCATCCAGGCAACAATTATTAAATTCCTACTTTCATAAACTGTTGTTCTCGTTCTCGATTTAATCAATGTTCTTTAATAAAATATTTTAAGTATAAAATCCGTATTAAACCTGTTTATTATTTAGATTTAGAATTGTCACATGCTGACAATTACACATGCGTGGCTGAAAACCCTCACGGATCAGATTCGGTGACGTGGAGAGTGGTAGTGTTACGACCACCATCACCTCCATCCCTTGCTTTAATTGAAGCGAGGCCTAGGGAACTGGAACTGGAGATAAGACCAGCACCAAGAGCATCAGGTCACGCCCTGCCGAAGACATTTGCTATACACTGGAGACTTGCTACCCCAGAGGTTAGATAGTCTGTTAATAGTTTTAAACAGTGATATAAATTACAGTAGAGTATTAGCACAATAGAATAGTACCTCATCTTCTACTAGGTGTAGTAATGTTGTCTGATGTACAGATTCAGACAGATCATGGTATATCCACCCAAAACAGGTAACTCTAATGCAACAGAGCGAGGGTGAGCGGAAGAGGAAGCCTCAGAATTTCCGTCATTGACAACCCTGTGCAATTGCCACCATGCATATATAACGCGGCAATTGCAGAGCACAACGACTAGCAGGGGACTTTCTAAGGTTGCTATGACGATGATGATAAAAAAGAGAGGTGTTTTCAAAAGCGAATGCATTTGCTATCAATAATTGTGCGTCATGTAAACAGCGCTATGGACCTTTTTCAATTATAGTGTACAAGGGTAACTCTCTCTCACCTATTTGTAAGCCTGAAAAGTGAGAGTTTGTGAAATTACTCGATGATGACAATTAATGCTCTCAGGTTAAGTTTAGCAATGCGCTATCCTTGTCATAATAGACGGATCTCAACAAGTTATTGTCACGCTTACTATATCATCACATGATAGTATTGCTTTAGTCGCTCTATTGCCGTGGTTACCGGTAGAATAGAATAGTACCTATCTAGCCGCATCTCACTACCCTGCACCAGGTGTAACAAGATGCGGCTAAGGTACTAGAAACAACAGATGGCGGTGTATCCGTTCGAAACAATGTAGCTCAAATGCACGGGGCGAGGATAAGCAGCAGAATGACCGTCACGAAATTTATGTTCTGCGATTGCCAACACGCTTACCCAGCCCGGCTATATTACTGGCAATATTCCTCATTATTTGAAAAGTCCTATGTCTAACAGTGGAATTCCAATGACTGATATGATGATATTTGCCCTATATCGATGGTGCCAAACTTTTTTTTATATACCGCGGCTCACTCAGATTTATTGTTCGACAGCAGAGACCACAATGTGCGAGTGAACAAATTGAATCAATCCTAAAATAAACTTTGATTAAAAACGTAACAGTTTTACGTGTTTACAATATTATTTTAATAAAAATATAACAGTTTTGGTATAAAACATATACGCAAATTTATTATTAATCACATTTTTCTACTTAGTCTTGTATTATATATTTATTTTCAGTATTGAAAAGTGGTAGACTGGGAGATTTCATATTATTTTCTATTCGTACAATATAGTAACAAATAAAATAAATGTGTTTGGATCTTATGGACAAGTTAAACTATCCTTGGACTGATATTAGTGCACAAAGGTATCACACCTTACAATTTATAGAGGTCCACATTTAAACTCTTGCAATCCATTATCGTCTTCTGTAAATCACTACTGGTTGGGAACTATTGCTCTGTATATGGAGATCTTAATTGATCAAAGAATCAAAGGCCGCCGTATTACTAAAAATTACCCTATTTTAGGGTGAATGGCGCATTCAAGCAGCAAACCCTGGACCAGTGATTCTATCAGGGCTCCGTTGTGGATCTTCATACAAAGCATACGGCACAGCTGGAGGACCACCAGGCGCGGAACTGGCAGTGCGTACTTCTGGAGGACCCCCCATAGCCCCTCCAGATTCAAGGTGGATAAGGACTAATGCTACCCATGCGAGGTTTGATACAAGCGCATGGAGTGATGGGGGGTGCTCACCTGTCGCTTTGAAGCTTGAGTGGGCAGGTTCTGGAGTAGCTGGGGCGAGAGACGTACCGGTCGGGGGTGAAGTAATACTGGGAGGTGAGTGGAAACTTCTTACGTTAATAACATTATCATAAAATATCATAGTGTAGATGTTAATTTATTAGCAATGCCACTTGGTTTAATCAGTAGTTTGTATTATCGTAGTAATGCGGAAATAAGATAAAGCTTATGTTAGTAGCCGATAATGTAGCCTTTTAATATTGAAATCATTTTTGAAATCGATTTAGTATTTCTTGATTTTTTTGTGTACGTACAAAAATACTAATCTTAATTGCATTGTTTAATTTAAGATTGTGATTTTGAAAATAATAATAATACACTTCATTCTTTACCTAAATTTACAAACAATGATAATAGTTTGTAATACATAATGAAGCACAATTGGCGGCCTTATCGCATAGAGTGATTTCTTCCAGGCATCCTTTGCATGGAAAATGTGTGAAAATCATATTTAATACCCAAGGTAGTGTGAGGTGTAATAATATTAACGTAAAAGAATAACACACTTTTAAAACTAAAAAAGAAAACCATAATATATCCTTAAAATAAGTACAGTATTGGCCAGTAAGAATGCTAGGTTCTAGAATCGAAGTAATTACAGCGATAGATAATATATAATTATTTAATGTAATATAGTGAATATTATACTTACAAAATGATTATAGCTTTTTAATAGTGAAAGATTTTTGACAATCGATCCAATAGTTTGAGTTAAACCGTCACAAACAGAGGATCTTTCCCCTTGTATCTACTTTATTTTATTAGTTTTTATTTTTCATATTATTAATAATTGTATTCTAACTCAAATGCACATACTCGTATATAATAACAACGCTAGGCGCCCAAAACCAATCGACCTGATATTGATGAATTTGTAATTATACCACAACAAAATTGGACATAGGGTTGTCACCCGGCTCAAGATATCGCGTCGCAGCCCGCGCCTCGAACGAGGCAGGGTTGACTCGTGAAGTGTACGAGTTTACCACATCGCCCGCGGAAGGAGGCTTTGCAGAAGAAGTTGATGCCCCATTTCCGGCAACTGCGGGCGAGTTGGCAGTCTTGCTTGCACTATGCGCAGCTCTCTCTATGGCAGCATTGACGATTCTTGCTATACTGCTGAGACGTAAAAGGTAAGTGTTAGATATTAGTTTAACTTCATTTAAAAAAATACGACAAATATTCAGTGAACTAACTAATAACTACAAAAAATGGAAGCGTAGTCAAAGCTAGATTAGTAGACGAATTGGAAGCCTTTTATACATTTTCACAACCTTTGAACCGTAGAATTTTATTCAAACATAGTCCCCGGTAGGATAGAAAATAGAAATAGATTCTGAGAATTCAGAAATATCATTTATTTAAAATGGACAATTAGAGGATTTTTTACAAGTATTTAGTATGACTTAAGTAACAAATGGTTGGTAGCTGTGAGTGCTAGTCACTTGGGCAGGCCCTGGGTTCAGTGAATTACTTTACTACGACTTTGAAAAAAAAGTAACAGCAATTCAAAAACATATTAAAATGACAGCATTCTCGCTGAGAGAGTTTTAAGTAATACGTGCTTTATAATATGGAAGTATTTTAAATAGACACAAAGTTGATACACCTAAATCTGTTAATAAAAAAATCGGTCATCTTATACTCTTACCTGACTTCAAAATAAGTAGCTCATGGATCAATAAGTCCCGAGACTAACCCAGAGATGGCTCGTAGTAACCAGTAATCACGTCTTTCTAAGGTACTAACTTTTGCATGAAACGTGTCAAAATTTTAAGTCGATCGGACCAGAAACAGCAGATTTATCGAGTATGGAGTAAAATCATTTATAGTTTGTTTAAAAAATGGAAAAAACTGAGTTTCGTGCTCTGATAAAACATTGTTTTAATGGGTAAAAACACCGTGCAACAAAGTGCAAACAAAGGATTGAAAAATGTTACCCGGACTCTTGTCCATCAAAAGCAACGATTTGTCGGTGGTTTGCCGAGTTTAAATGTGGTCGTACCGACACATTGCTTAAAGTATTTGTGATACGCTAATATACTATCGGGACCGTCAGTTGTTATTATTGTAAACGTATCCTAGTTGTATATATTCACATTATGGATGATACACTTAAATAATAAAACACTATAAAGTTATCTAATTATTAATTCAAAAAACATTTCATATTGACCAAAGTCCGAGAAGTCGCATAATGCACTTGAGTTACGGACATCAGACAGATAGGAATCATAAATATAATACTTAAATACACATTGAGTGTCTGGAACATAAAACACATAAATATTTGTCGTATAAACGTTTGTCCTTGGTGTAAATCAATCCCACGCCTTGACACACAAGATAGGAACACCACCGAATACTGCATGAATTAACGAAGAGTTTTTCTATTTTTATCAATTAAATTATTTTGACAATTGATGACCTGGATCAGTATAAACTTTTATTACTTTTATTCATATCATACCTTTGGTACTTTTTTGATCTATATAACTACTACCATTTTCATATGTAAGTGTTTCATATAACCTACTTTATTTCTCCCTTTAGCAAGGAGTGTTTCAGTTTTTAAGCTTCTAAAAATTTATCTCTTCATAGAATTCAACTCTTAGAAATGAATCCTATTCGGTAAATGGTTGCCTAGCGAGACAGTTTCTCTTTAATGCTTCACCTACAGGGCTATAGGTTAATAATAGGCATATTATATTTGACTGTTCAACAAATATAAGTCGGTGTTCAAGATATATTAATTTGACTAAATAGAACAATACACAAGTCGATAACACGCACTATTCGAGCTATATTAGTAACTTTACATTAGAGGTTTTATTAAAAGAAAAATACTGAATTATTATATCTAAGATAACATTTACTAGAAAAAAAATCTTATCTCCTGACTTTAGATGACTCGAACTAGCATCTTTCCCATGTTGGAGGACTGGACTACCTACTACTTGTGATACCGAGACCTTAGTAGAACCTTTTTTTTGTTAAGAAATCAGTGCCATTTCTTGAATGTTGTAGGTAATTAAAGCAATCGATAGATTTAAGTTCTGTCTGAAGCCTGATACAAGTTGATGTTTTTCTAGTACATATCACAGCCTTTAACTATCATGTCATGTCATTATGTCGGTACTGCGATGCAATTGCTGGCGCGTGGTCTCCATTCCGGAACCTTACGGTCCTGAGTGTGTGTGCTTGTGTGAATGTTTCCATTTCAATTCTTTGTCTATAATTTATGTTCGATTACTGATATCCTAATTCTTAATCCGTTAACGCAAAAAGTACCCGCTTTCAAAAGCTCTGATTTACCTCCGTCATCACCCGGCACCTCGTCGTTCCGAAACTGTTTCCGAGCAATTCTAAGCTCGCTCAAGCGGATTTCCGGTATATTTTCGGTATTTAAACGCTTGTCTCTATAGATTTTAGCTGCGTTGTCTTCGAGCTTAACAGCTAAAAGGTATCATCATATCAGCCACAAGACGTCCACTGCTAGACATAAGCCTCCTTAAGTAATTCCTAATAGGACCTGTATATGCGGTCATATCGTCTGCGTGTGTGCTGTATAAGTCAGATCGTCTGTCCATCTTGCGGATGAACGCTGCGCCTGCCGGTAAGTGGTGTCCATTCTAGAACCTTACGACTGCATCGGCCATCGGTGCTGGGTATCAAATGCACTGGCCAGTGCCGTTTCACCTTAATGATTCACTTACTAAAGCGATGTTGGTAACTTTGGTACTGTTACGAATCTTCTCATTCCTGATTCGATCGCACAATGAGACTTGCGTTCTCCACCCTCGTTGAGCTATTTTTAGTTGGCTAGTAAGGCCAATGGTAAGAGACTACGTTTCGTTGCCATAAATCATCGCTGGTAACACCCATTTTTCGATAACTTACGACTGAAGACACTGAGAAATGTTAGGCGAGATGTTTCACAGTTTTCCGAACGCTAGCCAGCCGAGCTGGATTTGATGATTTACCTCCTTCTTGAAGATGGACTTACTTAATTGGATTATTTGTCCTAGGTATACATTCAAGTCAACGACTTTAAGAAGAACAGGTGGGTCTCAGGATGAACATGTAGAACTTTAGTCTTCTAGATATTTATCCTGAAACCCACTTGTTCACTGAAGGGTACGCCATAGAACCTTTCGATTCCTTCAATATCTTCATCTTGGTTAACGTCATACTGTGATCATTTCTCTTCAGTTTAGTAATTTTTCTTTGCCTGGTAGACATATTTCTTGTGAATATTTTGATGTCTTTATTCCGGTATATTTTGCTTTTTTATATTTTTAGTACTATATTATTTTTAGTCGAATGAAATTGAAATTGGTATGTTGAGTCACCTATATGAATTTGCGTGCCCGGAAAATTTCTGTCTCATCGAGTTTCTTCAGCTTTGAGGTCAAGAGTGTGCTCGGGGCGTTTCTGAGGTCTATTTGAAAGCGGAGTCTAATTTCTTTTGGACCTATTGTCTGGAGAGTTTCTACGAGTTTGTATATTATTTAAAAAATGATTATAAAAAGAATGTTGAATTCATTGTGTTACGATATTTGAAGGACCCGGTGGCGCAAATAATAGTGGTAAAATTTTGTGTTCCGAAGGTCGTGGGTTCAATCCCCACTTAGAACGAACTTGTTTGATCTGTTTTTTAATTAATTTGTTTTGACAGCTTTTGTTTTATGTCTGGGTTTTAAATATGTATTTAAGTATTACATCCGTGATACCTCTGGTTTCTGAGAGGCTTCAAGCGATTATCTCAGAGCACCAGGCAACTTTATAACGCGGTACAGAAATTCACTGATGGTGTCAGCTTTATATAAAGTATTCAAAAAGTAAATCTAATGATTCCAAAATAATTTTAAACGTTTTTTTCAGTGGTTTCAACTTAGTTCATCAATTGAAGTTGAATTAATAAACTTAAGCTTGAACCCAATCCACATGGCAGTTTTTATTATAACCAATCTATATAAAAAATTGACTTCTACAAATTTACCACGTACAGCGACACAAGCATTGTTACTCTGCAGAAAATTTGTTTAATAATTGCGAAAACAAATATATCTTGGTCTTGAAACAAGAGCGTATATTATATTCACTCACGTTCATTTTACAAGCCCAGATTTGATTAAAATCAAAATTCTCGTTTCATACACAACCGTAAAATTAATTTAGGCTATATAATTCCTTCCCCAGGCTGTAATCTAAACAGCTTCATCTGCCCTTTATTTTGTTTCTTTTTAACGAAATTGGTTTCGTACAGAGTACACAGTAATATGAAATGAAATGGATTAAATTCTCAAATAAAATATCCTCTTTGTTAATAAAAATATGGGGGCCCTATCTTTATTTATTTATATTTCTCGGTTAGGGTTACTACTTTACTGCTAATTCTATTATTTTTTATATGACTAAGTCGACAATCAAGCAGACCGTCCTCATGATAATAATTCGTCACCACAGCTTATAGCTAGTGTTATCATGAGTGTTATTTCAAGCGCTTTGTCAATCTTGCGACTCTTCAAACCAAAACAAAGCAATGTATCAACTATACATATTTTTATAATTGATACATTGCTTTGTTTAATATATAATATGTATTTTATATTAACATACGTTATAATATAGTTATAATTGTTATTATCAATATGATACTGCAAATCATATCCAATTTGTTTTCAAATTTAAAGGATTTATTTAATAAGAAAATCTTATTTTCTTCTTCAATCTTTTTTCAAATATTAGTTGTGTTAAATAGGAGTGTTCACATTGCTGTGTTCCAGTTTGAAAGATGAGAGAGGCTGTTAAAATTACTGGCTAAATGTGACAGTATCTTCAGTTCACAGGGTTGATACGACGACCCCATCGTTTTTAGTACATCGTAATATAAAAAAAGAGTACTAGTATACCTTTATTTTTGTCAATATAATTTTATGCAAATCCCTATGAACGAAAAAATCGGAAAGCGTCAGGATCAGTCAAAAAAAAATCTCAACATACTGATGACAATTGAACCCAATCAAGCGCCTAAAAGGAGTTAAATCAGATCGTTAGCCTGTCGTGGACAAAATGCTGACATAACCCTTTGTCCGCAATCGGGATGATTCATCAACCCTTCTCATACGACACGCACTCTTGCAGTGACAGGTTATGTGACGCCATTATTGTTGAAATGGAGGTCATTATGGATAATATTACAAGGGTTTCAGATATTACTTCGGTGCGTGTGACATGTGACTTTGTTTGTCGTAACTTTTACTTTAACTTCAAGTACATTATTTTATTATCTTATCATCATTATATTATCTTCAGCCATTTATACCTTCTGCAAAGACAGCGCGTACCATGACCCGTCACGAATGAAATATACCAGACCAGCCATTGAAAGTCTACTGTCCGGGCCAAGAGGGGGAGCAAGTATGTTGCCCGTAATTGCTGCGCTGGACAAGCGTGTTGGCAATTGCAGAGCGCAGTTTTCGCAATGGAGATGCTGCGACTTAGTCGCGCCCATTGCATTTGAGCTGCACTGTTTTGGATTGGACCGTAATCTGTCGGTTTTGGTACTTTAGTTGCCTTTTAGGACAGGGGGAGGTACTATTTAACTCTGCACGTACCTAACGGCATTGCGGATCGGCAGGTTTTAATGACGTTACGTTACTTCCCAAGAGCGTTGATATCAATAAGACAGTAAGGAAAAAATTGTGTTGTCCCTTATCTTTATATGCAGACTGGTAATTCGTTAGAGACCCACGAGCGGACCTAAAATTTTCACGCTAAAGGGATTTATAGGATAATTTTACTGTGTAGGCACCCGCACAAGCTCGGAAGGGTTCGCTAGTAACATATAAGAAAGCATTACTCAAACGATAATAACATACTGTCGCATCTAGTTTGTCGACGTTTTATAATATTAAATGACATTGACATGATGGTGATCAATCACGCGTTATTATTGAGGAGCTACGTATAATATCAGTGTTGAGTGAAGTTTGTAGCTTCTTCGTGTTAGGGTTACGAATTTAGCTAATAATTATAGATTTGAACCGGTGATTTGTGAAGCAGGTCGTTGAATTCTAGCGTCAATGTCACCGCCAGCTGATCCCGACAGTATTAATAGAAATAGATTCACTCGATATTTTATACCTTGACCTGACTTCGAGATAAGCAGTTTACAGCACTTGTATTGTATGTAGAGAAATTATAAAGATGATACTTAGATACATACAGGTGGAATAGAATAGTACCTCTCAGGTATAGTAAGGGGCAACTAAGATACTAAAACTAACAGGTATATTCATCTGAATCAGCGCATTTTAAATGCTACAGAGTGGGGATGGGCAGCGGCAACCTCGTTGCGAAGTTGCGCTTTGCCACCACGCCTGCCCAGTGTGGCAATTATGGCTGATACGATAATAATGATGACATATAACTTTAGCACACAAAATAGAAATATTACCCAAAGTACCATTGGGTCTGTCAAGTCCGTCAGTTTCGTGTCGGAGTTTGCATAGTGCGTCAGAAAATGTAGTAAGAGGAATGCAGAATTTGAATGGCGTTGAATGTTTTAAATATGAGATTTACCTTATACAAGGGTCGTCTACATTGGTACTTCACTTTTACTTATTCTTCCGCCAAAAAGCAGTATTCGCAGTACTATTCCAATTTAAAGGATAGCAGGCAGTGAAATTACTAGGTAATGTGACATTATATCTTTAAATCACAAGGTTAACAATGCGTTAGCGATATATTTATGATCTTACAAGCGTCTATAGGCTTCTGTGATGCTTACTATCATGTGGAATGTATATTTGTTTGTCGACCTGGTCTAATAAAAAAAAATTTTTAACTGCGGTTTGTACAAATTTATAGATTTTTAGTGGTTTTCGTAAGTGACGAAACACTGCCGTAATATAAATATATTGCACATGCTGGTATACAAATGTATACCAGCATGTATGAATATGAATTTTGCAAATATTAAATATGTCTCATTTTTAACTTTTGCCGTTAAAAGGTAGTAATATTTTTAAGACTAAGATGCTGTATGCATCAAGTTAAGTTACTATAGTTCATAATTTTTTCGTCATTACAGCCATTGGACATAGGCCTCCCCAAGAAAGGGGGAATTTTACCCTGCTGTACTGGACAAGCGTGTTTGCAATCGCAGAGCGCCAGCGTCAGCGTCGGGAACATCCTACATACCCACTCTATGCATTTGAGCTACACTGTCTCGAGTGAATATGCCGCCATTTGTCGGTTCTGGTACCTTAGTCGCCTCTTATATACCTAGTATAGAAGGAGGTACTATTCTACTCTGCCAGTACCTCACGGCACAGCATACATACATATACAAATAATATAGGATAGCTTCACCCAACAAACCACTACCTATGTGATTACAACAATAATGACATCACGTGACCTGTCACTTCGAAACGTGGACATCCAGTGAGTAGGGTTCATGTATAGTGCCGATTGTTGACGTAGTTGTCGTCTCAGCCACCATTATATTTTTACCCATTAGACGATATGATAGTACGTATGAGTTTGACAAATATCTTGCCGGTAATTGGAAGGTCAGGGTGTTTATCTTTAGGCATCGAGGAGAAAATATAAATTTACAAGGTTAATATTTGATGGCCTCGATGGTGTATTCGGTAGTTCCTATCTTGTGCGCTAATGGTCGTGAGTTCGATCCCCATGAAGGACAAACATTTATTATGTATATTTGACGAATGTTTAATAAGACAAATATATATTTAATTTATAACTTTTGTATAAATCTGCTCTTGTTTGATGTCCGTAACACAAGTGCTCTAAGCGACTTATATCGGAGCTAAGTTAATTTATGAGATGTGTAAATAAATTTATGAAATAAGTAAATAAAAACTTTCAAGAGATTCAATCAGCACATACTTTGTCTTGAGGTAACGGCAGATCTGACGGTATCAGATATTAGAGAAGTGAGATACCGGAATATATATATAGCGGTATATCCACCCGAAATAGTGTAGCTTAAACGCAACAGGAATTGTACACATTGCAACACAAAACCCCTAATAAAAGATCTATTGGAGACTTTAGGGGATATTTTACGGCTGTAATCCGCACCTAGATTTTCACGCATGCAACGTAGATAGTGATATGGGTTAGTGTAGAGTAATTAATAATATTATTAATCACTCTACACTTACTCTATAATCTTTACAGCCAGTTAGACCTTGGAATTTTTCAGCTTTACTGTTTAATATATATTTACCATACATAAACACCTTTCCTTTGAATTACTGTATCTATTGCTGAACACTGCATTAAAACCCGTTCAGTAGTTTAAAATATCTTTGCGAACAGAATATCTAAGCGTCTTTATTTTATACTTTTGTAGGATAATGAAAGTATATTTAACTCATAAAAGGTTTGTACCTTGAGTATATTAGATCATAATATGTTAGATCCTCAAAAATAATTTAGCAAACAATAATAGCACCACTTCTAGGTCACAAAGTGGTATGACATCCTCTTTGTCAGTAGACAGATTACAGAAGAACATTTCAACCCTACTCATATAATGTCAACTGTTAAAATGTCTCATATATTACATTATTATTGTAATAAAATTACCACTAGCAGATATTATGCTCAAGAATTTAGACGACACGGTTGTCTACGTTGCGCGTTTTAACAGTAATAAAAAACAACATCTTTTTAATCGACTTGTATTATGAATTAGGCAATAGAGGAATCACAAATTTAAAACTTAAAATGTAATTAATATTTAAATTGGCCCGTTGGCGCAGATGGTAATGGTAACCCTATCTTGTGCGCCAAAGGTCGCGGGTTAGATTTCCACCCAGAGCAAATATAATTATATAAGGATATTTGTATTTCTTTCTGTGTATGGTTGTTAAATATATTTTTGTCTGTTGTCTAGCGTCCGTAACACAAGTGCTTTACGTGACTTACTACGAAGTCAGATCAATGTATGAGATGTTGGACTTTATTTATTATTTGTTTATTTATTGATAGTCCCACCCTCCTAAGCTGGCGACACAAGATGTAGTCTCTTCTATAAATGCGTCTTCAGGCCTGTCAAAAGGTCCTTTTGACTTGACTGCGATTTTAATCTGGTTTATTAAAATGTAAATAAAATGAATGGTGTAAGGTGAACAGACTCTTTAAACCGGCAAGATACTTTATATAAGCCGTATACAATTTATTTTTAATCTCTTGAGGTAACCCTAGGCGGTTATCCTTAGGCTGATATGACATTAAATTATTATACACTATATTGACATTGGTCTGTATACTAAATTCTGACTATAAATTCTACTTTAAATAAATTCTGTAAAAAATAATGGCTTGTCATTAAATTAATTTGAGATATATTTTTAGTCCTGCTCTGTAAACGACATATATATATATATATATTTAACTCATATGATTTTACTACGTAATATTAAAATATTTGCATTGAGTGCAACAACTCGTGACTAATAGACATTACATTACATTTCCAGTGTAATAAAGGCATGCAATAAAAGCTTACGCTGCCTGAAAGTTGCAGTGCGAACAAAAGCTCTAGGACGGGCTAAAGAGTTAATTTCCTGGTCATCGGCACACTCGCTGGAATGGCGATGAGCGTAAAATACAAATAACTTATTTCACACATTGAAATAAAACTTTTACCTCCAACAAAATGGAAGGCAATTTTAATAATAACTTTCATTCAAGTTGCTATTATTTCTTTCTTCATCATCATTTACCGAAGCACATTCGCAGCTGGAGGCCGCAGAGCCCATTTGCATGATGTCGCCTTTAACCACTCCTGTCGGTTCAACCTTAAGACACCTGGTGCAGAGAAGAGTACTATTCTTATAGATTACAAGCTTGCTATTGTTTACTTGCTCTACTTATAATTGTATACATAAAAAGTCTCTTGAGTACACTGATTAGTGGAATACAGTTATTTCATATTCAATAAGTTGCGCATTTAAAATCCTTTTTGTCAATGACCAAGTTTCCACTATTGGCATAATGTTAATTTAAACATTTTTTTTAACGTATGCCATAAAATGGCTGAATTATCATATATGAAAATAGATTTTAATTTAAGTGTCAATATGTCAATTGAAAAAATAATTTTATTATTGTTAATAATAATATTTTTGCTTATATAAATACAAGTTAACAAAATATTTTCCTGGAACATTCGACACACCTGTAAATGTTATTATAAATTGATTAGCACATTTCCTCTTCGAACTGACAAATATATTCCGCAGTAGAATTGAAACTGTATTTAAAATCCATCCGAACATTTGTCACTCATCAACACAAAATTTCCGACGCCCAGTAACAATTTCGGATTTAATTAAATGTGTAATTGCCTAGTATGAATATTTATGAACACGATTGTAATGTTTCTTTAACTACATTTATTCTCACAACACATTATATTTAAACATATAGGTAATCGGGTATAGAATTTTTTTTTTTGTAAAACATGACATTGATCTACTCACGTAAAGTTATTCGAGACATATTTGTATAACCTATTTTTATGTTAACATCATATTAACAATAAGACGTCAACTGTTGCTCACTCCATAAGCATTCTGCCTGTATCCTGCACCAACTCACAGTCTAGTCAAATCGTCTGACTATCTTCTAAATGGATTGACGATCCATTCTTTGATGATCTTTTCAATACATGGTCTCTACTCCGTAACTTTACGGCACCATCAGCTATCAGATCGAAAGACAGACATACATTGCAGCTCAAAACCAATTAGTTTTAAGGGAATGAGAAATTTAAGATAACATTTATATACAGACAGTTAGCCAGTAATATAAACTGCTAAAGAATAATAGAAATAAAAACTTAATAAAGAGGTATATATCAAATCTGACTGATAATAAATAATACAATGAGAACGCGAGGTACGCTTGATGACCCAATGCGAACTGAATTACGTGCAAATAGATGACTGGGGAAAACATTAGATAGCTTGTACACTTGACTAGAAAAAAATCAACTGTCTCAAGCTTCAGGCGGGACAAGCTGATAACATTACAAAACAAACATTTTAATCAACGATTGTAGACAATTGACGTGCCCCACGGTTTTTATTTTAGTCTAGTCTATGCATATGTTTATAATTCCCACGACTGTATCTATTTTATTATTTTTTGGTTTTTAGTACATTTATCTTAAACATTGCAATGTATGTTTAACATAAAACCGTTTAACTTAAAAAGTTTTTTACCTATTTTTTATGCGTAAATCTGTAACGTGATGGAGGAGATGCTCCATGAAAGAACCAAAGTTACCAAATAAAACGATTAGCAAATAAAACGTCAGTGAGCAGGTACGTGGTAGTAGTTCGTAGAATCGATAGCCCATGGAGCCGTAAGGTTTTGGAATAGAAACCGCGTACTGGCCTGGATAACCTGTCTAAAGTCATGATGCAGGCTGTGGGACACCTACGTCAAGCAGTGAATGTCTTATGTCTGATAATGGTTCTGATTACGTGAAGGTCTGATGGCGGAGCAGCCCGTGTCTCGACCAGTGCCGAGAAACCAGCATGCGGCACGTACCGAGCTTCACCCCACCAAACACCGAAGCTACCGCCAGATCCACCAGGTATCTTAACTCTACGTGTATATCTGATTTGTTAGCGTTATAAGTTTAAGCAAGATTTTAACAATAAATATGTTCGGTAATTCTATTAAGTCCTATTGAACAATTACAATAATCATTACATTTATACAAATCTGAAGCACACTCTTGTATGCTTCAGATTTGATTTCCCAACGTATTTTACAACGCACGTACTTCATAAAAGCACGTACTAGTATATATTATAAGAATTACTATTATTGTATATTAGCACTTTATATAGGTAACATTAAAATCTAAAAGTCTAACCCTATATTCTTAGCAGATGTGTATGAAATAAGTCCCTACGCAACGTTCGCTGGCGGGCCTGGCGCCGTCGCGGGCGGTGGGTCACGGGCCTACACACTGCAGCTACGAGCGCTTGCGCGGCACGACGATGACTCCGCTCCACCTACACACCCACCTTGTTGTGATGGTACGTAAATAGTGTATAATCTATACATATATTATAAAATTGAAGAGTTTATTTGACCGCACTAATCTCAGGAAACGCTGAATCTCATGAAATCCGATAAAAAAATCTTTTTGGATAATCTATTTATCGAAGAAGACTATTAGAATAAAAGTTTCACAACATACCGCGGGTAAAACCGCGAGGCGCTGCTAGTAAAGTAATAAAAGTGGGTTATATCATTATCATCAGTGCAGCGCTGTCCAGTGCTATACATAGGCCTCATTAAGAAAGAGGGAATTTTGCCCGTAATGCCACGCTTGGCGGGCGTGGTGGCATTTGCTAAGCGTAGCGTTGCGTCTGGAATGCTACTGCTCATCTCCATCTGCTGTTGCGTTTTGAGCTACGCTGTCTCGAGTGGATGTACCACCATCTCTCTGCACCGGGATCTCAGTTGCCTCTTACAGTACTCGGTGCAGTGATACTATTCTACTCATCCAGTGGCATACGGCACAGCCAATAAATTTTGCGACGGTGAAGCGCAAAATAAATTATATCTCATTTATTATCCTTCTTTGAACTCGCGTGGTGGCTGTAGCCTATTCCATATTTACCAGCAAGGAGGCTTGAGGACCAATGCTTCTGCAGTAAAGTTATCCAGTAATGGCGCATGATATTTATTTTGTGCAGAGGAAACGTGCGTGGACGCATGCGACGCTCAACGACGGCGCAGACGCCGCCGACATTACTGCCCCGATCATGGTAAAAATTAACTATTAATTGTAATATTCAAGTTATGTTCAATGAAATTTTCGTGAATCTTTTTTTTTTGTAATTATTTTTTGTATATTAAACGTATGTTTATATAAAATATAGTATTCCAAGAACCTTAGAAGCGCATTTCTTCTATACCAGATTTAAGCAGATTATATTTTTTAAAGTAGATAATCACATAATGTAAGACAACAGATTCAACTGCCGTCGACGTTTTTTATCTGTAACGGCTGTCAAGACAATTAAAATTATGGTCAAGACAATAACTGCTTGCACCACAGTTGTATATTGACTAAAAAATTACCACGACTAATCGATACGACAAATAGTGTGTAGCTTTTGCGACTAGAGACTAAACTAATAATATTTTCTCCCGCGCCGAGAAACGTTTTCCTTTGAAACCGGTTAATATTTATAATATGTTTATATTCCAGGTTGTTCACAAGACTCAGGGAGTTGAGAAACGAAACTGCCAAACTGTTTAGTAAAAAATATCTAGTCAGCGTAATTAGCAAATTCGGTTATACATATTAATATGTATACAAAAATTTATACAATAATATTGTCTATTTATACTATGCAGTTTAATTTTACCTTTCCTTTCTCCACTTTACAACAAATTAAATGAAATATGAAGTCATTGTTATTTAAAGCAAAAATTAATTAACAGCTTTGATTAACTTTACATTTTTGATAATTATTGCCACGAGAAAACCGGAACGTCGAACAGAAAATATGAAATACAATAAATCTTTTGAACAATAAAGTATATTATTTTACGATGCGTATATGTGTAACATAATTATTATTTATGTAATAAATTACACATTTTTTGTTACATACAGATTATTCACAGTCACAAGTTTATTTATTTGGGTTCTATTCCTGAATGTGAAAGGTTTTCAGTAGCTATCGTAATTTTATTGTGCAGAAGCTATAGTTATAGGATTGATAATCATCTTAAGTTTTGAACTCAAGATCTTAACTTGTTGTTATGAACAGGTTAAGACTGATATAAGTCTGCTCTAGCCGCCCGTTAATGTGTGATCGAATATCGAAACTTAAGGCCTATTTTGTATTGTTGTAGCATATTTTTTCATCGCACTCACCTGAAAAAATTAAAAAAATAATCACTGGTTAGGGACCAGTGATTACCCCAGGTTACAAAAAAGATAAGAGTGAAGATTTTTTAATCGACCAGGTTGGCACACAAGATATATGTAAAGTCTGCATAGTCAGTGTATAGATGCTCGTAATATTACAAGCGCATTGCGTAGATGTCGTGTCTTATACCCAGTAATTTCACTGCCTCTCTCATCCTTCAAACCAGAATGCCAACATTTAGCGGTAGAAATATGTGAGAGTGATATACCAATACAGACGACCTTTATTTGATGTTTACCTCATGTAATACATACTGTATTTGTACAGTACAGATGATGAACTACACATGTAGTTGTTTCAAAAAACTCGAACTCTATAACAAATCGATGACAAAAAGAAATAGTTCCACTATTTCGATTTGTCATCAAATACAAAATATGAATAACGGGACATCAGGTTCAAAGGATTGAGATTTATTAGTAAAGTTAGTCTATGGATGCTTATTTATAGGCGAGTTGAAACGAAAATCCTTTTTATTATCAACATTTTACTTTAATTTTAAGGGACTTACGAACGGGTGATTATCTGAATCTAAAAATAAATATTAATGAAATAACTATTGTTAAATTTATCAAAGATATAAATAGGATAGATGTTTTTTTTTTTTATAAATTGACGAAATTTTGAAATAAACATCTATCCATCTATAGATATCTATAGATTTTTAAATGTAATCACTATTAACGAAAATAATTTTTATATCGCCAGCTGTAAAAAAAATCGTAGATAAAATTCGTCAGATTAATCCTGCAAATTAATTACATTTTTGAATGTCTGTGGGTGTTGGTGGGATGTAATTAAGCCCCACAGCGTAAACACATTTTTCACCCTCCCATTAATAATTGGTAAAATTTCCTGTACGCCACGCCATAATCACTTTACCGCAAGCAAACAGGCGGAAAAATGCAGCTAAATCAGGGCAAGGACCTTTTTTATTACAATGTACTCGTATATGCATAGCAGTTCAGACGGGCCCGATGAAGCTGATGGTAGTTCCGACCTTATTTTATACACCAAAGGTCGGGTTCGACCCCAACCTGGGTCTGAGTATTATATATGAATCTAAGTGTTATATTTGTAATTGTTGACTGATTTCCGCATCTATAAGTTATCTTGTGTGAATTGAAAAATATACGAGCAGATACTTTATCGTTTGCTACAAACCTACCCTGACATTCTTCCTTGACTTCCTCTACATAAATAACCTCTATATACTCGAGCTCTGGTGAAATTAGGACATGTCATATTTTACCATAGTATTTCTAAAGCACAAAAAAAATATTTGCCTCATACTTCATATACATATGCATCTTATTACATATGTTTATGTATGAAGTTTACTTTCTATATAGTATTTACACGCAGACTGTGTACACCAGAGCCTGTGTACACCAGACACATCGAACCACTCCGTCTATTACTTCAGTCAGAGAAGCATTTCGTGCGGGGTCACTTTATTTAATAGATTTAAGATAGTTTGGATATGTAGAAAGGATGGATGAAAATAGAATGACTGCACAAATATATAGAGTGGAAAAAATTAAAGAGTTGGAAGAAGAGGTTAAAGAAGGGTATGAATAGGCGAATGCGAGTATGGAAGCGAAAGAGGTTTGCCAAGATTGTAGCATGTCGAGATCCATAGTCTCTGCCTACCCCGATGGGACACAGGCGTGATGTATGTATGTAAGATAGTTAAATAGTTTCGAGATAAAACCATTATTTTTTCTTTTAGTAACTTTACAATATATAAATTGAATGATATCTATTAAATTACCAAACACCCTTACAAGAAAACTATTATATGTATTTAAATTTTATACAATGTAATATATTTTGGATCTTGATGATGATAGAAATAAATAAATATACTAATTTCTACATTTACAACCTAGTTAAACTCTTGTTTCTCTTATAATGGTTCTCAGGACCTTTGAATTGTTATAATCCTACATTGTTTGTCCGTAATACATAACAAATACACTTTATCAAAGAAATTAGTCATTTTTATATTTTACACGTCAGTGTCATAAGTTATAAAGTGTAAATATATTTTAATAGCAAGTATAATATACTGGATTTTTTTTTCTGACGTCATTATTTCATTATATTCCTTCAAGCGGAATTCTTGTCGTTTATCGAAGATAGAAGACCTTTCACTTCCAATTAATAGAAAATTTATTCTACTTTCCTCAGTAAACGAACAAAATACGCTAAGGTATTTTATTTTTGAATATAAATAATGTTATTACACCTTTATAACTTTCTTTATAAAGATGTAAAATTGATATCAATCTAATAATAAAAACAGATCTTTATAAATATATTAGAAGAAAAAGGGGTATCGGCAAATTGCTTTTAGCGTTATTAACTTTCCATCTAAAAAATACATTTAATACAGGCTTATTAATGAGGAGGGTTTAGTTATAATATACAATAAAGCCTTCATAAAAAAATATACCCTGTACTGAAATTCTAAACGTCCTCGAACATCATTTCGTCCTTTGGCTGTTAGCATAGGATAGTCTATCGGATATTGATTGAGTTCATGCCATTCAAACGAATACACGCGGTGAAGTCTTGTTTTTTTTATAATGATAATGAGACAAGTTGAATGATGCATTGTTTATAAACCTTGTCGTTGAAATGTTTACCCTATATTTTATATAAAAGTAGAAATACTTCTAAATAAAAATATAAAAAAATGT
Organism: Heortia vitessoides; assembly: GCA_020976665.1. Taxonomy (NCBI): domain Eukaryota; kingdom Metazoa; phylum Arthropoda; class Insecta; order Lepidoptera; family Crambidae; genus Heortia; species Heortia vitessoides. The sequence continues at coordinate 6,968,462 of JACJUM010004390.1, forward strand.
CGCGAATCTCGAAAACGACCGATGACCCTTCCCTTTATGCCTGAGGGGAGATAATGATTGTGTAATTTAAAATTAATTATTATGTGTGTGGTGCTTCGTTCTTTCTTATATTTTCACTTTTCTTGAACATAACAATTTTTTTTCTGTCAAACTATTGACTAGAATTGTCAAAGTCAATAATAATAAAATAAATCAAAACTCGCACCCTACCGAGATCAGCAGGTCAGTTATTATAAACAGGACAATAATATAACCTGCACGAAGTCAGCGGAAGCCGCTAGGTCTAAAATAGAATCGTATTTATTTTCCATGTAAACTCTCCTTCCTTTTTATCCTAACCTTCGCCCTAAAATACGGACTGAATAGAAATGCCTTAAGAGCCCCTCGGATCTGTGTCAAGAGGTAAAGGCTCCCGGTCACTCCACACCGACACTTACGCTTTCCAGAGCGTTTAACGGCTCAATACCGGGAGCGTAAGCCTCTCTCAACATTGTAACGAATTTGGTAAACGTACTGTTAAATTTTGAATTCATTGATACCCTTTGCGTGAAACAGAAGAAGCATATATCCAGAAGGTTTTAAATAAATGCATAGTGAAATACATTTTACCATTTGTATGGATTAATATATTATTTTTATTTTGGAGGACTATACTGTCTTCATCATTATATCAGCCTTAGAACGTCCATGGCTAGGCAAAGGACTCCGTACGATTGGGGGAATAATGCCCATAATTGGCGTGCTGGACAGGCGTGGCGGGCTATCTTGTTCTGGATAGATATATCACCATCGCCAATTACCGACAGTATATCAGACACCTCTTACACCTCCTGGAATAGGGGAAGGTACTAATCCACTCTGTTGAATTTCACTCTATTGAACACTTCTCTCTAGCTTAGGACATGAAATCGCAGCGGATTGATGTTCGAGAGAGATTGCATGCACTCGCGGCTTACTGGTCTATGACTAGGATGTGAAGGGAGTGTTTGAGATAGTGGAGTGATAATGAAACGGTAACTAAGGGTGGCAAAGTAAGAGTGTAAGCAAACACTCTAAAACTACCACTACTATCTTACTACTTTCTTCCTTTCTACTCTCATATACTTTCTTCAAGCTCCATTTTGAATATATATATATATATATACTCAAAAGCACCCCGCGGTTTCACCCGCGTTAAGTTGTAAAACTTTCATACTACCTTTACCTGCTGATGGAATTGTTTTTGACAAAATATTTTACACGTGTTTTATGAATATCTTACAAACATATGAACCTTTATACAAGTTTTTATTTGAATAACTTCTAAAACGGCAATATTTCATACAAACTTTGCACTCCCCTTTTAACCCCTTAGGGGATAAATTTTCAAAATTCGTTAATCAGTGCTCTCCTACGTTAAAAAATGAACCCCTACGCAAAATTTCAAGTTTCTAACCGTTATAGTTTAGGCCTTGCGTTGATATCTCAGTCAGACAGTCAGCTTTTTTCTTTTCTTTTATATGTATAGATTACAACAAACAACCAAAACATCTACATATATAAATAGTAAGCGTCATCGCAGCCTATTCGTTTAAGAAACTATGAAACGTTACAAGATAATTCAAAACACTTGCACGAGTTGTATTGCCCAAGATATAAGATACTCCTGAACACTTGCACGAGTTGAATTGATAAATACCCTGGATGGTTTTATCCAATGTATGAACTGCGGCCTCAGGCTACAGCGCAGCCGGATATTATTTTATGCACCACGCGGGCGTATAAAACCGTTCACTTTGATCCATAAACTGGAAGGCTGATGAGATTAATTTAGTTACTGGTTACGTAAGGTGTTAACGTTTTACCTACTCACTTGAGACAGGATGCAAGCGGTAGAAGGGGTAGGAAGATAGGGAGAAATGTTATTAGTGAATTTTTTATTAACTTTATTAGCATATATGTATACTAAAACATATAGTATTAATAAAGCACGATGAAAAAAATTATATAACGACTTTTTGACGCGCCTAATATTACGAATTGGTTCACCAGACATAAATTATCGTATCATTACCAAGGTATCACTATACCAATCTAGTTCTCAAGCGTAAAAATGTACTTAAAACATAGAAGCTGTCGAATTATTGCATTAATTTTATATGAATACTATGCATATAATCTAATTATTACAATGCACAGACCGAGTCATATATAAAATGTCTTTGTGCAAACCTATCTTAAAACTGGACCACTGCCATCACTGGACAGATCTTATAAAATCTAGTGAGGACACTAGATATAATTGAAGGTAATTTAACAATAATAATGCAATACAGCACTATACTATTCGGTTGTGAGTTACCGGCAGAGTAGAATAGTACCTTCGATCTGCGATTGTAAAAACACTTGCCCAGTGCGGCAAACATGTGCAAAAATCTCCTCTCCTGAAGAGGTCTATGTCCAGCAGTGGACTTTCAATGGCTAGTATGATGACGATTATGGTTATAACAGCAAATTGCGCAATCGAGATTAAAAAGTAATAAACCCTATTACAACTTCAGACATATTTACATCTTGAACGTAGTGTTTTCTCAGTTCAGAGTTAAAATAATTAAAAACAGAAGAATTAAATTCAAATGATCCGTTTCCAGTTTTAAAGAAACTTTATATTCAGATCCGGTTTCTGATGTAAATAAGGCGTTTATCCATTATTTGTTTCCTAAATTATAAGAATAAAATGAACAACATCTGCCTACGTCAGAAGAAGAATAAAAATAAATTAGAGGGCAAGATTTTTCCATTAGATCTGTAGGTACAAAACAAACTTAGACGCAATACGCCCGGGTCGCATAAACCGGGCAATTTGCGTACATTTTTGTGGGTGCGCCGCATGGCACAAGTGTAGCGTACATGGTATACATAATATCTGGCTCTTAATTGTTACTGCCCGACCCTTTTGCGGATTGCGGTCGTGATCTGAGCAGAATAATTTTCATGAAACAACTCACTTTGTGTAATAGAGTTTTGACTTCCCACAAAGTTATTCGTGATAAACATTTCTATGTTTATTGCAACTAGTAAATATTTAGGCTTATAAATATTCATGGCATCCGTACTAGAATAATATTGCGTACATTTCGTGGCGTTATATATTCCAGGAATGTTGAACATTGCGAACAGATACGTTTAATTATTTAGTTACATTTTATTATTTTCATTATTGTATCACGATTCAGTCATGTGTAAAAGCTTTACAAATGCAGGCTTTTACTCATAATTATTTGGTCAAGTATCACTGTTGTTTGAAGAACAAAACATGAGTTTTGTGCAAACTAAACATAGCAAAATGTTATGATGCAATAAATATAATAATAAGTTTCCCACAACATCTCACACATTCGCCTGACGAGGTAGGTCGCTCAAAGCACTTGTGTTACCTCCGCAACACAAGTGTTTTCATAAAACATTGAAACTATAGTACTTAAATAGTATAAATACAAATATCATCATATAAATACAGAATTAACACAAATATCATCATGTAAATGTTTGTCCTAGGTGAGGAGCGAACCCACGATCCTTGGCGCATAAGATAGAGTCAATACCATCTGCGTCATAGGCCCCATCGAAATGTATACTCGTACTGTTCTCCGTGGTTATGTACTTTAATAAAACTAGCAGAGTAGCTAGCGGTTTGCCCCAATTCCGCTTGCGCATAAAAAGTTCGATAGTGTCTAACATGTGCATATATGTCGTGGGTTGAGTCCCCACACAGGACAAATATTTTTATGATGAATAACTTTTTGTTCTGTGCTCGGGTGTTAAATATGTATTTAAATATTATATTTGAGATTCCTCTATTATGTGCTATCTGTACAAGTATTTTAAGCGACTTATCACTAATTAGTTATGGTGAGAATATCGAGCCCTTACCGCCAAATTATCGTAAGCGAGACTTTTGTTGAAAATGCTTTTTTTATCGTAACTTGTATTTAAAGCCGTACATATCCCAGTCGACGTTTCCCTCCAAAAATAAAACCGTTATAAAGTAATAGCAATTGCTAAAATTTAATTACTTAATAATATTTATAAACATCCTTCTCGTGTAAAATTTGGGTTTTTTAGGTTACGCCAAGACGGCGGTAAAGGCTCGATATAGTGAATATCATATGGGCTACTCCGGACTACCAACTTTATTTTATACAGATCTGTAGAGCTATTTAGTAGTAGCACATAATAACAAGATTTCTAGCCGCATCTAAGTCCGCTTTGTCTTCATTTTATGTACTTATTATATCAAAAGTATCTAAATCCTATCCTTGGGTTCAAGCTATCCATGATTGGTATTCCTTAAATGTTAAAAACAGAGAGAAGTTTACTAAAAACGACAAGTAAAAATAAATGATTATTGTCCCCAGAGCGGCGCTTCGTAGTTTGAACCGAATTCAGTGTATTACCCTATATAACACGTTTGCATGCAAATTTTATTCCCAAAATCCTGCCTGATGGAAAATGGTCCCCAAAGTATTATCGGCAAGCCCAGGGCCCCACGCAACTTTTGGGTCGACTTGATAACATATCCCTAAGTATAGAACACAGTACAAGCGTAATTGGTAGCTTAACTCTGAACTTTAAATTTTCTGCACTCATTAATTCGGACTTTTAAGAGTCGATTGGTAATCCTGACTTCTATTTCTGACTATTTATATAAAGTCGATTTTTAGTTTGACTTCTGAGTTCAAAACATATTTTAGCTAGCTTGTGTAATACGCGTCTGTTGTTTGATTTTTTGCTCCTTCGGAAAATCATCATATCTAGTGTTGGAAGTCTGGAGTAGTCATTTGCGATGTTTCTGCCCATATTTGTACGCTGGGTAGGACGGCTGCCCATAACTTTCCTGTATTAATTAAGCTCCGTTATTTTAGATTTTATTTATCATTTTCAATCGATCCTAATACCTCAGTCACCTCTTATAACACTTGATACAGATGGATGTAGGTACTTTTCTAAATTAATCAGCCGGTATCTCACGGCTTAATGTTTGCATATTCTAGGTTTTTAAATACCCAGAATGTTGTTTGCTAACCGACTTCACCATTTTTTTATACCTCCAGTATTGCAAAACCTAGAAACCAGACTAAACATCATTTTAAAATAAACTACTGATGTACAGACTTCAGGCTGATAATGCAAACCAAATACCATGCTGTTATACTGATTATGCTCTTTAACCAATGAAGCTTTCGGAAACTTGTGAAGATTTTAAAAAATACTCATTCCTTTTGTACTATGAAGAGTGACATTACCTTATCATAGATTCGAATTATTACAATTTCCATTGTGGTAAGCAAAAATATATTTTTTATTCTCCAGGGATCGTAACGACTTCAACATAGTACATGGATTTTAAAGGGATTTATTGGGGATTGGAAATTTGAAAACAATCAGCTTGAGTGAAAATTAAACATGAAGGAAATTGTTGGAATAAATCACGTTCCAGCCGTATCACGGACGGCTCGAAATTTAATCAACGAGTTACACATTCTGTTTTCAATGCTTTTTTGTTGAATAAAGAGAAAAAAAATGTGAAAATGTATTCTACATTAGCAAAATCTATCACTAGCACGAAATACAATGAGCTATATTAGATATATCTAGCAAATTGAAAAAAAACCTATCTCCCTTTGTACCAGAAGTCGTAAGAAGCAAAAGTGGTACCAGAAACGACTGATGGCGGTAGATTTAACCAAAACAATTTGTTTGTGGAAGTTGGTAATTTGAAATCAAATGTCTTTGTTTACCGTGCTAGGAAACTAATAAAAAAAAGATGCATAATTAGTTTCTCCTAGAACGAGTGGTTTGAAAGGCACTTAGCGATCTACATCCTTATATTAAAATCGATTTGATATAAGGACGTAGGTCACTGTAAATATGGAAAAAGGCCGGCCGACGATCGACTTTATATTCTCAGGTCTTTCTTTACGACCCATTATTTTACGTGTGATATTTATTATTACTGGTATAAATAATATTTTCTTCACGTAATATATTTCAAAAGAAAGAGAGAAAAATAACATATATTTCTAGAATAATAACAGTGTTTAAATACCTACCTATCCTACATACAAATTTGCCTTCTTATAATAAATCAATAACCTAAAATTCACGTCAAATGCTTTTGAATTTGCTTAGTAATATTATAATTATAACCGGGCTATTGTGAAAGCAACTATATATATAGTTTCCAGAAGACAATACCTGCAATAATTATGGGTAGAGGCAAGTTTAAGTAACTACTTAGTCAAGTTTGTGGGAATATGAAGTGGTTGCCCGGCAACTAATGGGGGATTACCCAGTCCTCTGTGACCTATTAATCACTTGTTTCGGGAAACGCCACCTCTGATGGAACACTACTTAATACAGACTATAAATAAATGTCAGTGACCTAAAATTTGCTGTTCTATAAGAAAACATACAACTCAATTAAATTTATGTGAGGATTATCTATTGATGTTGACGAACGGCCCGATGGCGCATTTGCGAGTGTTCCTGCCTTGACTGCTAAGCGTCGTGGGTTCGATCCCTACCCAGGGCAAACATTTATATTATAATTATTTCTGTTTATTCTGAGTCCTGAGTGTATAATATAACTTAAAGTGTTATAACTATTTTCTTTTTTATCTGATGTAAGTAATACAAGTTTTATCCGTAGCCAAAATTGGTGATGTGATTTATTTATCATTCCATTTTTCAACATTCAAGCAATCATAGCTTTTATACAGCTTTTAAAACGTAGCTTACTTTACTTATACTCTAGAATAAGGTAAAAGAATTTTAAGTATTAAACTACCAGATCTCTGTTTTTTTGCATCTCAATAAAATTCTAAAGCCAAGCGTCACATCACAGCACATCACAGCATCACAAAATAATATTTTTTTACACTCTTAAAGCATTTTTTTTTATTTAAGACAGTTGCATTGGAATCGATTATGTAATAGGGCTGTTGTTAGCGTTAGTGATTGTCGGAACGGACGCTCGTATGGATTCTAATTATACCTACCATTATGTAATATTGGAACGTTTATCACCATGTGTAAGCTGCCATCAGTTTTTCTTGCAGGTTTTGAACCTACTATGTACTTAATTCTAAGAGTTTAATGGTATTTTGTCTAAAATTTAGGTGGATTTAATAATAATATGGTTTATATATAAAACTTTTGCTATTCATACAATAATTAATTCCATTACATTAATTACAAAATTATTTTGCGAAATACCATAATATCAATTTAAAAAGTGTATAAAAAAGTACAATTACTACGTTGACATGTGTAATTATTTCTTTTATTAGTCTAGGTCGATAAGCATACAGTCCGTATAGACGCTAGTGATATCATAAGGATATCACAAGCGCATTCTCAACCTTGAGGATATTATGTTACGTTACCCGATAATTTCACTGCCTCTCTCACCCTTTAAGCGGGAACACAGGTTTACCTCAAGCTAATTCTAATCCAAACTATGTTTAAAGGAGTACATCATATAGAAAAAAACAGTATAACTCAACAAAAACAAGCCTTGTAACAAGTCTCTGCACCGCAAGTAAGCGCGAACGTATGCCTTTAATTAATTACAAACCGTCAGCGTAATAAATTAATTTTAAAGGCGCAAAGGGATCGGGCAGACGAGCGCGTCGCGGGTCCTGTGGGATTGCTCGAGGATATTAATTGCTGTGTTTTATTACCTGCACGAATCGTCATTAAGAATTGTGTTACTAAGGAATAATGTCTTGACATCTGTCGATTATTACACAGAGAGTAAAGCAGGGATTTTTTACAGGCCAACCCTCGCAATGTATGAACAAATAACTGGAAATGTGTAAAAAAACAACAGACATTCCAGAACAACTGCTCCAAATCGGATAATACTTTTTTTGTTTTATGATATTTTTAGATATGGACTATATTTGTAATGAGGTCTACTCATACAAAGTCGTCTGCATTGTTTTCTCACTTTCACCTATTTCTAACGCGCTAGTCATATCCCTGTTATATTCCAAGCGTGTATAGGCTGCAGTGACGCTTACTATTCCTGTATGCTTCCTGTATACGGACTGTATGCTCGTTTATCAACCTGGTTTGGTCCAAAAAAATTTAGTCAGATGGTTTATACATTACATACCTGCATAATATTAAGTTGATTAAGAGTTAGACTTTAAAATTCAACAACACGTAGAAAATAATTTCTAAAACAATTTCAGAAGGTAAGTTTCAAATTGTATCCAGAATGATTAATAAAATGTCCTTATTCCCGGGGACCTATTAAAAAGTTAATTTCAAATCCATTTAGATCAAGAGGAGCGGAGGAACATCATTAAGTATGGCAAACCTAAACAATTAAGATAGCTGACGCAATCAATCTTCGTCCCTCCTGCCCAATCAATAAGACCCGAATTGTTGTGTCGTGATTTCGTTATAATTAACGTTATTTTGGCATATCAGCTATCAATTCTGCTGTCATCGAAAGATTGTTTCTTTGTTATTTATTTTACATTGCTTTTGCGCGTGTTTTATCAGTTTAGTATATATAGTAGTCTTGTCTTTATGAATTCGTAAAGTCGAGATTATTGAATTATTAGATAATAAAATGGGAATATAAGGATAAAAAACCAACAGATGGCGGTATATCCATCCGAAACCGTGCAAATCAAATGCACTGCGATGGGCAGCAGCATCCCCATCGCAAAAACTTCGCGCTGTGGTTGCCAACACGATTGCCCATCACGGTAATTATAGGCAAAATTACCCCTTTTTTGAGGAGGTCGGTCTGTGTCCGACTATGGACTTCCAATTTCTGTAATGATAGGAATGATGATGATTGTATGTGGAAAATACATGGGATAGTTCGAAGCATATATACTCTGCTCACAATAATCTATAAGACACTCTAAGCTATTTATTAATATAGTGGTTCAATTATAGTTTCTTTTAATCTCTTCTTTTAGTAAATTTCTGTCCTGTTTAACATATGCCACCATTAAGAAAACCGCCTTTAAAAATACTTTAAAGATATCTTAAACTGTCTTGGGCTTTCTTACAAAAAGACGATCACAATACATATTTCAAATTCTTAAGGCAACGATTTTGACAACCGTTTTTTGAAACTAAGTACCTAAATATAGTAATATATACATATTTAGTAAACCATCTTCTTTCAAACCTTTAATTTTTATATAAGTATTATATGTTACGGGTTTAAAAGAATAATTACCATTTTTTTTATCTTAAACCCTTAGTTATCCTTAAATAAAATTCAGAGGTTTTGTCTTCACGTAAGTATTTAAATTGTTGAAGTAAACTTCCAGCCCAACACAACGTTATCGGTCATACCTACACATTCAAAAAATTTCGGCTTCTAAACAAATCCTGCAGCAAACACTTTAACATCAGCCGCGGACCAGAAAAGATTAATTACAGAATCGACAGTTTTAATTAGTTTCGTAATTAACAGCACGGCACGCTCCCGGAACTAAACAAATTGCCTTTTAATACAATCACTCCTGCGGACTTGGATTAAATTGGTACAGGGATGATTCAGGTAATGGGGATGGACGACTATTTAGTAAGGTAGAAGCTAATTTTAAAAGGGATTACGTAGAAAGGTATATAGAATATGAACTATTCAAGATTACGTACTTTAATTATTTAATAAGGTAAAAAGTTGGAAGGAGGTAAGGAGTTAGGAAGGAGGTAAGAACCAGTTAGAATGTAAGTAGGAAGGAGGTAGTAAGAACATAGGAAGGAGGTAGTAAAGAAGTAGTTAGGAGATTATAAGGAGGTAGGGAGGGGGAGGAAGAAGTAGGAAGAAGGATAAAAAGGAGATCAGAAGGGGGTTGTAAGTAAGGAAAAAGGTAGAACGGAGGAATAAAATATGAAGAAAGGAGGTAGATCTTAGGTAGAAATAAGGTAGGAAAAAGGAAGGTACAAATTAAGTACGTAGTAAAGAGGTAGGTAGTAAAGAGGAGAAAGGTAGTAGGAAGGAGGATATTAAATGGATTACGTTAACAGCTCATAACAACGTTAACAGTCGGAATATGTAATTCAAATTTGTCATAATTCATATTAGGTTTTATGTTAAAATAGTAATTTAAAAGACATTTTTAGTTTACATTATTGGACGATTGAAACAAAATTAAACGCTACCTTTATCTGAAAGATAATAATAATAATTCCCACAACATCTCATACATTGATCCGACTCCGTGACAAGTCGCTTAAAGCACTTATCTGTCACGAACATCAGACAACAGAGGAATCACAAATGCATATATTTAACACCCAAATACGGTGGGAATCGAACCCACGACCTTTGGCACACAAGGTAGGATCACTACTTTTTTATATAGATCATATCGAAATCAGAAAGAAAGCCTGTTTAAGAGTTCCATGACGTTTTATAATCGTGTTTTTATCTGTCACGAACATCAGACTACAGAGGAATCACAGATATACTACTTAAATGAATATATATAACACCTAGAGACGGTGGGATTCGAACCCACGACTTTTGGCGCATATGGTATTCTACCTTATGATCGAGTTCAATCACTTTTTGTAATCGTGTTTTTCTTGGAGTACTTCGAATCTTGTACTTCCCGGAGAAGTAAGCAATCATCATCAGCGTACTAACCGATGGACTAATACCGCCACATAGCAGAGTTAACATTGCATTGTTCCGGTTTCAAGGGTGAGGCAAATAAATTACTGAGTAAATGTGACTTTTTGAAATCAGTTCACAAGGTTGGTGACACTCTAGTGCACGAGCATCTATAGGCTGCGGTCATGTTTTTCAAGCGGAACATATTCTTGTTTACCGATATCATAATATAAATGACAAAAATACTATACAGTCTCATATGAATATACTGCCATCTGTTAATACCGGTACATCACTCGTCACTTCCACCCACGCAGCATTAAGCAATAATAAACAAAAATTAATTAAGACTGACTGAACAATAAACAATAGTAAGTTAAGGTATACATATGTTTAAAGCAACATATAAACCTCGATCGCGGAGAATTTCCATTAAAGCATTACAAGCTGAAGATTCCCTAGAAGAAAAAATCCCCAAGTTCTATTTCATTTAATCAAAAAAGGAATGCGCCACATTGTTCTGAGCGTAATTCGTCACAATCGGAATTGTGACAATTCCCTCGGGAGGGCTTTGAGAAAAATTGTCGCTAACGAGCTTGCCCCTCCCTCCTCCCCGCTTTTAATCCACACCTCCCCTTCTGGTTCCCTCCCCGTTATCCGTAGCACTTTAAAACCCTTTTGCGATTTTCCGCACGGAGGAATTATCAAGAAAAAGTGAAGGGAACACTCATTCATTGTCTACCTTTTTTTAATTGTACGCTATTAATTTCCAGCTCAAATTGCTATTAGCGGAGTCGACGAAATCCCTTTTTATTAAATTGTACGAAAGTAGCGTCTGCTGGGAATTAATATCGTGAAATATATTAAGCATTCATTTCTACTAGCTTAGATTTTTAAGTGAAGTAGATGACACTTGTGAATTGTTGTACATTCTTTATAAAATTATTTCAAAATAACAAAAAATACTTGGTCAACTCTGCATAAATGTAACATTTTGACTTTAAATGGATGAAACAAATTAAAGAACAATGAACTTATTAACTTATATTTGATTTATTTTCCCTGATAGACATAGAAGTTTGCCTGTAAGTTTTATATCATACTGATTTCATATAAAATATAGTGGCGTATTTTTTATAAAATCTTAGTATTTTTAGTTATGTTCTTCCCAAGTGTTTTTTTACAAATATACGAATCATGGTTAATTTGAAAATAAAACAAACCATGATAAAAACATTATAATATTAAATTTCAATAAAAATATAATCAAATTCATTTTTTTATCAAAAAACGTTTTTCGTTTCCTTCGCTTGCTCTTTAATATTCTGTCCGCCATAAAGGTACCTGTCGCTTCACACGATTTGCGATTCTATGTACCAATAAGATATTTTGATATCATCACACTGTCGTTCGTTCATCGCATACGTATATTACATCCAATCATGGTTTGGTTTTTTAACTATAACAGACTAGCGGATCATGAAGTATGATTTGTGGCAAAAAATGATGAAATAAGTTAGTGATCAATTCAATTTAATTAGCCCTTAAAATACGAGTATCTTGACTTGTGGGTTGGTGAAATAACTTATTAAATTAACAAATTGTTGTGAATATTTACAACAGCGCTTAATATGAAAAAAGTAAAATTTAAGAATAGAAATTCAGACGTTACAAGTTATGCGCTCTAAAGAAATACCTTGCTGAAAATAATAGGTTGAACTTACGGGCCTCTGAATAACTGAAACTGATACTGACTGACTGACATTTGACATTTAATTGTCTTTAATCTAAGAATTTAGGATGGACTTATTTAAAATAATAAAGCCCAGTACTAGCATTGAAAATAGTACAAATATGTCAGTCGAAGTACAGGAGCAAAGTGGACGATAAACCGGGAGACGTCATATCTGCGAATACATCACTTAACTTGGATTTACTGACGATAGCAGAATCATGGCTAAATCGATGTCTCAATTATGTTCCTCAATAGGTGGGTCTCAGTCTAAACAAGAATAAAAGCAATGTGTAACCACTATATTTTTATCATCACTGTCACACTAGTATCAGCTGAGACTTTATTTTTGTAAAATTGTTGATTCATACCTAGGGTAACACAAAATCTATCTTCAAGAAGGCGGTCAATCGCCTAATTAATCTCTACCAGGCAGCGTTTCGAAAACTGCGTACTATCTTATTTGACATACTTTGGTATCTCAATTCGAATGTTTGTGACTGATTCGTGATACCAGGGACGTCTTAAGGCATTAAGACGAGGTCTCTAATGAATTAGCCAACTTAAAGTAGCACAATGAACTAACTCTTTGCTCGATAGAACCATGACAGATTAGTAAGTTGAAGTGACAGTTTAGACAGACAGGCAGACGTTATAAGTGAACATTAAGTGTCGTGCTTTTGTATTTTCAGATAATCTTTACACAAATAATATATATTTTATATAATACTCCAAGCCAGAACTGTAAAAAAGAAATGAAACGGCATCGAAACAGTCAAATTTGTTCCGAGTGTCTCTCTACAGTGGCATTCAGCATCATTAGCGATTTTCCACCCAAACGACTCGCGGAGTCGTGGAAGTCTTGGAAACTCTTATTCTCATAATAAATAGGAGCGTCGGATTTATGGAGCGTTGTTCAGTCGTTCGCTTGGAAAATTATTGTCGTTTAACTGTATTGTTATTATGGGGATTAAAGTTATCCTTCTGTCGAAAGAGAAATTACGGCTCGTTACTCTGGCAACTTGTTATTTGTGTAATGGCTGTCACTATTGGAATATTATAATTATAGTTCATTAAACTCATCACATTTTCTTATTAGCTGCTTCTCTACATCTGTTATTTGATTCCCACTATGTTATTTGAACAGATGTGATCAGATATACGGCAGCACGATTAACTGACGTTCATCGAAATATCATCCGTAGAAAGTACTCAGTTGGTTGTTAAAGTATCAACGGCAAGACGACTACTGGACATAAGCCTTCAGAAGAAATTTATAATCATTTCATGGTACTTAGGGTAAGTATTTAAGGGTATAAGGTACTTTAATTACCCCAGAAATTATTTACAATACCTACATTTGTATATATTGCACCTAAACACAAATTTAGTTCATATAAATATTTGTTCTGGGAGGAAATTGAACCTACGGCATTTGGCGCATAAGACGGTCACATCCACACTGCGACTTCATGTCATTTGGGTATTTGGAGACTGCCCAAGATTGTCTGATATAGCGAATATAGATATGTGGTGTCTAAAGTTCCACTAGTTTGATCGGTATCTGCTACGAGGAAATTGACTACTATACTATATAATGATCTGCAGAAATCAGAAACAAAATTTACATTACTCCTACAACATCTCATACCTAGCCTAGACCTAGCTTCGAAAGAAGTCAACTGGGAAATCACAAATATAATAAAAATATTTAACACCCAGACCAGAAATAACACAAATATTTATCAGATAAATGTTTGCCGTGACGTACCAATAGATTAGAATAGTACTTCCCACTGCGCCAGGTGTCGTAAGAGGCGACTAAGGTATCAGAACCGACAAATAGCGGTTTATCCATCCGAAACAGTGCAGCTCAAATTAACTGGGCGGGGATGGGCAGTAGCATCCCCGTCGCGATAGTTACGCTCTGCGATTGGTAACACACTTGCCTAGCGCGGAAATTATGGGCAACAAGCTCCTTTCTTGGAGCGGCCTATGTTCAACAGTGGACTTTCAATGGCTGGTATGATGATGAAATGTTTGTCCTGGGTGGGGATTGAAACCACGACCCTTGGCGCATAAAATAGAATCATTACCATCTGTGCTATTTCTCTTCAGCAAAAGAGGCTACAAAGTGTCCTGTTTGGGATTGAAATTTACAAATGTGATAACTAAGTCAATAATTTATGAAATGAGAGACAGATTTACACACAACGTAAAAATTTTGCAACGTTCAGGTGACATGCCCATCGAATATTATCTTAACGAAAATAATATAAGTTCGGATTCTTTAAACTATTTAATATTTCTAGACACGAAACTTCAAAATAATATGATACTTTTTAATATTGTTATTTTTACTAAATATTAACTCAAGAAAAATAATAAAAGTTCGGATTATTTAATGTTTCTAATATTTCTAACTTCGAAATAAATATAATCGTTTTTAAAATTGTTATTTATACTCTTGACAAATATTACAGTCATATGTAAAATTTAAAATACTAGCTTATTGCCCGCGGTCCGTGCTATTCTGAAATAATTCTATGTTGCTATCTGACACTGACACTGTGTAAAAAGTTGTGCCGATTCCATTGAGAAAAATAAAACGCTAGATTTATTCCACGGAAACATATTTTCGAGATAAAAATCCTATGCTAGACTATCAAATAATTTATGTTCCAAATTTCATCCAGATCTGTAACAAACATACTCAGAAACTTTCGCGATTATAACATTAGTAAGGATTATTTGATTTGATTAATCAACTAAAATAAATAATAATTAGATGTTCCGGTAAAACGTTGCATATACTACGTGATCTTTTAATACGTCCATTATATATTAAACAAACGAAACCAAAAATTTTAGTAATTAAAGACCTCGAGTTTATCCTTAAAGTAAATCCCAAAATGGCTGTAGAGAGTCCAATGACATTTACAGTTCATTTCATATTCCGTATGTTAACAATGGAACAGCAGCTGTACTAAGGCCGGATTTAGGCCCAACCCCCAAGTTAATATCATAAAAGCTGAACTTTCCACTCAGTAGGCCGTAATTGTAATCGACCACTTTCCCTCCATTTGCCCGGTAAACTTCACAAGCAGTATCTCAAATTGAGCGAAATGAACTCTCTCTTAAGTTAGTAACGTTACTGAGGTCGTTTATTTTTATCTGGAAATGACCACCTCCCGAGGTAGACTTAAGAAATAAGGTTGCTTACTTGGAGAACTCTCACTAGTTCCACCGTCAGAAAATCCTGCATTCATTGCTATCAGGTGAGAGAGAATGGCGTGATATTCTGGTCAGTAAACGTTATCGCACACCTAGATAAAGACTGCAATAACTTAAAACTGTAATTTTAAGATCGCATTAGGAATTTTTATTCGCATACTCATTAAAAAAAAATCTGAAAATATTTTTAGATCACACAATATCTCATACATTGTCCTGACCCGGATGTAATATATTTAAAACACTTGTGTTACGGGATAACATTCCCTTCGCGATAGCTGCGCTCTGCGATTGCCAACACGCTTGCAATTACGAGCAAAATTCCCCCTTTCTTGGGGAGGCCTATGTCCAGCCACTGCTGGACTTCCAATGGCTGTAATGATGATATTTTTGATTGGCGCGTAAGATAGGATCACTACACTATTTTTTGGTACTGGTTACTGAAAGAATTCGATATCGACACAATTCGTTTAAATTTGCGAATAGAATGGCGTAAATATTTATTTTGAGTTAATGCAGTCATTATTCAGCAATGCATTATAAACTTTAATTGCGGTGTAGAATACAATATGTCGCATTACAAGCTAGAGGTATGGATAGAGCTGTAGAGACCTACCTGGGCGTTGCAGCACCTCACTCAACTGCGTCAACTATTAGCGATTTCTCTATGCCCAATATTGACTTATCACAGTTGAGCAAGGGTGTATTCTGAAAAACCCTGGTCTATTGACGTAAATTCCTCACATTACCATAAAAGACCAAGACCAAGACGCCACAAATGTAAATCCAACCAACTGTGGACGCTCTGGTCAAATTTGGTTTGGTCAGCTGTGGAGGATACATTACAGTACGGTCTATATTTCTTTAAGTAAAAACCCGCCCTAATTATATCTAAAACTCAATATGTAAATTATATTATAATACTGTTGTATTACAATATCACACACTAGTTACCCTCTTCAAAAACTCCTTTCCCACCGGCCACGAACTTGGAGTGTTTCCAACAACGAGGAAGATATGTTGTATATATCTAAGATTAATATTTTGACAGCAGTAAATATAAGATAATAAGAACTGTCAGATTTCTCTTTGAGTTTGAAGTCTCGCGGACACATGGTCTCAATTTCGTAGACCGGTAACAAAATTAAGTTTCGTTTTTAAAATTATTTTTCCCATCTCAACATTAATAATCTGTTTTAGAACAAGTTAGATCAATAAATGGGAAATCAATATCTTAAATATGTTTTCATGAATGTTACAATAAATTACAAGGTGGCAAACGTGACATATACCGCATTAAAGTAGATATCATAAATGTTATACTAACTTCTTTAATCTACCTTTTTTAATCGGGCATTATTGTCATTTTATTGGGTTTAATATTCTTGTTATAATTTAAGATTTATGGTGGATTAGTACTGACCCTTGTATCATGGTACCTGGCCGACTAGGAGCCGACTGAGGTACCGGGACTGATTGATTGAGGATGGCTACCCGAAACAAAGTAGACGTGTAAATGTTACAGGGTGGGTATGTGTACTAATAATCCCGACGCGTAACTACGCCCCGCGGTCGCCGACAATCATGCCCAGTGCAGTAATTATAGGCAAAATCTCACAGCTATTCTCAGAATACTGTCCCAATGGCGCAGATGGTAGGGATCCTATCCCGTGAGCCAAAGGACGTGGGTTTAATATGTATTTAAGTATTATATTTGTGATTCCTCTGCTATCTGATGTCCACAACATAAGCGACTTATGTCGGAGTCAGGTCAATGGATTCGATGATATAGTGTGAATTATTATTATTTATACATTACAATGGTATATATTTAAATAAAGTAATTGTATATATCTATATAAAAACACAATAATACAGATTACCACAATCCATTAATAAAAGGACAAAAGCGCGACTATTAATAATACAATATACTTTTAATTTCTAAATGACTCAATTATACGTTAAATGGAATTGCAGTTAATTATGTTTAACCAGTGCCGGAAGACAGGTAAATTACCAAATTATTGGTGCGAAGCATTAATTGTCCCCCTATACAAAGTAAAAGGACGCTGCAAGACTATAAAAATTACCGCCTTCACAGCGTCTCGGGCAAATTATATGCAATGGTTTCAGTAAGAAGAGTTGTGAAGGACACTGTAGGAAAAATCTAGGATGTACAAACTGGTTTTAGAAAGGGAGTGGGGAACATGGATCAAGTCTTTTCCCTGCGCTGCATAGCCGAGTCAAAAGGCTTCTGATAGGGTTGTACGAAAGGAGATATGGAAGATTATGTCTGTATATGAGGTGAATAGAGGTCTGATTCAGGCTTTCCAGAATTTGAAAGCCAGTAATTCATGCTTAAATTGGTTACTCATCAAGTGTCTTCTTTACGCTGATGATCAAGTAGTGTTAGCATCGTTAGCTGAAGAGTTGCGAGAGATGTTAACGATTTTGCATGATTCCTTAAAAGGGAAAGGTATGAAAGTAAATGTAAGTAAGACAAAAGTGATGGTGATGGAGAAGGAGGAAAGTATAACAAATTGTGAAATTATTGATCACATAAAAGTTAAACAATTGAAAGAGTTTGTGTATCTCGGAAGTGTTTTTACGAGAGATGGTAAGTATGAATAAGATATTGAACGGAGAGTGAAAGCTGGAAATAGTGTTGATGAGTGTGAATGTTAGGTATGGCAGAAGAAGCGAAGTATAGTGTGATAAGAGATCGATGTAATGTAAAAGATGATATTGTGATAACAATAGAGAAAGGAACGTTAAGATGGTTTGGACATGTAGAACGGAAGGATGAAAATAGAATGACTGCACAAATAGAGTGAAAGTAAATGGAAGGGTTGGTATAGGACGACGTAAACATATCTTCACTAGGTAGAAGAGGTATCAAAAAGGGCTATGTCAGAATTACCAAGAATAAACGAGCAAGTGGAGATCTATAGAGTCTACCTACTCCGATGGGTATGTAAATTGCAATTACATAAACAATGCACTTTAATAAGATAACCACTTATAATATATACAACCCTAATGTTTCCTTTTTTTATCAGAGAACTTCATTGTAGACATACGTAATTTTCAGCATCACCGGAAGAAGCGGCAAGGCCTGAGTTGGGTATATCGTAGAGATAGCCGCAGATTCTAAGTGGGATTAAAAGTTATCACCGGAGGCTGCTTCGTATGCCCAAGTGGTCATCGTGGGAGACAATTAAGACATTTGCCAAAGAGAACTGAGTAAATCCGGCCAAGAACAGTGTTCTCGGTCATCGCTCGATGGGCAGGGACAGCATGTGTTTACCGATGAACACGGTGTACTATTCTACGAAAAGAATGTGTGCAGAAGGGTTGAGTGAGAAAGAGAGTTAAGGACAGTAAGAAGGCGACGAGAAAAGACATTTAAAGTAGTGACTTCGTCTAGGTATATAAAAAAAATCTTTGATCCGTGAGTTTTAATCCCATTCTTGGGATTCTATCTTACATGCATACAAACATTTGGTAGCACTTTTTGTTACATATAAACTTCCCGATTCTTCTGACCTTGTACAAACATGGCTCTAACAATTACAAATACAACAGTAAAATAAGTATCGAATGTAGTGCAAACCTTCAAAGTTATGAACGTTTTGAAGATTCTTTTTTATTTATGTAAATGGTTATCACCATAAAGTTGGTTGTTTTGGAAGCATGGAGATACTGGTGAGACATATTTAGCCATTAGACGTGAGCGTAATGGCCGACCGCCGCCTCACTTTGCTGGGGCCTTAGTCTCAGCCTTAGATTGCCTTTGTCAATATTGAATGTCGGTGTATGATGTTAAGATAAGGGTAAGCTAACAACATATTTAATGCTTCTTGAGCAATTAAAAGGTCTAGATGCTAAATAATTTATGTAACTACAAATTCATATGAGGTACACCTCTTAAAAAGGTCGTCTGCATTAGTACCTCACTTTCACCTATTTCTACCGCCAATAGCCGTGTTGTTGAAGGGTGAGAGAGCCAGTGAAATTACTGGGTAATTGTGGCATTGTATCTTCAGTTCACAGAAATATCCTTGTGATACACTAGCGTGTATAGGGTGCAGTCACATTTACCATCAAGCGGACCGTATGCTTGTTTGCTGACTACATAATGTAAAATGTATACATATTTATATCTATATATATATATATATATTTATGAAATTGTACTCCAACATATTCTTTCGTTTTCACTTAGAAAGATATACCACAATACAGTTGTCGAGTTGAATCATATTTGGTGTTCTGCTTTCTCACCCTTCAAACCGGAACACAGCAATGCAAATACAGCTATTTGGCGGTAGAAATGGGTGAGAGTAAGATACCATGCAGACAAGCTTTTGTAATGACCTTATACAAAAGGTGGTCCCCTTTGGTATCCTCATGTAAATTAATTAATATTTTTTGTGTACAGTTTGTAACAACTTGTGAGATACGATAGTTTATATTACAATTGCAATATTCATTTTGTGGCAAACATAGGTATATAGTTATTACAGTACAACCTCTATTTGTTCGGGTTAGCTAGTCAATATTTACGCACAATATTTGATATTCTTGGAAACTATGAATATTAATTTTTTAGAAAAGGACTTTTGTTAGTATCCTATGTTTGTTTGAAGTTCGATTATTATGCAAATGATTTTCTACGAAATTGTTGAAACGTGTTTAATTCTCGTTAAATCATCTATGCAAAGGTCATACATTTAATAGATATTTGTTGATAACATTTTAAATAATAGGTTTTGTACCTCAGCTTTCGTCTGAGTAGGTCTAAACTTTCAAAGAAGTGTTTGTAAATTCACACAACATCTCAGACATCGACCTAACTTCCAGGTAAACAGCTTAAAGCACCTGTGTTATGGATATCAGATAACAAAGGTATTACAAATACAAAACTTAATATACTAACACCCAGACTTGAAACAAAAACAAGTTTACCACACAAATGTTCACGACTGCACCTAATTGGATGATTTCATGATGACGGTACTAATGTAAAATTTATAAAGAAACAATACAATTACTTAGTATTTGTGTGTAGGTAGGTTGTTAATGCGTTTAAGAGAAGTTAATCCTGAGCGGGATTGAAACACCCACGATAACGGAAATGACAGAATAACATTTTAACAAGTATCTAGACAAAGTAGTGGCAGAATATATCATAAGAAAAATCTGTGCAAAAGTCGGAATAATATAATAAACTATTATTTGTCAATCACGCAAAAATAGGTTTTAAACAATTGAATCTATTTTATTACAATAAAAAATATACACACATACATACGGCGGCATACAACCGGTCCTATTGGAGATTACTTGAGGAGGCCTATGTCCAGCAGTGGACGTCTTATGGCTGATATTATGTGGAATAAAATATTGCGATTGTTACGTGGCTAACTACACCAGTTGTTATTTGCAACTGAGCATAGAACATACATACTAGAGTTATAAACCGATATAAAATCAATGTGCGTTGACAAGAGCTCACAGATCTTCCTACCGTAATAATTTGACATTGTATTGCTTACCTTTATCTCTTTCATACATCCATCCAAAGGTTACTCGAAGAGATCACGTAATAAGGTCAACAACTATATTATTTTAAATATAATGTCTATGGAAAATGTATATGTATGAAGAATATAAAATTATAGCTGCGCTTGCATAGATCGTGGATTGTTTAGTGATAACGAGTGAGGTCGGCCATCCTGTAAGAACCTAAAGCCTTCTTGGATTAGATTTGTGGATAGCAAAGATGTATGTCAGTGAAAGAACTTTTCATGTTTGAGCTGTGATTACGCAATACCCATAAACAAGAATACGTACCAAAAATATTTTATTACATTTTCCGAGAGTTGTTTTTTATTCCTCAAGAACGATACAATTTTTTATCTAACATATAACATCAATCATGTATTTTGTATCATCTTTAATTATAAGTTACAAAGGGCAGTTATGACTTCCCAAGCAAACCTACTTCTTCCAATTTAATTTTTAAATTTTTTCCACCCATATGATAATAATTTAATATTTTTTGTGATTCCCTGATGTATAAAATTATATCGCACTGCAATACAGTATCAAATTCTAATCAATCATTGGTATTATAAAACTGAATAATTGATACTTTTCAATACTTAAAACTATATAAATAAAATAAATACCATTTATATACATTGACATAACTCCTAGATAAGTTGCTTAAAGAACTTGCGCTACGAATAACAAACAACAGAGTATCTATGAATATAATATTAAATACACCGGACACAGAACAAACACTTTATCATATAAATATTTGTTTTGGGTGAGGATCGAACCCCACAACCCTATCGAGGGTGCATCGGCACAAGATAGGACCACTAAATTATAAGTATAATGTAATCAAGATATAATGAGTTTTTATGATACAATACATTTATTGTTAACAAGAACATCCCTTAGCAAATTGCATAATTTTCTTTCTTTGCTGGTTTTTAGAACAATTTGACGCTTGTTGATGAGAAATACGGATTCAAATTAAAATATGTTGCATCCTAAGCTGGAAAAGCTTAAAAGCCTAGCTAAAACTTTTCTGATCTGTTTGAGTGAAAAACAAGTACCAATTAATATTTTTACTGCTAGAAGTAATTGCTCTAAAATTTCCATATCCGATAAAGTTTGACAATAATGGTATTATTGTCATATTTTCTTTGTTAGAATACAACATAAACTGCTTCATTGCGGCTTATTTTGGAAATTATTGTAAAACAAACTTATACTACTTGTATAGATTTTAACGAGTTTCAAAAAGTCAACCACGATGTATTAGTACACAGACTGGTGTCTTAAACCTTCACGACACGATAGTTAGAAAAAAATAAAGTATCGTCTGCTTGATACGTCCCAAAAAACCTTGATTGCACATTGTTCACTTAATAATCACTGAATTACCTTAAAGATTGCCAAAAGTAACAGGATCCTAATCCTTTATGTTTGTTTTTATTGTCTCAGTACCCATCTATTTGGACATCATTTTTAGAATTAATATCCCAGTTCAGATTAGGACATATTTTTTAGAATTTTACATACATATAGCACACCTGTGTCCAATTGGAATAGACAGAGACTATGGATCTTTACTTGCCACTCCACGAACTTGGCATCAAGATCTTAACCTGGTTAAAATATGTTTGCCTAGGTCGTAATATCACAACTATTCCATTCACTTCCGTTCTATATATTCGTTAAGTAAATAATTTATAGAATAACAATATAATATATATGAATAAATATCCCAATATCCACACACTATCCTCTCATTCACAGTTCCTGTCTGCATCAATAACGTGTCGTTTCCAAACCCTGTCTTCCGAGCGTGCAATGATTATAACACGCTATTAAGCCGTATAGATTGCGGACCTGTTCAAGGAATCAAGCTAAACAATGGAAGTCGGCCTAAATAAACTCAACATAACGGTTGATTATAAATAAAATAAGTACTTATACAAATAAGAACAGAACGGTTAAAAAATTGTCATATATTCATATTTTTGTACACCTGAATAACTCAAAGTTGGCTTACATTTTTTATAGTTCCCATAGGCTAGATTTGACCTTTAATCAGAGACCGCGAGAATATTATGCCATTCTTGAAAATTGTTGCTGTAAGGTAGTCGAAGATTCGAACATAAAAAGTTAAGGATAAATAAACAGGATTTTAAAGTAATTAAAAAATCGTTACATGCATCAGGCAGGTATCGCATCGGAGTATGCAAAGACTATGGACCTCCACTTATTACGATCTTAACACACCTCTCCCGTTTCCCTAACTCGCATTGGTCTATTACGCTCCATAACGCGCTCGTTTATTCAAAGTATTTATTCTACTCGCATACTTCTTCTACCATACCCAACATTCACTATCGTGCCCTTTATAAAACATTTTGACTACCCGTTCAATATCTTCTTCATACTTCCCATCTCTCGTAAAAACACTTAAGAATTATAAAAGTAGTTCTATTTTATAAATTCTTGTAAAATGTTTCAAATGTATTCGATTTTTTTTATTACGCCAAGTCGACAAAGAAGCTATAAGTCCGCGTGATAGTGAGCATCACTGCAGCCTATGGACCCTCATTTTTCACGTCATATTACTCAGTAATTTCACTACCTTTCTCACATTCCAACTTGAACAAAGCAATTCGAACACTGCTATTTGGCGTTATAAATAGGTGAGAGTAAAGTATCAATGCAGACTATATAAGTATGAGGTGTACTTATATAATCTGTGTATTGTGTGGTGTACTAATGTACTCATGGTAATATTAATATGTAGTATGACTAAACTAATAGTACAACTAAATTAATATATTTTTAATTTGGGAGTTTTTTTACAACACATTTTGTTTTAAGACATATACTATGCCTTTTAGTATGTTTATCTACAAAATCAGAGTAAATAATAAATTGTCAGTGGTTACAAATACTTACGTTATATAATCTTCAATATATATTGACAGAAAAATACATACCATATACACGGCAACGTCATTGTCATTATGTTATTGTGCCTGCAACTGAAATAGTGATATGTGGCCACTTCAATCCAATTATATCATCACCGTTATGCCAATTCCATTTTTAAAATTGTTCTTATTCCTAATTTCTCGGTCCCTAAAAGCCCAAACAAAATTGTTAATATTTACCACATTATTATTATTATTTTACATTTAATTTCTAAAGTTAACAAATTAGCAGTACAAGTATTATACCCGACACATTAAACCTCATATGGAGTTAAATACGGCCTTAATAGTCAACATAACGGTGGCGCAGCGTGTGGATTAAGATAACGGCTGAAATGTTTGTCTTGGGAATTATAATTGCCTCATATTTTCACACTGCAATTTTGTTATTTTAAAGTACTTATAATGGATATTAATTATAACCCATAGATATTGCAATAAAGCTTTTTAAAGAGCTGTGACTAAGTATTATTATTATCATAGATATTACTTGCCATTTGTATAATTAAATCTTTATTTGATTTTTCAAAAATCATCAATTTATTTGTATTGTCTTTTTATATATTTACCCTACAAATGTCATCAATCACTATTTCATTTTAAGTGCAGAACAGATTATAAATTGAACAATTTTGTTTCTCATAAATTATTCATAAAATTGTGTTAACAATAAAAATATCTTTATTTTTGTCGCTTCAGATCCCCTATAAAGCCGCTGAAAAACATCTCCAGTTTGTTAAGCATTTTGGCATATATATGAAAATTATATAAATATATACAAGTAATATTAAATGTTATATTAAATAAGGAAAATTAAACAAATCCATGTTTGGAACAACTGAGCATAAGGACTGACAGAGCTAAGATAACGTGCACTTTTATTAGTCATATATGTTTATAAATAAACTTTATAACTTACAAAATAGCAAACTTAATGTACCCTGCATTTTATCTGTATTATCTCAACGCCTAGCATCCTGCTATGTTAGTTGAAAAATCTTACCTAATTCCATATTCTCATTGCTTTCTGATTTTGAATACACAATAGTACAGTTTCTTGTACAAAGTGAATTTACACTTCACGATCGCTTGAGACTTGAGTTTAAAAGACATTTGCGGCCTCGTTCAGCTAGACATGATAAAGGTGCCTCTCAAGGTATTATTTTACGGGTGAATGTAAACTGACCGTCTTTCAGGATGTGTTTGCTTTTACTATCTTTTAAACATACAAATCTCATTTCAAGTATGTTCTCTCAGATCTAGTAATAACAGTGTACAGATAATAATAATCATTGCTTGCATACTTTCTCCGTTACCCCTCAGTCACGAACACTAAACCAGCAGTATAATACCAGTCAAGCGATTTTATATGAAAAATATATTAGACGAAGAATTAAAATAACTTGCAGTTGTACTATATATTCTAAATATAATAAAACAAACTTTTAATAGCTTTAAAACGCGGGGATTTCATTGTAATTTTGGAACATTTTTTTCTACATGAATTAATTTACCAAAAGCTTCTATGATATAATTGATCAAGAAAATAGGTCTTCATGGCAGCACACCCAGGACATGGTAATACAAACACGTCAGAAACGTAAATTATTATGAAAATAAAGAAATTATTCAATTAAAATAATCGTGATTTTTATGTCACTTATTAAAATATTATCGCAAGGTATCCAAAACTTCGAACGTTAAATGCAAAAGTTGAATAAAATGGATCAGTTAAAAATAGGTTTACTACAAACAGTCTACGCGTAGATGTTAGAAAATATTATTCCTAGTAAGGTTACTTACAAAGTAAACACCTCATTATTATTTTTATTTATTTCAGCTTTTATAAAAACAAAACGTTAAAATTTTTATTTAGAGACCCTGATATATATATCCTGATATATCTGACCTGACCTTATATATATGACCATATACCTAAGATATCCTGATCCTGATATATATATCTTGGATGCTTAGAAAGTGAAACAGTAATCCCTAAATATTGATCTAACTATTTCACTTAACATCAATAAATATTGATTGCAAGAATCTTTATTACTAATACCAAAGCAACATTTAACTTCAATCAGATTTTAATTTAAAATTATAGGATAGGATTTAAAATTATTATTCGAAAGGACAGAGTATACAGCCACTCAAGAAAAGTTCCAACGATACACGCAACTAACCTCAGCATACCAAATTAAATACCGAATGACAACGCTATTTTTCGTGGGACAAAAAGCAGCGAGCTAAGATACTTCAATATCCATTACTGCACGACAGGCAGTGTTGCAGTGCTTCGCAAACACCAGCATGGCGCATCGTCAGCTAACCACAGCTCAAACCACAAGCAAATAGCGGACATGAGGAAAAAAAAATTATGCAAAAGTAAAAAGCGAGAGCCCCTATAATCGTTATTGGAGAATTATTTCTTCCCTGCTTCTTGAACGGAGTACTCATGTTATAATATTGTTGCAACTAGAACAATTGCAACCAGGACATCCTTCGAATTTTTACGAACTTACACTGGTTTTAGCATGCGCATTCCGAGATAACTTGAAGGGCACGATGGCGCAGATGGTAATGACCCTGTCTTGTGCGCCATAGGTCGTGGGTTCGATCCCACCCAAAACCAATAATTATATGATATTGATTTAGTACGTTGTTATTGATATTTGTACGTTGTTATTAATATTTGTAGGCTATTATTTAAATGTGTAAATAGTTATTTGTATTTGTAAATTATTATTTATATTAGTTATCTGAGTAACATATGAGTTTTAAGCTACATATCTCGAACTTGTATGAGATGTCGTATGAATTTATTAATAAAACTACTGATTTGTTTATTTGAGAGTTTGTTAACAAAGCAAATACAGCAGTTTAGGCGCCAAGGTTGTGTATGATATTGACAAATTAATGCATTTAACGTTTTATAGTTTTTTCTGAGCTTTGCTGGAAATGGGTCCAACAAACCTATGTTTCGCATAAGATAAGTTAATAATAGAGTACAGCTTACCTTATTTCGTTTACATATTGTTTGTAATAAAAAGTGGGAAACCGACCCATTACAAAAGAAAGTACACCGAACTTATATCTTCTTTTTCCAATGTCATATTACATTCAAATACAGTTACAGCTTGCGCCTATCTAACAACGATTATAAAGGAAACGAGTACTTGTTTGGTTCATACATAATATGAGTTGTAAGATATTTGTAGTGCACCAACAGAATATAATAACACTACTCTCTGACCGACTGACGTTCTTGAATCAACCTATGTCGGTATATCCATCTTAAAGAGAGTACAGCAAGCATTGATTCCGCTACCAAACTTGCTGAGTGCAATACCCAATAGTTGTAGTGCGCACCCTACAACTGATATAATTAAGGGCGATAATTTGACACAAAATTAAACACATATGTTAAATGCGAAATAAAATAATGAGTTTAATACTACGATACAATTCTACTATTCGCCACTATTAACTTAGGCCATTGCCCCGCACCCGATGAGCTCTCAAACTAGTTCGGTTAAAATAATTAATAATGTCTCTCTCGATTGTGGGTTTATCTCACACAACAGTCGTTATCATTTCAACAACCGTTGCATGTTATGTGATTAATTAAAATAATGTTTCAGCCAACATTCTTTCGACGGACTCTGTAATGAAATTAGTTTTCCTTTCACTATAATTTATTCAAAGCCTCTAGCAATTCATTAACGGTGATACCTCGCTGTGTTGTGTATTATTGGAGAATTGATGGCTTAGTTATAATTACACTTCAAAGCGGCGAGTACACGCCCCAACATGGGGTTGCCTTTGCTGAAATTCACTCAGTATACGGAAAATTTCCTTTGTATATATCGTAATTTCTGCCTATTTGGCAAAATAACAAAGTCGTTAATAGTACTGAGAATAACTTTAGAATTACTATTGATTGCAGTACATTCTGTTGTTCGGATAAGATTTTACCCGCACGGCAAAAGCAATGTTGTGTATTATTACTTGACGAGTGGGAATTCTGTGTTTTTAATCATCTGTGCGTTATATCAATCCAAGAAATATAAGAGCCTCACAACTCACCTCGAATCTGGTTTGAAATTCTTCAATGAAGACGAGGATTATCTGCGGAATGTGCAGGGAAAGCACACCGTTTTTGTCGGCTTCTTATTTGCTCTCATTGTATTAACAGTGATTACCTTTGGATACATACAGTTATTTCTCAAAACTGTTCCCATTTTGCCCGCCTTTTGGCACTGTTTGTTTCAGACAAACCTACTTATATGTGACTTTCGTTACAATTTTGAATATTTGACACTGTATTGCGTGCTGTATTTGATGTCAGAGCAACTGAAATTCGTGGCTCGCGCAGTGAACACTAACGGGTTAATGTTCAATGGCCAACAGCTCACAGAAGTCGACAAATGGTCCGCCGTGTACAAACATATTAGAGAAAGCTCGGAACTTTTCAACAGTATTTTTGGAGTACAGGTACGTTAAATATAATAATAATACACTAATATTATACACCGAAATTTACAAACAGTTATATTAATAGTAATAAATACATAGTGAAAGTACAATTGGCGGCCTCGGATTCCTTTCAGGCAATATTTTTTTTTATTTATTTGCGTTACGTTTGTCATATAATCACAATTAATATAATAAAAACTATACCTTTTTCAACCATATATTGTGCAACAATATATAGAATATTGAAAATAATTTATTTTTATTATTAATTAAAGACCCTCTACTTATTTTAGAATGAAGGTGAGTATTTATTTTTTTAAAAATAAGTCATATTTATGTTTTAGCTTACCGTGATGATAGCGACGGCTATATTTTACTACATAATATTTTTGTATACGATTACCTCACAAAGTGTAGCGGTAAGTAGCTTTAATATTTACTCTATTTTTATTTACCAGTAAAAGTCGTCTTACCAGTTTTCCAAGTTGTTGTTGGTGTATCAGTGTGTTAGTGCCCAGTAATATATTTATTTTAAGATAAGTTTTTAATTTACTTTGTCGCAAAATAGGACAGGAAAACATTTTCTAGGAAATGCCAAAGTCATTATAAGTTCAAACATTGTCATCGGATACAGCTATTAATACTTATCTATTATTTAATAGTCGTTAACACTACCAGACACTGAATGAAAATTTCTATTTAACCAATTAAAGAATATTTTAAACTACACCATAAGTTTTCAATAGGAAAACTCACACCGAGTTTTCCTTCAGAATCTTTGTAAGGCATTAATATCTTTGCTACTATCGTATTTCGTGTATTATCATACAAATTGGCTCTCTGGCTTAATTTTAGCAGTCTTCCTTAAGATGTAAAATGCCCAGGTACAGGTAAGCCTGTTAGAGTTTATTATTATTATGGCAGTCATAAAGCATCCACTTCTGCACCAAGCTCTCTCAAGAAAGGGGGATTTTTATTTATACTTGTAATTATTGCGCTTAGCAGGTTTACTTGAGAGCGAAGCTTCGACCTCATTCTTGATTTTCTTTAGATGTTGAAGTATTTTTCTGCATGTCACAAGACGGGCTCTGGACAGGCTCGATAGCACATATGGTGGTGGTCCTGTCTTGTGCGCCAAAGGTTGTGGGTTCGATCCCAACCCAGGGCCAATATTTGTATGATGAATATTTGTATTTTTATGTGTTTGGGTATTATTTATATGTATTTAAGTGTCATATTGTTTTCTGATGTCCGTAATAGAAATGCTTAAGATAATTATATCACAGTCAGGTCAATCTACGAGATGTCAGGATAATTATTATTATTATATTATTCAAGGGTCATTTCACAATCTTGGACTCGTGCGTGTACCTGGCTATTCTATTGCTGCTGTTGTTCATATTACACATGCTGTCTCTAGCGGCTCAACGGATGCAGAACAGCGCAGACGCGCTGCGACGTCGCTTGTGCAAGCTGCTCATATATTCTCTTACAAGTTTGTATCATTAGCTGACAGTGATTAGTGGTGTGCTCTGTAACTGTATTTTATTAATATATTTTAATTTATACACTTTATTTTTATTATTTGAAAATTTTAAAATTCTAGTTTTAAATGAAATTATAAAGGAAGTTATGCAAAGCTAAAGTATCTACACATAATTTTTCTAATTTTGGGATAGCTTCCACCTAAAATCATTGACTAATTTACAGTTCTCTGACCCTTTCTGAAATATAATTGAAATGAATTAGAGCACTTAGAATTGATAAGGCCAATGGAACCATACAGAAATTATATTACAGAAAAAATCTGTTTAAATCTTCGAAACGATATTTTCCGTTTTTACAAAAATTTAAAAGTGAATATTTACATCATCGATGCAATATAAAATGTTAAATCTGCAATTTAATATCGATATTTAATTCGATACAGCTCCGATACAAGCGATTATTTAAGATATGACGAAGCCAAAAAATAGTCAGTATCTAATAAAATCGGAATAGTACAGTTAACAAATTTTCCAAAACAAAATGATGCACTATTTTTTTATTAGTCACTAGCCCGCATACCAATTTTAGCTTTCTTCCTTTAAATTTGCGGTATGTTTTATATAAACCTCCACCTCCTATTTGAAAGGGATAAATAGTAGTCTATGTCACTCTCTATACCTTTAACTACCTCCACTTAAACATCAATTCGTCGCTACATTTTTCCGTGAAAGACATACAAATAAACACTCACATTTACACTTTTCCATTTATAATATTAGTATTGTTGAAATTGATGGTATCCTCACTGCTATGCTATGAGCTATGAGGTCGTGGGTTCAATCCCCAACCAGTACAATCACTTATGTGATGAATGTATGTATCTGTTCTGTATCTGAGTGTGAAAATTATATATCGTTATTATATTTGTAGTACCTCTATTGTTTAATATTGGTCAATGTATGAGATGTTGTGTAAAATTATTGTTATTATTATGTATATTATGCAGATGGTGAAAACTACAAGGTGACAAAAGATCTTCTCCGCTTGATATCTACACAGCCAATCCGGGCGCGTGCATTCGGGTCCATTAATGTAGACATGACGTTGCTGCCCACTTGTGTTTCTTTTTTCACATCTTACACTGTCATCGCATTACAATTCAATAATGTACTTTAGGCTTTTTAATGCATAATTTTGTTTGCATTTAAATATAATATATGGTATGATAAATCACATGCTTTTATATGGCAGGCTATATGTACGTTTTATTTTTTAATCTAACTTTAAACGTTTAAGTGCATAAAAATTATTGAGTTAAAATTTAGATTTGTGTAAGTACTGTACTTATTTTCTGTACTTATTTTCATTGTACTTATGTACTTATTTTCATTTCTGTGCGTTCGTAAATCTCCTAACTAGGTATTCAATTTCAAGAGCAAAATTGTTGCAATGTATCTAATATCTACACTCACCTCAATAACGATAAATAGTTACAAAAATATAATTTTCTTCCCAATTCAAAGTTATCGATTTCAACTTGAGCGATGGTTATTAGCGATTTACATAATATTAGTTTGCTGTTATATTAATTATGCATAAAAATAAGTGTTTTCTATTTTATTTCAAACAATAAAAATTAAGGAACAATGTAAAAACTCTAAAGGTATTTTATTTAGTATCTGTTTTTCCTGACGTTAACTTGAAATGGGGAAGGATCTTCTGATTTCCCTGGAGCGAGAAGCGCAGTACACATACTAATTAGAAGGATTGCGTGCGTCCAATACTTAAGATCTTTGATTTTAAACAAGGATGAGTAATTAGCCTCTCTGGGAGTAAACATTCGAAGTGCCTACAAAGTGGTTGCAAAACGATCGGACGCAAGCGACATGCAAAATCCGTAGCGCAGTTTTACGGTAAATACGGGCTTCGCCGCACACCAATCCCTCTCTGGAACTTATTTTTAACCGTCAGCACTTCTATCTGATCCCTATTATTTTCCATCGCATATTTTCTGAGCCGATACCTTTCGTCATCCTATGAGCTTCGGCAGAAAATTACATTGTTAAAATAAGGCCCCTAAGGTGTGTTCTATACGGAGTATTATCTTATTTTTTTCAGTAAATATAGAGCTGTTTTATAAATTAAATAAGAAAAAAAAGTTTCTTCTAACAGACAACATTTTTGAAATGCGAAATATTTTGGAGTAAAATAAAGATATACAGATTAGGCTGACAGGCGAAATTAACTCCAAGATTGCAACATTTTTTGCCAAAGCACATTCGTATACCAATTCAGCATTAAAATGAGAAACCTCGTGATGGGCTCGCAAAAGAAAAACTGTAAGTAGTAGCCGAGGGGGGCGGGGCGACGATAAAATGAAAATGAGGGGGACGGAGCCTCGTTAGTGAACGGTCTTCTCACTGCGCCACGCCGATTGTCACGAGCTCAATATTTACAATTACCTCCCCCACAAAATGAGCTTTAATTTAAAGATGATAAAGTCAAATTTCCCCCAGCCGAGGTCGTGTTTAAAAATGCTGTCGGAACAAAGAACGCATAAAATTCTGCAATACAAAGGATTTTCAGAAATGTAACAGACGTAATGTCTAATTAGATGATTCGTTCCTTGCTGTTGAGGGGATCGGAATATGACAAAGGATATTCCGGGCCTTTAGATAGATTGTAGCATGAAACTTAATACATTGAGCCGAATCATTATGCATCCACGCGAGATAAGAATCGTGACTTAAATATATGAGACACACCAACGATTTGAATCAGAGCATCAATGTGACTAATGAAGAATTAATCGTCATTATCACCATAGCAGCCATTGAATATCCACTGCTAAACATAGGCTTCTTCAAAAATGGAATAACTTTGACCATAATCGCCATGCTGGGCAGGCATGTTGAAAACGGAAAGCGCAGTACCGCGACGGGATTGCTGCCGTCCTGTTATTTGTTAGTTCAGTAACCTCTATCGCATATATATATATATGTATGCATCATACGTATATGTGCATTTTCTGCAGTACTGCAATATTTTTGAATTCGTGTTTCGAAATTCAATATTAATCATCTCTATCGTGCCCTGAGGTACCGGCAGAATAGAACAGTACCTCCCACTGCAAAAGGTGTCGTAAGAGGCGACAGATGGCGGTATATCCAGCCGCAACAGTGGAGCTCAAATGTACTAGGTGGAAATGGGCAGCAGCATCCTCGTCGCAAAAGCTGCGCTCTGTGATTGCCAACACGCTTGCTCAGCGCGGCATTTATGGGCAAAAAACCTCCTTTCTTGAAAAGGCCTATGCTCAGCAGTGGACTTAGCTGATAAGATGAATCTCTACCTCTCAGCATTCGTTACAATTATTTGTTAAATTTTGTACAAACATAGAAAAATTCTGAAAAGCTGAACGCTATTTCTGAATACAAATGTACGCTCGCTATCTAAGCAACATTTTCAATAGCTCAGTCATTAAACACAGTGTAACAGTTGTCGGCGATGCACCGCGCAATTTAATCTCAGTCGCAACGACGCTATCTGTATGCCATCTGAAGTGAATGGCGAGCGCAAACAAGCGGAGATGTCTCCAGTGAGGTGTCGGCAGCTCACACACGCCCAGCGTATCATAACATGGGAACCGGGAGTTACGAAACTGAAACTACCGAACACACTTTGTAAAATTTTTCATAATGGAAAAGTATCAATTTATGCATTCTTTAACATTTTATACCGTGTTTACTGCAATCAGTCATATTTTACGGCTCTTGCAACGTTTTATTATTATTTTTTAAGCTTCTTTGTTAGGTACGGATAACTTTCACTTAACTTTTTGACAAGTTTTAATGAAAAGGACAAATAAGTGATACTATATAAAAAATCGAAACGATGTGCATAAAATTTTAGATTTAAACAAACCAAAAGCTATTAAGAGTAGTTTATTATTCAGAAAAATCAAGATCTATATTTTAGTGTGTTAAGTATATAGTTATTAAATTACTAAGATATAAGTATAATTTCATTTACAAGTCTCTGGACCCCTTTTCAGGGAAAGATAAAGAGTAAGTTATGTTCTCGACAACGCTTTTAAACGGCCGTAAACATTGGCTTAGCGATTCTTGAGGAAAGTTGTGAATAATCATACTATGACATTTACGAGCCAAAAAGAAAAATAGCTCTGAGCGAAAATAAAATCATAGCGTATATGTACTCGAAAAGGTTGTATTATTAAATGAATTTCTAAGTGTGGAGTACAGATATTTAAATTATAACTGAAGTTTTAAACTTAAGCAGCTATTTATTACAAAAGTGCTTTTTACGACTTTGCAACTATGTTTAATATTTTGCTTTGACGTACGTGCCTCAAAGTAATAACATTCAAGCTGGGACAGTTAATTTGATAGATATTTGACCTACAAATATGACATTTTGATAATAGTTAAATCCGTAATCGAGGCACTGGAAATTGATTGTGGTAGTTCCACATCGGCAACTATTCAATTGTAAATAAAAAATTACCATTCTATTCTTACAATAAAAAAGTTATATATATAACAGAATCTACATTATAAAAATTTTCCTTATAGAAAGATTTGCTTAAGAGTACACAATGTCATTCCTTATTGCATAAGATATTATAGGATTTTTTTAATTGCAGTTCTATAAATTTGGTGATACATATTAAATCTTATTAAATGTATCAACAAAGAAAAATTTCAACTAATGAACGGAATATGCAAGAGCCGCATTTTTTCTACCAAAAAAAAATTACCTACTTGAGAGCCATTAAAACCTAGCAGACCGTGCACTCTCAATTGGAAAACAGGATACTTAATTGGAACTAAGAAATGACAACAGATAAATTGACACAATTGAATACATATATTGAGAAAAACTTTCTGTCTTTACTTAGAGATACAAATTTGATGTTTGTAATCAAATAAACGCGTAGCTAATAGACAAAGTAATTTGGTAAGACTACTAACTAAATAATGAAAGGAATTCTGAAAAATATATTAAATATTTAAAGACTACTAATGTTAATATTGATGTATGATAATTCAATTCACTTTGAAGTCGCAAATGAAGGTTGCAAATGCAATTAATTACAAATTGATTGCTATGATAACCGATGACATTTAATTTCTTTAACCATACTAAAATAAAAAGCAAACTGAATGTACATTGATCAATATAATGGTGCATTATGAGTTGTGGACAAAGAATATCTTTTACACGTCTGTTCATGGATTTGACATAGCAAAGATCAAGATGTATTGCTATTGAAGGTCACTGATTATATTTTCTTATTATTGCTGTAATCTCCAGAGACTTTGGCTAACGTCAATTTTTGGTCTTATTTACATTGATCTGATGATGCTTATTGCTCCAAAAATAGGTTGCTATCTAAACAGGTTCCCCAGATTTGTCTTAGTTTAGGCACCTGGAGTTTTCAAAATAAAATATACTTATAATTTGTGTTTTATTTTAACAATATTCAAACCAAATAGATTATCAAAACAATTTGTTACGAACTGAAATAAAATTGTACTATAAGGTACATTTGAAATAGTGATAAATATGATCAAATTTAATTTCGTCATCTTCATAGCAACCGCAAAGCGTCCACTGCTGGACAAAAGCCTCCTCAAGAGAAAGGGTATTTGCCCATAATTGCCGCGCTAGACAAGCGTTGATTCAATACGTATGACAAATAAAAGTTCCATCTCTTATTTTATGCTCTTTATGCCCAAATTTTAAGCCAATACTTACTAAAACTTTTTCGTTTTACACTACATCGAGGGACTTACCACACTTTTTCCAATTCTAACCTTTGCCTTGTGAAAGGGTTGCGCTCCCTGGGTCTTGGCATCCAGTTCCTATTACCATTCGTTAATCAGTTGGACAATGCAATATTTTTTTCCCATATTTAATTTCACTCCGCAAAGATATCATCAGTATATAGTCAATACCATATATCCAAAAGCGAATCAAGATTGCATTATGTATAGCCGCTTATTGAGCCAACTCTCACTCTTTTCTCTTTCTCTTTTCTACATTCATCATCATCATCATCATATCAGCTGTTGGGGGTCAACTGTTAGACATCATTTTAGTAACAAGTATGCTGCTGCCCATCCACGCCCTTTGAATTTGCTACATTATTTTGAATGGATATACCGCTAGCTACATCAAGTTACTGCTGGTACACCACGGCATTTATAGTCCGTAGCTAGTTAAAGCGCCCATCTGAATTTTCTTTATTCGCCGATCACTAAATTTACATTAAGAGATACCTCAAATGTAGCTATAGATATAGCTGATTTCTCATAGCAAACCGAGTTCGTTGCCCGCCTGGGATATGTTAAGTAGAATTACTATTCTGACACTTCACCGAGTTTGGATAATACTGAATGATAGCTTTAGTCAGTTCTTGTTACTTTTTAATTCTGGGTTTAAGACACTCATGCATTTGTCGTGTTCTTTTCTAATTAACAAAGTAACTAATGCTCAACTCAATCTTAACTCATTTTTTAATTCATCATTACTGCCATTTTAAGTTTACTGTTGGACATAGGCCTCCCCAAGAAAGGAGGTAAGTTGGCCATTATTGCCGCGCTAGGCAAGCGTGTTGGCAATCGTAGAGCGCAGTCTTCGTGACGGGGAAGCTGCTGCCCATCCCCGGCCTGTTCATTTGAGCTGACTTTTTGCATGGTTATACCGCCATCTATCGGTTCTGGTACCTTGATCGCCTTTTACGGACACCTGGCACAGAGGGGGAACTATTTTACTCTGCTGGTACCTCACATAAAAACACTCCTCAAACAAATATGACATTTAATAAACAAAATTGGTCGTCAGTTTTGTTTTTCAAATCTGTATTCGTACATCAGCGAGCATACCACACACATAGACCTATCGTACCATGAAAGAGCTCTCCGGGGGCAAACGTCGGCCCTTTTAATGGTAACTGCTCTCTCGCCGTGTCCCAATCTCCCAATGAAAAATAACAACGACATAGTTCGCCCGGCAAACGACGGATAGGGGCAACATTAAATACCCGTATATTATTGAAAGTTTAGGGTATAATATGGAAACTTTTCTTTAAATTTTGGTGTTTCGTGTAAATGTTCTCTTATCGTCATAAAACTATTTGAAAACTGCGTTTGCACATAATTTGCCGTGCATATACAGGAGAGGAGTAAAGACAATTTGCTGTTATGTTTTAAAATATTCGCAGTTATTTTATTTTTGTAGAAAACCCACAGCGTTTTGTATTATTAAATCTAATAATTATACATAATGAATACTAAGACAAATGACAGGTTATCTTAAATATAATAATGAAGTTAATAATGAAGAATAATAATGAAACTATTAACTATAGCTATGAAATGTAGCCGTGAGGTATCGGCAGAGTAGAATAGTACCTCCCCCTGTTCCAGGTGTCGCAAGAGGCGACTTAGGTACCAGAACCAACAGATGGCTATATATCCATCCGAGACAATACAGCTCAAATGAACAGGGCGGGGATGGGCAGCCGCTTAACGAGCGCGAAGGCTGCGCTCAGCGTTATCCAACACGCTTGCCCAGCGCGGCAATTATGGGCAACATAGCCCATGTTTTGGGGAGGCCTATGTCCAACAGTGGACCTGAAGTGGCTGGTATGATGATGATGGTGTTATAAGTTATAAGAATCAAATTAAAGGAAAAAGAAATATTACTATTACTATTATTTGGCAAATTTAATATTTCTCTAATCCGATTTAATAAAACTTCACTCTATATATGAACGTTTATGAGCAAAATGTAAGATGCCTGTGGAATAGAGATGTTAAGTAGATTTCTAAACGAAAATTTTAAAGAGGAAAAATTTTGTAGTATACTAGTAGGTTTGCAATTAAACTAAATTGATATCAAAAGTATATTACTAATGAACAGCCACTTATCAGTACGTAACATACACTATTCTTATTACGCGAAAATTATTAGCTTCGCTTTCTAGGCTTGTACCAAACAATACATTTCGATGATATTTTTAATATGTGAACTATTTGAATCCCAGGAAATAAATATTTCCCTATCTTTTTGATATAGGAAAATATTCGTGAGGCGCTTTATAAAGTAAACGAACGCGGGGACGGACTAATATTTTAAATTAGATTCCAAGAGTCAAATATCTAAGAATACAATTAAAAAGTTGTAAAACGTAAATGATGATACAACAAGTTGTAGCATCATGATGATGACGATCATCACCATCATAGCACCTGTAAAACATCTATAGGGGGAGGTACTATTCTACTCTACCTGTGCAACACGGCTAGCCGGTACCCCACGACCATGATTTTATATTACATAGATAGTACTAAAGTTTAGATTCAATGAATCCAAGATATGAAAAGGTTAGTTGTTATATAAGTATACTCCACAAATTAGTGATATAGATAAGGTTCCGGTACCTTTTACTTGTATGGAGGCTTTACATCCATCTACTACAATTTCTGCAGGTTTTTAGATGGATCTCTTAGTGACATAACGGTACGATGACGTCACCATCATAAAAGGATAAAATAATTAGCCTCCCATTCGAGTCCCATTATATAATCACAGTTAGTGACTAACAAGGGAATGGGGTGCATGGATTACGTCTTTTCCCTGCGCTGCATAGCTGAAAAGTGCCTTGGCAAAAGGTCTATTGCGCTTTTATTGACTTGGAAAAGGCTTATGACAGACAGGGATGATATATCACACAGTGTGTAGCATCGCCTTGGTTATACAATTTATTTATAGACAACTCTCTGTCGAATTTGAAGGCTAGTAAATGTGGATTAAGCATGAATGGGTTACTCATCAAATGTCTTCTTTACGCTAATGATCAAGTACTGTTAGCATTGTCAGCTGAAGAGTAGCAAAAGATGTTAAAGACTTTGCAAGATTCCTTTAAAAGGAAAGGTTTTATAATATTCATTATAATTTTTTAATACAGTAAATACGGGTTACTTTGATTATGGAAGGTAACTTTAGCCTAAATTATACTACATTTTTCATGTTTATATCAATAACCACCCTGTTGTATTGAACGAATAAGATAGAACGTATAAGATATATATTTGCAAACCAAACCAAACTTAACCCAACCAAATTTTATATTAATTCTAATAGTAGAAACTCAGATTTACCCGGTTAATGTTGATTCCGTCTAATAGTAAGCAAGTGTAGGTGGTAATCATTATGATAATAAGATTCATGTTATATCACCACAGTGACATCTAGGTCATGAATGGGATATATATAATTCTATGTTGCTATTTGATTGTTTAAACCTTACCATGTAATGCACTGCCTACAGAAATGCTAATAGCAAACTATAATTTATTCGTTTCAGTCACAAATAGGAAGCAGGAATGTTACGATACGATGTACGTTACGATGAGAACGCACCTACCTGATATATTAATTGAGCTGGGCAGGCGTGGTGGCAATCGCAGAACGTAGCTTCCTGACGGGAAAACTGCTGCTTATATCAACCTTGTTGCACTTGAGCTACACTGCTTAGGGTGGATATACCGCCATCTATCGCTTCCAGTACCTAAGTCGCCTTTTTCGATATCTGGTACAGTGGGAGGTGCTATTCTACTCTGCCGATAACCCACATATAGTATCAGTATGATTAGTTTATGTTTATCCACTACATATTAGATTAATCTACTACAAGCTTTCCGCCAGCAACTTTGTACGTGAGGTCTTTCCTTTATATCTCATCAATGAGGAACTTTTGTTATTCCGAGTAGAAGTCTATATCGAATAGCTTATGTACAGCTAAGCTGTTCATAAGGTCGTGCCAAATCTATAGTAAAAGATAAAAAAATAGATCAAATCCACGGACACATATCTTCGGGTTAAAAAGCAGTTTTTTTTAAATCAATCAATAATCTATGTGCCAAATTTCATCCAAATTTGTCCAGATGTTCCGATGTAAAAAAGTAATAAACATACATCCAGATATCCCTACATCCATATTCAGAAACTTTTGCGTTTATAATATTAGAAGAATAAATATAAGGACTAGCAGCCATGTTATTCCCCTTCGATAGTACATAGATAATGTACCTTTCAATAAGTGGAAGAGTTTTTTGAAAGCGGTCCAATAGTTTTCTTTGTTATAGTCGTACTAAAATACAAATGCTATATAATGCTAAATACATAGTTCCAATTTAGTAAGATATCTAATTATTTATATATATTTTATCATTTGTAACTCGGTTTCAAATCGGTCGAGTAATTTTCGAATCAAATCATAACAAACAATTAAATCATCAATGTTATCATAGAAAATCAAACTTAATGGTGTTGCTGACAACATTGATAATTTCAACCCGTCCGAGTGAAACTCTGATGCGACTTTCATAGGAGTTCTCCGCGTAAACAATCTCCGCTGAGCCACAATATTTTATCGCGAGCCGCATAAAATATTTCATCAAAATGCAAAAGAGCGCAATTTCCCTGCACCCACCGACGGAGCAACGTGGAAAGAACTGAATTAACCGGACGTTGAAAAACAGATAACTTAATTTGCATAACCCGTTCACACGAGCATTGCTGGCTAACCTAATTTGAGTGGACGGGTTAACGCCTCTGAAAAAAAATAAATTCTGTTATTTGTTTTTTTAACGTCGATTAATTTAGGAGATCAGGATTCTCATTATTTGGAGTAAATATTGCGAAAACAAGGTCGATTGGTTGAGTAAATAAAGAGAAAATATTTTTGATTTGAAACCATCATCGTCAGACCGATTTTATTTCCACTAAAGGGTTAAAGTGCAGCGCGGGCCCATTCGCAAGATGGATAAACGATCTGACTAAAGCCGCTGGAAACCACTGGACGCAGGCCGTATACAACTGATCCTATAGATCACTTCGGTAGCAATGGACATTCTATAGCCGATGATAGTGATATTTAATTATTTTTATTCGATTTATCAAGATAGAAATATAGCACCACTGCTTCCATCATATCGTATGATTTTTTAAATACCCTCCTTTAAGCTTTACCTACAGGAAATTATACATTCATTTACATATTATTAGATTTTATGGACAATTTATGTAACCGGAGACTTTTACTTTAAGGTATAATGAAGTTCTGATTCCGTGATGACATTTCTTAACTATTTTTACTTGGTAATGCAGTCTACGTCTAATCTACGTCACAGTCGACGTCGACCGATGTTCTTTTAATAGACTTTTATTAAATGATTATCGAATTATCGTTTTATAATTTTGAAGGAAGAAGAGATTAACATTATTTAATATTTTCAGGCTATAACGTTATTATATTGTACTAAGATATTCTTATAATTTTTATCTTTCAGCACTGAGTGTCGATTGCATGAGTAAGTGCGACACTGTATTGTACATAGCCTGGCCCCGGCTCCCTCTGAAAACAAAGCGCGAGATACACATTGGCGTGCGCGTAGAAATGTTCATGAGTACAAGAATTGACGGTCTTATCGAATTATGGTCAATGACGAGAGACAGCTATAAAAGTCATCCTTTGGGTGCTGCATTTCTAAGAATAAAGCCAATCCAAGCTTTACTACTCTACAAAAAATTACATTGGCATTTTTTGAGCATCTTAAATCTACTCGTACCAAATTATTTAAACTCTCTTAAATTGTAACTTAAACATTTAAGCATACGAATGTAAGAATATTATAAAAATAATTTATTTACAGTACTAGCTGATCCTATAGACTGTTCTGTATTAATATCTATGATTGTCATAAAAAAAAATCGACTATAAATTGAGATTATAGACTGGCTTATCTCTTAAAATGTATCACACCGTTCACAGTAAGCATAAAAATTAAAATCGGTTCAGTTGATGTTTTTTTAGTTTAGAAGTTCATCCGCATCACATATTTTTCACGGAATCCATTAATTTCACATTAGCATGTACCATTTGAAACTGAGATATATGATTAAAAGGTAAATTGAGAAGGAAATCAAATAACACCCATAATTAAATTATTTCATAAATTGTTTTGTAAATAATTATTTACTAGAATAATAATAGTCTTGTAGTGGCAGATTGTAAGAATCGATTCCGAAGAAACCAAAGATTTATTTATTTTAAAAAAATATTTACTCCATTTTCTTAGGGTTAGCGGTAGATTAGAATACTGCTGTACCAGATGTCATAAGAGGCGACTGCGGTACCAAAACCGATAGCTCGCTATCTATTGGTTCTAATATCCACCCCTAATTTCGTAGCCTCAATGCAACAGAGCTGGTATGGGCAGCAGCAGCCCCGTCGCGAAGCTACGCTTTGCGAATAATAATAATAATAAATACATACCCCCAATATCTCATACATGGACCTGACTCCATGGTGAGTCGCTTAAAGCACTTGTGTTACAGACGCCAGACAACAGAGTAATCACAAATATAATACTTAAATACATATATTTAACACCCAGACACAGAACAAACACAAATATCATCACATAAATACTTGCTTTAGGTGGGAACCAAACCCACGACCTTTGGAGTACAGTAAGAAAGGATCACTACCATCTGTGCCATCGGGCCCACCACGCTTAACCACGTGGTGGTGGACGCACCACGGACGCACCACGGCGAATGCCACCACGCTTGCCCTGCGCGGCATTTAAGGGGAAATCAATATATACAATTTCTCGATTTTGTTATAAACATAAAACCTTATTTTAAAAATATTAGTTTTACATTGATATTATTAGTACTACAGATTTACAAATTTTATCCTATTACAAACACGGTTGACACAAAGAAATATCAAAAATAAATTCGTTTTAATCTATAAAAATGTAATTCATTTAAAAACTAGATATATCCACTCATTTTAAATATATAAATCTAGAATTTTCGTCTCATATTAATAATAAAGGA
This sequence comes from Heortia vitessoides, assembly GCA_020976665.1. Classification (NCBI taxonomy): domain Eukaryota; kingdom Metazoa; phylum Arthropoda; class Insecta; order Lepidoptera; family Crambidae; genus Heortia; species Heortia vitessoides. The sequence goes on from JACJUM010004390.1 coordinate 7,011,510, forward strand.
ACATTTTTAAACAACAACATAGTTCCGTAACGAGCGGTACACACTCTTCCATAAAGCAGGCTCGTAAAGCGTCGGCTGGCAGCGCCATTATGCCCCGATGTTATCACAACATAAAATGCCAAAATTAAAACCTATAAAATATCGAGACCCAGTGATTTATATCATACGCGCCATTTTCGGACAAATTGCGGCCTTAGTTATTGCGTCTCGTAAAATAGGTTTTACGTCTTACGCTGTAAAACGACCCCGAGTGTGGGTTTGGGCTTAATGAATAATGCGAATTAAATACTAATTGCTATTTAGTTGATTAATCTTCTCTCCAGTACAAACCGAAACCTACATTTAAGTGTGAAGTAATACGACATTTTGTTAAATCTTATCCTCCTTAAAATATTCGAGAATATTTTTGTTGGACACAAAGTTTGCGATAATACTAATAATTAAGTAATGCGAGGGTCTGCAAACAGTGGTGATGGACCGTCTGCTTGTTTGTCAATGTATTCATATAATAAATAAATAATTAATATGTATAACAACATTTTCATCTCATCAACCGTCCACTGTTGTACCTAAGAAGACCCCCTAAGAATTTTGCACTTTATTACTGCGCTGATAATGCTGCCCATATCCGCGCTGTGCATTTGATCTAAGCTTTTTCGAATGGATAATCGCCATCTGTCGGTTCGTCAGTCGCCTCTTACGAAACGGTACTTAGTATAAGAGGAGGTACTGTTCTACACTGCTGGTATCCTACGGCATTAGATGCTTATCCGGATATAAATATAGCATCATTTATTCAAGCTTAAATCCTAAATGCGAAAAAATATCTATCTGTTTCTTACCTTTTCACGAGAAGAGATATTAATGTAATTGAACGTATTGGTAATATGTAGGAATGGTATATCCGTATCGTACTTCTGATTTCAAAATGTTTTATAAAGTTAACTCATACAGAGTTTTTCTCATACAGAGTTAACTCATACATCTTATCGGTATCTACAGTTAAAACTCACTAATTTAACCATGATAGTATTACAGACAAATTAACTTCTCTTGTACATAGTTACGATCACAAAGAATTGCGGCGTGGCATTCACAAAGGATAACAAACGAAATCAAAACCTTACTTTAATACTCCTATGTTTAAATAAACATCAATTATTCGTACACTTCTCTCAAAACTTAGAACAATCAAATTGGCACATAAACACGACATTGACGACTAAATGGAAAACGTTCGGTATCCCCATTACCAAAATAAGCGGTTTAGAGGGAACGGCTAATTTTACTGAGTGGGGCGCAGGCGGATCTTTTCCTGCCCATAATTTAGGCTTTGCAAACCGTCTACCTACGCAAATATGCTTTACCGCTGGCTTTTTGTGCTCATTTTTAGGCAAGACAGGCGGTGTATAATATTTTTTACTTTTCTTTAAATATTTTGTTAATGAGGGTGACATTTTGTGAATATTCAATGTCAAATATTTGGTACACATCCATTTCGATTAAAAAATAAAGCTTTGTATGTATTAAAAGAATTTCTATCGCTACCAGCTTTACTTGCAAGTTTCATTCTGGTGGCTCGCATAATGTACTACATTTTAAATTACTCTTATGACCTATAGAGTTATCAGGGTCGTCTGAATGTATAATAATGTCCTCATTACTTATTTATTGGGTATATTAATGTTAGTAATTGTGATGTTAATGGTAGTAATTTTTATATTCACATGAGGTAGACCTCAAACAAAGGTCGTATGTGTTAGTAACTCACTCTCACCTCTTTCTACCGCCAAATAGAAGTGATAAAAAAGTAAAGTTAGTATTGCTTTTTACTGGTTTATAGGGTGAAAAAGACGAAAAAGTAAAATTATTGGGTAATACGACGTAACGACGCGCTAGTGATTCCTGAGTGATATTAGGAGCGGCTACAGGCTGCAGTGACGCTTACTATTAAGTGAACTGTATACAAGTTTGACTTCACTTTTCAACGGCTTTTATACATCTTATATGTTGTAATTACATCTCTCACTTTGAAGAACTATAGTCTTAATGGAATTGAAACGTCGACATAAAATATAAACACGAAATATAAATCGTTTAAAATCCGTTAAAGACAGGTTTTATTGTAAGTATTTATATTTGGCTCTCAACAGTTCAGAAGGTTCAATTGTTCAGAAGATCATCCCGGACAAACAATGCGACACGACATTATTTTTGTTTATCCCATATACTTATTTATTTCACTAACCTGTTAATTTAGAATTATAGACAGGCTCTTCAATTATATTTATTTATATAAATGGAATTTTCTCCCAATTAAACATTTTAATTAACGCTATACATAGCTAGCGAGAGTTAAGCCGGTGTTTAAATCCTAAAACAGGGTACGTTACATAATGGAACTGCAGTAAAATTACGGAGAGTTGAGCAAAAGTTTCCATTACGCAAATAGGCAGTTTGCAAGAAAACTGCTAATTCCCCTAAGTGGGATCTGTGCTGCGGTTAGCTCAACTTTGCTAAGAAAGAAAAGCCTTCCTGAAATAGGCACTTGTAAGAGTTTCAGCTGACGACTACATTTTCAAATTAATATAAGTTTTTGCTGGGGCGCCGAGAGCGGGACTTATGATAAACCATGAAGCTCAGGACTTAAATAAAATGCCTTTAATCGGAATAACATTATTTTCTCCATAGCTTGTCAGCCATATTAGTTTTAACTGTGATACAACTGCCAGCGTCATTAAATAATATAATCGTACATTTAGAATAAGTTTGATCATTCAAGATTTAAGACGCATTGAAATTGCAAAATAAATTTCGGATGTATTAATATAGTTTTCGTTTCTGAGTTAGAAATCAATCCCTGCTCTCACAAAGTATAGAATCTCTGGTATGAAATCATTTATTTCTTATTGTTTTTAACAAAACATAATAAAGTCTGCATGGGTATGCATGAACAGGTATGCTAGGCTTGTTAAATCCACATAAACAGAAATAATATAATAAAATACTTTGTTTACATTTATAAATAAATAAATATTTTTTATTTTTTTTAATTAATATATATTATATTTTAATTTACATCTAGTAACAGAAGCTAAATATTATCCTAAGAGGTTATCCCGTGGATAGCTGTATATTTTAATTGTTAAAAAATGTAATGCGTGTTAAGGTACTGTATCAAGTACCTTAACATTATTCGTATAATTTGTACTCCACATCGGCAACTGCAAGTGTCAAGTCCTCATTATGAAAATTCACACATTAATTTGAATAAATATGACAAACTTAGCATATCGCCGGGTAGTCCATTAAAAATTCATAGTTTCGCCCGGCAATGGAAAGGTCGCGTGAAATGTACTCTCCAACCTGACAAATAGAATTTTAAATAAAATTGCGCACTACAAGTGGGCCGTGTGTACACGACCTATTTAATTAACGTTGAAATGATTTTATAATCGAGTTGTGCTGAATCATCGAGCGGATGTATCCGGTTTGTAATCAGCTTATTATGACGTAGGTATATGTTTAATAATACAATATGGTATTGTCGATACCTTGTATTGTTCAACGTAGTTCATATAAATACTGATTTTGGTATTACTCGTTAATTATGAAATAATTAATACTTCGTATACCATTTTTTGTTTTTGTACTGTTGTGTTGTTCATTTAAATGCCTTTATTTTCCATTCATTTGAAGGCTCTGACTGAAATTTATCATCATCATGGTGATACCATACCACCATAGTAGGTCCACCGCTGAACAAAGGCCGCCTCAAGATAGGGAGAATATTATCCGTAGTCGCAATTGCAAAGGATATCTTCGTGACGAGAATCCTGCTGCCCATCCAGGTTCTGTTGCATTTGAACAATGTTCTTACGGGTAGATATACCACCATCTATCGATTCCGGTACCCCAATCGCCTCTTACAACACCTCAAGCAAAGGGAGGGGCTATTCGATTCTGCCGGTTGTCAGATTCTATCCCTTAAAAATTATATAATTATTGTTAAATTTAAAAATCTTCCTTGATTGTATTTGATTATTTTGGTATTATTTTTATTTTCTGTTTACAAAGTTGAAAATAAATTCAATCAGAAATCGTAAAATTGGTGTTGCCGTTTAAAATTACTTCTCGCATTAAATATCATCCCTAAAAATTTAAGCAATGTTTGGTATTCATTTGGTATCATTCCCTTCACGGTTTTTCTGTCATACATTACGTAATTATTCCTATAAATATACACGTATTTTGTGTACCACTAAATTGATTACACACAAAAAATAGGAATATATCAGGTAAGAAATATTTTTTATTAGATAAGAAAAATTCTACTAGTTAAATACAATATTAAGCAATATATTGTTAAAATACTTCCGTAAAGGCTCATATATCATTGCGCACGTAATTACCCATCCGAATGTCGGAAGAAGTCCGTGCCATTAACCTCATATAGTGTACACGACTATATGACGGTAATAAGTACCTCCATAAAATGCTCACTAGTTACTACCCCTTAGTACTCGAGTGGCGACATGGGCGCGAACTCTTGAATATTTTATGCTTATGAAACGAGTGCACGCGAGGATATTTTCATAAATGTCCTATCTGCCAATTTCACTTGGAGAATTTTATGCGACAGTTTTAAACTAGTCTGCATTTTAAGCCGAGAGTAATGCACCAGTAAATATTGGAAGGCTTAGCTGGCGTCAGTCTTGATAGAGACATATAGGGGGATTGGCTTTTGACCTAAATTTTGTTCTCGGACGGAATGATCTCACGGCATACGATAATAAACTATGCAGAACTGCATCGCCAAGGGTTAAGCTTTACGACTAACGTTTCGAGAGGAAAGTTTCCGATAGGGTATATGTTTATATTAGTACAATCTGTCAGCTAGTTGGTCGTTGGTGGATTTATCCGATAGTTAAGCCCAAGGCTCTTCGCTTTGTGTAGAAACTTAGGTAACCGTGAACTCCGCGGTCACAAATTACTCGGTCTGTGCTGCTGTTAAAATTATCATAGTACACACTACAACAATATTTCAGGAAGAATATTTAAGAATTTTAATTCTGAAGACTCTTGTCAAAAAAATTCTTGAATAATCAATTGAAATTATAACCCGTATAAAATAGATTATTTTTGTCATTCTCATCTGAAGCTAAAACAATTGGTATAATGTGGAAGGGCTGAAATGAGTAAAAACGTATCATGAATATACTTCCTCAATATTAAGACTGACATAGTTGAATGATTGTTTTATATGTGTCGCAGTCGGATTAAATAATCCACCGCATTACATTACGGCTAGCTGTTATCAAAAATAGAGCCGTTTTGAAATGCGGTTCATTCAGTCGCAGTTCTAACCTAACCTAATCCCTATTTCGATTCAGTTGACCCTACATATTATTTTGTGTAATAAAGTTTCGGCATTATGATCCATTTTGTCTCAATTATCACTATGTTTAAATTACGTAGACATTATAAATAATGGTTGAATTGTCTCGCTTTATTACATTATGGCTTGTCGTGTTTAATGACGTATGGCGCCGAATTCATTCTGGCGGTTTTTTACTCAGCTGCATTCAATCCAGCTAATCGATGAACTGCCACAAGTGTTCGCATTGCTATCCAATCTGAAAGGTAAGACAGCGAAATTACTGGATAATGTGACATAAAACCTTCAAGTCATAAAATTAGCAATGCTCTAGAAATATCCTTGTGATAACGATAGTCTTTAGGCTGCGGTGACGTTTACTATAGCGTAGACCATATGTTCGATTGGCGACTAAGTCATATAATAAAAACTAGACTAAATCGTTTCCAAAAAACTCACTAAAGAAATACAACAAATAACTTTTCAAAGAAACATGCCTTTATATTAAAAGGTAAAGAAATGTATTTTCAACTGCGAATAAATGATGTATTTTATTTGTATAGTTTTTTTTAAGAATAGACAAGAATATTAATAATTCGGAATTGACATCTTAAATGATTTTTCACTTTAGATACAGTGACAATTCCCGATAAAGAAAATTGTATAAAAGTAATTGAGAATATCAGTCATTCCTGACCTGGATTTATTTGAGTTAATATCAGAATAGCCCCAAAAATAGGTTCGTCTAAAAGTAATATCTAGTAAAAGGTAAAAACCAATATTATTTGGGATTAGTTTACTTTTTTTGATACATCATTATATTAAACATAATAACTTCATACTGATTTTATCAAAGCTGATTTCCCTTCTGTAAATAGTTTCCCGAGTTTCCAATAGATCAATTTAATAACATTGTTAGATACATTAATATTATTGTCCTACTTAATGTAAATGTTTAAAACATACATTAATTTGTAAATTTTATTTGTATGTAAGTTACATATAGCCATAAGATTTTTTACAACATGTGGCATGTACAATAAATAAATATGAAATACCTCGTTTTGTCCTTCATAACATCTATACATTAAACTTCACCCGATAATAAGGCACTCAATGCAAGCTATATACAGGGTGTAAACTTGGAACAATGTGGCTGCTGTGGTCACCAACTACTCCCGATGCAAACTACTCCGTTCGACCTGGTCACATCCTGCACAGACTTGCTATGATATCGGTCGATATCCTAAATTGTGTACTCATTATTAAAGCTACTTTCAAAGCACTGTTATTGTATTATAATACAAGGTAATTTTAATGTTTACATGACGTACCAAGATCGTGTATACCATGAGGTACGGACAGAGTAGTAATCTTCACCAATATTAAGTGTCGGATTACTTCTAACAGTGTTCCTTCTTGCTCTTGTATAGCAATAATTGTTATCATAAATATGTGAATATCTTGGTTTCTCCGACTTTGTTGTCGAAATCTTTACTATATATTTCATTTCTGAAGAGCTCTTGCTATTTTGGTTTTTATTTTTAACGATTAACTTTGCAAAAATCGTGCCATATTTATAGAAAATTAATAAAAAGCCAAATCTATCTTACAATAACATGTTTTTAGGATAAGAAGTATAATATTTTTTCATTGTACCAGGTTGACAAAACAAGCATACAGTCTGCGTGACAGTAAACGGTTGCACGCTTGTTATATCAAAAAGATATCACCAGCGTGTAGCCAACCCTGTGACTTGAAAACATAAATAATATTTATCATAGTAATATCACCCAGATCTTTAAAAGTAACAAACATCCATCCATCTATCTATCTATAACAATCTTCGATATTATAACTTTAGTATGATTAAGTTCACAGCATGGGCTGGACCTAAGGTTTTACTATTCCAATCCAACGGCAAAATCTAATACTGGAATGCGAACTGGAATAAAGAGTTCCCCTTCCAGAACAAACCCATCAAATAAATCCAATTACTGTACTAGATTACTGGATTGGAGTGCGACCTGCGAATTAAAATTGTTTTTGGTTAAAAGCTAAATCCTAGCAGTTTTAAGTTACCTATTTTTATATTAGCCCAGGAAATATATAAGTATTAAAAATACCCATTGAATGTGGCTAGTACATTCACATACCCAATAGCGCAACAAAAAATGTCTTTATTTAAATAGGCTAATCAAAGGCACTTTCAAATTGTCAAAACAACAAATACGAAACTGTTGGTATGGATTTGCTTATTATAATATAACACAAACGACCGATAATCCTTACACCCTTTGATGTTATAAGAGTCATCGAAACAAATATCCTATTTTAATACTAGTCTGCCAGTACCAGACTAGTCTTAAACTGAGTTAATAGCAGGTTCATAATGCGGGCCACTAGAAAAGAACTTGCAAGAAAAACTGATGTTCATCAGGGTTCCAATAACACATTATGATAGCTATTGTCTTACTAGTAGAAGCAATTTGATTCAATCCCAAGCAGTTTTTTTTAATAATATAATCTTTCAAACAATAATAAGTCTTAGCAATAAATTTACCTTTTACACAAATCTTGAATTTATTCAAAGGCATTTGTAATTCTAATTGGAATTTTATTATAAAATCTTACACCCTTGAACGAAACTGCGAGCTTATTGTACTTATTGTTTCTAGTATTCATATTATGTATGTCACCGTTTTTGTAAAATCAGTTTAACTTTTGGGGACATAAATCAAAGATATATTGACTGTAAACAGTTTTTATTTTAATTACTTAGAATACATATCTTGAAGATTTTTCCCCGGTCACATTCGTGTTCACCTTTTGTACTCTATTTTCTAAACATGACTTTTATATGTCTTAAGTTACACCTAAAACTCTATAGTGGTAGTTCCCGAACCAATGTTTCATCACACAATAAATGGCTTTAGATAAATCGCAAAAATCTTTCTAAATTTTGGTAGTATATTGGTCTAAAAATTTAGTTAGATGTACTACCTAATTTAAATAGCGGAGAAATTGTGTGATACAGTGTAGCTCAAAGGCACAGGGTGGAATTGGGAAGCAGCATCCCTGCCGTGAAATCTGTGCTCCTTGATTGCCAACACACTTGCACAGCGCGGCGACTATGGACAAAACTCTCTCTTTTATGAGGAGGCCTAAGTCAAGCAGTGGACTTTCATCAACTGATATAATGATGATGACATATTTAACACCCAAACCTGTGTTAAATATTCTTCGTATAAATATTTGTCTCATGAGTATTGAACACATGACCTTCGGCGCTTAAGACTGGGCCACTACCGAATGCGCCATCGGGCCTGTCAGACACATATCAACATTATTTGAAAAAACCATCCTTACTAATATTATAAATTCGCAAGTAACTCTGTCTGTTACGCAATCACGCCTAAACTACTGAACCGATTTAAATGAAATTTGGTACACAGAAACCTTACACAGGACGGGACAGGACAGGGTACTTTTTCATTCGACACAAAAGTTGCAAGGGCAAGGGATCAAAAAGGTAAATGAAAAGTTGTATGGAAGTATCGCTATTGTTAGAGCTAGAAGCTTAAAACTTATTATTTAGGCTATTGATTTGTATATATAAATAAATATAACATCCAAATTTTATATAAGTTAAAGTAGAACGGTATGGTGCCTAAATAAACTACTGCACGCGGACGAAGTCGCGGGCACAGCTAGTTACTAATAAAATCAATATCATTCCTGCCATAAAAAACCTTCCTCCTAACCGTTCTACTCTAATCAAAAGATAAGTATATAAAAGTTTATTTGATTTAGTTATATAATATATACATATATTTATTATAACAATATATTTACAATATTGATACAAACACAATTATCTAAAATACAATTTTTTCTACTATTTAAAACCTCATTGATATTTTAAAAGCAATTACGCCATCCAGTGTTTCTTAAGCCGATTGCTTGATATTGACTTGCTTCTTAGTAGTAAAGTTGATATATATATTACCATTCGAAACAGAATAAAGCATGAGTTATTCAATACATCCCTAACTATTCGGACTCAGAGTAATGATAATTTTCGTAAACGGTTTTAGTTAATAAGTCTATCATAGTTGCGGCTATTCAGTAAAAGTTTTCTATTTGTTAGTTTTTGATTTTGAAAAGATGCCAAAATTCTTAATCAGTCCGGTCAAATTAGACCAAAAATACATGTAAATGTACTTTAATTATAACAAGTAAAATTTGAGTAAAACTGTTAAGTACCTATATAAATTAAAATAACATTTTAAAATTCCTCACCGTTCTGATATTGGAATAAAAGTTACTCAATGGCCAAAAGTGGGTATTCACGATTTTCAGCAAAACGGCAAAATTCATCATAAAATGATTTGAACCTTATCTATAAATGATGTATCAATATTTTCTCTACTACGAGCCATGTTTTGAAAATATAAGAAAAATGTTTAATACGTTATACATGTAGTGTTTTATTTTTGTTTTGAATTATTTTACTCATCTTCAGCTTGTTGTACAATGTTTCTTTAAATGTATGAATCGACCGGACTAATCTTTTGGTTTTTAATAACGTTTTTTTTCTGTAATTAGTACAGTTAGTACGGGTAATAAATTATTAGTTTGGACTGGTAAGCAATTTTTTTTATAACTCAAAGTTAGGTTAATGGTAGTACCGCTTAATCGAACAAATTTTAATAAGCGACGCGATGCCTTTTTTTCATAGAAATATATTTATTTTTTAAAGTACATACGGAATCGGAATAAAGTTAAAATTTCAAATGTATTTTCAAGTTAATTTTTAAAGTATAGTTTTGTCTATGTCGAACACTATTACGACGATCCCGATGACCAATATTTATATGATGATAATTGTGTTTGTTTTGAGTCTGGGCGTTAAATATGAATTTAAATATTTTATTTGTAATTTTTTTATTGTCTGATACAAGAGTTTTGATAAAAGAGACTATAGCAAAATTCTTTCCTATGGTATTTTCTTTATTTATAAAAATTACGTGTCACAGTGTTTGCCCGTGTTAAACTTCTATTCAATGGATTTTGTTATTTTTTTGCTTACTGTTTTTATGTTACCTGTAACCAACTTGAGAGATACTTTAGATCTCAATATATGGTCGCAATATTATTGCATGACATAACGCAGGTAAATTGTTAAGACAAGTCAACGTCAGTTGTGTCAGCTAGGAAATACGCTCATGAATAAAATAAAAATTTTCTTAACTAACAAAGAAATCATTTTTAAGACTTTTAAAATATGTTAGTGTTAACACAAATTCCACCCGTGCTTTTATAACCTAACCTTTTTCATATTATTGCGAACGCTATAATAAGTTTAAAGTAATGGCTGAATTGTACAATTTATACGCTGAAACCTTATTTAGTCAGGCAAATAAGCTTACGTAATCCAGCGCGCATATTAGTGCCCGCGTGTATTATTACATGGGTAACTACCAATAGTGGAAAGGTAATTTTACCCGGCCGTCATTACCCGGCTATTGACTCTGGCAAAATTACCGGTTTGGCCGACCTAGTCTGCTCCGAAGGGTATTCTTCGGCGTTTATACTCTAATTTCGTCTCCAAACACGATAAGATTTTTGTTTTGCGAATGGCTTACGTACTAATGAAAAATTCTTTTTTATATATATTGAATGTTTAAATAGAAATTTTCTTGCCGATTTTTTCCTAAAAGTATGTATATGTATTTAATATTAAAATAAAAATTTACAGGTTGATAACAAATTGAATGCACTGAGTACTATCGCATTCAATAGTACTCTTTATTGTACCCAAAAAAATTACACTATTAGAAAGAATAAAAAGTGACAAGGTTTTATACAATAAGCGACCTTATCGCTCAGGGCGATCTCTTCCTGGCAACCCTTGGACGGACCTAAGAAGATAATATAATAGGGCAGTTAGATGTAAATTACAAATAAAGTAAATTACATAATAATACTAAACATTTACTATGTCATTTATACTTTTCCAATGTTTTGTATTGAATACTTTTTTAACTATTTTAATCACAAAATTACAGAATCATCCATTCCATAGATATTTCAAAAAGGACCCATATTTTTAATAAATAATTTAGCGAACCCAACAAAAGTCGTTTTGTTTTTACTATACTCATATGTTTTTAAAAAAAAATTGCGGCTATAATCTTATTGCTAAATTGGATCCACTTGTACGCAGTTAGCAAAAATTTATTAAAACCTGCTCAGAATTGATCGTAATTAGTACGTAGGGTAACCCGGTAAAAAAAAAATCAAGCGGACTGTCCACGTTGTAGTAAACGTCACCGCGGGCTATAGACGCTCGTATTTTCATAAGGATATCTCTAGCGCGTTGCGGCCCTTGTGGCCTGAAGATAAAAACCGAAGGAACCGGCCGGCCGATCGAACAAGCTGACGTGTTTTTGTCCACGCTCCATATAATCAAACATAAAAAATAGTGAAAGTGTATTCATCGCGGATATTTTTATATCAGTTTTTGCGGAAAGATATGAACTTTAAACAGATTAGTGATACGTTTGTGCATTCTGGAAATACAAGAAAAAATATACCACAGGGAAGCCATTTATCGACCGCATCCCTGACCTACCTCACATAAGGTAACTAGAAGTGTGCATCGTGCCGAAATCGCCGCTGCTCCCGAGTCTAACCGATCTACGCCAAAAGAATTCGAGCGCGCGCGCTGTTCACAATGAGCTTGCAGAGAATACTCCCTCAGACCACATTGATGGGTGAAAGCGGAGGCGGTAGTGGATCGGTACCGAATTTGACTACTAACGAAGACGACTCGATTGCCTTTGTTAACATCAGAAAAAGAAAGGAGAGATGTGAGCAGGAAGAATACAAAAAAGATCTCGCCAGCCTTCAAACTGATATAATGATATATTTTAAGGAAATTGCAAAGACACAGAATGAAAATTTAAGCATTGTGAGAGAATAAATGAGACCAATAAGAGAATAACTTAAAGCAAGAACAAGTTAATGACAATATCAAAAATATTAAAATCAACAACACTATTACTCAAGAAATACTTGAATGTAAAACAAAAAATTATTCTAATACTCAAAGTATTAGAATAAATCAAACAAATCAACAAAATCATTACCTTATCTTTGCGAAAACCTTATGCAAGAATGATAAGATCACTTTGAGCGCGAAAAAAATATCATTATTATAGGAATACCCGAGAAAAACGACAAGCGTTTCCATGTTCGACCCTCCGTTTTTTCTAAGCAAATTTACAAAGTATAATAAATTATTAATATAAGTATAAAAATAAATTTGACGAAATTAAATGTATTTTAAGGGCCATTCCAAAGATTGCTCACTTATTAATGTTTACGGAAACATGGTTTGTGTCAAAGGAAGATGCTGATTTTTACCAAATCCCAAACTATAGACATGTGTATTAGAATTTCGTATTAGAATAAAGATTTTTAAACGTTAATTTGTCACATTACTTAATAACTTTGCTGCATCTCCTACACTTTAACCGGAACAAAGCAATAGATGAGGTTCCAATGCAGTCGATCTTTATATGATGTCTACCTCTAGCTTATCATTATCATCATCATATCAGCAATGTTTATTCACTTAGGTGGAATTGGCCAATAATTGCCACGCTGGGTAAGCATTGTGGCAATCGCAGATGCTGCTGCCCACCCCCGACCTTTGCTACGCTATTTAGGTTTTATACCACCAACTGTCGGTCCCGGTCCCTCAGTCATCCCCTTACGACATCTGGTACAGAGGGGTACCTCACGGGAAATCTCTAGTTTTTTTTTTCTGCCGTGAGGTACCGACAGAATAGAATAGTACCACCCCCTGTACCAGGTGTCGTAAGAGGCAACTAAGGTATCAGAACCGACAGATGGTTGTATATCCATCGTTAATGGACCTAAAGGCACTCAAACTTACTTAAATAACCTTCGTGCACTTATAACTCTCGAAAATCTTTTGTTGCAGTTCGTCTGGACTATGTGTACTCAGTAAACATGAGCGACAATAATGAATCTGTTAGTCAAATAGTATCCTCGTTTTAAACACAGAAATAAGTAAAACTACAGAACTTACTTTGCGAAGTTTCACTCACGCGTGCCTAAGTAAACAAATACATCAGTTATCAAATAACTAATGCGAGCTGTATTATACCGGCCAAGTAGACGGTGTCTCCCCCCACGAGCGTCGTGAGAGCTGCTGGAAGCGATTAATTGCGGTATTATTTACAGTAAACATTGTAACTCAAATGCAAGAGGGTGGAAATGGACAGCAGTAACCCTATTGCGATGCTGCCAGCGAGGAAGTTAGCCAAAATTCCCCCTTTTCTCGGCGAGGCTGATATTTAGCGGGAGACATTCTACGGCTGTTACGATGATAATGATGGTGATGATGTATTACATACATACATTCCAAATTTAAAAGTTAATTATGAAGAAGTTCTTTGATAGCATGAGATGATATAATGTTTGTTTCAAGTTGAGCTTATTTCTTCTTCTTTTTATATATTGTGAGTCATAAACGCGTAAACATCCCCGGGCCGAGATACGATACGGAGAATGTTAGAATTTACGAGGTGTTAATAAAATATTATTAGGTCGACGGAGCTGTACAGCTTTATATACTTTTTTGACTTACACAATATAGGTTATGAATATGAAAGTTTACTACATAGATATACAATTTATTATGTATATACTATACACATAATCAATTGTCTAAAGTTAGGTCATGATGACCAAAAAGCTCAGCGCTGATCAGCTCTCATAACAACTAGTATTGTGATTATGATTTTTGTTGGGTTTCTTTAACATCAACCAGGTATGTATTGATGGAACCATTATCAACACAAGCTTTCTTACAGGTTCATTTCCGGGGGCTCGTGTAAATGGTAGTAATCTTAATTTTAAGTCGCGTCAGATGCCGAAATATTATTTTTTAGGTTTCCCCAATTCCTATACTGTGACTCTAATGATAACCTAACGGAAAAAATATATATATACTACAGGTAAAAAATATATATTTCTTTATATATTTATTGCTGACAATTCAGCGTGCTTGCTATGTACTTGCATTCAGTATAATTGAATTAAGTATATTTAGGTTCTTCACAGTATATGTACCGCCGTGCAGACTTTTAGCATAATTGTGTCTCTTATAATTAAATCTAAAGGCAGTCTTATGTCAAAAGCCTGACATATTTGCCGAGAGTAGCGGCACATTTTTAATTTTTTTTAATTTCTGCTTAACTGTTTATCTTTTTGTGAAACTAAATGACCCGATGAAATTGATTTTTGTGTTATTACTTAATTTATTTTCTCTTATCGTAGTTTATATATGTAGTTAAAATGTATGTACGTAAACGTATTTATGTAAAGGTATTTTTAATTCATTATGTTTTACATTCAAATGCTAAACACAAAAAGAAGCTACGTTGGTTGTATAATTGGCATCGCCCATATATCTATATAGTAATAACAATAATAATAAAATTAAATGAATAAATAGCTATTTAAGGTACACCTTAAATAGGTATTAAGGTGTATTATTAATATATTAATTGTATTTGTAAGGTACATGGACGTATTTTTAATTCATTACGTTTTACATTCAAATGCATCACACACAGAACGATATGAAAATAAACACACTATGTTATTTCAATAGCGCTTTAAGTGAGTGTTGTTAATGAATAAGTGCATTTCATTCAAAATTATAGGCAACTGAGTATTCGCATAGCCTATACAAACATATAGACATCAAGTATTTTACTGTCGTATGGCCATAAAAAACGAACAGGAATTGCCAACGGTCCCTTCTCATGGCTAACATGCCTTCAGGGACTATCCTTATCAAAAGTCAAATAAGTTCAAATGTGACTGAATATTTATACATATAGATCGCTATAGAAACCTTTTTGCATTCCGCAAATATAAATATATATTTATTATATAGGTTTCGTATTAAATAGATTAACACTACACGCATTAACCTGACTCCGTCGCTTAAAACAAGTGTGTGTTTCAATTAAGACACTTAATAATATAAGACTTGAGAGGATTTACAAATATTGCACTTATATACCTCCAGACACCAAAAAAAATATCCATCATGTAAAAGTTAGTACTGGGTTGGAAATGAACCCGCGACCAATGGCGCACAAGACAGGAATACAAATAAACCCGCCATCAGACCTATTTTTTTAAACGTCATCACTCCAAGTCAGTTTTTGGTCAATAAATTAATACTTAAAGGGACAACTTTGTAATAGATAACTACCGCTATACTGGATAATGGCGGCTATAATACTATATACTATATATTTATTCGTCACATACCGCTGTAGGATTACCGGAAGAGTAGAATAGTACCTCCTTCTGTACCAGGTATCGTAAGAGGCGAGTGAGGCACCGGAACCGACAGATGGTGGTATCCAGGTCCAGTGTAGTTCAAATTCAACCAGACAGCATTCTCGATTGTCTGTATTTGGTGACGATTTTTATCTATTAGTGTATCACGACAAAAAAAACAATAAAATAATTATAGTACAAGTGGTATTATAAGTATTGTATGACTTTTTTCTTTCCAATGTTTTTTTACATTGAAATATGCTTAAAAAGTATATTGAGCATTTTAATCTTCATTCGAATACGATGCCGTGGCATACCGGCAGAGTAGGACAGTGCACCTGGAACAGGGAAGTACCTTGAAACAGGCCCAGAGTTGATATATCAGTCAGCTTTTCTTTATACATATATATATATATATATGTATATATATATAAAAATATATGTATATATATATATATATATATATATAAAGAGTAGCTGATGATAGATGAAGCTGAAAATGAAATATACTTATGTCGAGTCACCAACATACGAATAATTGTGTCTCTTATAATTATAACTCAATGTTGATGAATTTTTTGTCAATACTTTTATTTTATCGTGTGTAGTTAAACATTAAAAAAAGATACATCAGTTGTGCAATTAGCACCGCCCGTGTATATAAACGGGTGGTGCCAATATGCTATATTACCACGTCCGACATCGTAGACTGCGTCACGTCTTAGATGATCCACTTGACAATATAACAAATAGTAGCCGTCTTTTAAATTTAAATTGAGATGTAGAAATGTAAGAAATGTAAATAGGTATGCCTGTGCTGGCAAAAATAACCGAAAATAAAAATAACCGACTTTGGGATCGCACTCAATGCACGCTGCGTACATTACTATTGAAAATTTCTCGTCCTATGTACTAACAGATGGCACCATATTACTGGCATGGCATTAATATCGATTTTTAAATGTATATGAATACAAAATGAAAAATAACTTGCGACTATAAAAAATATTTCGTAGCAACCTTTTCTAAAACCTCGGTATTAAAAAGCCGTCAATCAAAAAGATCCCCGAACATTCGCGGGAAGCGAAAACCTCGCGGGATCCGGTTATTTCTCATTCTAGCTGGCGAGTTACATCATCCAGTTAAATTAATTAAAAATCAGATTCTGTAAATAAACAGCCAACCGGGAACGTAACTAATAAAATTATTAGGTTCTTATCTACCGGCTACAATATGATTCATTGGTATGATTAAATTTTGCTGCTGAAGTGATCATTTATCATTAACCTAATAGAAACAAGCATTATCTGTTATGAATAAAGAGGTATTGTTTCCTAGATATATTGACATAGTCTGCTACTCTACAGCGATCCCTAATCCTCCAACGTGATGGATGATATATTTGTTATATAAATATGTATAAATATACATCTTAATTTGAAAAAACGTTCTACCGAACATCTCTAGCTCTTGTAAGGCAAAACAAAGAGAAAATTTAATAATAAAGAGAATGATCTACCTCCATTACTTGATTAAAAGTGTTACTTAGGAAGTATTATTTAACTTTTTCAACAATTGTCTGTATCATACTTAAATATTTAAAATACAGAAACATATTACTTATTTTTTTCAACAGTTTACTGTAACATACCTAAAAGACAGAAACGTATTAATTATTTACTCAACAATTTACTGTAACATTTTTAAAATACAGTAATGTATTCAGAAATAATCTGATAAAAGTTTTACATATATAATAAATAATACGGAAAGAAGTTAGTCACACCGAAGCAAAACCAATTACCGACAAAGCAATTTGCGCACACTGACTAATGAGTAGTGATTGCAATGAGCTAGTTGAATGAGTCTTGATTTAATTTCACTGGCGAGCTGGCGTTGCTGGCTTGACATAATGCTCAACTAAATAACGCGGACATCCACACCACTCTCCCCTTCCCCTACAACCCCGAGCACCCACTACCCCCCTGGAACTCCTCGTCTCCCCACTCCAGATTAATCTTCCACATGCCTCAATGTCATCCACCGTTGCAAATGACGCAAAAAATAATGATAAATACGAAGGAAATGCGAAATTTTTCTTTGGAAAGTCCGCTCATTATCTGCGATTGGAGGGATATCTACTGGGCATTGAATTCATAGAAGGGTTTGCATCCAGATTTCGAAATGAAGTCGAAATATACCTCTGATCATCAGTCTATATCTGAATGATTCGAAATCCACTAAGAAATGATTCATATTGTTTCGGTTTTCTGTTAATCACCTTAGTAGGAATTATTATTAAAGCTCGTTAACATATTAATAACTAAATATTAAAGGTAGACCTACAAAGTTTATTTAGTAGCTCACTCTTACCTATTTCTGCCGCTAAATAGGAGTGTTCGCATTGCTGTGTGATCAATTTTAAAGGGTGAGAGAGGTAGTGAAATTGATGGGTAATGTGTCATGACATCTTAAAATCACAATATTTGCAAGGCGCTGGTGTAATCACGCGGCCCGAATGCTTATTGCTGCTGATCAAATAAAAAAATGGTAACTTTTATTATTACTAGTACTGTGGAATAGTATTTCCCCCTGCGGCGTAAGAGGCGACTGAGGTACCAGAACAGACAGATGGCAGTATTCCCATCCGTGCAGCTCAAATGCACAGGGCGGAGATGGGAAGCAACATCTATGTCGCGAAAGCTGCGCTCTGCAATTACCAACACGCTTGCCCAGCGTGGCAATTATGGGCAAATTTCCCCTTTTTTGAGGAGGCCAATGTCTAGCAGTGGACTTCCAATGACTGATATGATGATAATGCGTTTGTAACTTAAACGTAACAGGCGGGAATGTGCAGCAGTATTTCCATCTTGAAGCTACACTCTGCAATTGCCACCACGATTTCCGTGCCAGCGCGGTAATTATGGGCAAATTCCCCAATGGGAAGACCTATTAGCTTCAGTGGTTTCGGGAGTTATTGGTAACGGCCAATCATTGCAGCTTGGGTCTTGGTTACTTTTACCTGCAGTTTCTATCTGCTTAGCCACTCGAACAGTAGGTCGAGGGTATTCTGTAGTTTTTTAGCTGCGTGTTCTTTATTCACCGAGGATGGCGAGGCGGCGTCGTCTGCGTATAATGCTAAATGAGTGCCTTCTCCAACTGGTATATCGTCCGTGTACAGGCTGTACAGCGCGGACGAGATGCAGCTGCCTTGAGGTACACCAGCCTCAACGGCTCGTTTTGTTGATAGAACGTTTTCCACTTTCACTCGAAAATACCTTTTATTGAGGAAGAAAGCTACGTCGTGTGATCTGACGGAGTGTCTGAAGCTAATGAGGCAAGAAGTCATGTGGTTTCACACGGTCAAATACCTGGGGATCATAATAGACGGCCACCTTAGCATGAAGCACCACACCGAAGAAGTGATTAAAAAGACCAGGCTGGTCGCGCATCATCTCCGCCCGGTATTCGCCTCCAAACTCCCGCTCAGAACTAAGCTGGGAGTTTACAATACATATGTTCGACTTCACCTAACATATGCAGTCCTGGCGTGGTATGCCAGCTGGACCAACAAAGGCCGCCTTCAATCTCAGCAGTCCCGCGTTCTATGCACAAACGTCGAGGCACCACGCATGTTGCGAAACTCGACAATACACCGGGACCAAAAACAAGAATACCTAGAAGAATTCATCCGCAGACTGTCGAGCGTGATGTTCGCGTGCGCCGACGGCGCCTCCCTGGTGAATTCGCATCTGCGCAGCATAGCGCCGCTGGACGCCAAACCGCCGGACACCAAGGCCTGCTTGCAGAAATTCGTGGCCGGTGAGGTCGAGCAAGAACCGGGCACAAGCCCGAGACCGCAACCCCCTGAAGGGCATCAATGAAAAACATCAATTCCCTGACGAGGGCAACCCTAATAAGATCTGGACGACCCTAGCCAAGAGCGGTGTGTCAACATGAACAAGTCTGCTCCCGCGAAACCGTCTCCAGGAGCCCGCATAGTGCGTATATGTAAACACATGAGGGGCCCCTGATACTTATATTCAGGCAACGGAAAGGATACTAAAGATGTAAACAATACAAATTGTATTGTTAACACTAAAGATGTAAAGAATACAAATTGAATTGTTGTATATTAAATACAATTTGTATTGCATTCATTTTGTCAACTTACAAACACAGAAACCTGCGTGAAAAAACAAAAAATAGATGGCGGTAGACGAATATCAAAAATTCTCCCGCAACCCGACGACCCGCCGATATTTATCGGCGGCGTATATAAAAAAAAAAGAAAAAAAACGCGTAAAAGGCACGGAGCGCCGTAGACGCCTTTGCGCATCTTGCGGCTGCGCGTCGACAACAGTGGAATTTTTATGGCTATCATGAAGATAACGATTTTTCCATCGACCTATAGAGAATGCTGAAACAAACAGACTTACTTTTAATCTTAATATCCAAAAAAAAGCTATGTTTATTTACCTACTATATCTTTTAAAGTACTAAATAAAAGCTGGTTATGTAACAGAACTTACAAATGTGAACAGAAACGCAAGCTAATATTTTGCGGAATTAACCGTTGATATCCCAGTCCGGGTCGCAACGATTTGAATCAACGCCAGACCAATATTCAGCCGAGCGACAAATCAGCACTCCGATATTGCCTCCATTTGGGCATCCACCTCAATATATGGAAAATAAGATTTTTCATCGCCCCTACAAATGGTACTCGCATTCCGCACGTGTGTAAAATGATGTTCATTTTATATTTTTTATAAAATATTATTTCGCACAGCTTAAACGAGGCGTATGTTTGTGCGGTTGTATGCTTTTAAAAACGAATTAACTGACTGCCACATAAAGCCTTCAAACCAATTTTACTTATATTTTATTTATAATGGAGAAAGCTTAAACTATCCAGTGGCAAAGCCAAAACATAATTTAATAATGTAAACTCATGTATAAAAAAATCTGTTGATTAATGTGTAATTATATATTATTGCACAAATGGCTGGAAGTCCACAAGCATTGATATTGTGGAGCTGTAGGGTACTAGAAGAAAATAGTACCTCCCAGGTATAGCAAAAGGTGATCGCGGTACCAGATCCAAATAGCTAACCTATGCTCTGCAGTTGACATCAACTTGACTTTTGTGGCTATTATAAATAAAAATAAACGCCCAACATAATCTCTTGGGAAAGCCTTTATTTAATAATGTTTTGCAGCCAATATATGGATAATAGAATGTGTTATAATGTGACATTGTTTGTGTACCATTTGAAATGGAAATCAAATATATACCTAAACTGATGAAGCGTAAACAAATAAAACAGAGGTGAATAAAGCCAATAGGCCTACGCTTTTTATACTCATAAACACTTCGCTTTGGCACTCAACAAATTCAATTATAAGAACGATTTTAACTTTTTAATAGACCTTTTCACGACTTACTGACGCAATCGGCGAATTATCGATCATGGCTAATGCTCTCATAAAGCCTCGAACGGAAATTATGAAGCTGTGTTGCTCTTTCGTAAATATATTTATTTCTGTCTATAACTTACAATGTTTCAGGTATCTCCGGTAGCAGTGTATGTGGCTATATATTACACCAGTAAAACTTATAGTCGGCAGATTTGTTTAAATTTTCGAATGTACATTTAAGATAATTTATTTAAAAACTAATCGATATATAGTTAGGTCCTTCCCACAAATCAATTATTTTATTGTTGAAAGTTCGTTTCGTGGGTATTGCATTAAAGCGAGCAGATAGACAGCCAATGGCCATTGTTTTTTAATTTAATGTAGTAGGTAATGTGGGAAGCAACAGGCCTTATTCTGTTAGTTGGCACAGAACTTCATCTCTGCAGAAGTTGCTCTGCTTTTTGCAAATAATACACACATAAAAAAGTTAAAGATCTCTAGCTAATGCTGATATATTTTAAAATGTTATTATATTTAGGCTGTGTGTTAACAATTAATCGTCTTTCACATAATCACACACTTAGTTACATTAAATTCCATTCAATAATTTTAAAAACATACACTTAGCTATTTTGTTCCTACGACATTGTAGTTAAAATTGTATTGAAATAAAATAAGGTTTTATCAAAACTTACACATAACCTAACAAGAGTAGATAGAATTAGTACACGCAAATAATTAAAATATTATATTATTTTATTTTCTTATACTACATATAAAGTAAATAATTTAGAAGGAGAAAAGCAGCCCACCAAAAATGCTCTCAACTAAGAATCGGAATCAATACATATAAACAAAATTAAGGCAATAAAACCGCTAACCGTACGAACCTCTTCTCTATGATTATTTAGTATTTTTATAACAAAAGTCTAAACAGGCTACGCGCTAGAACGTTATCAATACCAGACCTAAAGACTGTCGATAATTGCCAATAACGGTCCTTCTCACGCATTCAAACTATATCTGTACATTTTCAGTCAGGCGATAGTGAAACACCGATATCATCGCCCCGCCTTTGCCTTGTCTTAACGAGATTACTCCGCGGATTGCGGAAATCTGTAGAAAATACATTTATCTTCGTAAATATAATATAGGAATTACCTACTCTTTAAGTATATATGTAAATAAAAATCATAAAGGTACAAACAACGACTTAGGTGATTTTTAGAAAAATACTATTTCAATAAATTCTGTACTAAGGTTACGAATTAGCGATCTTAGTGGTGGCCTTATCTAGCTTTATATCTAGAATAAGAGACAGCCAAACGCGTCCATTATTGTGAGATTTGTTGAGCATGAAATTACTTAGCTTTTCTCAATTATATTTTGTATACTTTGCTTTGTAATATATTACATTTGTCGTGAGTCAGACTAGAATAGTAACTAGAATATTTATAATAAATGACAAGAAAGATTATGAAGAAGTAATAATAAGTGAACTAGACAAGGAAACATTTTACAATATCACAAGAAATATATTTAAGTTCGGAGTGCCTACAACTCGGCTCCATAAAATAAATAATTCATTTATGGAAAATTATGTAAGAATTTACATTAGATATCAGCCTAGCCTGACAACTGAATAAATTCAAAAAATATATTAACCGTAAGCTTATATCCAGTGCTTACTACACTGTTTATGTAATTTCGTTAATGACAAATTGCGCCGACAGTAGGGATTTCATTACCCCTAAGCAGGTGATGTTGATAAAACCCTTGGCACCACTAGTTTTTCTTGTTGTTATGGTGGTCACGTAATAAACCTGCAGTAAACTTACCTAGCTAAATAAATAAGTTATGTCAAAACTATTTTAAATGTCAATTTAATTACTTCTTTCTGAGGAATAATTTGAGGATTTGATAGTGCTTCGGCCATAATAGAATTTCGAATATGGCAACTAAAGAATCTGATCCGGCAGATGGCGGTATAGCCGTCTTAACTGGTGTAGCAATGCGATGGGGTGGAAGAAGGTAGCAGCATCCTCGTCGCAAAGTTAAGCTCCGACCACGACTGCCAAGCGCGGCAATTATTAGGCAAAACCTTAAAATAACTTCAGAAGGCTTGTGTCCTACAGAGGATGCCTTACCGCTGATAGGAAGACTCATTATACTAGTAGATTGCATAAAGCATATAAGCAAACAAATCCTGTGGTAAACAGCAACAGTATTGTATAAGAAACACATGCAACATCGTAGAGATATCACCAGCGCTTCGCCAGCCTAATGACCCTAATGAGCATAATAAATAGTTTATCAACTTTCCTAATAACTCCACAGCCTCTCAACAGTGAAACACAAACCAAGCATACCAATGCTGTATTAGAGCTACTATTATATTTAATATTTAGAGCAGTTCAAACGATTTAGTCCACACCAATGAATACTATATCGATTGTATACTCATTTGCAAAAAAACGGGCGGTATTGAATTCAATACTTCTCTAAAAATAAAATTAGGAACCAAAATGATTTCAATTATTTGTACATGTTACTGACCGGTATTAAAAATGCCGTGGTGTTTAAAACAGTAGAAGTGAACTTGAGCATTAAAACCCATAAATTTTATCCAAATTTTATAATAATACTGACGAAAACGATTATTTGCTTGTTAATTTACAAAATTGTGAAATTAAAACTACCTATAGTTATCAAACAAACCAATAGTAACATTTGAAATCGTTCATAGCTTAGGTGCCCGTTTTTTTTGCAAATTAGTGTATATTTCGCAAAGGTTAGCTAGTTAAGCAAATTCAACCTAATTCCGAAATCCGTTAGTGTGTAAATAGCTAATCCGGATTAAAACCAATTGATATAACGAACTAGTTCTATAGCCGAATTCAATTCCATCCGATTGGCTCTCATCACTGCGATGGCATGAATACCGAAACTGTCATAAGCGGCTTAAAGTGGCTTCCAATCTAAAGTGAAGTGCTTTTGATTTGGCCATAGTAATAAGGACGTGCCTCGATCTACATCAAATATGTCTTACATTAAAAAATAACTTAATATCGATAGTTCGGTCTAAGGCTGTATTTATTTTAAGAAACATTTTACCCGAAAAAAAGGCAGAGCTATTTGGAGAAAATAACTTTTCGCGATCTGAGTCGGAACGTGCCTAATTCATTACTGTGTTACGCCAAGTCGGCGCCATTTTTAAGTTTTAATGACTACAAGCGATTTTATATTAAATATATACAGATGGTTATTTTTACAAATAAGATGTATAGAAAATTTGATATTTTTTAAGAAAATCGAACTACTATATGAACTTTACTAATGAAATATTTAAGAACCGCTTTTGACAACATATTTTTTTCTAATGTAACCTCATGACGTTGAACATAAGTTCGGGTCATTGAAGGAATGCGCGCTGCAAACATCGATTAAAACAGATTCATCAGTTGGAATATCACATTTTATTAATCGTATTTTAATTCGAATGATATTATCATTACAGTTAGAGGTATATGTATGTCTTAAATAAATAAAAATTACTCGTATTTAATTATTGAACTGACAACATTGTATATAATGTTTCAGGCTAAGTGTGCAAGGTGTATTCACTTAATTCTAATGGTCGGTTGGTAGTCGAAATTTGACCATAATTCATTAAATTATTTTTCCACTTTATTTGATTTTCATTAAATCTCTCTTAGATTTATATATATTTTATTAATACAATCACTATAGACAATAAAGGTTACCTCATTTGAGTATGTTGTGTGTCATTCAAACAGTAGTGTGTGTCATTTACTTTAATTATTTAATGTATTTGTAGTTAATTTTGTACAAAATATAGCTTCATGCTCTTCTTACAATAATAAACTTTAACAGTATCAAATTTTATGGTCATTTGTTTGCGCAATTTCCTTAAAAAGGTGTAGGTACAAATGTTTCTCTTAACATATTAACACAAATTACTTTTGAACGACTAAAACGCGGTTTACAAAACTTTGTTAATTTTTTTATTTGTTATATTAATTACATTGAAGAAACTGTTTTCAATCTTTAAATGAAATGTTAAATTGTAGTTTTATAATGAGTTGTCAACGCGTAAATATTAGAACATATCAAAATATATTAACTTACTATTGATTGATTCTATACTATTGGAATAGTTTAGAAACCCTTATTTTTACGACTATATGCTTAATTTACACTAAAATCTGGGACTTTCATTTCCAATTGATCAGTTTACCCTAACTTTATCAAATACACAAATAAACGGTACCTATCAAATTTCAAAAATGTCTCATTATACATAAATTTTATTAATATAGTAGAAAGCTGTCCAATTTATTATTCTAAGTGTTACTTGGTTATTTAAATGTATTAAACAAGTTGAAGTGTACATGCCGTAAAAGTAATTTACAGTATTTCATACGAAAACCGTCAGCAAGTCTTATACATATATGGTAATTACGTATTGGGTGATTTTCCTATCTTGATTACCAAGGGTCGTAGGTTCGATCCCCACCCAGTCCAAATTTGTATATGATAATTATTTATGTGCATTTTGTGTCTAAGTGTTAATAAAGTATATATATATTTGTGATTCATATATCTTATGTCCGTAACACAAGTGTTTAAGCAATTCATTTATTCAGTCAAAGCAAGTTAATGTGCGAAATGTTGTGTTTACATACTTTCATATATTTTTTTTCGCCAGCAATGTAGGATACGTACCTTGTTATGATTTATTAAGCGCTTTCAATAAAGCCTTATTTGCAAAGAGGTAATATGTTTACGATAAAATATAGTTTGAAACAACATCAATATTCATTTACTTTCTGAAACGGAACGAATGTGTATTTACGCCAGCCCAGATAATTATAACTTTACACGGTTCAACTTGAAATACAACAACCAATTTTGTCTTAAGCTTAATTTATTTCAAAAGCTATCCGATGTTTTATAATAACCTATTACAATTGGGCGAACATGATATCGGATTTCTCGAGAATTATTTTTCGTGCTGCTGGAAAGAATTGAAGTATATTCTCCCATGCGTCAAGACAGAGCGTTAGTATGCTCACCTGAGAACAAAAAAATGATAATTAAAAATAATATTTTAACATAATACACATTCAACTAACACAAAAATATTGTTTGTTTAGTCTTTACTATTTTTTGAGGTATTTATTTTTAAAATTTGTCAGACTCGTCAATTGAAAACTAACAATACATTCGAAATAGAAAGAAAATAAACAATAAGCACATAAAAAAGATAAACCTAAAATAAAAATAATGATAGCACTCCTGTAAATTACACAAACACCAGTGAAATATTTGTATTACTGTGTTTTGCTTATTTTAATTAAAAAATACCAAACCGGCAGAGTAGAATAGTACCTCCCCTCCTATACCAGGCGTCGTAAGAAGCAACTGAGGAAATAACAGATAGCGGTATACCCACTCGAAATAGCTTAGCTTAAATTTATCAAAGATTTTTCTTCCCTTAAGGATTTATATTCAGCATGGGCTAGATTATTGGACATGGGTCCAAACAGTTTCGATTTTAACACTACCAGCGCCCTGGACGAGATTTCTATAGCGCCCGCGAACTGCAATTTAAACCCATACGAAAAGAGAGAAAGAATACACTGAAATAACCATTTATTAAAATAAATAATAGTTAATACCAAAAAAGCTATTAAAATTTTACTTTTCTGGCCTTTCTATCGGCGAACTCTTTTATAAGGTTGTCAAAATCGATGTTTTCAGCAATTTCGCTTTCAATTGACAACGTTGCTAATTTTGTCAATCTAGATTGTGATATTGTTGATTGAAATAGGTTTTTATTAGCTTCAGCTTTGAAAATCTCCGCTCCCCACTAGCAACCGTTACAGGTTTAGTCACTAATTTTGGCAATGCAATCCATACATTTTGATACAGTTCTTGTAAGTTACAATCTTTAATGAAATTTAAAACAGGAATGGGAGTAACATTCTGATCAGGAAAAAGGATATCAGACTTAAAAGTTCATCACACAACATACAACCATCTATGTCTGATTTAGAGTCTACAGTTAATTTTAATTGGAGATCACTACAGAGCTTGACAAGATCGGGGTTTTCTGGAATCTGTTTAATATTGTACAAAAAAGACCAAGATTCGGTGTACTCATTTAGCTGTTCGAATCTTTCATTAACTGAAATAAATATAGTGTCGAAAAGACAGACAGACAAAAATTCAACCTCCAATTTTTTTCCAAGTTATAAATAGTGTCATCGCGTACAATTTCACCAGCTTGACGCTTAATATGTCGAATGCTCGTTGTAGCTCGAAACACAGGTTCAATTTCTAGTTCTTCGGCCAATTTCATCGCAGTTAAAATAGCACTCTTAAAGCCTGTATTTCAGTAGTCTTTCAAAAAATTGCAGCATTTTTTCAACATTTCTGTACATTTACCAAGATCCATGTCCGTTGACTGTAGAGATTTACTTACGATATTTATTTGAAAAAGTATATCATACCAAACAACCAATGAGACTATGAAGCTGAATTCTTTTAGCTCTTTTAGAGTAGTAGCCTCATGATATACTTGACCATCAGTTTTCTGAATTTCAATCGCCAGTGTATATAAAGCATCATGGATAGCACTAAATTGATAACGGACTGCTTTAACACTGCTGATTTTTGTTCCCAACGTGTATCGCTAAGCTTTTTTATAGTATATAGTCCCAAGTGATCGGTGAGAGTTTTCCATCGATAAACAGAAGCTGAAAACAATGTGAACAACCTCTGAAGTACCCCATTCATAGTAACTGATTTTACGGATGACTTAGCGGCATCGCATAGTACTAGATTGTAGCTATGACAGCCACACGGTACATAAACAACTAAGGGGTTTATGTCGAGAATTCTCCTTTGAATCCCAATATTGCTCCCTTTCATATTCGCCCCATTGTCATAACCCTGACCCGTACAATCATTTAATTCCAATCCGTATTTATTTAAGCATTAACTTCAGTCAGTCGTTTATCAGTCGTTGTTAGGTATAAACTCCAAGAAATGCTTTTTCACTGATATATTTTTAATATCATCTCATAAATCAACAAATCGTTTTGTCAGCGAAAGTTGTTCTACATGACTAATGTCTAGAGTGCAGTAGCTATAAGTAGCTATAATAGAAAAATATTTTCTTTGCATGTAATATGATTTCTGACTTCACTTTTTCACCCATCTGTTCTTTTAATTTATTTTGAATATCTTTTCCACAGTGGGGGTCTGAAACATCACCCTTCATAGCTAATCGCAAGTGCTCCTGCATGACTAGATCAAATTTGGCAAGTAGTTATACTAAGCCTAAGAATTTTCCGTTATTTGGCGTATATAGTATGTCGGAAGTACATTTGCACGCCATATTGTTTTCAGTATAATAAAGTGTGATATGTATCAATATAAACAAAACATTGTTCCATCTTGTAGTTTTCTTTCTAATCAAGTGTTGCTCTTGCCAGTCTATTGTTTTTCCTGTTTTTAATTGTAGTTCAGCATCAATGCATGAAAGGTAAAACTTCTTATGAAAAGTGCTATTTTCATGCATTTTTAACATTTCAGACAAGTGTTTCCAGTTGTTATACCCTTCAAATAGATAAACAACAAAAACAATACACTCGATCCTCAGAAACGGAGTAAATTAACCAACGTCGCTGAAAATTTTCATTGTTTGCAAGTTTTTTGTGTAATAGGAATTAGAGAAATGTCGGGCTGAATCATTCTTCGGATAATTATCAATGTGAGTTTGCAGTGGGCCGCTAGTGATTGTGTACTGTGTACTGAATTTGTGCTTGTTGTACTTTACCAATGGAGTTATCCTGAGCAGCACAGGTAATTGTACCACAGCTTGTCATCTTACTTTGTCCACAATCTCTTCAACGTAATCTTCAAATATCTGATTTGACTTATCAGATAGACGCTACCGATAAATTCATTTGTATTCCTGATGAAGATGGCATATTCAGGTCCTCAGTTTTTGTTGTGATATATTTATCTATATTCTCATAAAATGAACACTTTTGTTCTTTTAAATTTCTTCTCTTTTTCTGTATATTCTGACCCAGATGGTTTTTTTTTTGTTTTTTGATCAATCAATCAATAAAATCTGCAACGAATTCAATCTCTAAATCCAAACATTTCTAAACATAGATTAACACAATAAAATTAAACAAATCAAACAACTTAAAACGAATTTAATTCATGTCAATCGTTTTATGCAAAAATAATAGATTTATTATTAGGTTTTTACAAATTTCGGCCCGGGATTCCCGGTAAAATGCATTCGAACGAACAATGAAGGGTTTTCCTTGACAGCTCGTTTGACAGATGAATCCATGTTCCAAAAATGTAACTAGATGTCGTTAGTGTTCTAATGGGTTAACTTTTTAATTTTGCGAGTAGCAAGTGACCCCGAAGTGACAGACTGATTGCCGGAAAAATCAATAAAATACAGAAAAACATTGGTATGCAACAGAGACTGAAACGGAATGGATTTATGAGCGATGGAAATAAAACTGATAGTGATGCACACAAAATCCTGAATGAAATTCATTGACGCCATACAAACCCAGTAGCCACCATGCGCTATCTAGTTCGCTTTGCGGAACTGTTTTTTTTATTATTAGCTGTCAGAAGAAGCCTCGTTGAATACTGCGTTCCATTTAAGTGTTGCCAACATAGAGATTTTTTCACCTTATTAAGGGACTTTACGACTAAGTAGACCTCGAACTATGAGAATACTTTGGGGTGGGGCTCGCCTGCGGCGCCCTTTTTTATCCGGTGCCCTGGGCAATCGCCCAACCGCGCCCTAACACCGCTACTGGGTCCAACAGTTGACATTTTATGGCTGCTATGATGATAATATAAACCAAGTACCTATACAATTTATTGAAGCATGCATAATGGTTATTGTGAGTCGGGCATTGAATTGCACAAATCCAGACTAAGCATTCGAGCTTCAATTGGGTCATGTTTAATTAATACACATAATGCCTTGTTCGTAGCCAATAACAGGTCACAATAATGGACGGTAAAATTGATTAATTAGTGCATACCTACACACTGTAAACATATTTTGTAACATAAATGAAAATTCGTAAAAATTGGATGATCACCCTCAAAAGGATTGATTTATGCCAAGGTCCACGCTCACTACTAACTATAGCAGGGCTTGTGTACGATACAACTACCAGCTAGCTCGGATAATGTCAATTTCGAAGATTTTCACCATACTTGGTTGCAACATAAATAAAGGACATGGGCCTTCTTTGGCCCAGCTACTCGTGTTCTCAAGGGCATTAAAAACATTTCATATTATATATACTATATATATATATATAAACCTGTTATAAAATTTGAGGGTAATTTAAAAGTGGGATATTAAAATCATAAACAAAAAGAAGCTACATTAATAATAATGAAGAAGTTGCCATAGGCAAAATATTTTTATATTTTAAACAATTCACATAAAACATATTTAAGTTGATGATGATGTCAAAGTGTCAGTATCATCTTATTCATTAAATATCTGTATATCCTTATGAATTATATTGACTTTATAATTGGTTTATAATAAAAGAATATGTCTATTAAGTAAACTTCATAACTGTCCTTGCACTTTATTTGGAGGGCCGTGCAATGTGTGGAGAGTAGTCCATATCTGAGCGGTGGATATACCGCCATCCCTCGATTTCGGTACTTCAGTCGCCGCTCGACTGATAGTTCAAGGGGTACAATATTCTACCAAGCCGGTACCTCATGGTTCCTATCAAACTCCCACTAGTGTTTTACTGGTTATTAGTATCAGGTGGCTCTAAAATAACCAAATACTACATAACCACGCCCTGTACAACCATATGTATGCAATTTACATTCTCATCACTACCATATACTTTCAACGTTGTTTGAGACGTATTTTTGAACGCCCTGTAAGTGCCCTGCATGATACTAAATGACCAGCAATGACTAGCTTGTAGTTGGTATCAGATTGGTCGAATTTAGCCAATACCACACCGACCACGCTATGTCACATCTCTCACCACTACCTGACTTTCGGCTCTGTATAATTAACGCTATCTGTCAACTATTAATGCCCATATGATTTCAAGTACTTTTCTAGTTGCATATCCAGTATGTCCAGTGATGACGAGCGTGTGTATGCGATTAGTATCAAGTAGGTCGGCTATAGGTAGTAAGTACCTCCTAATGCACCAGATGTCGTCAAAGGCGACTAAGGTACCAGAACCGACTGATGCCGCTATATCTATCCGAAACAGTGCAGCCACTGCATTTGACAGAGGGCGGGGATGGAGGGTGAATGCCAACACGCTAATCCAGCGCGGCAATAATGGGCTAAAAACCTCCTTTATTGGAATGGCATATGTCCAGCAGTGGACTTTGAATAGCTGGTATGATGATGAGGTTGGAAAACAACAATATCACATATCCTCATATATATAAAGTCACATGTCTCATTATAATTACCTGAGTTTCAGCTCTGTATGAGAAGCAGTGCGTGACACCTCTGTTCATGCCCTGCATAATGCCGAACACATCACCAGTAGACAGGAACTCGTGGTTGGTCTCTGTCAAGTCAGGTCTGACAGATACCACAGCGACTACGCCCGATGCTACCCAATGCATGCGTGCGTCGCAGTCTCCCGCTACAACTACGTAATTGCCTAGAAATACAAAGGTGTTTGATAGTAAAGAAGAATTACAAGTTTAATATATTTCTTTTACAGATATTCCAAATAGAATTACTGTGTAATACAATTGATAGATAACACTACGAACGTAATTCTGTACCTATGTTACGTATTATTGACAATCATCTGACCTAACAGACGTTGTCCTGCCTTAACTACATTCATTATTGCATTGATGCATGAATTATTATTATTTATAAAAATAGAAATAAAACTCCGACAGGCGTATTTTTAGCGACATTCAGAGCTCGAAACCTGTCAATCACGCCAACTCTCAAACAACTGACAGTTGTGTCAAACGCATAAGGTTGCATTTAAAAAGTTAATAAGGTCGTTAATTTTTTTTTTTTTTTGCGCATCTTTCTTATTTTTTTTTCTTTAAAAGAACCTTCTATTGGCCATAACAAAGTACAAAATACATAAAGCGAAAACAGTCCAGTCGCACACCCATGAAATCGTGGGGAATCTAGGAAAATAATAAAAACCTAGGGAAATCTACGATTCTTTAAGATTGATCCAAAACGTGAAAACTCTCTTATATATATAATTATTACTGTGCCGTAAGGTATCGGTATTGCCGTGAGATACCGGTAGTGCCGTGAGGTACCGATAGTGCTGTGAAGTACCGGCAGAGTAGAATAGTACCTCCCCCCTATACCAGGTGCCGTAAAAGGCGACTAAGGTACAAACAGATGGTGGTATATCCATCCGGAATAGTGCAGCTTAAATTATAATAATAAAAAGGACGGGTAACAGTATCGCCGTTAACACGCTTGCCCAGCGCGGCAATTATGGGCAATTTTCCCTCTTTCTTGGGGAGGTCTATTTACAATAGAGGACTTCTAAAGGCTGGTATGAAGAATTAGCACTACAGGATATTAAATATGGGATAAACTAGACTCGAGCTGGGCTTAATTTATTAACCATATCAAACACACAAATGTTCCAAATAAAACAAGTGGGAAATCGATTATATATATTAATCAAATTTGTCGCCCAGTGGCCAAAATTCGACCGCAATTCAAAATTACATTTTGTTAAAATCCTTTCATTTGTTTAACATTCGATAAATAATTAACGTTTACTTCACTAAGTATGTAAATGTATCATTCAGACCGTAGAGTGCGTAATACATAGTTATGATAATGAAGTTTGTATATAAAAAAAATAGCTTTATGCACTTTTTCTCCACGTTTTTTTTGCTTCGCGTATAAATATAAAAATACCGACTGATCCGACAGACTTGCTTTCTTCAATCCTATCACACAACATATCAAAAATACTATCACTCAAATTGGATCAAACTGTAAACCATTACGGTTTAGTAGTATAGATGTAGATCTCGGACAAAAGCCGTGATACGTAATATTTATGTACTACGAGACAGGCTCGATGGCGTAGATGGTAGGTATCCTAACTTATGTGGCAAGGGTCGTGGGTTCGATCCCCACTCAAGACATTTATTTGTGTTTCTTCTGTGTCTGAGTGTTAAAAATATATATTTAAGTATTATATCTGTAATTACTCTATTGTCTGATGTCCGTAACACAAGTGCTTTAAACGTCTTACCACGGAGTTAGGTCAATGTATGAGATGTGTGAATTTAGCTTTATTTAAAAAGAAAAAGATTAAATTCTTAATGGTTAAATGGAAGTATTGACCAAAGAGCTAATTAGAGAGACATATACTAGACACAAATTGGACTTAAGATATAAATCATATCAAGCAAATTAATTTCTCGTCTACAAGAACCTTCAATTGAACTTTCATAACAAATAGGACGAAAAAGCGATTCTTCTTACACTTATCGCTTAATTAACTAAATAATATACAAACCAGGAAAGAACACATTGTATTCTAATACGCCAGCGAGTTGGCGAATAAAAGGTTCGCCCGTTTCAGCAAAGAGATAGCAGTTCCTTATATGATGGCTGAACATTGCGCACATCAGGTCATATCGACGTACGTACGGCGCTTGTGCCAACAGTGTCGGTAGCTAAAATAAGTTTTTAGACATGGTAGTACTAGAGATAGACCTTTTGCAAACAGATTCGGATTGCTGTTTTTGTCTGAATGGTGAGAGAAACAGTAAATTTCTGAGAAATGTGACATAATACACTCAATTGCAAAAAAAACGGGCGCCTAAGCAATTAACCATTTCAAATGTTACTATTGATTTGTTTAATAATTATAGGTAGTTTTAAATTCACAATTTTGTACTTTAATAAGCAAATAACGAATGCCGACCTCTTGCACATACGCTTCCTCATCGCCATACCGTTGGGCGCGAGCGTTGTCATCCATAAAAATTGAGTCTTTGCCTAAAGCGGCCAATGCGGGTTGTGCATGAGAAATCAGAACTTCCGTTATGTATCGATATCACAATTTCGAGCAAACCTAAGCCTGGCAACTCTGTGCTCACGGAGTAACTTAGGGGCCGCGGGCCGTGCGATGACTGCCAATATTGGCCGCGAGAAGCCTCCTCCTGACCGTCCATAGACTAACATGCACATTTCTTACTTCTTCGAGGTTGTTCTTAAGGTCCACATACGAAGACTTGCGATCCCTCAATGCGCGACTCACAAGAAAACGATCATCCCGTAGTTGGGTACATGGTTTTCTTCCAGAACCAGGCTTTATCTCAACGGAACCGGTTTCTTGATACCATTGCCGGGTTCTTTTAACCGTCAAGCGACTCACACTTAGCCTCTGAGCCACGAAGCATTGGTTGCTCGAAGAGTCGAGCAGCGCAATAATTTTGGTAGCTTTTACCACTTTCTTTAACATTATTGAGGCAGCTAAACAGCAATAAATGAAGCTTTGACAATTAAGAATATGAAATAAATTTTAAAAAGTTGACTAAAAGTTATGAAACCCGATATTATCTTTTGGAACTTCGCACCAAAAAATGTAGGACAAAAAGTGGTTTTCTGTAAAAACGAGCATCAAACTAAAATTTGAATTGAATAGAACGTACTGTTTTAAACACCGGCGGACAGTAACATCTTAAAGAGTTTGAAATCATTTTGGTACCGTATTTTTTAAAGAATAATTAAAATCAAAACCGCCCATTATTTTGCAAATGAGTGTATCTTTAAGTCACAAGGTTGGCAATGCGATATCATTGTTATAAGAACGTATATACAGTGACGCATTGGTATGTTCATGTTCACTTGGTATCATCATTGGCATAGTCTAAAAAAACATAAAGAAGAAGACTAGGGAATTAGCAAAGTAGACATGAAGCATATGGGGAACTGGAACCGATCCATGGCAATTGCCACCATCCTCCGAAACAATAACACCAATGGTCTACCAGTTGGTCCACCGTATCGTGGTATGTGGATATTGTGGTTATCTTACGATATGAAATGATGAATATATTAAAATAATAGCTCATGTTATCGCATAATCAGAAAAATAAATTGCGATATTCTCCGGAGTACAAATGGTACACCAATCCATTTCAAGAATTGATTCTTGATGGCATATGATATGGCATAATGGCACGCGAATACAATCGGGCGAATACAATCACGAATACAATGCCTACCTCACCAATGGCGCTGGAAAAAATGTCTAAAAAGTCCAGAATTAATAGACATAAAAAAACATCAAGTAAAATACTATTTTCTATTAAAATCTAATTAGTGATAAATTAATTCAACAAGCAAGGAAATTACCTGTCGTCCCCTTTTAGTTATCCATAGCTGTCGTACATACATCCAGAATTTTTGCAATTGATATTCTAAAATAATAGAAAAACAACAAATAAATCATAATATCTTTGCCACTCTTAAAAACATTAACTACATATATCCATCCATTTTATATTCCTATCTATCCTGATAACATAATTTCTATAAGTTCCTCTCTCAACCACCTTCTCACTGGCACTCCACAATTGCAAACACTGCATACACATCCTTTTCGTAGAGCAGTACACGGGCAGTCCATGCCATTATAAGCGATAACCGACCACACTAGTGTGGTCTGGCTTACTTAGTCCTCTTCTTTTGCAAACAGTGAAGAAACTGTCCTCAACGACTACCATCCGATCTAAGGCCCGGTCTTCAATAGGCCGAGTGATAGCTATTGATCCCGCTTAGATCCCACTAACATTTTAAGGGCGAACACGCGAGAGTACTACCGGACATAGAATTTTTCATTAATATAATAAATAAGTGGCCGCGCCTATCCCTTCGAGCAGCTGAATCGAGTTGACGATATTATTTTACATTTCTCAGAGTATTCCAGCTTTAAGTTAGACGAATAAAAACATGCCTTCACATTTATTCTTAATCTTAGTGACAATATCCTTTTCTACACCACATCACTTTTATCACAGAACTTAAACATAGGCAATAAAACATACTTACTCGACAAACCCTGATTCTTTAGTACATCAATAAGTTCCTGTGTGAATCTTTCATATGCCGTCAACGCGTAGTTAGAGGAATATGCCACTTGAATGGCCGTTGCAACAACGGTCGCTGCCAACATTTTGCCACAGAGTAGAGACACTACCATTATTGCCATTGGGAGTAGTGTATCGACCACGAATTCATCGCCACCGGTCATTGCCAATTCGGAAACCACGACGTACAATGAAGTTATAAAGTCCCAATTCTTTTGAGGCGTGTCTCTAAAATGACATACTAAATTATATCTATTTACTCTCAACTCAACTTTAAAGCGATTATATAGTATTTATTTATTGTGATGGATAATAAAATGTACAGATTTTTTTATCCATTACATCAAATAGATACTGTATTGACGAGCCCGATGGCGCAGATGGTAGTAATCCTATCTTGTGCGCCAACAGTCGTGGATTCGCTTCCCACCTCGAGCAAACATTTATATGATGATATTAGTGTTTGTTCCGTGTCTGGGTGTTACATATATATATTTAAGTAGTATATTTGTGATTCTTCTGTTGTCTGACATCCGTAACACAAGTGCTTTAATCGATTTACCACGGAGTCAGGTCAATGTATGAGATGTTGTGGGAATGTATTATTTATTATAATCTGTTATATCTTAAGCGCTGTACCTTTTCAAAACATACTTTGTAATTTCTGTTATAATTTCATCATTATTTATAAAAATAGATATACATACTTAGAAATATTTCCGGCGCTTTCAAAAATTGAAAAGACAATACAACAACTTACTCATCTAAAAGTGGAGTCTTCAAAGTTCGAAGGTGGCTGATTGGAGAAGTTGCTATGAGTGATAGCATCCAAATACACGTCAAAGTGTGTAACAGGAGAACCACCACTATAGCCGTCATCGTCACCTAAAATTTGAACAAAAAAACATTAAAAACAACATGTATAAATTATCTCACTATAGGCGCGAATGTCTGATGAGATATTAAAATATTCTAAACGGGTTTCATGACTTTTGCCGAAGAGATAGTATATATATATACTAAAAGTCATTCAAATAACTTAAAACTGCAACGTGTCATATTAAGTTTTACCCCTTTAGGTCCTTGATTCTGTGTCATCATATATTCACACATCTCATACCTGATTTCATAATAAGTCGCTTAAAGCACTTGTGTTACGTACATCAGAAAATAGAGGAATCACGAATAAAATATATAAATATATGTATTTAACATCCAGACACAGGACATACACAAACATCATCATATAATTATTTGTCCTGAGTGGAGATCGTACCCACAACCTCTGGCTCGTGGTAAAAGATAGGATCAGTACCACCTGCGCCATCGCGCCTGTCAATATATATATACATATATCGTCCCCATGGCGCAGATTTCTATATAAATAGTAAAATTTATAAAAGCATATCCGGTTACGAATTGAAAAGCGTATTTTATAAATTAAGTATCCATATTTATGGTGTACGTGACATTTTCATTTTTAGGTCGATTATGAAACAGCCTACGAGACTCAATCTCCGGTGTAATCAAAAGCCGATTAACCTTAAACGTAAGTCTCTTATTAGATATTGACTTACGGTGGTCATATTCTGAATATAATTCACATCAATAATTGATTTTTATTTAAAAAAAACTATATTATTCAAGACCAAAGAAAAGTAAAAGTGTTGGACCCTATTTAAAATTATTAGACATTATTTTTTGTGTTAATTTTGGATTCTTTCTTGTTAAATCGTAAGTTAAAACGTCTTTTCGTAGAAATCGAATATTATGGCTAGCTCTCTTTAACCACCTCACCACAATTCATTCATTTTATGTAAAGATCTCTTAAATTCTTTATTGTTGGCTTAGATGGTATAATAATGACTTTCTTTTATATTCTAATTCTAAAAAAATCGCGTAACTGTTCTTGTCCGCGATAAACTTCTAACCTTCTCAACCTATTTTAATCAAATTTTACTTTGCTAATAAGTTTTTGGTTGCTGTGTACAATTTGATTCAACTTGAGAGAAATAATAGAATACATGTCAATTTGCATCCGCAATTTTTTGTGGTTGTTCAAAAGAGTTATGAGAGAGAGTAGAGGTTTCAAAGATCTATAATTAAAGTTAAAACTGGACAACGTTACTTAGTATTTATGTATAAAATTGGTGTAACCTTTTTGTCCAGGATGAACTTTTAAACTACTGAAGCGGACTTCCAATGACTTTTTGTCATTTTGATGACAGCTTAAGGTAATTAAAAAGTATATAGTACAACTAATATAATAAACACACGGTAATATAATACAATTTATTATGAACCAGGACAAGGCACCGGCGGCCCGCTAGTTCATTAATATGGTACCTTTCTAACTGACAATGGACAAATAGCGTATTGACAATGGACAAAGTAAATAAAGCTACTTATCATGTATAGTTATTCTTACTAATATTATAAACTCAAAAGTAAATCTGTATGTCTGTGTGTTACCGATTTTAATGAAAATTGGTACACAGATAGTCTTAAGCCCTAGAAAGGACATAGAC
This sequence comes from Heortia vitessoides, assembly GCA_020976665.1. Taxonomy (NCBI): domain Eukaryota; kingdom Metazoa; phylum Arthropoda; class Insecta; order Lepidoptera; family Crambidae; genus Heortia; species Heortia vitessoides. The sequence goes on from JACJUM010004390.1 coordinate 7,050,417, forward strand.
AACTTTTTCATTCGACATAAGAGTTATAAGGGGTCGAAAGGGGGGATGCAAAGTTGTATGGAAGTATCGCTATTGTTAGAGCTAGAAGCTTAAAACTTATTATTTAGGCTATTGATTTGAATATATAAATAAATATTACATTCAAAGTTTATATCAGTTAATGTAAAAAGGTATGGTGCATAAAGAAACTACTACACGCGGACGAAGTCGCGGGCACAGCTAGTTTAAAATAATAGTTATGTTGTACCTGTAAAGTAGTTATGTTGTTGGTGAGTTCCGCGGACGTTTTCTTGTAAAACTCGATCAGATATTTTAGTCGGAATAGCCTGTTGACGCGCAAGTAGTGCATGGCTGTTAAATTGTCACTGTGAAAACAATAATTATTCTTTTTTTAAATACCATTAGGTGAATAAACCAGTGAAAGGCCAGTGAGATTGTAAGTATCACTGCAGTATAATATAAACAATCAAGATATTGTAGACATATCAATTTTTTTTTACATTATGTATATTATGTATTTGTTTGAAAAATTCCTTTAAAAGGAAAGGTGATGATTGAAAAGGAGGAAAGGATGACAAATTGTGAAATTGTGACCGATGACATGAAAGATGAACAAGTAAAAGAGTTTGTACATCTGGGAAGTGTTTGTACGAGAGATGGGAAGTAAGAAGAAGATATTGAACGGAGAGTGAAAGCTGGAAATAGTGTGAATGGAGCCTTACATGCTTTTATGGGCAGCCAAAATGTACCAAAAAGGGTAGGACTGTTCATAGAGGTGTGTTGGTTAAAAAACTGGCATATGGTAGTGAATATTAAGTATGGTAGAAGAAGCGCGCGAGTAGAATATACATGATTAAAATGAGAGTACATCGAAGTATGTATTGTTTGAGTTTGATAGATAGATTAAAGAATACTGTTATAAGAGATCAATGTGGTGTACAAGATGATGTTCTGACAACAATAAATAAAGCAAAGTTGAGATGATTTGAACATGTAGAAAAGGTAGATGAAAGAAGAATGACTTCACAAATATATTGGGCGCAAGTAAAAGAAAGAGTTGGTATGGGACGACCTAGGCGGACATATCTTAACCAGGTAGAAGTAGTATTAAAGAAGGGCTATGAATAAATGAGCGTGTATAAAAGCAAAGCGAAAGCGTCCAATTTATTTTCACGTCTAAATCTCATATATTTGTTATTATTATCGGCTTCTGGTTTAAATTTAAATTTAAGTAATATCTATAACTCACATACATCTAGCCAGAAAACAGCAATGAAAAAATAAAACTATAAACATGATGAAATTGATAAATACATCAAATTAAATTTAATAACAAAGAAATATTGTTTAGAAAAATAAACGCTAATTAACAATCATTTATATTAGTATTTTTTTAAAAAATATGCCAACAATTACACTTTTAAATAACATACACTATTCGTAATAACTTCACATGATTCCATACAAATGCTACAAAACAAATCTTTCATAATTAAATTAAGTGGCAACACAAAAAATATACAAACAAATTTGTGATACGAGTTTGGTAGCATCTATTTATTTTTCTCATAAAACCGCAACAATTCATTTTGAACATTACTATGTCTATATAGAACGGCGCTCACTAATCCCGCAGCTGTGGGGCATCAAAGCAATTTCATTGTGTGGTTTCCCCTGCAGTAGTATTAGTTAATGACAAATTGAATTCGCGCGTAGTTAGTAATGTCATCCAGTTCCATCCACCGCGCACAAACACTAGTAGCATTTAGCAAGAAATTAATTGCTAGATGTAACTGTTTTCCGAATTCAGTGTTAATTCTAATTGTATTTAGCTCTTATTTCGCGTGAAGCTGTCTTTGTTACATACACCTATTGAAGCGATGTCATTCCCCTTTGATAAGTTAGCAGCCGCATGCTTATTTGATTACAAAGATTGAAATGTGTTTGTACGAACCTGTTTTCAAATTATGAACTAAAGCTTACTTGTCAAATAGCAAACAATGTATGGATCTATATTCAATTAAATTTAAATGTGTTATACTCACTTGAAAAGAAAACCAAATAATTCCAGAGGGATGTTGACGAGTATGTCCGACCACAGCCATAGGCTGTGACTAAAATATCGTCTACGGCATTTCCGTAGGTCAAAAATCAAATAACCGTGCTTGCTGATGTAGCCCTGAACCGAAAAAATAATTATTCCAAAGAAATATATAACTACCTTATATATCTTGCCATGCGGTACCAGCGGAGTAGTATAGTACTCCCCACTGCACCAAGTGTACCAGAAACGAAAGATGGCTCAAATGAACAAGGCGAGGATAGGCAGTAGCATCCTCGTTGCGATAGCTGCACTCTGCGATTGCCAACACGCTCGCCTAGAGCGGCAATTATGGGCAAAATACCTCCTTTCTTGGACAGGCACATGTCCAGTAGTAGACTTTGAATAGTTGGTATGATGATATAACATACACTATTCTGACATATTTAATACATGATTTTGATGGATGATATTAAATATCATCCATGTTGGCCCCCTAAGTAAATAGCTTCACGACGGAAATCGTGCTGCCCATCCCCACCTTGTTATCAACCGGCAGTAGGCATAAGATTGGCAAATTTACATAAAAAATTCTCGGAGTTATTAAATATAAACCGACTTAATCTAATAACTTCTCTAAAAAGCTTCAAGTTTCGTATTTAAAAAATGAATAACGTAATCAAAAGACGTGTTATAACATTGAAAATAACTAATCTTTCTCTTCAAATAGAATTTCTTTTAGGCGATGGATAATGAAATGTTTTCTTTATCCCTTTTGCGCGAGTTCTTCTGACAGTCTCGACATAAACGAATCGTTTAGTGTGGTGTTTAATGACGAGACCGCAGACTAAATAATGCTCTGTCTTGTGTACCTCAGCATATGTATTCCGGAGGCATAATTTTTTTGTATTCTTTTTAACAACATGGATCGCTTGTATCAACAAAAATCTAACACGTTATTATTATTTTAACGTTACTTTTTCTAGTTACCGTATATTTTACAACGATACATTGAAATACGTGTCATCTTCGGAGGTCTGAGGTAACATAAATGCCATGTTTAATCTATGCTTTCACATAGGGTAGACCTCATACAAAGAGTCGTTTGCTTCAGTACCTCTCTCTTACATATTTCTACTGCCATTTACCAAAGTTCGCATTTTTGTGTTCCGGTTTGAAGGGTGAGAGAGGCGGTGATATTACTGGGTAATGTGACATAATATATTCCAGCCACAAAGTTGACAACGCACATGTGATATCTATGTGGTATCATGTGTGCCTATAGGCTGTGGTGACGTTACTATTGCGCGGACTGTCTGTGTGATTGTTGTCGAAAAAGCGTAAAAAAAAATCTTATCATCGAACGCTGTATAGATATTTTTATAAAACTATTTGATTGTGTTGAAATCAATGTAGCTTTAAGTAATTGAAAATTTTAAATATAATTCTATGGTGCTGAAATTCACGTATGTATCTACAACGAGTTCATTTAAATGGATAGAAGTCTTTAAAATAACGGGTATAAGATGATTTGAGTCTTACTTGATGCAAAGTTACCATTACTGCTATATGAAAGTATACGTCACATACGGCTTGTACCCATAATATTAAATAGCAGTTGTTCAATGTGCAGATAGTATAGAGGTCCACTACGTAATTGAAGGTCGCCATGAAACATATGGTGTAACCGAAACTCTGCAATAGGAAAATATCGGAGTCAAGTATCTGGAGTCCCTCTTAACTATATTAAAATGGACAATAGAGTTACTAATACTGAATTAACCACTACTTCTATAGCAAATCTTAAAAGCACAAACAGGGCAAGGCAAATACGGTCTTGAATGTATTAGATAATTGAGTCCCCGCAAATCGATCTTCGCTTTATATTACATCCCGCGGCGTATTAAGAAAACATGTATTTTATCTCCTTCTCTATGGTATAGCATTTTAAATATAAAATTTAATACACTTAGGTTTAGCGATTACCAGAAAAACACAATTTTACAATTATTATATTAGTATTGATATATATTTTATATATGGGCCGTGGAGTACTGGCGGGGGCCGTGGGTACCGGCGGAGTAGAATAGTACCTCCCTCTGTACTCGGTGTCGTTACAGGCGACTAAAGTACCACAACCGACAACACTTGACTTTCAATGGCCAATATAAAAATGCATGTAGGTTAGATTTGGGAGAGATAATAGAAGAAAGGCATTCACTATTCCTAACGATTAATAAATTTAACCATCATATTACAAAAAACCACCGATTGTGTTAACCCCTATTCCTGAGTAGCTAAAGTTTAAGTTAATACAGTACACTTTCCAACTATGAAAATGTTAAGTACAAAATCTATGTAGGTGCAGATACCTGAAATAGAAGAGCGCCAGGCCGTAACAAATTCGTATACGTCAGAATGCTATGGTATGTGGCCACGCTGGCCGCTGACTTCGCTTGGCTAAGGTTTGATTGTGAACTACGAACGTTCACTATACCTAAATCATGAAAAAGAGAACACTCAATACAACACGCATCTGCGTAAGCTCTCTCATATAACATATCGCGAAAAACTTTTTGCTTTATTAATACAAAAGAGTATATATATAATACTACTCTCCTTTATTCTGTAAAATATATAAAAATCATTTTTGGTAATTTAAGGTAGGCTTATTATTCTAGGACCTCGGCTCAATATCTACTGTAAATATACATTTATATACTTTTTGGGTATATTACTGACGTTTTTCTCTGTACTGTAAAAACATAAGCCTAAAAGAATTATTTGCGTCTAAATAGTATTTTTTTAATATTATGAAGACAGCAAACTTGCATACGGTTCGCTCGATGGTAACTGTGACTGCAGTCTATAGACGCTCGTGTCATCACAAGGATATCACTAGCGATTCGCCAACCCTGTGAACTGAAGTCACATTTATCCAGTAACTTCGATGCAGTATGCGAATACTGCGATTTGGCGGTAGAAATAGGTGAGACTGCAGCCCGTAGTATCAATACAGACGACTTTTGGAAGAGGTCTACCTCATGTTTGTTCCGTTTATAACTTAAACCTTTGGAAACGCTACAAGAAATGAACTATACTGATACGTCGATTAACTAAACATAGAATCTGAACAGCTTTATTTAAAAATGTATAATGTTCCAGACCAAGCATCGAACCGGTTCGATAGGTCAGGACCTAAGTATAATACGAGCTCCGAGTCATTTCACCAATGTCCGCATTCATTCGCCACATCTCTCACCAACCTCAAAGGATATCATTGTTACAGAGAACAAACATCTTTCATTACCTAATGGACAAAACGAACCAAATGTGATACGAACTGTGTAGTTTGATTACGACGGGCAGTAACGAGTTAGTTAGGCGAAGAGAACGGGAACAACTTATATTATTGAGTTAGACGTGGCAAGCTGGCGTCTAATTTAAACCTGTGATACGTGTTACTTTTCTCAACACTGTAACTGGAAAATACAATTATCTATCTACTGGTTTAAAGTTATCTTATTCAGCCAAGAATCGGTCACAATAAAAAATAATGTAGAAAAGAAATATTTTTTTACATAATATAACTAACTAGGCATTTCAAATCTGCTTGAGCCACTCCTTGAATCAACTCCCGACTCTAATGACTCGAGATCGACTTTGGAATTCTCTGGAAAATAGAAAAGTGAAGGTATTATCTATTATAGCGTTATGAAGTTTGTAGGTTCAATCTTCACTCGGGACAAATATATATATATATATATATATGATGAACATTTATGTTTCTTCTGCCCCTGAGTTTTAAATATGTATTTAAGTATTTTATTTGTGATTAATCTGTTGCTAAGTGTGTGTGTTGTAAGTGCTTTAAGCGACTTAGCTCGGAATATAAGATAATGTGTGAATTGTAAAAATGTTACATAAGCTTCTAGAAAAATTATTACATGCACATATTTATATACAGTTACAAGCATGTAATAAGAAGAAAGTATTTAATAATAACGTAGCGAATGTAGTTGTTAGCTCATTTGTTTATTACTCAAAAAGAGAGAGCAATTGAAAATCCTTTTGCCAGTTTGTCAAAGATGGCAATGTGAATCAAAACTGAGAATTGGGTCAAATGTAAATCGCTTCCAACTGCATGCAGCTGTTGAAACACGATAAAAAAGCTGCGAAAAGATGGTCATGCCGTTGCTCGCGTGGACTCATTTATTGAAAACAGCGCCACAAAAACATTATCATTGCAAACTAAAACATTAGTTAATTGACAATGTACGACGAGTGTATTTTTTTTATCTGCTTGTTTATAATATTCACGCGTTCTTTACTAATAATATTAATTATTCAATACCTTTAAATCGCGGTTTATTTAACTTTAAACAGCTTTTGTTGGACGTTTTCTTTACCTTATATCAACGGTTGCCGCATTTCGTTGTTAACAATGAAATTTGTTCACAGTTATATTGACTATTCTTAGTATTAAACATTATTGTCATAATAAGTGATACTAGTATCACTCATATCAAGTCATATATCACATTACAAACAGACAGAGACTTCATTCGTATTTATAACTATAGATAATAACATTAACATGCTTCTAACTTAACGGTAACTTTATAAGAAACGGTTTGCGGGGATCATGTAATCAAAGAAGTAATAAGGAAAAAAAATGTCCGTAATTATTAACAGTAAAAGCACTTTATAAAGGTTTTATTGAAACAAGAACACTGTGAACCCTTTGTCGAATTAATTAGCAACTAATCCCTACAAGAAGTAATAATTCCAACAAGACAATATGATAAGAGTACGGCCCGAGCCTCTTTGTCGGATTAAAAGCTAAGCTTTGTACAATTAATCCTCTATTACTGCAGCTTACCTGAAGTGGAGTCATCGTCAATGTCCATACTTATAGGTAGAATGTAATCTTTGGACACTTCAAAGGCTTTGTCGAGGGGCTCCTGGATTTTCGGATAATATTTAACGAGGCTGAAAAATGTTTGGCTCGGTATTACGAGCAAATCAGAACTCCTGCTGGCGTAGATTGTAACTGCAGAGCACGCTATCGGTTGCTGGAAATGTTTATGGGGAAAATGGAAATTTAATGCATTCGCGTTCCACGTCCAATGGCTCAATACACGTAAATTTCCGCGGAACATTTAAATGTGTGCAAACTTACACCCGTGAAATTTCCAAACATTCCGCCTGGGCCCATGCACGTCAACATTTCGTTGTAAGATGTCGAAACATCCACCTGTCAACATATATCACTAATGTTACTTTTTGGGTACCCAATGGTAGAAGACTAGAGAATTATTATTATCAAAAAGTAACTTCACGAATAATTAATTCAATATTTTGAAAGAAATTCGCAGCCACTTCGGCTATAATATTGTCTTAAATATTGTATACTAGGACGCTACCGCAGTTTTGCCCGCGGAGTTCCTGTTACTATCTTATTTTATGAGTAAAGTATAGCTTTTATTCTTAATAACATATAATATAATAAAAATATATGAATACTCTCCATTAGTAAAATAATTTTCGTAATCAGTTCAATAGTCTTTGAGTTTATCTGTTACAACGCACAATAATACAAATTGAGCCTTGTTACATGTATTATAGATTGCTTTTATGACTATGTAACTTGGTGGAGATGTTGCTTTCTAATGTTCAAAGAATTATTTTAAATAGTCAAATATATTTTTCGTCAAATCGTACGAAACAAACAAATAAACAAACGTATACTCATTATAATATTAGTAAAGAAAAGTTATCGATTTGTGAAGTAAGCATAAACTATACTATAAAGTTTTACATTTTGGTCCGGGTGAAAATTTGAAAAGTTGACATGACAAAACTGAATAGATCCTAAGGACTTAAAATTTGTACATACTTTCAAATTACAAAAGTTTACATCTTGAAACTGTTTTAAAGAATATTCATGCGGAAGTACAGAACAAGATCTACGGCTAGTTATTTCTCGTGACAGGTATGTGTTTTGTAAAAATGTGTTATGCTTTTCTTGTCAAGATTAAAAAATGAAGAATGCCTTCTCAATCACACAGATTGAGAAGGCATTCTTCATTAATAAAAATGTTGGCAAGAAAACTTCATTATCTATATTACTGTAAAACTTGACTTCATTTAACCAATGTTAACTTTTAATCTTTAGATTAACGGTTTTATGTAAATTTTGCTTACAAAAACAAAGGGGGTATAAAATACGATTACGCACTTTTCCTTTATAAATTATATAAATGTAGGGCTGCACATCTTTGCACTGTATTATAGTTTCTCCGTTCAAGAAGTACATCTCGTGGAGGTGCTGAGTGATCACCCTGATAAATGAGCGCTCCACTTTGCCGAAGAGAGGCACTTCGCGCAACGCTCGCTCGTACATGAAGACCAGGGTATCTTCCATCAACGCTGAGTTTAAGCAACGGCATATTTGCTAAGAAACACACACTTCAATTAGTTAATTGGTCTTTGGTTTGGTTTATGGAATAAGGTACAGATTTTTTGGGAAAAATAAAGTCTATATAATAAAGTATATATAAGGCACATTTATTTAACATAATATATTGATAGAAGAAGCTTATTATTTTAGACTTCTTTAATAACTGAACCAGGTTGAACGATAATTGTTTTGCACTTTGATTTTAAGAACAAAGTTTAAAATTCCATAAAGAGGTTTAATGCATAGAAAATGCTGAATTATATTTAAGATGATATTTACTAAAAACAAATCAACTTGTCTTAGTTGTTATAAGGTCTCGTTAGTATAACGGTAGTGCAGTCCCTCGGTATAAAAAATTCCAGGTTCGAGTCCCGCCAGACATCTGAGATTAGTTGATTTCTTTCTAGTTAATATCAACTAAGTTCATAAATCTGGATGATTCAATACTGCTAAAACGTTGTTAAGTTTTTAAGTTTTACCTAGAATTAATAAAATTATATAATGCGCAATTTAATGTTCCTTTAAAATGCTGCCTAAATAATCAAAACTATACAAACTTTACTGACTGTAATTTAATGTAAAAAAAACTGTGTTAGTAGTAAATAACAAGCTAGTCAAACCACAAAAAAGTTAGAAACCTTATTAAAAGTTACGACCACACAATATAGGTGAGAGGTATTACGAAGGGATATACTCGTACGAGTATAACTTTCCTTAAATATGAATAATTTAGATCTCGTCCACACGACGAGTAATTCTAAAGCAAATAAAAGATGATAATCTTATTTACTTATTTAACGTTTCAACGTTCTTACAAATGGATATTTTTAGGTTTTTAAGTTTGTGACGTAAAGCTGTTACGGTAGACAGGAAAAAAACAAACATTCATACCACAGAGTAGCATGTAATGGTGTTAGGTGTTAAATTGTGAGATTAAAAGAGTCCGCTTTAAGAATCACAACTCAAAAATACGTTAATAAAAAAAAAGTTGATAGTAGTACTTGTAAGAGATTAAGAATATTCGTTTATTTATCAAATTTGATTGCACGAAATAATGAAAAATGTACAAAATGAAATTCCAACCGGCATTATCACCCAGTCAACCTTTAGATGAAAATATATAACCTCCATATACAATATTAAAAATAAAGAATAATGCGAGTATTTACAAAACCTACAAAACCTATGAATCAAAAATTAAACATGAACCAGTATGACTACAGCTTAGCGGTTTGAATTTTCAAATAGAAAAGAACAAACTTGTGGGTTGCTGCCGTTCGTCCTCTTCCATACGTATTCGAAGTATTTCAGAGTTTTTCCAGTTAAAGCCGCGTCTACATTCTCCTGGTACAGAAAGTCGGCCAGGTCCCTTGTTTTTTCCTGTAACACGTGTGGAAACTGTCCTCATTAAAACTATCCTAATTATCGCGCTCAGGAAGCATTTTTATGGGAGGAAGTTTCTCTGAAATGGTTCGCTGGCATATATTTGTATCTGAGTTAAATTATAAAATAAATAAAGTTTTCAGGACTTTCTTTTTAGATTTTATAAACAAATATCTCACAGTATGATCCAGCAAGGCTTGGGCTTCAGATGAGTTTGTGGAAGCGACATAGCCGAACATGAAGGCAAAGTACAGATACCCGGAGGCCCTTAGCGCAGTACTCATCCACACGTCCACGTAACTGGTGATGACTGAAGGTGTACATCCGCAACCTGCAATTACCAAGTTTGCAGGATGACGTAAGTAATAATAAAACTTAGGTTAAGCATTATTGTCGTCATTATGAATGCGTCAAGGTATTCTGGTATCTAATATACTTGTGACATTCCCTGTTCTTTACCTGCGCCTTTCAAATATAACACACATATATATGTATAGATGGGTTGGGTACACGCTCGGAACAAAAATATATATTATTTTCCCATTACGCAAGAAATCACGTCCAATATATATTTTAACTTTCCTATCCAAAGTCCTTGAACGCCTAATTCACGATTGAATTAATCCTTGATAGGAATAATCTTCATCCAATTACAATGTGGGAATCATTCTGCACATAGTATCACGAAAGCTCTTATAAATATAACGAATAATAAAAAGTTAGCCATGGAAATCTCACTGTATTAGCTCTGCTTGATTTAAGCAATGCTTTTAATGCAGTAGATTTGCATATTTTGCTTGGCGTGCTTTGGATTCTTAACATATCTACAACGATTTATTGACTCGTTTCGTAGTTACCTGTCTGTGTACCGTCATTGCATTTTACCGTCAATGTATTTGTACTGAAGGCGCACTGTCGTCTTGGTCCTCTACGTCTGCTGGTGTACCACAGGGTGGCGTTTTATCTCTTTTACTATTTTTCATATTTATAAACTCTATTTTAAATAATATTTTATCTGCGTTCCACCTTTATTCAGATATATTCACAAGCACCATAATAACTAAACTCGACAAATCTGTTGAGACTAAATTGTGATCGTGTCTGTATTACAGATTGGAGTAGATGTTTTAGACCTCAGGCCAACCCAACCAAGACGCAAGTTATTGTGCTTGGCAGCTCGAGATTGCTCTCTAAAATCAATTGGTCGGTTCTGCCATCGATTTATTCTAAAGGAACTACTACTATACTAGTTCTTTTTAGCAGCACACTTAAAAATTTAGGCATACACTTTGACAGTCATTACTCTTGGCGTACACAAATAAAATTAGAAGGAAAGGAAATTAGTCACAAGCTTTATGCCTCTGCTGCGTCTTTAAGAAGACTACGTATCTTTCGGCCTTTGACTACCAGAATTACCTTAGCACAATCTCTTTTTTTACTTGTCCTTGATTATGCAGATGCCAGCTACCCAGACCTTACAGAGGACCAACTCGTGAAGCATTAGCGCCTATAAAACTTTTGTATTAGATTTTTTCGGTGTACATAAATATGACCACGTATCAGAATTTCCTGATAAATTTGAATGGCTGCATATCCTATTTAGCCAGAATGCTCATATGCTTTTTCTTCTTTATAAGAAACGTTTTTATCCTTCGTACCTTCAAAAACGTTTAATTATAGTGAGAATCATGAGAGATCCTTGAGGTCATCAGATAATTTGACACTGAGCATGCCTGCATATGACTCTGGTTTATACGAGAACTCTTTAACTGTTAAAGCTATACATTTTTTATCTTCTCAGAAGTAAGGGGTAGAATTGTGCATAATTGCCATTCTAGGCGACAAAGACACTGCTCCCTTTTCTCACCCTATTCTGTTTGAGTTGTATCGGATAGATATACTGCCCCATCTTTTACAGAGAGAAGCACTATTCTACTCCGCCGGTACCCCACAGGCCTTTCGGGTGTTGTGAAAGATTTAAAATAAAATATAAAAAGTTTTATAAGCGTGTTATAGCCGCTAGAAATAATTTTATTATAGGTATTTATAATTTTAGTCTTTCATATGAGCACAAACTTACCAATGAAAATTTCGAAGACCCAGTAAAATGTATGAGTATATTCCATATATGCATCTGTAAAAAGAAGACACTTTAGATATCTGACATTATTCTTGCCTAGTCGTACCCTTCAGGAATTGAACATTTTTATGATGTCAATTTAAATCGTATGGCGCGGAAATCCTAGGACCAAAATACATAGACCTAGATATATCACACAACATCTCACACATTGACCTGACTCCGAAGTCAGTCACTTAAAGTACTTGTGTTACGGACATAAGGCAACAAAAAAATCACAAATATATTGCTTATGTAATTTTTTTGTTGGGTATTAACCCAACCGCATAATGATATAAATATTTGTCCTGGGTGGGGATCGGACTCAAGTCCCTTGGTGCATAAGATAGGAATACATTTTTTACACTATTGGGCTGATAAAAAAACACAGCCTATATGATAAAGGCCGTGTTTTCTTGATGAGTTAAAGTTGAAGCTATTAATATCATAACAACCAGTTCTCTGTTAAATGTTCATTAAAGCATATCAGACAGATACATATTCGCTTTACATTATTAGTTGAGATTCTAATTTATAAAATTATGATACAATATTGTACTTACAGGTAGGATCAGCTTTGCCACCAACAAATAAAAATTTGGAACAGTTCGCCATCACGAAATTTGACTCATTGGACACGAAAGGAACGCAAGAGTGCATAAATACTACCGCGGTCGCAAAGTTGACTATAGTAATCGCTAAGGGCAGAAACTTGAGCAATACAAGTATTGGATTTACACTTAATATGTCACTCTCCCAGTATGAAAAGGCGCCTGTTATTCTGGATACCTGGAAACTTACGTTTTATGTTTGCATGCATAAACGATAATTAATAATAACAAAATATTAATTTATAATAATATTAACAGACGATTCGCTCACCAAAAGGATTCTATTCATTCTAAAGATGTCAATTTTCGAATTATCATTCATTAGCCGTAACTGAAAAAGAATCTATAATATAGTTAAAAGCATATTATTGAAAGCTTTCAAAGAATTGTACCTATCATGGAAAATATATTGCAATTTCCTTAAGAGAAATTCTTAATGCATGAAAAGTAATCCTTTGGATCTCGAATTTAATGATATAAAAAGTACAAGTATAAAAACCCTTTTCATTTATTCAAATGAAAAAGTTTCTCTTCATAAAAATACGGGTAAGGAAGTATGGAATATAGTCAACAGGCGAGGGTTTTAATTAGTTTTCATCGTGCTTCACAAATGAAAAGATTTATAATTGAAATTGCACAAGATTCTAAGCAATTCTATTTATCCGAGGTTTACGTAGGGTCAAGTTTGTTTCTCCGTGAAGTGCAGTAAGAGTTATGCTGCAATTTATATAGAAATATGTTTACACACTAATTGAAAACAATAAGAGAGGTGTTCACAAAGTTTAAGCCGATCACTCAGATATTTTGCCGAATGACTCCTTCCACTTAATCACTATGATTATCTCTAATTTAATGCATTTGTAACTAAACTAATGGGAAATCAATTGAGTACTATCACAATAATAATGTGAGTATAGAGTTCGATTACTAATCTAGAAAAGCAAGTTTAAAAATTCAATAAAAAATAAGTGACTTTTTATTGACCGTCAAGAAGGGCGTCTAAATTGTTGTTGTGCTGATGGAAACGGTGATCAAGAATATTTTAACTAAACATCTTCAATTTGTGCTTTTTATTATAGCAGTCATTTATTTAGATTATTGTTAATTCAAGAATAGTACCCTTACCAACTCTAAGAAGGAAAGAGTCAAGAAAATTAACGTAACGTATTAATAATAACAATAATAAATATAATATAATATAATATAATATATAATAAATATAATAATAATAATAATAATAATAATAATAATAATAATAATAATAATAATAATAATAACATAAGTTACGTAACGTATTAAACCACATATTTTTCTTACCACATGCTCTATGGGAAAAACACTTATGAAGTCCAAGATAAATGGACCTTTCAAATATCTGGACACAGTTAACAGAGGGTGTGTAACAAGAAGGGATTTTTCATTGTAATAAGCTAAGTATGCCATGACTATGATGTCGATATACAAAATTATATCGGACCAAAAATAGTAGAATTGACCCCAAAGGAAACTGTTCATAGTCTGAAAGGTAATTAGTCGTCATAAGTATAAATTTTCCATCCATTGGCAGATTTTATTAGTATTTTCTTTTGTTATGTTGTTAATTAGTATTTGTAATGTTGATGCAATATTATTAAATCAGTAACAAAACTTTGCCGTGCGAGTGCGAGTCTGTTTATGTTGTATTCCCATACAACATAAAATGACTCGCACTTCACAACCCCCCCCCCTATATTTCTTTGATTTTAATTTAATAATATGTTTGTAATATAAATCTACATATTTTATATACTATATACTATACATTCTGAGGATGTTTCCGTTATTAATAAGCTTATTCATAAGTTGCCAGCAAAAAACAACAATAAAATCACGTTTGTTGTTGTTTTTTTATTAGACCAGGTCGACAAACAAGTATACAGTCGTGATAGTAAGCTTAACTGCAGCCTGCAGACCATCTTGTGTATGAGATATTTTAAGTTACATATGTTATTGCTTTTGTGTACATATTTATATTTTTTGTAACTATTTAGCAGTAACGTTTCACACTTTGGCTACGAATCTGTCCAACCTTCATTTGCTTTTAAAGTGCTCAATGAACTGATCACTGTTCTATTATCATATCAAGCGCAGAACGTCAAATGCTGGACATAGGCCTTCCCAAATTATTTCTAATAGGAACGATTATATGTAGCCTGCGTGTCTGTTATGGTTCTAGTGAGATCTCTTGTCCACCCTGTAGGTAGAAACCTTAGCAGTATGTGATCAACCGTCGTCATCATGGATCTTCATTTTTGTGTGCTTTATGCATTACCCAATGCCACATCAACATGCTCATGTACTGATCAATATAATTTTAGTACATTTACGAATTTTTAATTCCTTCCAATTGCAATTACAAATCATATTTTTCCAAGATATAATTCAATCACGCAAGGATACTCCGATAATTATCCTCTCCATAGCTCGTTGAGATTGAGTTAGCTAATAAGACTGAGGTACTGAGGTACTTGCTTTGAGGTACCGGCAAGTATAATAGTACCTCCCACGGCACCAGGTGTCGTAAGAGGTGACCTGAGTACTAGAACTGACAGAAGGCGGTATATACAACCGAAAAATGCAGCTTATATGTACAGGGCGGGAATGGGCAGTGGAACCCCCGTCACAAAAGCTGCGCTTGCCCAGCGCGGCAATTATGGGCAAAAAGCTCCTTTTTTGGAGAGGCCTATGTCTAGCCGTGGACTTCCAATATCTGGTATGATGATGATGATAATGGTTGACACTGATAGTGAGCCACCACGATTAAGTGTGACTATTTTGTTGTTAGTAACATACAAAGTTGGTATAACGTACGTTAGCATTACAAATTATTAACAGCCAGGACTAAGAGTGAAAAATATTAAATATACTTACCGCGATATTGTAAGGAACTATAATAATATAATAAAATGCCGTAATAAAGCGTAAAGCGCACCATAACTTCATAAATATACCATGCGGTGTAATAGTTCCAGGCACGAAGAGATATCTTAAAAATCTGTAAGAAATTAAGTCATATAGAAACTCCAATATATATTAAAACATTAACATACGCCATCGCTGGTGTCCATGGAATTGGATAACGGTAATTAATCTCCTTGGGACGACCCGCTCGCTTATTTACATAGAAACGAAACGTACCTCATTATACCCAACCTGTCAAAAGTCCTTATATATCGCTCCATTTCCTTGTGGCTTATCATTACAAAGCTTTCTTTCAACTCTTGCTAAAATAAAAATAACATAATAAATAAATAAATTCACACAACATATATTGACCTAACTCCGAAATAAGTAGCTTATAGCACTTGTGTTAACAGGCAACAGAGGAATTACAAACATAATACAATATAAATAACACCCAGACACAATACAAATACTAACACATATCATATAAATATTTGTCATGGGTTGGGGATCGAACCCACGAACTTTGGCGCGCAAGATAGGATAACTACCATGTGCGTCAACGTACTTTTTACTATTCAAAACAAACAAGATATAAAAATATTAATTAGCGGTTTCGTAGAAGTTTTATTACTAATTAACTTTCCACAGTTTATATATCGTCCCTAAGGAATTCTTTTTATTCCGAGAAGAAGTCTATGTCTATAGACAGATTAAATATGCAAAAAAGCCTGCCGGTTTCTCAGAGAGAAGTAAAAAGCCAGATCTATTTCATGGAAACTTTTTTTTGGGATAATAGCTGTGTGGCCAGACTATCAATAACCTTTGACCTTATGACAGGCCCCATGGCGTATATGGTAGTGATTCTCTATGAGAGCTTATACGCCAGGGGTCGTGGATTTGATCCCCACCCAGGACAAATATTTACATTATAATAATTGTGTTTGTCCTGTCTTCGAGTTAAAAACATATATTTAAGTATTACATATTTTTGATTGCTCTGTTGTCTGATGTCTCTAACACAAATGTATTTAGCGACTTACCACGGATTCCGGTCAACAATGTATGAGATATTGTGTGAATATTATATATTATTAAAATTTTCACCCATATCTATTCAACTGACCATCATGCATGCATGCAAACTTTCCAGTTTAAAACAGTAATAGTCAAAACATACTCAGGTAGGTAAGAAAACTGAGAAGATTGCAGGAAATATAAATTAAAAGGAAAATCTCTTTCATTAAAAAAATATCGAGCTCAAAGTTTAAACAGGTTAACCAATTTATCAACTCCGCGAAACACTAACACAACAAAAGCAAAGCAAACTTCCGAAACAAGAGGAAACTTAGTATTAATTCGATCTCCGTTACCGCGATCCTGTTTGTTTTGGCGTCCATTCGGCCCGTCAGTGGTTTCGCGTCCTCGTACCGCTTTGCCTCGGCTTGAACTTCGGGATCCTCTAATGCCTATAATAGAGACCTTTTTGATACGATGAAAGGAAAACTTAGAAAATCATAATAAGACAGAGTAACTCGTCATTTAGTTTACTAGAGGTAGACCTGATACAGATGTCGACTACACTCACAACTTTTTATACCGACAAACAGCATTGTTTGCAATGTTGTGTTCCGGTTCGAAGGATGAGAGAGGCAGTAAAACTACTGTGTAATGTAACACAAAATAATTAAGCCACGAAGAATACAAGCGTGTATAGGCTACGGTGACGTTTACTACCACACAAACCATATACTTCTTTATCAACTTAATCTAATAAAAAAACTAAAGTATATATTATAGATTAATTGAAAATCTTCTAGAAACTACTGTTTTTTTAAATGAACAAAATAATATTTCCTAAAACATTGCTTTCTATTTTAAATTATCCTGAGTTTAACAAACTTTCTTGTCCGAAGTATCCTTTCCCTTGTTAGTGGAAATCCACGTTACAAAATAGAAATCATATTTCCAGGAATTGTATTAATTACGTTAACTATCGAAAGATTTTATTTTCAATTTCTCAGTTAATTTCTAAGAATATTAATATCAAGCAGCGCTAACCATTGTTTTGCGGTATACTCAATGTCACTTGGATACTTGTAAATATTTAAAAAACAAATTAACAATGAATGCCAAAATATCATTTAATATGAACTAATCGAACAGATAAATCAGAATGACAATTCTGATAAGTTTTCAATATGCAATATAATTTCGGGCCCTTGATCTTGGAATCAACAATGGTACAAATGAGAACATACATTACGTAGGCGGTGTGCGATATTAAATGCATGAATCACGGTGATATGTGCCGAGATGCCGTCGTAGTAGTTCCGCGAATGTTCAGTTAACCTCCAACAGTATAATTAATGCGCGCATTAATAACCAAGCTGAAGCTAAAAGTATAATCCACTAGGATTAGTGGATCAAAAAGAAAATTGCTATCGTCTTTTTTTATTTCGCTTGAAGCAAGCAATAAGCTGCCGTGAAGTACCGGCAGAGTAGAATAGTACCTCTCCGAATACCAGGTATCGTAAGAGGCGACTAAGGTACCAGAACTGACAGATGGCGGTATATCCATCTGAGACACTGTAGTTTAAAAATGCATAGGGTGGGGGCAGCAGCATCCCCGTCGCGAAAGCTTTGCTGTGCGATTGCTAACAGGGCGGCCATTATAGGCATACTTCTACGCAGTTCTATGTTCAGCTGTGGACTTCCAATGGCTGGTATGAAGATGAAGCAACAATACTAATTAGCAACTTATTATAGGCGCTAAATCTCTCATTATTTTTACTGGTTACTTTTTCAGTGGTTTTATAATCCGCCCGAACTATTCATATAATCTCTAAGACGAAATGGTATGTTAGGTATTATAATTATAAATATTGACCACTTAATATGTCCACTAGAAAAATCGAACCCAAATGCTTACAAATGAAACCCAAATCTGCATCAGACGAAATGAAACAAGCTCTAGTTTAAACGTTATTTATAAATGTAGTATACAACAATAGGGCTTCCTAACATTTACCGTTTCTGTATTGTACACTTATTACTAGCATTTCGGCGGCGGTTGTTCGCAAGCTTGCAGACTTTTTTACTGAAGCTAAAGACGTTAGATAATTTTTCAGTCATTTTTATTTGCAGAAATCATACTAGTAGAGTAAGATATCATAGCTAATTGTATTGAACGTTGAAAGCCTACATTCATAATCGCAGTGAATAGAAAATATGGTTCAACTAAGAATATGCTGGTTGCGACCTCTTTTGTTCGTGCTTACGTCATTCACTCATCCCAATACAGAGATAGTGGAAAGGACATGAATTATTAGCATGTTAGAATAGACTGAATATCATAGCTGCTTAGGCTTATTTTCACTTATTGTCTTTTGTCATAACATATTAAAATGTGTACAACTAGATGCCGGCAGAGCAGATTAGTGCCTCCCTTTATTCTAGATGACATAAGAGACTAAGGTACCTGAACCGACAAATTGCGGTATATGCATCCAAAACAGTGTACGGTGGTGGTACAGCAGTATATATACCGATACGACGTTACATTTTGCAATTACCATTTACCATACCGCGATTACACGCTTGCCCGGCGTGACAATTATGAGCAAAATTCCCACTATTTTTGGGAGGATTACGTCCAACAGTGGGCGTCCAACGGTTCATTTGATGAACAAGATGCTAACTTTAATCGCAGAAATTTTTATGTCCTATGTATAATGTAATCCATTAGTATAATTTTGCTTGGTTTATAGAATTTAAGTTTAATGTCATAAATATGATAACGGCAATGACGAATCAATCAAAAAACAATTGCATATAATATTCATTCACCCTTTGTGATAGATTCCTCTTATGTAATAGAATACAGATGTAACCTACTACGAAGTCCTTAAACTACAAAGGTAAACAAAGATGCTCACGCGTGTCTTAAGTCTCGACCGGTCTTAACCACTACACTTACAGGTGTCCGCCGTTAGTAAGATTATCCTGAAGTATTCCTATGAGTTTAACTCTCTTAATACCACTACTTTTACATGACCTATGGTATCCACTAAAGTATTCATCTAAGTCTAAAGAATATCTACAAAGTATACACAAATCGACACTAACAAAAATTACAATAAAATTACTGCAGTACCATAAAAATGGGCTGGCTGATATCCGGGAAGGTGTCCCAGCACTGCACAAGGCTGGCATATTCCACGTGCAGCAAAATACAATTTGTCGTCGTCAGCACCGTGTATACCTGAGACACGTTATAACTTTACTACTAATTCCATGATATTTTTGTCTTAACTAGTTTCATTGAACTTCAAGAGATTGTTAGTGTAACGTTTAGATTAGAAACTTGAAGTTCCGAATTAGAACATTAAACTAAATAGTATTAAGTTAATCTAATCAATGAACACCTGAGTAAGTGTGAAAAAAGAGGAAGCTGTTTGTGTATACTGGTTTACTACTTACTTATACAAATACCTACTTCTGTTACTTGAAATTAAAGGTAAAGTTTCTGCAAAATAAAAAACAGTTTGTCTTTACTATATTTGTGCTCTCTCTCTCTCTATACGCTATACTCTATAGCTTTACGAGACTACTTCAAATAGCCCGACGAGCTATGGAAAGTGCCAGAGGTAGTCGACTCAAGAATTATATCCAATAACAATAATAATGTATTAGAAAGTTGGATTGACAAAGGTCGAGGCATAGGCAGGTAGAACTGACGGTCGAAGGAGTTGAAAGGTTCTGGAATGGAGATCTCGCCGTCAGTAGCAGCGCAATCATCCATTTATGACACAAACCCTTGACTTGGCGTGTACGACTTTCGTTAATGGTTTTCACTCATCACCAACCTAACGGTCATAATATATGTTATAAATAAATAAATTAAATAAATTCACACAACATCTGATACATTGACCTGACTCCGAGATAAGTCGCCTAAAGCACTTGTGTTACGGACATCAGACAATAGGGGAATCACAAATATATTAAACACCCAGACACAGAACAAACACAAATATCATCATACAAATATTTGTCGTGGGTGGGATCGAACCCATGACCTTTGTCGCACAAGGTAGGATCACTACGATCTGCGACTTGGGGCCAGTCACATTCTACTATATGTTATACCATATTATATAACCAATGCGAGTGCAAGCACCGGATGCGACGGGACCTAACGATGAACCAAAGCCCATGACTGTTAACGAATAATAACGAGTGGACCGCAGTCCATTCTTTCTCATCCAGAGTGGTACCGAAGCTGTAAAGTAGCTAATAGTCGCAATCAACTTCTCGACGATATGAATATCCATTCGACATATCAGATAAGCTGACTCCTACTCATTCTGAGGAGGTGCCAGAGCTTTAAAGCACGCTTACATCCCAATGTCAAGTACACTGGGATCTTAAACAACATCTCCCCAGATTCACCTAAAGCCGCTGGGTCAACCGGCACATTTGTAGCGACTCATGGCACTTCAGGTTTAGGATGAGTGCACTGGAGGTACGTTATAATGGAGTTAAAAACCCAGCTAATCAGCTATAGGCTCTTCGCGCCTCGCGCCTTATTGTTCACAATACGCAATCAGAACTACTAGTCTCGCATCAGGATCTAGCTGCGCGAGGAGTAATACTGGCTAAAAACAACACTTCTTCACCTTTACAACTAACCATAAAAAGCTACTACTAGTTCAACCATAAAACCGAGATATTGCGCGACTGAGCCTTGATTATTCTCTGAACTCCTAGTAAGCAAGAGTCTTAACAAAGAACCCGTAGATCCTCTGTAATCTACTCGGGTCCTGGATGATTCGACTAAAACCTTCTATCGAGCTAGGTGTTGCAAGCAAATCACTTTGGTCGGCCTTAATTCAACAGTTAACATCCACTAACAATATGATGGCGACTAAATATTGTACCACAAAAAAGTCATAGTTACTTACTTTTGGTAAACCGTACATCATTTCGATCGCTCCAAAATGTTCGCCGGGTCCAATAGAGCTGGCCAACGTACCGTTTTGGTTCAGCCTATTACAATGTCCCTAGTCATGTGTAAAAAACAGAATATTCTCATTCAAATATTAATTATTCAAATCATTATGCATTACATTTATTATGGTCTTATTAGTTAGGTTAAGTTCAAACGGTGAGAACTTAATGCGCACAAATTTTTAATTTACTAGTAGTGCTAATATGACTCATGCTTGTCGGACGATACACGCGCGTTGCCGCAGTGAAGCAGCCGTGGTTCAGTTTGACCTGATATCTTCTGTTTTCTTTCGCGTCGTGTCTGCCATAGTTATACAATCACCGTTAAAACTGTTTCTACATCAATTTTTGACAAATATATGATACAAACTGAACTAGTTGCCGCGACAACACGCGTTCATTGCCTGATAAGAGCACTCCACTCAAACACAAATTGCGTGCGTTCAACGTACTTTGCTCATCATCTGAACGTATCCTGACATGAGATCCTGATTTGATGATACAAATGTCGTCTGTATTGGTCCCTCATTCCGATCTATTATAATAGTAAAAGATCGGAATGAGGTACCAATAGACAATAGCCAAATATCAGTGTTTGCATTGCTGTGTTCAAGTTTGAAGGGTGAAAGAGAAGGTATAATGACTGGGTAACGTGACTTACCTTCAAGTCACAAAGTTGGCAACGCGCTAGTGAGGTCTCTGTGATATTTTTAGTGTCTATAGGCTGTGGTACCGCTTACTATCACGTGAACCGTCTGATTGTTTGCCGAATAAAAAAAACATTCCATGTACACGCGTATTAAAGCGGTGGTATAATGAGTTGGTTTTGTTATTTTTCGAAGCTTGTACACATCGGTTTGTTTACATTCCCATGTTGACAAGTTCCGAAAATAAATATCTAACAAAAAAAGGGTAGAACGCAATAACGCACAGGCTCCTCCACCGAACTCCGTGCGGTAAACATACCGCTCTGCTATACCACGTTCGCTCAGTACGGCGTAGCCTGCGGCCGTGCGTCGACAATCCTCATGGTACCCGTTTTTTACAAACACGCGAAGGCTTAGACATATGCCTAAAAAACATAAAACGTACGTACGTACGTTGTAAACGCTTATAAAACGGCCCTAATTCGACCGTGATAACGTGACATTTGAAACAAATGACTAGAATAATAATAATAATAATAAAAGCGACTTCGACTATTAGAAGCTAAACTCCGGCTTACCTTAGATTAGACAACAACAAATGGAATCACTTAAGATAATAAACTGTGATGTACTAGAAGCTAATAGTATTATCATCTACAGCACAGACTGCTGAGGAAATTATGCGGGGAAAATTTACGAAATATGAACTTATTTAGTTTTATGTTTTTACCTTTTGTATGATGTACATATCCCGTCCTATATCACCTCCATGTTGGACAATTTCGTTATCTGGCAATACTATAGTTTTGCTATTAGCAGCCACCGTTTGAAGGTAATCGCGGTTGGAAACCTGATCGCAATATTATTTTGTTTGGTGAAACTTAAACGTAAACGTTAATGCTATTTTGTTTAATTTTAATTACTTTACATTTCATGACCTTTTATTATTCTATAATTAATAACGGGTGACAGTTCACACATTAGAACGAGTAAGGTTAGTGTTCTCCAATATTGTTATGACTTCAATATGAATATAATGTATATTTTCTTTGTGTTGCATTCGCAGTATAATAATTATGAAAGTATAGAAAATTCTCGATCGGCGATAGAGCTAGAGCATCTCAGAAGTAAAAGCGTATTTTCAACAAAAGTAAGTTCGAAATAATTGTTCTTATTTACAATATAAATATATATATAAATTCCCACAACATCTCATACACTGACGCGACTTCGTGGTATTGGTCCGGATGCTAGACAACAAAGGAATGACAAGTGTACTACTTAAATATATATATTTAACACACAAACACAGAAAAAACACAAAAATTATCATAAAAATATTTACCCTAGGTGGGAATCGAACCTACGGCAAGATATCCTATCTTGTCGTGGGTTCAAATACTACCACCTGCGCCATCGGGCCCGTCAAACATGTATTATATAATAATGATTCGTACGAAATGTTACAGGTAAACCGAACGAGAATTTTCTATACTTTCATAATATAACAGCAATTTACAAAAAGTATGAAACTGCTAATGCAATACAAAAAGCAATAAGAATATTTAAGTCGTGAAACGGCAATACATGTGGACTTTTTATAATATGATATGATAACATCACACACACATATATAAGAAAAATACCTTGTAAATAAAACCTTGAAGCATAATAGTTGTAGTCTTTCGTATTTATTTTCTTTATTCCCATTTTTAAATGTATTAATTTTTTAAGCACTGGTGTTTGTTATATGATACTACTTGTTTTAACGATTTTAATGTAAAAAGCTGTAAACCTCCCTACATAAAAAAATAATTTGTGACATGGGGCGAACGGGCGGAAAGGCAAACGATACCTTACCTGGAAAATGGGGCACTGCAACAGAGTTTCTACCATTTCTAACGAGAGCACTTCACGTTGAATATTTGTTGACATATCCCGGAATATCTCTGGTGTGGAGACGCCACTATTGTAATACCTACAAAAGAAATATCCATTTCAATGCGTAGTTCTAGGTGATACACAGATTAGCCGAAATAAACGGACATACTGGCAAAATTTTTAAATATTGTGTACTAGTTGTGCCCGCGACTTTGTCTGCATGCATTTTTTTTGATACCAAACCTTTTTACCTTAACTTATATAAACTTTGATGTTATATTTGTTTGTATTGAATCAATAGCCTAAAAAAAATGTCTCAAACTTCTAGCTCTAAAGATACTTCCATACAACTTTTCATCCCCCTTTCCTTTATAACCCCTATTTCGAATAAAAAAGTAGCCTATGTCCTTTCTCGGGCTCTGAACTCTCAGTACACAAAATTGCAGTGAATTCGGTTATGTAGTATAGGCGTGATTGCATAACAGACAGACAGACAGAGTTACTTCGCATTTATGAGTAAGGATGATATCGTATGGATGTAGTACAAATATTTAACTATACTACTAATATTTACTAGTATAAAGCTGTTAATTTGGAATTGTTGTACAAACAGACTTAAACTTTATACAAACAAATAACTGTATTTTCATTCGACAAAATAAATAACTGTATTTTCATTCAATGCATATTGAATCTAATTTTATTTCGTTACATTTTTTATAGATTTTTGTTTGAATATCTAAATAAAATAATTATTCAAATATATTGCAAAGTAAATAAGATTGTTGACTAAATTATTAAGAAAGGTAATCCGAGAACACGTTTTTTTATTACTAGTACAAGATAGTTACACTCTAGATTACTCTAGAACATTAAATGTTTAAGTCTCACTTACCACTGTACGCAGAAAAACTTTTTAACTCGAGCTTTGATCTTGCCGCTAACTCGATTTGCAGTTAAGAAGTAGAATAGCTCTTTCATAGTCCCCTAGTCAGAGAAACATTTGTTTTCTTATGTAAAAAATACTTATGTAAAATATAAATAAATAATAACTCTCTAGTTTTAATAAGACAATTTTTTATGACATCCTATTTAATTCATGTACCGGCAGAGTGGAATAGTACCAGGTGTCGTAAGAGGCGACTGAGTTATCAGAACCGACAGATATCAATCGTTTTCTTTCCCTTTTTCCCTATTTTGGGAAAGCCTATGTCTAGCAGCGTACGTTATACGGCTGCTATGATGATAATGATGAAATGGACTACATACATACACACATACATATATGTATGTATAAATACATTACACTAGGGGAGTAACAGGCGAATTGCTGGCCTTTAAGAAGAGAATAGATTTTGCTGTTGAGGGCTCCTGAGTCGTTGTCTGGGAATATCGCCGCATCGAGTTTATTTCATAAATTAGCGGTCCGAGAGAGAAAATGGTGCTCAACTTGCCAGTAGTTGACTGTCATTCATCAAGGTGTGGAGATGGTATGAGAGTCGAATTCGAGTAGAAAGGTGTAGTAGAATGAATGAGTCAGGTATATCTGGTATATTTGAGATTATATATATATTTATTTATATGCAATTTTAATCAATTTATATGACCTCAGTCTAATATTAAAGAAACGACAGATATTTGTTAAAACAAAATTCAAAAGACCTATAGACTAATAACAATTGGTGTAAAGGGCAAACCTTGAATAGCAACTTTCTCCGGTTCTCTAAGAGAAAAATACTGCAAATGTTTGCCGTGTAAAGGCAGCTTAGATAGAATCCCAAAATGAATATAGCAATCACCTGAAAACAACATGACTTTAAAAGTTAAATCGTCGCTTTATTAAAATTTATATATGTTTACTCTGACTAGTTTCATGTAAAAATTGTTGCAAAATGTATTTGAGACATAAGTAGCCATTAACATTATATACTTGATTAATATTTTGTTCTATAATGCATGCATGTCATATACAACATATCGCTGTTTAGAAAATATATATATTTTTTTTTAATTTAAATATTACTCATAATAAGACTAATCTCGTTGTAACAATCTTCGATCGATCCGAAACTTGAGAACGGTTGCCGCATGATAACCCAAACGTCGAGCAAAAAATGTAAAACATAAATAAATTGTGTTTAAAAGTCGTCATAAGTGTTGTTATACATTATAAGTATTGAAATATGGGGATCAAGAATAGCGCAAACAATTATCACTATACTCAAGGGTAACTCAAAGAAGGATCACAAGCTCTTAGGTACTGCGATTTTTTTTTTAATTCAAAAAATCTTCTCTATCCACCAACAACTACATTCACTACATTATTTTATATTACACAGTATTTTATATTATAACATAAACAGGTGCCAACTTCAAAGGTTAGTCCTGGATTTTTTGTAACAACTTAAAATATAATTTTTTCTTCTAACTAAGGATATTGAAGATCTGACTATGCTAGTTCCTATAAACGGATGTCATAGCATTCGCGAGTTCTAAAGCTGTAAATTATTCTTCCGTAAATTCTCACTATATGAGGCAATTTTGTCATGTTGTGCAAAATAAATTTTGAGTTATAGGAGGTTAAAAGTTATAGTAAATTATAGTGCAGGTTCCCTGAGTTGGTATCAAACTCTCGCTGATTTGTACCGGCACATTGCAGTGTTCGCATTGATGTATCACCATTATATTTAACACAAGGTTGGCAACGCGCTAGTATTATCACGTGGACTGTATGCTGGTTTGTCTACCTGGTCTAATAATAACAACTCCTTTATACTAGGTATCGTTTATACGTCTTTATAGGCAAGAGCGATCAATGTCGATATTTGCAACTAAATTGCAGGTATCGAAATTGATTGCTCTTGCCTAGGCTTTTAATTCATTATAACAATGAGGTACGCATGCAGGCGACCGTTGTAACATATCTTCGGAATTAGCTATGGCGTAAAAAGCGGAGTATACTGAAAGCTATATGGTAATAAAGTTTAAGTAGTTTGTATACGTTTACCATAATTAAGTCTTTGTATCCTGGCGTTATGTCCGAAGCCCCGGAGCCAGTTAGAATAGCCGTGCCAAAAGCCATCGCAGAAGACATTGGCCACTCATGACGCGCATGTGTTGCTGTGAATACCTTCGTCTCCAGATATATCAGGTTCCCCATCCAGGTGTTCTACGACAGAGTTAACATGTTTATAAGGTAAGCAAATATAACTGTCAACTTGTCTGCTGATAGATCTTGATACGGTTACGTATTGATATGCCTAAAGATATTTTCCATTAGTTATAACGTTTAAATATAAGCCTATATTATATTATAATTAAAACATAAAGTAGAGCATAACACGAGAAAGGACTTTTTAAATTTATTATTATATGTATTTTAAACAATTAAAGTTATTGATAAATGTTTATTTTCCGTGAATATATTTTATATATCTATCAATCAATAATAATAATAAATATCAATGATGGGAGCATTTGAGTACCAGGAATATTCGTTTTTTTTAAGTTGCTTATTACCATTATCTCTTCTGGTATTTGAGGACCATAAGAGTGACTAAAATGTTGCTCATAATATGAATATATTCAAAAGCACACTAATAGGTTGAGATATAATAGGCTAAATTAACTATTAGTAACAACCTAGGGCGCAGATTATTATCTAATCTTTAATCCAGGTACTCAAAATTTAATGGATACTGACGTACTTTTTTCTAGACAATGACTATATTAAATATGTATACTGTTATTGTTCATTTAACATTTTATATTTATACTTACTTCAGAACACGAGGATTTCGGACAAGCAGTTAATAATAGTAAACAACCCGACCAATAGCAAAATATCACAAGCAGCAAACAGTGCTTGAACAAGCACAATAACTGCAAGTATTAAATACAATATAATTGATATGAGGTAGACCTCTAACAAAGGTCGTGAGTGTGGATGAATAAATGTGACATAGTACATTAATTTTACAGGGGTGGCAGTCACGTCTACCATCGTAGCGGACCGTATGCTGACTTTAGAATATATATAAATATATTCGATTAAATTATATTATATATAAAAAATTAAATTTTTAAAACGTTGCCAATAAAGACATATAGAAGAGAAGCGTGGTTGTTTTGTCGTTATGATTGTGTCTCACTCAGTAAAAAAAATATATTATAAATCGTAAAATATACTTACAATTAATACTGTTATATGGTACTGTTCATAAAACCTCTAGAAATTACCTTTAAATTGCTGTTAAAATTCATACTCCATTTATCAATATAATCCCAAATATGCCAAACTTGAAGCACCGGAAGCAATTTGACAATAGGTCCAAAAATAGATTCGCCGTTCGGATCCAAGTTGTCAGTAAAAACGTAAACGGGAAAAATGGAAATGATATCTAAGTAAAAACCAAATGTGGCCATCTTTACTTCAGCTATTTCTTTCACTGTTTCCTTTCTAATATTCTGCAAATTAATTAATATATATCTACTATTGAATAAAATTGGAAGATTGTGAAATAACACATTTTAATAATCGAATAAATCGTATAAAATATTATTAGATTGTTTAAAATGCCTTTTTTATAATAATAACTAAAAATTTAACCTTGTAGATCGGTCATACCTGTTGAGAATTTATTATATCCAAAATTCCCTAATTATTCTTAATTCTGTTTTCGTGTTTGCTTTTGCAAATATCAATATATTTTTATCCACATAGGTCTTACTTTGCTCTCTATAGGTATTGTAGGTTTTTAGATCATATAAATCCTTACCTTTTCCACGACAGCAGTGGTCAGCTGAATATAAATATTAAGCAGCAGGCCGCCTATCATAATGGATAAGCTTATAATTTCTGCGTAAGACTGTTCCATTCGCATTGCATGGAAAGGAACCAACATACATATACATAACACCAATAAAAAATGGCCAACATCTAACATGAGGGTCTGAAAATGTAAGATAACAGAGCATTTAAATTTAAAAAAAAAATATTATACAATGTTTCATAAGTAAATTACACAATTTTCCCTCTATTATTCCCCGGTAAAATTTAATCAACTGCAAGCATAGAATAATCAATTGACGAGTTAAAACAATGCTACGAATTTAAACAATGCTACAATTTTAGCCAGCATTAGGTTATAACTTGCAACAAACTAATCATTCAAAAGTCTATTAAATAAAATATTTCTGCGATACCTAGCAATTGTTTTATTTATCCGTTAGAATAAATATATAGACTGAATGAAGTATATTCAATAAACTTATGAAAAGTCGCAGTAACATTATTATTCAAAACAAAAACATATTGTATCCAGAAAAGTAGTTAAATATTTATTGAGATAAAACAAACTATTCGGTTTTAATTCATTAGCGTTCTCGTTTATTGATAACATAGTTTAACCTTTCTGAGTTAAAGTTTATCTGATTGTTCGATAAAATGCAGTACTTTAATTTGTAAACATAGTCATGATTAAAATATTGCGGCATTAATTTTCGTTTCAAATAATAAAGTTCTATCTAAAAGATTTAAGCCTAACAATTAAACCAAACATTTTTATATTTACGGTTTTGATATTTAAATTGCGGTAATACCACACACATGCCTAAACATATCGTTTATTTCTTGTAATTTTATTACAAAATATTTTTTCATTCAATACGTGATTTAAAACTTGGGCAGATATATTTTTTTATAACATTTACGTATATTTATCGTAATAAAGCTACTTTTTTTCTTTACATTGCTTATTGCCTACAGTCTATCTTCAAAAATGTTTTATTATGAGTTTCAGTGATGTTTAGAACTAGGCTCTACCTCACCGGTGGAATATCTAGTGTCTTCATATTTTAATATACAAAAATTTCGCGTCTGTCCGGGATGAACGTTTTAGCTACTAAACCGATTATAATCGATTTTTGCTTAAAACTTGAAAGATAGGATTATTTACATCTCAATTTATAGAAGCAATATTTTTACTTTAACATGACAAACACATAAGTACTAGTTCTTTTAATCAGATCTTTATTGAGGCTTCTATCAACCAGGAAATGTCTATTCCATCATATTCTAAACCATTAAAATAAAGAAAAAACTAAATTTATAAAATGGTATTTGAATCACTGATGCAGAAAAATATCAACCATGCTTTTAAAACTTTCAGATTGCGGATCTGACAATACACTCTGAAACGTTCCAATATCCAACTTGTTTTATTTTGTATTTCGACTCCCTTTTCCCCTTGAAATTAACGCATTCCAAAAGCATGTGGACGTCATCCACAGTACCACAAGATTATATACCGTCTGTCGGATTAGCTAGATACAGATTAAAACAAGTTCGATTTAGTTGCTAAAACTCCAAAAATGATGTGTCAATTAAAATGAATAAAAAAAATTAAAATTAGCTGCGTAAAGAACATGCCTTTTTTTATTTTTTTTGGTTTACCAACGATTGCACACACGGTAATTAACAGATTTTTAAACTACCTTCTTATTACACGTAAAACCTCTCAGGTGAACACCGCGTGCATTTCAACAAAAAAGAGTGATGGTATATAATAATTAAATATTTTTATTGCACCGCCACGTTTTAACGTTATACGGCATATTACATAGTAAAACAATCTGCATTCAGAAAATCTTTACAAAGTCTTGGAAATATTCCCCATAGGCTTTTCATCTTATTTATAAATATTCTTTTTATATTAAAGTATCAAAATAATTGTCAGCGGTATCTTTAAAAGAAATTGAACCTCTTTTTAAGGTATTTCGGTAAAAACTTTTTAATATCGAACACACAGCTAGAAGTGTCAATTTTAAAGTGTTTAATAAACTTTCCGTTGTACAAGAAGCTCGAATATACAGAAATTTCTTGATACTGAACTTTCTAATGGATCGCATTCTATACTTGATCGTGACGATTGAAACACGGAATTTCTAATATTTTTGTATTACTCGATGACAAATAATAAGATTTAGACTAGAATTTGACGGGCCTGATAGCGCAGTTGAGTGTCGTGGGTATCGTATATTCGTGATTACTCTGTAAATGGGTTTTAAAGTATAGAATTATGTATTATACATGTGATTTTACTGTTGCTTGATATCCGTAACACAATTGCTTAAAGAAACTTACATTAATCAACGTTATGATGTGTGAATATTATATTATAACTAGCAGCGCCCTGCGGTTATATCCGCATATTTCGTGTTCCCGAATAATTAATAATAAGTTCAAGTAAATTACGCTTTTTTATTCCTAGCCTGGTGCATTTTTGTTGTCACATTTTAAAATTACTTAAATTTTCTTTGACGTTTTTTGTCGCGATATAAGAGAACGCAATCAAATAATAAAAGTATCCTATGTCCGTCTCCTGGTTCTAAGCTACCGCCCACTAATTTTCAGGCAAATCGGTTAAGCCATTCTTCGGTTATAAATAGTGTAACTAACACGACTTCCTTTTATATATATAGATTAAGATTTTAAATGTTTGAAATGTGAATTTGTTTGTATAGGTGAAATTTATTCGTTACAACATAAAGAAGGCTAAATTTTCCTAATATTTTACAAGTCGCATTAATATGCATTAGGCCTGTGCATACTAAAATGTACATACAAAATCAGTATTAGGCTCCAAAATCCAAGGAAAACTTGATCTTAAACAAATATGAGGTGCATCGATAGTGGTCACGTTGTTAGTCATCTGATACAGTTCTAGGTATTCTGTCGTAAACTTAGGCAGACGAACATTATTCTCGTCTAGAACAAATTATTGTAATCACAACTACTATTAAAGTTTCAGAATCACTGACAAGAGATTATAAACTCTAAAACCTTTGTAATACATGTGAGAATCGTCCACAAATGTCGGATCTTCGTCTTCTACTCCAGCTAAATTGTCTTTGAGCACTTTCATAGGTCGGTAATGAGTTCGAATTAGTCTTGAATCGCCTTTGTCGTATTCAGCTATTGCTTCCTAAAATGAACAATGACGGGATGGCTTCAATCTGTTCGGGAATTGTTGAATAAGACGCCTATTATCACGTTACAAATTTTTCTTGAAGATTTAAAAAAACATTATCACGACTTACTTCAAACACGACTTACTACGTTACAAAATGTACAAATGGCGGACTTAATGCCAGATGGCATTATCTCCATTATTCTACATGATTTTAAAATATTAATTTTCTCATTGTTATTTAAAGTTATCTATAATATTAGTAATATACCCAAATCCAAAAGCTATTGAGATGCTTCAATAAGTCAAAATGCGATTTAAACATGCGCCTTAAAAAATACCTGTTTTTTTCGCATCAAACCCAATCTGTTGCCGATTTTTTCACGAATTTTATTTAGCATAAAAGGATGCTCTGATATCGCTCGCATAAAATCAGTCCTTCGCAATACCTGCAAGCAATATTAATATTCGAATCTGATAGAAATATTTCCGATATTTCGTTTTAATATAGTTAATGGACTCGCCTGGAGTTCGACATAAGTAGCAGCCTTCACGGTAACTTTTGACGGGATTGAGTAGAATAAACTTAGCTCTCCTAGTACCTGTACAGAAAGAATTGGAACTTAATACATCTTACATATTTTATTTCACTTTATCAATTTCAAGTGTTGACTACTTTCTTAATTACAAAGTTTTCACTTAAAGCGAAGAACCTTGACGCCGAGTACAATATTTTCATATATTTCTGATATCCATAGCAACCTCAAACAACATGTAATAATAATATATTTTTTTAAACTAATTTTAGCTAGGATTGTTCAAGACTGTTTCCCTGAATCTCCCTGATTAAACGGCACCATTACTAACTATTGAACTGAATATCTTCCAAAGCGCGGGTAGACCTAAACAACCAGGGCAGCCACACAAGCCTTAGTGAAAAACGTTGAAACATCCAATTCCATGAACATTATTGACTTGAATGTTGATATAATTAAATAAAGACAAAAATTAAATAAAAACTAGATTTACTATCTGGATCAATGCATAGAATACTTACTTACTTACAATAAAAAAAAACAAACAACATTTGTCTACTTCAAATTTCATAAATATCTGTCTTATGAAACATTATTTAACTCTAAAAGGCTACTTTTTACCTAAAGTCTCTTTGAATTAAAACATTTTATAAAAATCCTAGGGGAAACATTACCCTAGATGGTGCATAAATAAACAATGAACGCAACATAAACAATAAACTAGATTATTGATCGTTGCGGGATTGCGAACTTCACAGGAACTGATAGTCTCAGAAAGTAGATTAAAGCTCCACGCGATCAACCTACAGATTAAATGTAATCAGAAATAGAGCAAGTAATTTACGAACAGTTCCTTGTGTAAAGGCTATTACAGGACTCTCGTCGTCTTCATCAGAAAGCATTTCGATAACTCCTTGTTTGATGCAAATCATTCCGTTCTTAACTACGCCTTGATTCCAAATGTCCTGACCAGCTAGGTAGATCTCATGCCGCATCACTAATGAGATTTGACGCATGAATGCTTCATCTGTAATTTGATATCACCTTCAAACATTTATATTTACAGCACTCTGCTAGAGTGCTGTAAACGAGGCTTTTAACGGAAATAATAAAATCAGTACGTGGCATTTTCTAGATAAATTTTCTGTGACAGTCGAAAATATCATCATTAAAATAGCTACCCACATTAAAATATGCACTTTTAATGTGACTGATGTCTCAGATCGTTGTAAGTTTATAAAATTCAAATGAACAAACAGTTCAATGAGTGGCTGACATTCAATCTAGTCTGCCGGTACCAGATTGGTCTTAAAACTAAATCTAGAGGCTGGTAAAACTGTTGGTAATATAGATCTTATCAACTGATAGTTAGAGAGTTAGTTAGTCTGATAGCTCTGAGTGTTATTAGAACTTGTACGTCACAAAATTACTTTTATAAGTTTGTGATACCAATGAAGGAGACAGCGCAGTTACAACCGCGTAAGGAGGTAGTAAACGCGGTCCTAGTCTGCCCTAGACAACTCAAGAAGCACTATACCATCCCTAACTTATTACTCACGGCCTAAATTGAGAAGTTACTTCCTACATTGCATTAAGGCAAAGCCGCCTTGAAGATAACTAGTGTTTTTCTCACCCTGTAAAATCACAACTATTACACATTATTTAGTATGTTGTAACAATGAGCGGACTAACCACTATCTCTGAAAAGGAGGGAGCGATGAAAGTGCCCCACGTTGACATCAAATATCAACTCCATTTGGAGAGGCAGCGGCAGCTTCTGCAAGTGATCAGTGACAAGCACGCCATCTTTCATAGTCCAGAGCGTCTTCTTGTACCGGGTGGCTTGTTCCATGAGCCATTGCGATGCTCCGTGAAATTTAAGATACTTTATCATGTGATGATACTGCAAAGTGTATTTAGCATATTCACGAACTTCTACCTTACTTATATGCAACATTATCTTATGTTCATCTAAAAGTTTGCTTAGGTAGCTTAATAGATCATCGTCATAGCAGATGCAGCTCGTTGACTGTACACAGGCCACTTCAACAAAAGCTTCTCCAAGAAATGTATCCCATACTTGCCAAGGGGAGCGAGCGCGGTGGCACAGCGTAGCATCCCGACGAAAAAGCTATTGTTTTTGGCCGCCGATAACAAGAAATTAGAGGAGGAGGTACTATTCTAGTCAGCCATCCTGAAGCTACGTTCTATGATTGCCATCTCACCTACTCAGCGTGTAATTATGATCTTAATTCTCCTTTTCTTGAACGTAGCCATAGACCGCAGCAGTAGATGCTAGCCTTTATCTGCAGCATTGAGATATATACGATAGAGTGAATGTACTGGATTATTGCTTACCCTATCCACGAAGATATGTCTCCTCATGCCCAGCAGTACCATGTCCCAAGTCAACACGCCTATAAACCGATACCTCACATACACGTACCCGAAAAGAGTGAGGAACGTAGTTAATAACTTATCCAGGTCACGCTGTAAGTGAAAATACTTGGTCAAAAATAATCTACAATGAAACTATAAAATGGCTTTAACACGAGAAGAGTAAATATTGAAATAAAAGAGAGAGGTTTGTTGTTGAACAAGGTGGTTCTCGTAAAATAGTGTTTTATAGTTGATTTGGTAGTTTTCCAAATAGTTAAGTATTCCTTCAACTACCTTACAAAATAATGTAATAAAGTTATTAGACTAGTTTTCAAACTCAAATGCGATTATTAAATATGATAAACAAAAGAAACTGTAAACATAGAACAATTCATCAATATTTCCTTTGGGTATAACGCTTGAATTTCTTTTATTAACAGGAGATATCATATGCTAAGAAAAATAAGAAAATTGCGCGGAAATTTTGAAAACAATAAAAAGTCTTGCTAACCATATTATTTGTTTTTAATGTTACCTAAGCGTCTTTGAAAACAAACTCATAAACGAAAAATATGAACCTGGCATTTGACATAACTGTCAGTCGTTTGACGGAATGCGCGCTGTAAATACCGCTTAAAACAAATGTATTGGTAGAATTTTATTATTATTTAAAAATTTATATCAATTTGAAATTATCCATAGATAAGACAGGGCAACGTCAGTTAGATCAGTTAGTAATTTACGTTAAAGGTTTTCCATAGGTGAGTTTGCCTGACCGTGTGATGTAGTGAGCATGAATCTTGGCTATTAATGATCCCGGACACAATATAAGCTTGAGGACGAACGAAGTCACAGATAAAAAGCTATAATATTCTTAAACAAAAGATCAGTGAAATAACTTAAAAATATGTAATTACGATCGACAATCATTTTTCTTTATCCCTATATGACTTACCAATGGAAAGAGATCGCCGAAAATAACATTGTAAAGTCGACATGCACAAAAATACCAACAGGTCAAATAACTGAAAATGACAATTATAACTATATTAATTTATACATAATGAAATAATTTTTTAATGTAGCTGTAATTCATATCAGCTGTACATCCACTGCTGGACATAGGACTTGCCATGTGATTTCCAATTAGAAAAATGCATGAAAACGTTTTCTCGCGTTTTTTTCTTGTAATCTTTCTAGCGTAATTGAATGCAAAGGGTTCAATTTCATACAGCCAGCTTATTTTTGTAAGAGCAATATTCTAATTAAAATTTGTTATATTTTTATTATTATTATACCAGGTCAACGTCAACCAAGCGTCCAGTCCGCGTTATAGTTAGCACGACGGCTGTATTACAAGGATATCAACAGGATATCAAGATTGCCGATCTCGTGACATAAAAATATTATTTCAAACTATCCAGTAATTTAACTGCCTCTATCACCCTTTCAAACCAGAACACAGCAATGATAACACTGCTATTTAGCGGTGGATATAGGTGAGAGACCATGTAGACAACCTTTGTATGAAGTCGTAGCTGTCTTAACAGGTTTTAAAGCAAAACAAACGTATTTACTTGTACTCATATTCAGTAAACATTAAGTAATTACATTAACAGAAAAATGCAAAAAAACATATCTTAATGTTTTGTTGGTTTTTACAAGCGTTTTATAGAGGACGCGGACATGAAAAAGGATGTATTCAAAGTCTTAGTACTTGTCAGGGTGCAGAATCCGTGAATTGGTTTGCAGAGGATAACCCAGATTAAAGACAGACTCTTCGTCAATATAGTGTTTGTGGAAGGCAAACCACAAGCATGTACTTCCATGTAAAACCAGTAAAACTATCAATGCTTGTTCTAAAATGTACATCAAAATCCGAGATTTTTGAATCTGTAATAATTTTTTTTGTTATAATTCAATGGCATTGAATGAAAATCCAAATATAGAACACAATTGCTACTTTAAAGTAACAAAAACACAAATCAAAATAAATCTAATCTCAAATATAGAATTTATTTATATACTATACTACTGTATTATGATTTTATCAGCCAAATGAAGAGAAAATAAAAAAGGGGTCAGTCGAGTGCGCCGTCATACTTTTTGATTTCAATAAGTGACTTTAGTAAAAACCTCTACTAACCCCTACTCTAAGTCAGAAAATGTCATAATCTTACCGTCTCATTGAAATATCTGAAGAATTGAAGGACTCTGTATACACGTCCTATGGCCAACCATCGATCAATCCACTTTAAAATTGCATGTGTTCCTAGACATCGTAAACTATTTTATTAAATATGACACATTGTTTTTAAATAACTAAATTTATATTTATTTTATTTACAAACTTAACAGCTACCCTACCACTTTCTCGAAATTTACAAAATAGCAACGAACTAAGGCACTTTTAAAGATTTATTATAACCTTCAAAAAATATAATTATATTGTAGGCAACAATGGTGTATGATATATTTAGTATGCCTCTTTATCTATCTTCTAATAGAACATATGCCTCTCCAAAAAAGGGGGACCTCCCCAAGATATGGGCAATTGCAGAGAGCAGCTTTCGCGAAGTGGATGCTGCTGCTCATCCCCGCCCGGTGCATTTGAACTACACTGTTTCGGATAGATATACCGCCATCGGACTTCGTAGTGTCGTAAGGTACAGCACTACAGCGAGATCTTAACTATGTACATTTTGATCGTATTATTTCTTTTTTGTATACAAAATATCCATGCCAAAGTCGTGCAATGTGGTCGTAAATCTTACCTGACCAATTTTTTCATTACATGGAATATAATTAGACCCAAAACTAAATGTCCCAGAATCTATATGAAATCTATAACTAACACGTTTTACAGTTAGTATTATGCAATCTATTTTGTTAAATTAAATGATAATCAATTCTTCAATTAACACCGAACACAAGAATAATAAGTATCATATAGTATATCGGCCTTATCGTAATCAACGAATAGTGAATAAAACTCATAAGTAAGAGGTGTACATAAGATAGAAAAGTCGTGATATATTAAATATAGAAAATTATTTGAAATGAAGACTTTTTACATTTTATTTTTTTTTCTTTATATTTCTTTTTCTTCTTTATATATATATTATTTTTATTCTTTATATATATTATTTTTATTTTTTATATATACTCAACTTCTCTCTTGTCTCCATAGTACTCAAATACATATGTATAACAGCCAAACAATATTGTCGGATTGATCAGTATTTAGGGATTGAACCCACGACCCTTGGTGCCTAAGATAGGATCACTACCATCTGCGCCATAGGATCCGTCAAAAATATTATTATGCTCATAAAATTACAGTCGCAACGTATGCACTTAATATTCCAGAAGCACTAAAAACGTTCGCTAATGCGTTGTCATAAAAAGTTAATGCTGTACGTTAATATAATTAACTTCATTATTATTTTAAGCACCAAAACTTCTCTCTATACAGTTAGCTAAGACGCGTGAAGGCAGCACGTGACTTCCAGTACGCAGCCTTAATTTCTCTGTTTAAGTTAATACATTAAAGTTACATACACGTATGTACATAGCGAACGCCCGAGCATGCCATTTTAATTATGGAATGGACGGTGTGTTATGTTAAATAGTATATGGGATTGCGTTATAATTCGTTTAGCCATATATTACTTACATGTCCTCACTTCATTTTCATTTCGCGATATACTTTTATGATTTGCTATTGATTTTTTTTTCTCCACTATATTTCTAGTCAAAAAGTTTACTCTCTGAATAAGTAACAACTCTTTATTTTAAAGTATTACTGTGTTAACAATCTGAATCTGATTTAATTACGTGCACCTTAAAACCTAGTTGCGTAAAGAAAATAATACACAACAACATAACTTGCCTTCATAATAGAAATGTATGTCAGGCCAATAAATATAATATGCTCGTGAAGGAACTTAAAAAATATAAATTTATAAACATAACTTCATTTTCTGTTCAAATTTCCTCATATAACTTTATATAAAAAAAGAATTTATACTTTAAAAATTTTTGAATAATGAATGATTAGCTAAGTGAACAAAAATGTTTTAAATCAAGTTTGCTTGAGCCTTAAAACCTATTTACATGTTTTTGTTTATTATTTCTGTAATGGAATAAAAATTTAGTATGTGACTGCTTTTTGACTCCAATGATGTACACCTAGAACACAATATATTAATACAAAAAAAAAACAAATCCCTGTTTAGCAACATACAACTGTTCTGTTTTACAATTTCTATAAAGGAGTTCATTATTATATTAACAGTAACTTATCGTTTCGGGCTGGGTATGAGTCATTTTACTCTATGCAAACTCGAAGCTATGTATTTCTTTCATTGTGCAAAAAATAATCATTTTATTAGCAACCTTTCTACTATTTTGCAACCGTTCATCACTCCTAAACATCCATTATTTTTCATGACAATTTAATGGTTCCAAAGTCAAAAAATAACATGAAATAAATTTGCATAGATATTGCAAAACACATTTATACTATAAGCCGAGGTTGTTTTACATATTTTTGATGTAAAAAATACTTACTTACCCATAAGAGAATACGGTAAAAGACTAACGACGTCATATACCAGGAAGATAATATTTCTCCTATAGACTCTGAGATGTGTCCTCACCGATGGCCAAAACTTGTGCAGTACATGTACAACCAGGTCGAAAAAGTATATCAATTCGGCAATGATCATGGTCAAGTCCAGGAAGGTGTATTCATCGCTCAAGTAATACCCGAGGAGTAAGTGGACGACATATTTGTAGATCACATTAAGAACCACCAGTGACTGCAAGGAATCAAAATTTAAATTTAATGATTTACAACCACGTCAACATGCATTCTTAGTTAACATATTTCAACTTACATGAAACAGCAAGGTTAATTGATAGTATTTTTTTATTTTATATTTATTTGTAAATTAAATTATCTAGATTAATATCAAGAAAAACACTGTAGTCTGTGACGCAGTTTTATACTTTTACAAGC
Source organism: Heortia vitessoides (assembly GCA_020976665.1). Lineage (NCBI taxonomy): Eukaryota > Metazoa > Arthropoda > Insecta > Lepidoptera > Crambidae > Heortia > Heortia vitessoides. The sequence continues at coordinate 7,090,425 of JACJUM010004390.1, forward strand.
TGCAGGTTATTTACTTTTTCTATGTACTACGAGCATATTATTTTATATAGCAATTAAAAATTCATTAAAGGTAATTAAAGATGTTATGCAGATAGTTCTTTGGCAGCTTCGAAAGAACTATGATTTAGAAGATTAGAGATCTCACTTCTTTTTTGGCGATAATTTTACCTTTAGTCTTTATCTTATCTATACATTTACATTACCTTAAATTAGTCTATATGAAGTAATAGTAATAAAGCGACCTCAGTACTTTTGGTGCAGTTCCTTGATTTTGACATTCAAGTGTGTGAGTGCATGCGTATGTTTGTGTGTGAGAGAGAGTAAGAGTATGTACGTGCGTGTGTGTACGTATGTGTATTATTCCAATAAGGCCTCGAACTTTTAACAATTTTATTGTTCTGGTAAAATTTTGGTTCTGGTTTGGCAATTTTAACGTAAACATATTTTTTTTAAATTAGCCTTACATAGACTACACTTCTAAGGTAAGTCTGCGCCAGATTCAGTCATACTTTTCGATTGATCTGGTTCATTATACTCAAATAGACTATAAATTTCTGCTAGCCTATATACTAATAATTAAAAGTCTATTCGATTACAATCTACGTATCTATATGTTTTTATTGTATCTATCTACCTGAAACCACATGTTCCAAGGCAAATTCATGATCGCTATCGTGTACTTTTTTCTGCAACCATCCCATAAGTAAGACTGTTTTTGCTTTTCGTCTTGGTACTCTTTCGGGGCATTCATTCGACTGATTCCGCTGGGTGTCGACGACGCTATCGTCCTGAGAAATTTTACATCATACTATTTAGTAACAAAATAATATAACTCATTTATATTAATTAAAGAAGTTTCATATGAACTACGATTTAAGAGTTTAGTGATCTCACTTCTTTTTAGGCGAAAACTTTAATGAACTTTTTTTATCACACTTTTTTATTGTTTTTAATAAATTGACCAAACTCTAATCTGTATATAAAAGGAGAAGATGACTGACTGACATATCTACGCAGGGCTTCAACAATAAGAAACTTAAAATTTTGCACAGAGGTTCGGTTAATATTTTGGGGTGGTATCCCCTTTAGAATGGATATAGCCTAAAAGAGTAGTACGGGGGTATAAAGTTAGCTTTTGTAATTTAATAATTATTCGAATGAAATTCAATATAAAAGTTCTTTATTGAAAATCGTGAAACACTATTTTCAAAAATCATTCTGTAAGGGGTCGCAAATTATTATAAAGAAACCGCGAGACGTTGCTAGTCTATGCATATATTAAAGACTTGTACTTAGACATGACTGAAGAGGATTCGTAAATGTTTTCAAGACTATCTTAAACGTGTATGTATATATTACTTTTTGGTTCATACTATGTGGTAATTTCGACTATTAAGAATCGTTGTTACTTAAAAATCAGAATATACAACCCCGGTACAAATGTATGCAAACCTAAGAATCCTAAATCTAACCTGGTTTTACATATAATTTCAGTACAAATGTAAAAGAATGCAACGATCGTTTAGTTGTTTCTCGCGTAAAAGAAGTGAAATCTGAATACAACATTTTTAAGATGCACTCTGACATGTAGGTCATTCACCATTTGCTTAAACTGATTCCGCATATTATATACGACTTGGCAAGTTTTCTCTTATTAAAATTTTGCAAACTTGGCTAACTTATTGCCGTTTCTAGATTACTTGATTAGGATTCCATAATTATGTTCGGCATAATTATGGAATCCGAATCAAGATATATCATCTTATATCTTGTGTAAATTGGTATGAAGTTAATAATTTGAGGATACTATAACTATATATATTATATATAAATGGAAATCAGTAGTAAGCTACGCGATTAAAAGCAATAAGCATCAGTTAAAGCAATATTACCCAGTGCCTAGAGTTCCCAACGAAGGCTGGCTCGCACTTCTTAACATGTTCATAACTTTTTTCAGTTTATTCTGTATAAATCTTGTTAATATCCTTCACGTATTGTATTAGTCAGTTTAAATCGTATCTATAAACGAAACCATCGTGATTAAAACAATATTGTCATGACTTTTGAGAACATTGATATCAATCCTTACTTCCTCACTAATAATATGAATGCAAAAGTTTTATGTGTGTTAATCTGAATAGATATATGTATGTTACTCTTTCAGCCTGATTCGGCTAAACAACACTGATGAATAATGATGTAATGCATTAAGCGATAAGGTCGCATCTTGTACTATTTTATATTTTTTTGATGTACTTATGTAGTTTAACCGCCAGGCAGTCCACAGCTAGACATAGTCCTCTTCAAAAATGGAGAAATTTTGGCCATAATTGCCGCGCTGGGCAAGCGTGTTGACAATCACAAAGCGCAGCTTTCATAACTGGTATGCGTTGTTGTTGTTGTCCATCCCTTCCCTGTGTTGTATGTATTTGTGTGCAATAAAGAGTTCATTGACGGGCCCGTTGGCCCAGATGGTAGCGATCCTGTCTTGTGCACGGGTCGTGAGTTCGATTCCCACCCAGAGCAAATATTTATATGATGATATTTGTGTTTGGTATGAGTCTGGGTGTTAAATATATGTATTTAAGTAGTATATCTGTGATTTGTATGTTGTCTGGCATTCGTAACACAAGTGCTTAATGCGACTTACTACGGAGTCAGGTCAATGTATGAGATGTTAAAAAAAATTGTTATTTTTAAGTTTATGAAATTTGGTACCGATAATTATGATAGATTGGAGTATCACATTAACTTCTTCTCCGAACAAGCTCGTAGTATAGACCTGACCCTTTTAAACTATTTTTTCTCTAAGTAACAAGAGTTCCTTAGGGATGTGGTAAAGTCTTCTTGAGCAATGTGGCGGTCTTATAAATCTTTATTTTACTCCAAATAACAGGATAATATTTATATTCATTAATAGGTAACATTAAAAAGTTGCGCGGTAAATTAGAATATTGTAGAAAATTTACACAATTGACAAAGTGCGTTGCAAAATATTATTACAATACGATTTTTTATAGTTGAGGCAAGAAAAGTAATGTTGTATAATTTAATTTCTAAAATAAATCAACATTTCGCTATGACTGCCTCCATTACTAAGTGATTCAGGAACTGTTATAGATGAAATGTTTATAACGTTATAAAACACTGTATGTTATAATATTTAAAATTGTATTGTTCATAGTCTGTCGGACTGCTGGCATGACCGCACATTTAAAGATAAATAATAATACTCGAACTCAAAATTTTGTAGCGAAATTTTTTAGAAAATTTAACAATTATTTTACTTTAATATGTTGTGACTTGAAAATATTTTTTTATTGTCCAGTAATATCACTGCCTTTCTCAACCACCTGCTATACGACGGTAGAAATAGGTGAGATTACCATTAGACACTACCTTTTTTTGAGGTCTTTCACTAGTAAACACTGTATACATATTTTTTGTATTTAGCTTTACAATATATTTATTGATTCCACTATCACCAGAGAGTAGAGAAAGTTATTAATGAAAAAATATTATGAAAAACAAGATGCACTGGCTTTATCTCATATTTAAATTAATTCAAATAAATATCGGAAAATTTCTACTATAACATTTTCTCTTAGTTTGCAAATCAAAGAGAACTGGACAAATCTCACTGACCCACTTTTCAACGGGGACTAAGAACTTTGCTACTAAACCAAATCAAACAAGACGAACTGCAGAACTTTGCAGTGGGTGCTATAAAACTACGCTCGTAACTTCTACGGGATATATGACAAATGCCACGCAAATCCGGCACATATATATACTAGCTGACTACTTCCTGCAGACAATAATAAATAGCAAAACTAGCCTAAGTTACTCCTGATAACATATAGTATTTTCTAGTAAAAGTCTCGTAGTAATCGGTCTAGGTGTTACGGTTAGCAGGAACAAACAGATAGACAAACATTTTTGAATAATATGTCATTTGGAGTAACAAACAAACACTAGTTTCATTGATATGTTATTTTTCTTAGCTTACATAACTGTAGCTACATACAATATTCCACGTCGACAGAAAAAATTATAAAAAAAAATAAAAACGCAGTCGAAAAACGGCCGGTACCAGAATGCTTACTACGCAAAATGGGCACGTAGAGCGTAGGGCATACTCATATAAAATGTAAATATGCGTCCAAACTGTAGCAGTGAAAGAATAATTCATATTCAGATGGTGGCAAGCGAGAGGAGCGGTGGGGGAGGGCCCATCCATTTTGCATGGTTATTTTGGTGAAATCCCCGCGTATCCCATCCCGCTCTCATGTAATTAAGAGATTAAAAGATCAGCGAATGGGTGGAGCGGTCGGCGTCGGATTTTTATGAAAACATTTCACTTCGCGTCTCTTGCGATACAATACTCATCGCGGCTCTCACTTCGCTCTATAAAAAAGAAACGTGATCCGTCATAAAAATACTTGTTCGAGTTGCATATACGCTTCCATTAAAGAAGGATTTATTCCATTCGGGCCGAGTGGAGTGCTTACCATAAGATTAGTATAGACTTTTCATATATCATAATAAGGCCATCACAACAGCTGTAAATAGGCCTGCCCAAAAAGGGTAACTTCCTCGAAATTACCGATCCGGCCAAGAGTGGGGGCAATCCAAGAGCGTAGCGTTGCAATACCCTGTTCTTTTAGTCCCGGTACCTCAGTCACCTTTTACAGGGTCTCTGCCAGCGGGTACAATAGTACCTCCCACTGTACGAGGGGTAAAAAATAATAAAGTAGTATTTTTATCTGGAACTTTTTAAGTAGGTAAGCAATGGATTCCAGATTCTGAAGCTGATTAATATTTGATGCGTGATTGCTGTTAAAGTGACAGACAAAAAACATGGATTGTTCAACATGTAACAATTTTTTTTTCGTGCACTTCTATTATGATCAATGTAAATATAGATCGATCAGGCTATTCTGAACCTTACTATACTTTTGACTGATTAATAATAAAGCAATTGAAGGATACAGGAAAAGATTAACCTTAACCTTTTCCGGTATCTTTCTACCTTTTTTTGTAATTTGTATACAAACTCTTTTGTGTGGTGCTTTATATGTAATTTAATTCTATTTATATCACAATTCTGTGTACGTTATGGTCACATAAGGGAATAACATATAATTAAATACTTCAATTTTCTTTATTTGTGCGGGATGCTCGTTTTCATTTGTGCGGGATGATCTTCTAAACTACAGAACCAATATTAATATATTATTGCTTACTCTGTACAGTTTGATCTAACTTTAGAAATAGGATAGTTTATATCTTTTTTCATAGTCGCAATATTTTTATCCTGCGAAACCTTGTTAAGACAGGATATCGTCTGTCGGATCGCCTAGTTATTAATAAACTACAGATTAAATCTTAAGTCTACAGCACCTCACTGCACTTGCACTTAAATTACTGTCAGGTATTGGCAATAATGTCCAATTGCTTTGTAAGAATAAAATAGATTGTAACTTCAAAGTCAGGGTAAACTACATTTATATTACATTGCTGCAATAAAACAGCTAGTTCTACCGCATTACTCGCTCTGAACGCACCGGCAGCGGTTTTATGTTCGTACTTAACAGATTTCCACTTGCTACATTGTATTTTACTGACAATTTGCAAATTAAGCTAAGAGCTCGTCCACTTTAGGACGGATTGGTAGTCAAGTCTTTGGCCAGATGTTGGTACTACTATGTCTTTCACAATCATGTTAGGTGCTCGCATAACGAATATCTATGGCAATCAACTTTCTTTGTTCAAATATATAAAAGTAGCCAGTAGGCCTTGGCAAATAACATTTATTATTAAAAAAATACTTCTGTTAAATCAGAAACAGCAAAGCAATTTAATAAATAATAATAAATAAGAAATAAAAAATATTATTATTATATAATAACAAATTCACACAATATCTCATACGTTATCTGACTCTAAGATAAGTCACTTTAAATAATTGTGTTACAGACATCAGAAACTAAAAGAAAAGCAAATATAATATTAAAATACATATTTTACAACCAGACTTAGAACAAACACAAATATTTATTCTATAAATAATTTATCATATAGATAATTATCCGGTACAAGATGATTATAATTACTACAATCAGCGCCATATGGCCAAATTATGGTTTTAATCTTTGTTGTTTAAACAAGTTTGAACAAAATCTACCTACAATATGTGCAGCTATATGTAACAACTTAAACATGCTTGATTTCCGCCTGAATAATGACTTATTTAATGGTCAAGAAAACAAAATAATACCGGACAAGACGTAACATGTGTAAATAATAAAATCGGCTGATCAATGCCTGCTGATGATCACAACCTGACTCACACATAAAGACAAAAAACACTGCAAACCGCGTTCATTGTTACATGAGGTAAACCTCATTAAAACCTTGTCTGCATTGGTACCTAACTCTCACCTATTGCGAGAGGCAGAAGTGGAAGAAGAAGAGTGAGGAGAGGCAGTGAAATTTCTTGGTAATATGACATAACATCGTCAAGTCACAAGGTTCGCAACGCCCTATTAATATTCTTGTGATATCACAGGCGTCTATAGGCTACGGTGACGCTTACAATCACGCGGACTGTATGTATGCTTATTAGTAGACCTGGACTCAACCAAATTCGGCCAATACATCTAATCTGGATCCTGTAAAAGAAGCAGGCCAAAGGGATCCGGGGATCTGACTGGCTCTCAAGAACTGATGAAAGCTAAAGCACAGCAGTGAATTAAATAATGACTTAACATACCTGACGTGATATGGGCAGAGTGGAATTATAGGCAACCCCTATATCTTTGAAAGATGAAAAGGACATACAAAATGTAGAACTGCTAGATAATGAGATTAGAGTCGTAGAAATGTTTTTTTTTTATTATTCATCAAATAGTTGGATATAGTAAAAAGATAACAAACAAATACCTTAGTACTCAAGACATAACTGACGCTACCTATGATGAGTCAACGTAAACTATTTTTAAATCTACGATAGTTTAAATAAAATCAGTTGACACGTACTCAAATGTTACTGCAACTACTGGAGGATGCTAACATCTATGTGAAGAAGGAACAGCCAAAAAATTATGAAATGTTTAATTAACTGCTACTAACTTTAGATACACGTTCTCTTTAATAGGAAGCAATTTAAATAAATCATGGATTCATTGACCACCACTTCGTTGATATTTTATGAATTCCTTCCATAATAAATCATCGGATTATCAAGTTAATTATCAATGGACGGCCTTTGTTTAAATTTTCATAAAATGAATTCTTTATAAAGTCCATTTATCATTAATGATCTTTGTATGTGGATTATTTTAATTAAACTATTTATCTTTGCTTGTATAATGTAGTTCAAAATTCTTCAATTTATTTCTTCCCTTTTATTTTTAATTAACTAAATTATCAGGTAACTTTTACGTATTTGAAAATCCCAGTTCCAGGTGATTCTATTTACAGAATACAACAGAGACGACGGTATATATATCTAAAATAGGTAAGTTGTTACTGCAGAAGGCGGAAATGGGCGGAATCTCTATCCTCACTGCTTTGCGTATAACCCTACGCCTGCCCAGTGTGGCAATTGTGGACAAATTATCTCTCTTATTTTCGGTGAGTTCTATCATCAAATATCCGGAGGTCATCGACTGTAAGACACAGTCGATGACTTACGGATAATATTTAAAATAAATATATAAATATTTGTGTATTTTTCAGGATTTTCTACTTCCTTTTTTTATTCGAAGTTGAACGTTAAATAGAATAGTAAACAATTTTAAATGTAGCCACATTTGCCAATTTGTAGTAGCGTCGCACGAGTTGTTTTGGAATTATGGTTTCTGGCATTTTATTAATACTGTTCATATTACAAAAAATACATTTGAGGCATTCTTTGGCCCGATGGCAATGATGGTGGTGATCCTATTATGCGCCAAAGGGCCTGCATTCGATCTCCACCCAGGACAAATATTTATGCGATGATATTTGTGTTTGTTCTTTATCTGGGTGTTGAATATATGTATTTAAGTATTATATTTGCGGTTCCTCTGTTGTCTGATGTCTGTAACACAAGTGCTTTAAGCGACTTATCACGGAGTCATGTAAATGTATGAGATGTTTTGAAAATAAATATATTATATTTTATACATTTAAATGTTAAGCGTAACATTTGAACCCATTTTTAAGGAATGCATTACATTAAAATTGCCCATTTTCAACTTAAAAATACGTCAGTTTGACAGATACCGTTCTAATTGATTTAGATAACTATAGTGTCAGAAAAGTGCCATTAGGCAGTAGCGATGGAAGCACTAAAAGTGAACTGAAACCTAATCGACTGACAAAAAGAACATGTACCCTGAAAGAAGTTTTATTACCGTGAACAGTGAGCAGCACAAAGTTAATGGGCCCACGTGGAGTTACCTACATGGAAATGAGAGGGGTAACGAAGTTCGAGTCGGCTGGAACACACGGGCTCGCAGTTTTTGGAACATGAGTCGAAAGTTGGCGACTCGTTGACCTACTTAACAAGTTTTTTATTACTACTAAATTGGAAAATAAGAAAGTATCCCGTGTAAGATACAGCAGCGCTTTGCAACCTTGTGCTTTTTTTATTAGACCAGGTCGATAAACAAGCATGCGAACCACGTAATTGTACATTACCTAGTAATTTTACTTCCTTTTCTCACCCTTAAAATCGGAACAAAACTATGCGAACACTGCCATTTGGCGGTAGAAGTCGATTGGAGGGAGATACTAATGCAGGCGACCTTTGTGTGAGATCTACCTCTTGTGACTTGGGGATATTATTTCATATTTCACAATAACTTCCTTACTACAATTACCAACAAACGCAACGGATCAGTAAGTTGAAGGGACAATGGGCATGAAGACCACGCACCGCCGACATACAGACAATCTAAAACTGCAGGATCGCGCAGAGTGCAGAAGAGTGCACTACATTAATACGAAAAACTTAATATAGATATTAACATTCTTGATTTTCAATATTTCGCTTTTAAGAATTCCGAATGATTCAATATTTCAATTTATTTTATAATTAATTATAATAATAATAAATTTCCACAACATCTCATACATTGATTTGACTCCGTGGTAATTCGCTTAAAGCACTTGTGTTACGGACGCCAGACAATAGCGGAATCACAAATATACCACTTAAATACATATTTTTAACACTCAGTCGCAGAACAAACACAAATATCATTATATAAATATTTGCTTTAGATGATAATCGAACCCACGACCCCTGGCGCACAAGATAAGATCACTATCATCTGCGCCATTGGGTCCGTTAAATTCAATTCCTTTTATGAAGATACCCACGTTTCACAGTTTTTAATAGATTTTTAATTAGGTTTATAATTCGGCTTTTTAGAATGCCGAACTTGAAAACATAAAATTTTTAAATTTTCGGATCTATAATTAAAGCACGTAGGAAAATATGTATGCAAGCTTGCATGCAGGTATGCATACAAGCTTGCATTCGTTTTGGTCTTATCTAGCGCTACGGGAACTTTCCGCAGCATCGGCTTGCTGGTCTCTGACTGGTTCGGCGACCGCTTCGTCTCTGCAGGCAAAGACTTCCTTCACGGCTCTAGCTTTTAAATTACACTCTAGTATAGGGCAGGCAAGTACCACAACAGCAAGAGTCATGTTTCAGCTTACTTCTTATATCAAGTAAATAGTAAGATACAAGTCGTTGATCTGACAGTCATACTTCTAATACTTTTAAACTAATTTAGACTAATAAATACTAAACTAAAAATACTTAAACTAATAAATGATAAACAATAATTATTAAACAGTAAATTTTCGGATTTGTAAGTATTAGTACTACTACAATTCCGAAATAAAGTCGTGTTTGAATAATCGAGATAACGTCTTTTGGGAATTAATATTTTACGGAATATTTAACTTGGGTGTTTCTTGGGTGTTTTCAGATGCAGACATATAATGCGTCGGATTAAAAATTACTTGGGGAGGTCTATATCCCGTAGAATCTAGCTATATAGTAAATGTAATGATAATGCTTTAACTCAATATCTCAGTCAAGGTAGGTGAGATTGGAACATAAGGATAATAAACGCTGGTGGAGGTCCCATTGACTAAAATAAAGATGTAAAGGACTTCCACGCATAACAGTTTTTATTAGTATTGCAGTACTGCAGACTTTAATAGATCGCACAACGAGTCAGCAATAATTTTAGTTTTAAAAACCATCTGGTAAAGACTTATAAACATCTGGCAGTTTTAAAGCAAGATTTTATTTGCAATTTGGGAAAAATAATCACTTCTTAATTTGAGGACGTAATTCTAAATTACTTTTTTCTTCATAAAGTAAGGTATTGCGATTGTCGTACAAAATTCATAGATTGGATATGCATATTTATTTCCTTTATATAGCCTTTTGAAGTTCTAGGCTCTGTAAAACGCTGTTCAAATGTGTATGTATATGATATATAATATTCGTAACAAGTGATATTTTTTTTTATTCAGTATTTATCATGCCACACAATTAGCTATTTTATGTATTTGAACCGCTGGCGCATTCGATAGTGTCCCAATCATAAGCGTCAAGGGTCGTGGGTTGTAACAATTTTGCTTGATACAAATCTTCACTTGATTGACAATATAAGAACGAACTCCTGAAATTGTTTAATTAACATAAATAATAAACATGTAATCAAACTTAATGATATACTTGTAATTAGCTGTGCCCGCGACTTCATCCGCGTGGAATAGTTTTTTTGGGTACCATACTTCTTCACCTTAACTTATATAAACTTTGAATTTCATGTTTATTTATAATCAATAGCCTGAAAAATAAGTTTCTAGTTTCTAGCTCTAAAAATAGCGATACTTTCATACAACTTTTCATCTCCCTTTTCGACCCTTACAACTCTTATTTCGAATTAAAAAGTAGCCTTTGTCTCAGGGTCTAAAGATTGTCTGTGCCGATTCGGTTGAGAGGTTTAAGCGGGAAAGCGTAATAGACAGACAGACAAAGTTACTTTCGCATTTATAATATTGGCAGGGATAACAAGGCAAATAAAACAAATAAATAAAATTAAATTTAAGCAAATTAAACAAAACAAATACTAAAAAGGATGTTCTTTTGTTTTACGCCTCGCATTCCAATAACCGTTCAAGCATTTTGCTTTGAAACGAATGCAGCAAAAGAATCATTTGTAAAACTACAAAACAATCTGCTTGATGAAGCAGTATACCAATCTACCCAGCAGTGTATCCGTCACATAACAAACTCGAACAAAAAGGTCCAAAACATGCCATCGCCCTCAGCTGCAGCGTAAAAATGTTCTGAGCAAAGTGCAGCTCCGGTATGAAAGGTGCTGCCACCTTTCATACTGGAGCTGTAACTTTGTACATTCCGCCTGCCTCGCACTTCTAATTAGCAATGTCTCGCAACTTTGTGCCAACTTCAAAGTACCCTGCGTGATGACGGTTCATTTAACTTTTGTGATCATCGCTGTAATTATTTTCTGTTCGACGTTGAGCCATTACCGCCTAGAGGCAAATACGCGATAGTTAATACTGAGTTCAAACCAAATTATGTAAAGAACAGCCTTTCTTGACATAGCTATATAGTAGTAACCAGGTAGTAGTTAAAACATTAAAATAAGTCGTTACTTGTAAAAGAAAACAAATCACAGCATCTTTATCGTTTAGTTAAGACAAAGACAATAGGTTTTCTGTACAGATTTTGATGTAATATTAAAGAAAAATCTTTAGAATATTTGTCTGGTTAGAAAAAAGTTTGTTTTTCTTTGTCGCATAACTATGTGTCCAGGAAATTGTTAGAAAATAAAAAAAAAATATTTGAGAATTACTATAATACTTGTCTCAGATGTCACGTAGATCTCTAACTTGCATCATTTCCCTTTCCAAAAGATTGTCGTTCTATCGTTCTTTCTAGATTTTTTTCTTTAATACAGCATCTTTCACTGCATAGAACCAACGTGATATCTGATAATATGTTATTCAAGAAAAGATCACGGAATATCTATCTATAAATCTTAAGATCAGATTATCGTGGTGACTGCACAGTAAACCGTACGCAGTGGATATATTATTATGATGACAAGTGACACACTGGCAACTTGAAGTACTTCGTCAAGTTACGTCGCCGAGGTAATTCAAGTTGCCCGTAGAAGTACTAAGATACATTTCTTTTTGTCCCCATAAATCTATGACAAATGCATCGTATTGGGATTAAGGCTACTGAACTTTAACTTGATAACCACGATCAGTATAAGTTTGAGATAATACAAAATTAGATATACCACTGACCAATTGTTTTCATTAAAAATATTAATTTAATGTCTTAAGATGGATCAAACTGTACACAATACGCAAAAATGGACTGAAATCAGTTATAGTAGTTTGGAAGTATATCTCTTACAACCACCACAATTTTTTTGTATAGAAATATATGAATGTTTTTTTTATACAATTAATAGTTTGGTTGAACGCAAATTTGGTTAATTCTCAGAACTACTGTTGGAAATTGGAAAAAAAATATGGAATAGTGCATTTATCTAGAAAGGCTATAAAGATTTTAAATTATGAACAACACGCTACGACGATTAGGAGTGGAGAGCTTCCGCTGTATGCGTGAAATAACGGTATAAAATACGCAGTAATCTAAGTCTATCTTTTAGACTACTATAATCTTTTTATGGTATTCGACTTGATGGAGATTAATGCATTAGTTGCGGAGATGTTTATTAACATGATATAAATCCTTCTCTAAATAATTATTTTATTATGAGCAAAACCACCCTTGACATAACTGGATTTCAATCGACATCTTAGGAGATATCAAAATTTTAAATCAACTCCGCAACGGAATCGCGCTTGACGTGCAGGCGGGAAAGAAGCAAAACTGGCCGGCAGGCATGTGCATTATAGATATATGTATGCTGTTATAATTTTTAGGAATGTTTTTTCCAAATTACGTGGCTAAAACTATTATAACAGATTTTGAATTCATTATTGTTATTGTGCAAATCCATACTTCCCCACTAATGTTATACACCCGAAAGTAACTCTATATGTCTGTACGTTTGCAATGATTTCATCTAAACAACTCCCTTGATTACGACAAATAAATAATTAATATTCATGAAACTACTCTTTTAACGGGTTTAATACGCGGTTTACATATTTAACTTGTTTTTGCTCGTCGTTTTGGGTCACCTTGCGAAAACCGTTTCTAGAATGATGGACATTCTTGAGTTCGGATTATTTTTTATGAGCTGTAATCGTGTAATATTAAATAGTAATATATTTTATTTTTACTAATAGCTGACACACACGCGTGCAAAGTCACAAGAAACAGCTAGTATACTATGAGAATAGGCGTCTCCCAATGGCTTCGGAATACGAGTACTATTGGAAAAGTTATTTTATGTCTGGTATAATTTGGCATTTATACACCTCATTATTGCCCGCATTGATCCGTGAATGTTCGGGTGAATCACGATAATAAACAATATATCAAACGCCTCGAAACTCTCTTGTGCTAATAATTTCGATACAAAAGAACCGTTTTCAGATCGTTTGGTTTCCCTTTGTATGTTTATCGGCAACGCTTTTCGTTTCTCTATGTGGAGAGAAAAAACTTTATTTGAATAAAGTATTCCGTCCATTCAAGCACCTCGCACGATTGTTCATCAAACGAAAATATTGTTCCCGTACGTCAACGCATGTGAAAACGGCCTCGGATGAGTCAGGATCTTTTTTTTTATATTATGAAGTCATCAAACAAGCGTACGGTCCGCTTGATGATAAGTCACATTTACCAGCCTGTAGACACTCGTGTCATCGCAAAGATATCACTGTCACCAATCTTGTGAACCAAAAATACAATGTCACATTCACCCAGTAATTTCACTGCCTCTCTCACTCTTCAAACCGGAATACTACTGGAAGTTCTATAAATTATTAAAATACATCAACACATAACATCATACACATAACATCTAGTGACAACAGAAAAAATATAACTTTTAAAATACATAACACACATAATTAACACCCAGACGCAAAACAAATACAACATTCATCATGTAAATGTTTGGAACACTACCATATGTGCCAGACAAAGTAGTAAACGCATAAAATGCTTACCCTACAAACATTACTTTGTAAACACATTCGATAATAGATAATTCTATTCCTATAAAATACTAACAATACAGAAAATTAAAGAAGTTACATCTTCGTACAAGTTACGAAGCACAAAAGTGGGTACAGAAACAATATTAGGGTCTCATCAGTGGCCTTCGGTCACGTCTCCGCGCTAACACGAAAGTCACCGACGAGAAAAATCCTGGAGCGGTGATTGAGTTAGCACGTCGCCTGAGGAAACTGGGGAAAATGGACGCTGTCGCCCCTGTAACGCAATACCGCGGCTCGAGGGCCGGCCATTTGCACGGGATTGAGTTACGACACACATAGATATAACCTGGCTCTGGAAGAGTACGTCGACTTTATGTAATTTATGAATATTACTAGGTGTGCCCGCGACTTCGTCCACGTGGATTAGTTTTTTGGGTACCATACCTCTTTACCTTAACTTATATAAACTTTGAATGCTATGTTTATTTATATCGAATCAATGGCCTGAAAAATAAGTTTCAAGTTTCTAGCTCTAAAAATAGCCATACTTCCATACAACTTTTCATCCCCCTTTTTGACCCCTTACAACCTTTATTTCAAATTAAATAATAGCCTACGTCCTTTCTCAGGGACTAAAGACTATTTGTACGAAATTTCATCAAAAGCAGTTAAGAGGTTTAAGCGGTAAAGCGTAACAGACAGACAGAGTTACTTTCTCATTTATAATATTAGTAGGGATATTCAGCTTGATATATTCTTCTAACGGGCAATATATAATCATAAAGAACATCATCATTGCTGTGGGGTACCGGCAGAGTAGAATAGTACCTCCCCTTGTACTAGGTATCGTAAGAGACCACTAAGGTACCAGTACCGGCAGATGCCAATACTGCAATTGCCAACACGCTTGCCCATCGCAGCAATTATAAGCAAAATTTCCCCTTTCCCGGGAAGGTCTTTGTCCAGCAGTGGGCTTCCAATAGCTAGTGTATATAAGAACATTGATTGACTTCCAATCGCAATGAATAAGCGTTATCCATCGGTATTATAAAGCTGAAGTTTCTTTGTTTTGTTGAATGCCTTAATCACAGTAAAAACTAGTTCAATTTTCAAGTACAATACTAAGTAGTAATTATTTATTGACTATCTAGCAAAAAATTATTCTAGTTTGTATTATATTCAGAGTTAACATTGTGTCGGTCCCCAAATCTGCTAAATATCTTTTGTATAATAGTTGGTGAATGGTAGGATCTTATTTCCATTTGATTTAGTTGAGAGGTGCATATTTATACATTGGAAGTAAATAATAATATTATTAAATATTATTAAAACATATTATATTCATAATATTATTAAAACATGAATGAAATATAACGGAGAACATTAAAAGGAAAACAGATTGAAAAGGTCCAGAGTGAGAAAATGTTTTGTTAATTTTCATTTGAATCCGGTGAGTGGTTTAGGCGTGAAAGTGAAGATATATGGAAAGAAAATCTGTCTATACATCCCCACAAACTTTTTTGTTTGAAACATTAATAGGATTTTTTCTTCTTTACACATAAGTTGACGTAAACGCGGGTTATTTTACCCCTATTTATTTATTTTTATTCATAACTTCTTTTTTTAATTACTTAAACATAACTACAAAAACAGCTTAATCTCGCTTAGCATGAGAACTGCTTCCACGCAAAAGAATAGGTTCTTTGTTATGAATACCAAAGAAATTTAGGTTCCGTTATACTTTTTGTGATTTGATTACTTTTATAATTTTTGTGATTTTGCATAAATTATATTATTTTTTTATTTTTTTAAATATTATTTTGATTAATTGTACCAAATTATACCGAATGAAACAGGTACAAGGTACAAACAGGTACTCGATTCAAAAAATAGTTGAAGAAATGCTATCTTATTAAATCAAAAACGTACCTAACGCTTCGAGCGACACAATACCGAGACTTGAAGACCAGCCAGCCATTTACACGGGATTCAGTTACTGACCATCGACATAGATAACCTGGAAGGGTACACTCTCCATTTTTACTTGGTCCAATTTAAAGATATTGTGGTATTGGTGGCCACGTGCGACATTATTTGCGCACATGCATGAACATTATTGCTTTAAAAATCATAGCCTATTTTCATGATGCCTATCTTCAACCCTACGTGCTTGTAAGACTGTATAAAAATATTCCCTCGATTTTGGCGTAATATAGTTAGAACCATTACAAACTTCTGCGTTTATAATATATTTTTTAGGCAAATTTAGGCCGAATATTAGCTAAGCTTACTATATCTTGCTATACTTCGAATGTTTTTCTCATTTTATTTCTCAATACTTATACTATTGAACTAAAATACTTTTGCGTTTCTTGTATACTTGAAATGACGTCCTCGAGACACGAATCTCGGACTTCTAAGAAATCGCTACACTAAAATGTTTCACGTATCTAGAGCTAAAAACCAGCCCAGGACTTTTTACGTCTACGGCGAAAAGCCGACAATATAAAACTCCTTAAAGTAGATAAGGTCAATACCATAATTATAACAATAAGTTAAGTATAAACAAAATTCAACATTCTCGGAGACTTTCTTTCACTATGTCCAGTAGTGGACGTTCAGCAGCTGATTTGATCATCACATCAGCTGTGGAACGTCTATGATGAGAAGTTAAATAAGTAACGATTAATTCAAATAATACAAATAGCGTGAAGATTTATTTACCACAATTATTTCAATATATGTGGACCCTAAAAATACACCACTGCGCCTTCTGATTCTTGTATTTCAATGAACAACTGCTCCTGACATTCTGGCGAAACTCATTCAGAAGAAATGAACAAGGTTTCGATGGCAACTCGACTCTAAGTGCCTTCAAATATAGCGGACAATTTTATTGTGGCTCCTCTCGGCGCGGCCATCTTTCTTTGCATCTGACGTTTCATTTGATCGACGAATGGGGCCGAGATAAAGTGTTTATCACTTCCAATGTCCTTGAATATTTGATGTTATTTTCTTTTGAGAAAATTCAGAAAAATTTCATCAGAATATTGTTATATATTAGAAAATATTGTTATGTTTTAAAACATATCGGGAAGCAAACCATAAATTGAAATATGTTTTAATAGTAGCTCAATTTGTTACTTTCAAATGATATATAACCTTAGGAGTCCAGGCTACCGTAAAAATAGTTCAGAATAAATGTTTAAAATATGTGCAGATCGTATCCTTTTTTACTTATAAACCGTAGTCCGCGACGTAGTTTGCGTATAAATTGTACGTTATAAACAATCATGTAGATGCATTGTAATACATGAAAACCAATCTATCTATCCTGATACTTAGTACGGAACATATAGTTACCAATACTATGTGCACTACTAGCCAAAAGCGCTTTCCATCGATCTTTGAGATTAGCCTATACAAGCGCATAGACAAAAAGCCAAATTTTTTTTCATACAGGTTGTTCGCTGAATATATCATATCTGAACTAGACTATTATCGCAAATAAACAAACATAAATAAATATGTATCGTTTATCTATATTGTATATATATTGTCTGCACCACTATGTATATATATTTCTGTTTTTTGTAATGGTTGACTGGTTCAGGCCCAGCTGGCATTATCTAATGCCAACTGGCATTAAGTCCGCCATTTGTACATTTGTCATACCTTGTGCAATAAAGTTCAATAAAAAAAATTGTACCAAAATTATATTAAAGCCACAATTTCATTTCTTTTAATCACTGTTGTAGTAAGAAACTAAGCGAAAACTAACAAAGTTTCAGAAACTATAACAAGATATCTAGATAAGGAATCCCTCGGAGAATCCTCCAAGGAAATTAGCGCGCGTCAACTGTTAATAAAACTAGAAAACACGTTTCATTTGTTGAGGAAAGGCGTGGAAAGAATTACGAGTATTGGCGGCAAATATCCAATCATTCGTTACATTAAGGAACACGCATGGGAACTGGCAGCATTTCTCATGAACTCCAAAACAATTAATTGTTAGCTTGAACAAGATATTACCAGAACGGAAATGCCCCATAAATAATTTTTTTTTGGAAGTCCACTGCTGGACATAGGCTCAAAGTAGGGAGAATTTTGCCCATAATTGCAAGCATGTTAGCAATGGCAAAGTGCAGTTTTCGCGACGGAGATGCTAATACCCATCCCCACCATGTGAATTTGAGCTACGTTGTTTCGGAAGGATATACCGAAATCGGTTCCGGTACCTTGGGCGCCTCTTACGACACCTCGTGCAAAAGAAGGTCATCATTTTTTTACAGTGATTAATTTGAAAGCCTTGATTATATCTCGGGAGGTAATATGTCCAAATTGGAAGTCACAAGGCTGAAAGGTATGTTGAAAGGTATGTTAGTATGGATATGTTAGTAAAAAATTATCAAATTCAACAGCAACAGTCTAAACAGTTTTAACAATTTTATATTATATTACGTTTAAATTTACCAGTTTCCTCACTTGTTGTTTTCCAAGTAGCTTTTATACCATTTAAACTTTTCTTTATTTCAAGACTCAAAAAATTACGCTTTACTGTATAGCAGTCGAAATCTCGTCACGCGTGTTAAATATCCGTTCCTTGTAAAGTTTATAAAATAATATCGTTACACGAGGATTCAGTTTCATACCATTTAAACTTTTCTTTATTTCAAGACTCAAGAAATTACGCTTTGCTGTATAGCAGTCGTAATCTCGTCACGCGTGATAAATCCCCGTTCCTCGTACAGTTTATAAAATAATATCGTTACACGAGGATTCAGTTTCATACGTTTGTAATTATTAATTACGAACGACTTTGGTGTATTATTCATACGTTCGTAATATATTAAAAAGGGCCATATTAATCACCACAAGAATACTTAAAACAGCCTAGATTTAAATAATAAAAATAGATTAAACGCCTAAAAACGGCGAACTTATTATTATAACACAGCCTACACAGACCTGATAGCGCAAATAGTAGTGATCCTATCTTTTGCGACAAGTCGTGGGTTCATTTCCACCCAGGACAAATATTTACATGATGATAATAAGTATTTTTCTGAGTGTTAATTATATCTATTTAAGTGTTATGGTAGTGATTCCTCTGTTGTCTGATGTTCATGACATAATTGCTTTAAGCAACTTATATCGGAGCCAGATCAATATATGAAATATTAAGTAATTTTAATATTAAATTTATATTTATTTAAACACTATCGAAATGATTACATTAGCCGTCCACAAACAGACGCATGATTCCTAAGAGACGTTGATTCTAAATGCACTAGTTTTATATGTATGCAATAATAATATAATATACCAAAAACGATAACAATAAAAGTTATTCAACTTCCCTAATCCCACACATATTAAAATTAAGCTAGTAATAAATGACACAAACTTTGTAGTTTTAAACACTACCTGCTGCCTGCGTACATCTCGGTATTTATATGACTTTAAAAACAACCATTAACAACTGACCAGTTAATACTTCCAAAAAAATATATGAAATTCATATATTGATATTGATTACCAGATGTAGCCTCAATATATAGGTTAATAAAACAAGATATCTTTAAAAGCAGATGGAAACTTAATAATTGAAAATGAAGATTATTAAAAGGTCACAAAATATTAGACCTGCAGTAGAAAAGAATGTGAATGAGTTTATCTTTCTTTTCATTGTCACTATTGATACAGTAAGTCACTGAAACGTAAAAGCTAAATTAAAATTACAAAAATATATGTCAATTTATCTCGTTACTTCTTACACATAAACAACAATCGTAAAACCACCAACTACCCGTCGAAACTATGAATTTGTGTTTGCAATATATACTTTCTACCTTTACATTTGAGGGAAGCAAGAATTCTATCTTCCACACTCAATAATCTCATACACGAGCACCAGAACAATGCAGAATGCAATTTGTTTTTTCTAAAAATATTTAATAATTTACATTAATGCAATAATAATATAATATACCAAAAATACTGTTAAACTTATTCCACTTCCTTATCGTACATATATTAAAATTAATCTACTAATAAATTACGCAAACATTATAGTCTTAAACAGTACCCGCTACCTGCTTACATCTCGTTCACATCTTCGTTTATGTTCAAAGTGTGACAATTTATAATCTACACTACTTTGATATACTTATGCAGTTTCCAATTTTCCCATCATGAGAAACTACATACATAAACATACACACTCTGGAGATTAGTAACCAGTTCGCTCTACAATATTAGCTCCAACTAATCTGTGAACAAAGTCACAAGCCATTAAGCGGTGAAAGCTGAACTTTCGAACTGTAAACGCAGGCACGTACTGAGCTGTATTAAAACTACACCGTACATTTAGTCTCAAAGATTCATCATCATCATCATACCAACCATTAGAAGTCCACTCCTGGACATAGGCCTCCGCACGAAAGGAAGATTTTTTCCCATAATTGCCGCGCTTGGCAAGCGTGTTGGCAATCGCAGAGTACAGCTTTCGCAATGGGAATTCTGTTGTACGTCCCCGCCCTATGCATTTAAGCTGCACTGTTTTGGATAGATATACCGACATCTGTGGGTTTTGGCACCTTAGTCGCCGGTACCTCACGGCACAGTCTCATAGATTGATATCATAAAAATACTTTACAGCATAAACTTTTTTTACATCATCATCACCATATCAGCCGCAGGTCGCCCATTGCTGGACATAAGCTCTTTCCAAATGATGTCCAATAGATCCGGTTTTATGCAGCCATGGTCCAGCGCAGTTTCAGTCAGATTGTCTATCCACCTTGTGGGTAGACAGACGTCCTACGCTGCGCTCGCCGGGACATGGTCAAGCAATGGATGCAAAACGTTAGGAGTCCATCGTCCATAGGTTTTGCAAATATACTCCAAGCATTGCCCTCTCTACAGCTGACTTGGACATTTTGACTTCGCTAGTAAGATCAATACTTGTTCATCACGTTTCGTTGCTATTTTTACTTAATAGTTATAAATATAGCTACAAATATTTTTAAAGTTCCAAAACTCATCTAATTCATTTTAATTCTTAAATTCCCTAGTGTAATATCAAGAGAAAGCAGTTTTCGTTCTTTAATAACCACAAATTGTCTAGTGTACAAAATTTGATTTAGATATGTTGTTTTTGTAATTGAAACGAAAATAATTGTCCGTACCGAATTCATAAGGGAATAACAAGATCGTGGAAGAATTGTATTACCTAATGTTTGTGTGCAGGTAGTTTATAAGTTACGAAGTCCGGACAGCATCTCCTACAGATCTGACTCTAAAATGAATAGCTTAAAGCATTTGTATTACAGACCAAGACAGCAAAGCAATTACATTATTTTGATAACATATTATCTAATACAACATTCAGCATTTTCCAATGCATAAAACCTTCAAAGTATTTCAGTAATAATAATAATTATTTATTTATTCCGGAAAGTATTTTACATGACTTGTTTGTGTTTGTTTTTTATTTATTGCTTCAAACTTTTATAAGTTTGTTTTGCTTGTAAGTTTTGCCTACATTGAAGAGATGGCGCTTATTTTTAAGTACAAAAAGATCACTAGAAAATATTCAAAGTGTCAATTAAGGTCTTTCACAACGGTAGTACGCAGTCCTCCGGCATGGGAAAGATGCAGGTTTGAATCTCGTATAAAACCTGAAACAAGTTGATATTTTTCTAGTAAATCTTATCTAGAGAAATTACATGTAATACTTAGATGCACAGTCAGACATACAGACGAAACCCGTTGATACAAATACACTAATAAGTTCTAATATTTTATACTTTAAATTTGAATTTCAGTTCAGGTTTCTCATACGTCGATTGGTGAACCGTGATTGTTCATTTATAACAGCCATAGAACAAGTTTGTCCATAAATTATAAACAACTTCTAAATTTAAACACGATTTATTTCCTATAAATACATATATACTATTCTAAAAAAGTTATGATTTCTATAAAAGAGACATGTCCGACCCAAAGGTCCCTAGAATGCTTGCAGCATTTCCACGTTGCACGGCAAGATCCTCTGCATCAGAAAAGCCCCGGAGCGGTAGTTTAATCCCCGGTCTACCAAACGCCTTCCTTATTCTTTGATAAATAAGTTTCCATCTTTATTCCATACTCCAGATGTTTCAACAGCAACTGGCACGAAAGAATAATTAGCTGCCAATAAACTGTATTTGTCTTTTTTCCGGCAGCCGTTTACCACATACAAGGGACTAAAAGTACAAACACAAACTTTAACAAAAACTTAAGTTTATATTTATTACTTATAAATATAAAATTTTATTTGAACAACACAATATTAATCACACACTGTTTAATTTTATGGTGTTGTTCAAATAATGTATGAAAATTAAAATTAAGTGTAATTGAAATACGTGCCTGCGAACAGTTGAGCCAATTAATGATTCAGTCCAAGTTTATTAGATCGCGCATCCCCCATTACAACTAGGGAGTGTAAGGACACTTTTGACATAGCTTAAGCGCATCAAGCTTGTAGCTTGATGAGTTTAAGCGTTTCATATCATATTTAGTTTTACAACATTTAATATGTAACCGGCAGAGTGAATTTGGGGCAGAATGCCAGTCATCATAAGATGCCACTGAGGTACCGGACCCGATAAATGACGGCTTGTCTAACCTTCCTTAGTTCAAATAGAATGGAGTGGGATTTTAATCATTTTTTTGCTTTCCGTATACAGTTTGATCCAACTTAAGATAGGATAGTTTGCATCTCAATGTATAGTTGCAATACTTTTTATATGATAAATACATATAGTTAAGACAGGACAACGTCTGTCGGAATAGCCAGTGATATATAAATTATGTTGTATCTTTTAAAAGCAAATATAAAAAAATCATCCTAATCTATCGACAAATGCCTATTAAAATGTTACAACACCAGAAGTGTGAGCAAGAGATCAGATAGATCTATAAGTGTGAGGGAGAGGTCTGATAAAAATTATCTATGATTTATACCGGTATTTTATATCAGTTTCCATGTTTTTCATGGTTCAAATATAGAATGTGTATGCGGATTGATGATGTCTATACAAACATAAAAAATGCGGAGGTATCTGTCTGTTTGTGATGCATTCTCGGTTTAATCTAACTAAAATAATTAAAACTACTAAAAAAATTACTAGAGATAGTGCTGCTTACAAAGGTCGCCCTGTATTGGTATTCATTCTGATATACTTCTACCGCCAAACAGGAGTGTTCGCATTGTTGTGCTCCGCTTTGAAGGATGAGGAAAACAGTGAAATTACAGGGTATTTTGACGTAATATCTTCAAAGTTTGCAACGCGGTAGTGATATCCTTGTGATGACGTGAGTCTGTATAGGCTAAGATAAAGGTTAATGTCACAATAACGTAACATAACCATATGCTTACTTGTCGATTTAGTCTAATAAATCGACAAGCAAGCCGCTGTGGTTTTAATTTGGTATTTGAATTGCCTGAAGACTAATTAAGTGCACGCCCTACGCTACTTGTGATCATAAATAAAATAAATCATTATTATTATATCATCTGTAGCACATCTACTGCTGGAAATAAGCCTCCCAAGCAGATTCCCAGTGGAATAGATAGTACGCGGCCTGCCTACCACGCAATCCTGCAAATAATTCTTTTCATGACAATTGTCTTAGGTTTTATAATACGATCCCGAGTTGTATTAATAATATATACAAGAAAAATTTAAACGTAAATTTATTTCTGCATTTTATTTTCGTATTGTATATCAAGACACACGACTGCTTGTTAGCCAAGTTCAAAAAAAGAACTAGCGACGCAGCAGCCGCGGCAGCCGCAAATAAGCACATCTTTAGACGAACCGTTTGAAGCTACTTTTTAGCCCTTAATAACTCAAAATCTATTTAATTTTAAAATCATGAAAATTGGTTATGAAAACCTTTTAGTTTAACAAGTATCCCAAATTTAACAAATACAGCGCATATAGTTATACAGATATTAACATCCAAAAGTTTTCATTTACTAATTAAACATATCTTATATTTGGCTAATTATCTTATCCTCTGTATGTTAAAAAAATAGTATTAGTATTTATTACTATCAAAACTAGCCAAGTCGAATCAAAAACTTTTATTTATCCTAATTTTTAAGCTTTGTGTTTCTTTTATTTTACAATACCATATGTTCTTATAAATAAATTTTAAGATTACCTACAAAATTTGGCACCCATTCAGATGTCAATTCTTTTGTCGGAAAAGTCGACATGCTTGGCCCTTTTTTTCACATCGATCTTTTTGATGGGTTTATATTAATTATAAAACTGTTTATGACTGAAATGAATGTAATTTTAACATTGTTTTTAACGGCAATGATCTGTTAGAGGTGTCCTTGACACCAACAGACAGATGTTAATGGAACCTTAAATACTTTAGACTGAGATATTTAAGATTTAATCGGCTTTTCCATAAACGTACTAGAGATTAAAACCTCCTTGTCAACATTGGCCGCTGCGCATGGTGTCACATGTTCCAAACTTATTTATATAATATATATATATATATATATATATATATATATATATATATATATATATATATATATATA
>JACJUM010004390.1:7141342-7196742 GCA_020976665.1 Heortia vitessoides
CGCAGAACTTCGCAACTAAAGTACGTCCTGCAAGACGTCACCGAGAGCGACATCCCGAGCGATCTCTGCGAACGGATTAACGAAGAGATGCGATACGAGATGGTAAGAACATGTAAATATCGAAGCCTGCACGATCTAAACAATTTATTTTTTCTTTTTGTTTCTTATAAGCGTAGAGTGTTGCGTATTTCAGGCGGCAGAAAAATAAGATGCAGGAGATATAGATCTGACACGTCAGTCGGCTCGGCCAAGTATTACGCGAAGATATTCAACGCATTAAAACAGTTATTCACTTTGCAGGCCCTAGCCGGCTCTAAATATAAAGGAAGATAGTTTTACGTCACAGAAGCAACCGCACGCTGTTTTTATACAATTTACATTATGTTTATAATATTATAATTAACGTTTTTGCCGATGTGCATCTATGTAATAAATTCGTCAGGTAGGTAAATAAGCTTCATGACGCATTATATTTGCTCTGTGTATATTTTGTTGTAATTATTTATGTACTGTAATAAAATTTGTTGCGAATTCATACGAAGTTTCGTTTTGCTGTTTACTGAACAGGATTTTAGCTATATTATGAACTTTATATTTATCTGTCGAATATAATTTAACAGTAAACATTAATGATGTCGGTACAGTTCAGCTTTAAAATATTATAATACTTTGTATTAATCTTACTACTGTTTACTGTGATAGTGCAGTCTGGTAGTTGATAGTGTAGCCTTAGTTGCGAAAGGTCAACACTATATTCTTGGATTTAAAAATCCAGGATTGTTGCGAAATAGTACTTTTCGAAGACTACAGTATTTAGGTTTTGCTAATATATTTTCCAAAACCTTTTCGAATTCTTTATCATCATATCAGCCGTAGAATTTCCACTGCTGGACATAGAACTTTTGTTTCAAAACTCGTGAGTTCAATCCTCACCTAAGACAAATTTTTATGTGATGAATATTTGTGTGTTTTCTGTATCTGAGTGTTAAATATGTATCCAAGAGTATTATTTATTATTCCTCTGTGTCCGATATCATTAAGCTACTTAAATTAGAGTCAGGTCAATTTGTACAAATACAAAATACAAAAATCAGTGATGTTTATAGTTAATTAAGAGTAGTAAATAGCTTGCAAAAGTTTCGATAAAAATTAATATGTCCTGTGAATTTATTTGAATCCCTTTTGATGGTTAATTTACAGAGAATGCTATAAACTCATGCAAACCAGTATCGCTCATTTACTTCTTAGAATAGTTTTAGCTTGCGTTTAGTTCACAATCATTCACAACTATGATTTACCTTAATTTTCCTCTTCTGAAAATTTGCCACCGCAAAAACACATTGTTGCACATTAAAATACACAGTTCATCACCATCATGACAGCTTATAATGCAGTAACGCGATGAAAATTCCCTTTTTTAATATATATACCGCCATCTGTCCGTTCCGGTACCTCAGTCACATTTTACGACACCTGGTATCGAGGAAGGTACTATTCTGTTCTACAGCCAAATGTATAAACAAATACACAGTTGGTAACAAACAAACTTAAGTCATACTGATAATGACATCGGCAAACTGATGTTCACATTAATCCTGTACTTATAGTACATGGTCAATGAAATCTAATCCAAACATGATCGTATAGAGCAGCTCAGATACAATAGTTTTGAAACTCCGACCAATTCATACGTCTATTAGTCAGCTTTGTTCTAATCAAGGCTCGCCTGCACATCGCACGACCAATTAAATATAATCTCGACTCCGGACACTGATAACGAGCTTGAGAGGCAGCACCCCTACACTAAATCCCGGAGGATATTAAATTATCCTCATAATAAATAAGTACCTACTGATTTTCAGTAGTCAAAGAAATTAAAATAAAAACAAATCCCTGGTGGTATATGTCTATCGTTTAGGGATAGCCTACAGTAACCATTTTTTATCCTCCTCAAAGCCTATGTATGCTTAGATCTTTAAACTACAGAACTGATTTTGATGCGATTTAAGAAGTTTAAATATATAATACATGCATAACATAGTAGAGAAACACTGATAATTTTAGAGGTTTCCAATGTAATAGCGTAAATAAGCATATTTATTTGCAAATAATTAAAAAAAAAAATAAGAAAGGCTAAACCTAACGAGCTAGATAAAAATAATGTACTTTAGTATTGTACACCAAAAAAAGTCCGTGAGTATATATGTTTATCTCTTAGAGATAACCTACACTAATCGTTATTTATTCTCGTTGCACTCGTGCGAAGCCGGGACGGGTCGCTAGTATAATTGTAAAATAGACATTAAACAGTCAGAACACATCACAAAGCCACCTATTTCATTGGACGTCCCCCAGCACGAGCGACCTCTATCTGTTTTGTTTGCAGACCACAGTTAGTTATTTGAGCGCTTAAAAAATCGTCGCTCCGACTGCGCTCTATAAATCCGGACGGACAATAAATTAAACTGCTCCACGTCGAGACTTTGCTGGCGATGTGCGAGTTATTTTAGTAGAGTCGCCGAGTCAAATCGACTCTACTCGCACTATATCAACACTTAGTTTCATTTTCTACTCGATAATTTGAAAGTCAGCGGTGCAAAGTAATGTATATTTTATTTTATTTTGATGCCTGCCTTGATCATACATTTTTGGGATAAACATTTGTGCTCGTTCTGTCTTTAAGTTCGAGTATGGTAATTTACCGTGTACCGTGGGGTATCGGCGGAGCAGAATAGTACCTCTCCTTATACCGAGTGTAGTAAGTGGTGACTGAGGTACCTCAACCGACAAATGGCGGTATATCAATGTATAAAAGTGCTGGTTTTTACTTATTGTAGCCCAAGTTTGAATTGAGCAAGTTTAAAGTGAGTATTTGGCCCTAAAAGACAAGGCCATCAAAAATTTATGAAGCAAAATCTCAAATCCTTTAATTATCCCCGAAAGCTAAAAAGTGTCAATCTTTGATTTCACTCTATATCTAAAAACTAAACAGTTTTGTTTGTTGAAATAAATATATATTTATGAATGAAATTACCAATTAATTCGAGTTATTCTTAACGGCTGCACATTTCCTCTGGAAACGCTATTAAGCTAATTATCATTCCGCGAAAAAGCGCTTCAAGCCACTTCTGCGGACGATTCTCTGACGCAAATGGACATTTATCTGTTTTTATTTCCCACTCCGGTTAGTTATTTGAGTTTAAAAAATCTTCTCTCGACGCTGCGCTATAAATCTACTGGGAGGCTATAAATTAGAAAGCTCTACGTCGACTCCACCTAGTTAAACGACACTAGACTTTGGAAAACAACATCTCTTAGGCTTATAGTATGGCTTTTTTTAGAAAACATTGTAAATATTGTTTTTTTTTAAACAAAAGAATACAATGTTAATTTTTGGTTTGTTGACATACATGAATGAGCAGGATGAACATCACGTACAAATACTCGTACATATATAAAAAAAATATTTTTAAACTAAAACAATAATGTATATTTTTGTTGTAATCATTAATTTTTATATTTATACCGAATACCCTTAACAACGTTGTTTACAATAAATGTAGCAATAACACAAAGTACTTAGAAACGGGCATAATCTTAGCCGGGCAGAGCTAATCAAGCAAATGGGCGAGTAAATAAATAGTGGTCGTAAATAACAGAATTGTCTCTGCTATCAAACAGCTAAAAGGAATATATTTCACGATCGGCTTTGTTTCTCCTAATGAACCGACTTGTGGAAGCATCCATCAAGGCGTCGACGGACGGACAGATCGAAAATAATTGTGACCCATTTTCCCTATAGATCTATTAATTTCTCTTCGTTAACAGCCTGCCGCCTTCGCTTTCACGGCTAGGAATAACTTGACAGCAATTTGATTGGACATTTTTAAATGGTAATTTGATTGTATAATAGGTTCTGATTCGATTTTTGGCTTCTCCGCGAGGTTCATACAGAAGCGAATCTGAAATATTATTATCCCAGGAAAATAAACATTTTCTGTAGTCGTGCCATTTTCTGTTGTCTATGGCCGAATTAAATAATAAAATGATATAGTAAAATACGTGCGGATATTTGTAAGAATTCAGGCTTTCTCTTATGTTAATTTTTATTCAAAATATTATATACATGTCATTTAGTAAGTTATAATTTTTACTGTTTGAGAAAATCCATAGATAGTCTTAGGCAGACAAAGCAACAGATGTATAAAAATCTGAAAAAAAAATTAAATTAATTGCGCAGTTAAGGATTAATGACCATTGCGAAATTGTGACCGGCTTTCATTTAATTATTTATTTTTTGTATATTTTCTCGCTATAAAATCAAACGAGGAGTAAAAAGTTTTAGCACATTTCAGAATAAAGGCTAGTAGATTTCAACCAATCAATATTTTAAGACACGAGATATTACTATATGGTAAATACACATTTAGACAACAAACAATGCGTATAACATTTGCAAACAAACAAGTGGGTTTCACACTAGATACCTTCACTATTCATTAAGAATTATCGAGACATTTACAAGACTATAACAGTCTTAGAACAACAAGTCTCAAACAATAAAATTAAATGAAGCAATTAAATAAAATTGATGTTTACTTCATTCAGTCTGAAACAGTAGATAGCTGCGATAGATGCCGCTTATGAAGTGGTAGAAGCAAATCAAATAATACTGTCTCGCCGGCTGCAGATCTTCACTAATTAATCCGCTACTCTATTAATTAGGAGTTTTTCTGCGTCGCCGCAGATTACGGCCCCCGGAGCCGGTAATTGCCTTCAAGCTATATACTGCTTTATGTTTTTCATTGTGCATGTACATTGCTTCGTACATATCGTAATATTTATACTTTATTTGTTGTAATAGATGCTGTATATTAACACGGTTTTCAATTATGGTCACCTGAAACCTTGTATGAAAGGGGAAATTTCATACAAAAATATTTGAAATAAAATGACACTATCTCATACTTTACTAGCTTTGAGCCATGTTACGGATATCATACAAAAGAGGTCATCAACATCATTATACCTGCCATTAGAAGACCACTGCTGGACATAAGCCTCTCCAAAAATGAGGTTTTTTGGCCATAATTGCCGCGCTGGGCAAGCATTGACAATCGCAGAGCGCAGATATCGCGATGGAGATACTGCTGCCTATCCCCGCCCTGAGCATTTGAGCTGCACTGTTTCTGATGAATATACCGCCGTCTGTCGGGTCTGTTACCTTAGTCGCCTTTAATGACATCTGGTGCAATGGAAGGTAGTATTCTATTCTGGCGGTACCTCATGACAAAAGAGGTATAACCAATATATTATAAAATAGATATAAACCAACCACGACCTACCCAAGACAGGGACACACAAATGCACCGGCAATTACGGTGAGTAATTCTTTTTTTTGGGCGAAACAAACACTAGTTTACTCAGACGGCACTAGAGGGTTAGGCCAGGTCTCTTATTAATTAACGACTCTTTGGCCGAGTGAATTCGCGTATACTGCAATGTTTGCGCGAGTCCGACTGCTATCACTCAAGGGCGCCTCTCAGGCCGGCCCTCAGCCTGAGTGGCCATCGTTGGGATATTAACAAAAAGAGGACTGAGTGAGGCCGCACTAGTGCGGGTCGGTATTCGCTTAGGAGGCAGGGACAGTATGTGCTCGAGGGTTTTTTTTAATACCAGGTCGATAAATAAATATACAGTAACAGTAAGCCTCACCGCAGCCTAAAGACGCTCGTAATATTACTAGCGAATTACCAATCTTGTGACTTGAAGATATTATGTCACATTACTCATTGAATTCACTGCCTCTCCCTTCAAGCAGAAGCATTGCAATGCAAACACTGCTATTTGGCGGTAGAAATAGGTGCAAGTGATATCTACCTTATAAAGGTAAAGGGCGAAAGGTATTTATATAATTGATATTATTGGACGGGTCGTGGAGAATGTGTCGTATTCTGTGATCATAAACATAAACGTATTTTCGGGTAGTGTACTTACTCGCTTGAACAATGGGTCCGTATTATTGGACGCCATCGAAATAACGAAGGGTCAATTCTTTAATGAACTCACGTATCGAAGGGTTATCTAAATCGCGGTGTAGATTGTCATACCGGAATTTCCGGATAAACCACAAGGTACCGGTTGCAATTCGAAAGAAACGATTCTGTATTATCTGAAAAGATGTTTACAATGTCTGAGCCGCATGAACCGCGAACACTATGCTCGCGTACGTCATAGAGATGATGAGGGAATCCCGAAGTTTAAAAAAGTTTAATTCGTTTTAAAAAAGTTAACAACAGTGCAATTATGTTTACTTATATACATAGAAATAATTTAAAAAATATTTTTTTTAATTTAACCTGGTACAGAGATTCTAATGTTAAATATATATTAATTAATATTCAAAATAAAAATTATAATATACTTAATATAATAAAATAAAATCACACGACATCTCATAATTTGATCTAACTCTAGTATCTGGTGTAAGTGGCATAAAGATTGGATATCATAGGAATCACAAATACAATACTTAGACACATTAAAACAACACCCGGACACAGAATAAACACAAATTCATTATATTAATATTAGCTTTGGGTGGGGATCAATCCCACGACCATTGGCGCACAGGATATGATTACTACCATCTACGCCATTGGGTCTATAATATTAAAAAATATATATAAAAGAACACGTGTAATCCTCTGTTAGGAATTTCACAACATGACGCCATGAGCAACATTAGTATGGTTTTTGTTTTAGTAAAATTACCTCTCAAATTTATAGATTTTTTTTTCATACTCAGACCTCTTCGAGAAAGGTTGATTTTTGCCTGCAATTGCCCCGATAGGCAGGTTTGATAGCAATCGTAGAGCGTTTCTTTGCCCGTCCTCATATGCATTTGACCTGATAATTTCGAATGGATACACCGCCATGTGCCACAGAGTAAGCAAATACTATTCAACTTTTCCGTTATCCCACGGCACTTAATCTCCATTTTAATATTTATTTAGGAAAATTACCAAAATTAGTGTATAAAGAATGCTTTTTTAATAATGTTTTATTCTTCTGAAATACCGTCGTCCTCTTGTCTACACTTAGACAGGCAGTCTCTCTTCGTGTCAAACCTATTCAGGTTGCCTCCACAGCCTCCGTACAGGAAGGTCTTGCAATTATTTTCGTTCACGTCATAGTAGTACCTTCAATAAATATTATTTAAAAATCAATACTAATAAAATAATCATCACGAGTGTCAATAATCAAGAGGAATCTTATAATTGTTTTTATGTTAGTGATAATCAGACATGATATTATTATTGCCAACTATTCGTCCACACTCGCTTCGCTACGATTAAATCATGACATGACATCTTACGAAACGTTTAATTATCTTCTTCATATTTTGCATCTTTTTATATACATAGTATATATATACCTAACCTAAAATTTATCGTAGAAATCCAAATTAGATAATTCTTTAGTTTTTATGTTCATTATTGTCAGAAACAGGTTTGTACGTAATCGGGAAATTTATAATGAAGAAATGTAAGTATTTAATGTTAGCATGATAAGATTGTTTATATGTTAGAGACCCAATAACGAACTAAAATTCCTACTAATACCAACAGGATAAACTATGTATCAGCACTAAGTCGGGGCGGGCTTCTAGATTTATTTGTACCCGTAAAGGAGATACCAGCAAATATACCTATATATTATATATATATAGAATAATACCTCCGTCTGTATCAGGTGTCTTAAGAGGCGACTAAGGTACCAGAATCGATAGGTCTATCCATCCGAATCCGTGTAGCATAAATGCACAGGGCGGGGATGGGCAGCAGTATCCGATGCAATCCGACTTCTGACTGTTTTCCCTTTCTTGGGGAAGCCTATGTCCAACAGTGGATTTCCATGACCCATAGGAAACAAATATTTATGGTTTTATCGTGAACAAAAAAAAACAGAACATGTGCCGGGTGTCTTATTGGTATTTTATTTACCACCAAAATACATATCCACTATTCAACTATTTTATAGTGATTATACTATCAAACTATTCGGAATATATACATTAATAAATAATTTAAACTTAATTTGACACTAGTCTAATTCATAAAATTATGCGGGCAAAAATAAAATTCGAAGTGTCTATGTGTAAGGTATTAGCTGTGAGGTACCGGCAGAATAGAATAGTTCTTTCCCTTGTACCAGATATTTTAAGAGGCGACTAAGGTACCAGAACCGACAGATGGTGGTAAATCCATTCAAAACAGTGTAGCTCAAATGCACAGGGTGGGGATGGACAGCAGCATCCCCGTCGCGATCGCATCCGCGTCCCTGCACGCTTGCTTAACGCGACAATAATGCACAAAATTCCCCCTTTCTTAGAAAGGCCTATAATCAGGAGTGGATTTTCAATGGCTGTAATGATGAATGTGTAATAGCAGCTTCACACATAATGCATAAGAAAGTGATACATACCGAACGTAAAACAAAAATAAACCTTAAAATATTCGTCCACCTGTGTGTGCATACGGCACCTGCCTCTGTAACGTCGGAACCGATTTTAACGATTTTAACTAGTTGCTGATAAAAGAATTCAGAGATTATTTAAACTCATTAAATTATATACATAACAAATAAATGAGTAACAATAAAACAATCAGCCTCTGACATCATGCTATTAGCAAAGTGCTAAAACGTTTTACTCTTTGCATGCTCTCTTCACTGACACTGCGCTATTTAATATTTCATGATACATTGATTGAAAAAGGCACCACGAACTCACTTGCATCGATTCAAACTATTAATAATGAAACGAGACATCATATCGGTACGTGTCGCACGTGATTCTATCGAAACTCCACACATCAATGGTGGCGACCACAACATGTGCTCGTTTCAACACCTCTGCGGTTACCCCTAATGGATTTCGGGTGTTCTGCATCAGAATACATAATGCTATCCTCTTTAGCATTGTCCTCATTAAATAAGGACGTGTGGTCGCAAAAGGGCAGGCTGAAATATTTATTTTAATTCTTTGATTAAAGAGATGCCTACACTTTTATTAAAGGCAGTTAATAATGATAATAATCTTTATTATTCACAAGTTAGTAAATTAAATTTGGTCTTGAATTTGCCAAATTTGCCTTACCTACCTTTTGTCAATCAACATGTGAACTGAACAACTCGATGGCTATCATCAGATCAGCCGTTGGACGTCCTAATATTGGGCATAGGCCTTCCCAACAGAGGGGAAATTTTGCCCATAATTTTGCCCCGCTGGGCAATTTTCACGACAGGGATGCTGCTGCCCATCCCTGCCCTGTGCATATCAACTACATTATTTCGGATGCATCTAAATCGCCTCTTACATACATATTTGTATAAATAAACGCAAAAAATACATATGATATAAGAAAAAATATATAAAATAACGTACATCAGAAATAGTTAATTTACAGGTTTCAAGTAGTTTCCTTGTTTCTGATAAATGTACCACAAGAATCCTTTCTTCAGTACCACAACGATGTGTATTAATAGGTAATACATATACTAATATGTCTTTACTCACTTGTCAAACATAGCCCAGCACATCCCGACGTCAGGTTGTACCGAACAAAAGTCTAAATTTTCTATGCGATTAACAGACGTGTATGTTGCACCTACGACATACAAATTATTAAAATAAATATTGTACTGACAAAGCCAGGACAATGTACCTATGCATATCCATGCATTTCTACAGTATATGACAATTAGTACTTGGGCATTCCAATATTGACTGATACGTTGGCACTGTATTAGTACAAGGGAAATGAAACCAGAAAGACGGTAGCAATTTTAGATACCCGACCACAAACTCAACTCGGATGGAAGAACTTGGGTTTTTAGAAAGTAGGTCTTGGGGTGTTTTCTGTTGAAGCACAATGATGAAGTCTTTACAGGTGATAGCATCAATAGATTTTCCTAAATCCAAAAACTTAGAGGTTATTAGCCATTTTAACCCTTTATCTGTGTGATCGACACTTGAGTCACATCATATCAATTGTAATATGTTTGACTTAAAAATATCCTATTAATACCGGATGTTAGTGACACACACACAAATTTGTCAAACTCAAGGCATAGTATAGTAGTAATTATGGATAGGCTTAATATTTTTCAGTAATGGTTACATAATTTTCACATTGACATTAAATAAAAAATCAATTAACATATTCACCGTATGTAGAGTAATTTGAAAGATGAAAAATTAAGGTAACAGAAGAAAACGACAATGTACATACCTTTGCAATATCGCTCGCACTCCACAATGGAATTAAATCTATTCTTGTTACCTTGGCAACCAGTATAAGAAAATTTAGTGCATCGATCTAGTTGCGCGTCATAGTAATACCTATAAGAATTGAAATACAATTATTATTATCGGATTTGGCCTTGAAAATTAAGAGAGAGAATATCGTCGCCACTCAGACTAACCATATCCAATGTGGCAACTTACTTGTGGCCTCGGCAAGCCTCCTTTAACAATGAAGGAGGCAGTTTACCTCCACAAAGATTCGAAATTCACTAGTACATACTTATATCGCGAAAGGAGGTTACGCTACTATTTACTTTTCGCGCAATAAACAAGGTGATTAATTTTTAAAGATATTTTGTTTTAATATAACACACAGTAAATACTTTTCAAGTGTGAGGTTACAACAATGAAGTGATTATTTTTGACTTTTTTTACACAGAACGAACTAAAATATTTTACTTATTTTCTAATTAAATACAACAAATTTTATATTAAACGGACATAATATGTACCACGTAGGTACTGCTTTCTCCAGCGCTAAAATCTCCGCCAAAGCAGTCCAGCTAAAAGGTTCGTCTATAATAAATCTCGAAAGCAAAATCGTCACAGATTCTTAAGTTACCTAGCCACATTTCTGGAACAGGTACCCGTCTTCGGCTGAAGATGACACCAATAATCCCAAGACCAGGGGTTAGAACGACCTTAAATCATATTTCAAATTCAACTTATTTAAATATTAATTATTGCATTGGGAAAATTATTGTAAAACAATTTAGATATAAATGAATTACTTTATACGATGAAGTCGTACAAGAAATCTATTTGTAGTGGTAAACTGATTTGAACAATACCCATCTTGCGCCTCATCTCTTTAACTGTAGTGAGAAACAAGTCAAGTGATGGGACTGTGCTTTCTCCAGAGTTCTGTTGGACATATATCCTTCTGTGCTCATACGTCGGCCTTGGACTCGTGCCGTCGAATACTTTAGCTGTAGACCTGCTAAATACATCATCGGCCCTCGAAATCCCTAAAACACAAAACACCAGCACACACACAGACTCGTGGCGCTTTCTCATTTCGAAAACACAAAATGTATCGTAAATTCTGTTCACCGTTATAACTGGCCGCAGTAAACGATAAAAACAAAGGTGAACAAAATTTATATTGTCATAAAAATTATTATCGCGCATGCAAACATGTCCGTTGGATATTGCGCGGACTGTACAACAAAAACCGATCCACCATTTAAATCACCACTCGAGTTATGGGTCTATTAAAATCGAAATCGTTTTGTGTGCCATTCGTGTTAAACCTCATTTAGCTTATAATAAACATACATTTATACACTCTGTTGTATTCTATATAGGCATATATATACAAAGAACCGTTTCTGACCGTTCTAACACCACACAGCTAAAGCCTCTCATGGATTTGGAAGGCAGATTCTTACATTGGAGGCTTCCGCTAAGAAATAGTTTTCTTTAAATTCACATAAAGGGACAGCTGTAGGCTGTAGACTTGAGAAAAGAATTGACAGAATTGTTAATCGAAACTAATTTGTATAATTAAACTAAACTGGTTGTCGTCCGGTTGTCAAAATTCGACAGTTATTCATTAAGTTTGGTAAAAATTGCTCCTTTAGTTACATTTATTTTTATTAGACTAGGTTGAAATTCTTACCGCATAATAGTAATTAAATAGCCTATAGATGCTCCATAATCAATATCAAAAAGTTATCAGTAGCGCATTGGCAACTTTGTGACTTGAAGATACTATATCACATTACCCATCTTTTGTATGGAGTCTACCTCATGAGAGAAAAAACAATGAGATGATATAATTAAAGTGTGTGCAATGGTTATTTTAGATATTTATATTTATTTCTATTACATTTTGTACAAATGCAATTGCTTGCATACATTTCATCTCCACATTAAATTTAACCATGTCAAAGGTCACGTTCATCCGTTTGCGTTATTTCCTTAAAGTGGGATACAAATGTTCCGCTTCATGTATTAATATATACACTTATACGTAGTAGGTAGTACTTACTACATTTGCACCTTATAAATCGGTGGTTATCCCTAAAACACGATCACTTAAAATTCTGAAATTCTTAGTTATTTTCAATTTAATAGGATCAATTATAGGATCAGGTGCAATTGGTTTTTACATTTTGAGAATTTTCCCCCATTAGTACCACTTGGGAAAACGTGGTGACGACACAGAACACTATAGCCTATACGAGCCTTGCCGCATTCGAGCGATGCTATTTGTAATTGATACAAATGTTTGGTTCCAGCACCTTCTTACAACACAGAGAGAGGTATGATACATACATATATACATAAATGTATTTCCGGACGTTCTTTAATACGTCTTATACCTGTTTAAGGTATGTTCGCCTAGGTCATTTAATGCCAACTCTACCGCTCTATATTTTTATGCAGTCATTCTACTTTCATCCATGTCAGCATACCTTTCTCTATTGGGGTCACAACATCATATAGAAAGAAAGTAGATATCTACTGTATTCCGCTTTTTTATAATTACTTGATTTATATCAGATTATTTTGTACACCCTACATAAGTCACAGTCTAATGATATAGTTGAGTATATATCACAAGCGAATATCTCCTAAAACTTATGTCCCAAACCAAACCACACCCTGTCCTGCGGGACGTGCGGCTTTGTCCAGCGTACCGCTATAAACCACTAATTAGTACCCCACTTACCGAAACTAAGTTTGCACCAGTGATCTACACCGATTCACGCTCATTACATTAAGTAGAAAATTAATAAATTTCAATTTAGTTAGTTACATTGAAGACAACTTAACAATGTCATTAATGTTGTAAGTAAATCTTAAACTATTTCAAATGTTTAAATCGAAATAAAACTGTGTATTTCATCTTTACAGTAATTATAATGATTCTCAAATTAATATTTCTTTATCTTTCTCTTTCTCAAATTAGAATTCTTACAGTTGTAATGACCGGACCAGTACAACTATAGGTATTCTTAAAAAATGACTGAAAACTTATAAAAGGGTATGTCTCACACGTCCTTTAACAATACATTTTTAATAAGCCATAAATAATGACCATTAAATTTACATGGAATCCGCTAAATTAATTGGATACAACTAGCTTGGAACTGTAAAAAAAGTAAGTGGTTATAAGTGGGTATAAACTCAACAAAAACAGAACTAAATAAGTTTATAAAGTACTGTAGGCGGTCTAATCACATGTAGCAATTTCTTGCAGTAAACTTGTAGGTGATAAAAGGTGTTTATTTTAATAGAACTGACTTCAAGCTAGAGTCGTCAGATGTCAATTCCAGAGGTCCAACAACTCTTTTCCCTACCGTCTCTGCATGACCCTGCAGGGATCGGTGCGGGACCAAAGGCTATTACTTCAGAGAGCCTTTGAGGCTGGACTTCCGCTCGAGTGGCCGTCGTTACGGACAATTCATTCATTGATTGCAAATGAAGACTGAGTAAGCACTGCAGCGCTAGTGTTGTCGGTATTCGCTCGAGAGACAGATGCACACGCTGACGATCCTACCAAAAGTTCATGTGTGAAGTTTTTGATAATGGATTGCCAGTAAGAAGGCAACTGTGAACATTTATATGCTATCGGACGGGTAGTCGAAAACATGTAGGGATGTCTGATGACGGAAAAAAGTGAAAGAAATTAAAAGGTTGTTAGGTTTAGTTGGTGTAAAAGTAGTTAATATACATATAATTATATATTAAATCATATCTATAATTAAAGTTAATGTTACTTCAACGTCATTTTAAATACAGACAAGTACTTTATCTTATGTTCATAGGTAAGTACATTTACGTTTATGTTTATTCCCCTGGCGAAAGGTTAAGGTATACCATGAATGGACCATCATGACATCAGCTGTAGGACGTCCGATGCTAGACATAGGCCCGTCCAAATGATTTCGAATAAGACTAAATGAGGCACGATCTTGCGATTTACTCAGATCGTCTGTCCACCTTGTGGGTTGACGTCCGACGCTGCACTTACTGGTACTTGGTCTCTATTCTAGAACCTTACGCCTCATATCATACTTATGGGTCACAATACAATAACTTGTTTTAGTTGACCTGATCTAACGATAGGACCGATGATATTATAAAACTGTCTAATATTATTATCTAGAATTGTAGTAACAGTAAAAAATACGCTACAATTTAAGTGTAAGAGTAATATTTTAATTAACTTTACGTGTACGAAAATATCAGTAACAGATTCGCCGATATTCAATAATCCTGTCATATATACATCGTCAGATTTTACAATCCCGAATATTTAAAATATTTCGGTATTTACCACGATCAATGCTGACACAAAAACTGACACTACACCATCCGATGCGCAATCAAACAGCATTTTGGCGAAAACGCAGTTCTGTATTTAGAACGTTCAATTACGCCAGCGCAATATTGTACTAGAGCACGATAATGATTTTCCAGTTACCGCACAATGCAGCGTTGATCGCGCACAGCTGTTTACTGATCTAATGGGGTTTTCAATTTGCATACAAATTCCAAGAGATAGCATGCGGGTCGGATGCCGGACTAGACCCCGAGCTCAGAATTATCGGTTCACATCCCTAACGACAAGCGTTCTGCTTGGGCGGGACCAAATTCCGTATTTCTCACATATTTGACTCGATAGATGACTGGCCGTAACACACAACAATTAGTCCGCTTATCAAAGAGTTTACATTAAATGAATAATACTAATATATATACAACATCTCATACATTGACCTGACTCCGAGGTAAGTCGTTTAAAGCAGTGTGTTATTGAAATCGGACAACTGAGGAATAACAAATATAATTTGAACTGAAATACATTTTAACCGCCCAGCACAGAACAAGTGCAAACATCATCATATAAATGTTTGTCCTGGGTGGGGATCGAACCCACGACCCTTGGAGCATAATATAGGATATAAGGCCCGTCAAGTAATTTGACAAACAAAATGTCATAATACATATAGTGAACACATTTTATATTTTCAATAATGTTACAAGAAAACCTTCTAATAAGTCGCCAAGAAATTTTAAATGTCTTTGGATTATCCAAGTTATAAAATTATACTGCCTTATTTATTACATAACAATTTAAAGATAACAGTAAATTCCAAATCCATCGAGTACTGATAATATCTGGTGATCAAATGATGTTCGTTTTCCACAGCAGTATACATATTGTTCAGCAGAGCGGGTTGAATGCGCCCCCAATCAGATTACTGCTAACGACTCGCCATTCTGTAACGCAATCTGTGATAGTATTCTCTCTTGTAGGCCGATTCCCATTGCATATATGGTACATGCTGAACGCGTTACAGACCAATGTCAGATATATAAAAAGACAATATAAATGCTCAATAGCTCACAATATCCTAGCCGAAAGTTAAATTTACCGTAGGGTACTATAGTATGGTAAGCTAGTATATACCTACTGCGTATCAGGTGTCATAATGCCTACTTATCATCATCATAGCAGCCGTGAAACGTCCACTGCTGACATAGGCCTCCCCAAAAAAAGGAGTTCATCATATCAGCTACAGAAAGTCCACTGTTGGACATTGGCCTTCCCAAGATAGGGGGTTACTTGCCCATAAATGCCGCACAGAGCCGGCGTGTTGACAATCGCAGAACACAGCTTCGCGACGAGGATGCTGCTGCCCATCACCGCTGTGTAGTATTTAAGTTGATCTGTTTCGGATGGATTTACCGCTATCTGTCAGTTACGGTACTATAGTCGCTTCTTACGACACCTGGTACAGAGAGAGGTGATATTCTACTAGGTACTAACTTGAAAATAAGATTGCAAGACAATTCCCGTAGCATTATAGAAACTATAATGATTCCCCTGTTACCATTTCAGTTGTGGAACGCTAACGATATCTGCTGTTCAAATGGCGTTCGGTTTGCATAGCAGTGTCCGCATCGTTCAGCAGATCGGGCGGTCGAATGCGCCCCGAATCAGATTACCGCTAACGACTCGCCATTCTGTAGCGCAATCTATTGCATTCCCGCCTTAAGTCCGATAACGTGCATATAGAGTACTATGCAAACTATGCACGTAAAGGAAATTGGAATCCAAATACGGTATAAAACTCAAGATAGCTTGCGAGAACTGGTTAAAGGATAATTTTATATTCGGAACAGATTTGCTATTACTAAGTATGACTTTTTCATACTTAAAAACAGCAAATCTGTTCCGGTCTGTTCCGCGGCGATTGAAATTTGGGTTGTGGTATGAGATCATATTTTGCTTTATTAAATACATTTGGGTTTTGAAAACGGTAATTCATTTGTTTTTTTCCTCATATTTTTTTTTTTAGTGTTGCTTATTACCGCACAATGGAAGACACTAAATATCGGTTAATACGAGTACGAGTTCTATCGTGACAACAGCACTGCAGCAACGCTGCAACCGCAACGAAGTATTAATGATGAGTACGGCGCTGGTGTCGCAAAAGACAGCGCGGTACGTTTTTGATTTCAACGTTTTCGTTCTGGAAATTTCGACCTTCAGAAACAACTCCGCGGACAGCTGAAGACCAAAGTTCAAAATCAAGAATTAAAGGCTATTGTGAAAGCGTATCCACCACAAAGCACAAAGATAGCTGCTGGCTTCGGGAAGCCAAATCATACCCTAAACGAAAATTGACTCAGAAAAAAAAAATACTTAAGATTTATATATTATTGTGGACTAGCGCTGGTGTCGTTCATTGCAGCTTTCTAAAATCTGGCCAAACGATTACGATCTACTGTCAGCAAATAAACCATAAAGGAAAATCTAGCTGCTAAACAACCGAGATAGGTAAATCGTTCTAAGCCAATGCAGATTCATGACAACGCAATTTCACACACCGCACAACAGACAACTACTTACTAAGTTACATGAGTTACAATTGGAATGTCAGCGACATCCACCGTACTCTCCAGACCTTGCTCCAACAGTTTACCATTTTTGCCGGAAATTTGGACAATGGAAAAAATTCAACTCGGAGGTGGTAGTCTAAACCGCCTTCAAGTTGATTCTCGCCCCCTATAGTTTTTTTTTTAGTAAAGGGATCAATGGACTACCTATGAGATAGCAAGAGCGTATAGATGCGTACTTTGATCAATTAATTATATTTTATAAAAAAAAATGGCTTTATATTCCTCCCGTATAAAACGCCAAATTCATATGTGAGGATCTAATATTTCTGCGGCGGTATTTGTGTCATACTGTATACAAGAATCACTCAATTATATTCCAAACAGACATATATAACGGTACCGTCCTTGCAAACGTACTGAAATACCTTTTTCATTAGCACACAAATTCCTGGACTAGAATTTAGCGAGCATTTCCGAGAGCCGTGCGAATGCCGGATCGGATTACTGCTAACAACGCATTCTGCGCCGCGGCTGCCACATTCTGTCGCCTGTTCTGAACCGATAAACTGAGGGCTGATGGTAAAGGAAACTTTGTCTTAAAATTTTATCGTTATTCAATATTTACTAATTCTTATTTTACCAACAACGTATTTATTCAATTATTTGCACTTTATTTATCTATATAGCAACAGATCAAAAGTGGACGAGTGATATAGGCTATTTGTAGGCTAAACCAACTACTTCTATTTCGTTCCGCTTACAACCATTAAATGAGCGGCCCTCTCCTCTCACAGTTTCATCCACTGGGTTTACAATAAGAATGCAGTTCACTCTATCCAGTTCATCCTGAAGATTGTCCATTTACATTTTGACTGGCCTGGTGGCGTTAATGGTATTTATCTTTTGCGCCAAGGATCGAAGGTTCGTGCCCCACTCAGGAAAAATATTTATATTATGAATATTTATGTTTGTTCTGTGCCTAGGTATTATTGTACTTAAGTATTATATTTGTGATTACACTGTTGTCTGATGTCCGCAACATAAGTGTTTTAAGCATTGATGTTGTGTGCATTATTTACTGCTCAGAATCAGTCTGCAATTTAAACACTTAAATCACCAATATTTTAAAGAATGTTGTAATGTTAGCAACTTCAATTGTTAATATTTTAACCGAGTGAAAATCAAGTGAGACTTTTAAAAATTGTACTGTAATCCACTTCATGCTTACTTTTCCTTGAGTAAAAATCTGAATTCAGTTGATTGCTTTGAAAGTTAATTTTATCTACGATAGAATATGGCAACGTCCCAATTATATTTCAATCCTATATAGATGCATAATTCGCAGACCTTGTGGCCTAATTCGTATTCATTTGCATGTAAATTCCCGAACTAGGATCGGAGGACGGATGCCGCCCGTGCTCCGCTCCGCAGCACAATCCGTTCTAATAAACTGCCTCTAGGTATTAGGTCAATAGCAGATAGCGCTGATAATTAAACACGTAAAGGTTGCAATAAATGATAAACTTATCTACTCTGTACTTGCGACACAGACTAGAACTTCTTTTAAAGGCCCCCTTGGTGCCGATGGTAGATCCTGTCTTGTGCGCCAAAGGTTGGGTTTAATCCCCTCTTACACCCCACAGAAGAAATATTTACAGAATAAATGTAGGTATATGATAATGTAATGCAATGTATTAATTTTATATCTGGATGTTATTGTGTTAGATTTGTAATATCCCTGTTGTTTAATATCCTTATCACAAGTGCTTACCTTCAAGTAGGCGCGTGGTCATTTGTAACTTAAGTAGTCGCGCGTAACCTAATAGACCTATGGAACATTTAAGAAAAATAAAACATTTATTAATCAACATTTTTATTTTTATTAATAATTTGGAACATTATTTATTGTCTTCGACATAAATTTGTCAAGAAAAACTTTAAATTTAGACAATAACTAAGAAATAAAATAAAAAAACTTAACTTAACTCTTCTTTCAACAAAAATCTAGTGCAGGAACAAAAAACCATAATTTTAATTATAAGTGTCTAGTGACTAAACAAAAATACAATTTTAAAATAATTTGGCATCATGAGATCAATCAATTCAAGTAATCATCGTCCTAGGTTTAGTTATCTTCCTTATCGGAACCTTCGCCTTGGTAACATTCATTGCAAATGTAGGTAGTGTGGCTTCGACAAATATTTCGGAGGCACGATGTGCACTGCGTCTTTGTTTGCCTCCTTTTTTTTGATGGGCATATTTTACAGACTCCCCTGTATGTCGTGCTGGAACTAGTATTAGCTTCATTACTAGTATTCTCAACATCTACATTCAAGAATTCTCTTATATTCCTTTTTAGCTGTCTGGGAAGGTTCACAATCGAAGATCTTCTTTGGACATACTCTTTTATAAGCTCCATGCCCAATTTACGTAAATATTTTCGCCTTTTCCGTATGGTAACTTTATTTGCCCTCAATATTACCATTGAATTGATTCCAGCTATGTCCAAAAGACGAAAAAACAGTGTCAGCGGCCATCTCTTATTCTTCCTTGAAGTAGTTATACATTTTAACTTTTTTGTCGACTTCATCGACGCCGCCTTTCGTTTTATTGTAAAAAGTTACTATGCTTGGCTTGCGTTTTTCTTCCGTACTTTCATCAATTTCAGCAGCACAATGAAGTGATGATATAAGTACCACAGATCTTTTT
Source organism: Heortia vitessoides (assembly GCA_020976665.1). NCBI lineage: Eukaryota > Metazoa > Arthropoda > Insecta > Lepidoptera > Crambidae > Heortia > Heortia vitessoides. The sequence continues at coordinate 7,161,282 of JACJUM010004390.1, forward strand.
TTTTGGGCACGTACGACACCAAAGTAGCCGTGTCAGAAAATCCAAATTGACTGGAATATTCAGGTAACTTTTTGTCTATAAAACATGGAGGAATTTCTCTCTTGTTCTTGCGCATGGTGCCCACAACAGAAATCTTATGATTTTTGGCTAAATCCTCTACCCAAGGAACACTAGTGTACCAATTGTCAACCGTTAGATTTCGTCCTGTGCCAGAAATTGGTACAATTAGCCTCTTCACTACGTCTGCTGCAGCATTACTAAACTGGTAAGGACCTTCTGGCTGCTTCCCGGCATAAAGCTCAATATTGAGGACATAAAACGTAGAAGCGTCAACAAGTGGATATAGCTTTATTCCGTATTTGTGGCGCTTAGATTTCATATACTGTCTAAAGGGACATTTGCCTCTAAAACCCGTCATCAATTCATCAATAACAACATCTGGTCCCACAGAAAAAGGTAAAAGACAGTTTTGTGTAAATGTTTGTAAAACATCTCTTATTGGTGCAGCTTTATCCAAACTACGACGAGATGCTCGTGTGGCTGCATCGTCAAACCGCAAAGAATTCAAAAGAAATCTTACTCTCTTCTGTGACATCGTAGTAGGAAAAATATGTACACCTGTCCCATCAGTACTATATAAATCGTCCATATTTCCGTGTGACATCCGCAATGTTCCTGCAATATACAATAACCCCAATAGCGCTCGAATTTCTACAGCATCAGTTGGTTTGCAGTCACGAGGTCTATCATATGATGTTATTTTTTTTTGTATGAATTCGTTGATATGTATAACAATTTTTTCAATAATTTCCTCAGAAATAAATAACTTCCAGGCTTGAATAAACGTTGTCACTCCTACGCAATTTCTACGAGGACCCGAATCTTCTGTGAGAATATTTTGAGCTTGGCGTCTCACTCTATTATTGTTCGATTTTTTCCACTTTGTTGTTTTATCACGTCCCATAAAACATGACGTTATTTCCGAGAGTGGCAAATCCTCTTCATCTGAATCCGAGCTGCTTAATTCTTGGTCCTAATTGACCCTTGGTCACTGATTTCTGACCCGCTCTCTTCATCTTCTTGAAGTATTTCGTCGAGTATAGCACTAGGTGTCAAGGGCCTTAACCCTCGGCGACTCATTTTATAAAAAAAAACTCTTAATCTGTCAACACTTTAAGATATTATAAAAAACAAAACTCGGCGTTCATAGTCGCGCGTAACCTTTTCGACTACGGGCGCGCGTAGTCGATTCGACGCCTGCGCCGTGACTAAAACAATTGCGCAACATGCGGTAACGGGAGCGCCGGGAGAGGAGGTACGCTCTTTATTTCGCAGGTATTGAAACTATGACAAGCTACTCGGGACATGAAATACCTACGATGAGAATTATAAATAATATCAGCGAAAGTATATTGAATGCGGTCGAATCGACTACGCGCGACTACTTAAAGGTATTTAACTTTAATAAATGAAGCGGTCACCAGCTTATTGTTTCCAGATATCACCAGCTCCCAAAAGTTTAATTAAGTCTCGAATACAAAAGTAGGTACCTATTAATTAATTAGAGTAATAATGGCCCAAATTTTAATACGTGTCCTGTGGGAGCCTGAAAACGTTCTAGGAGTAACTCATACTTAAAAATAGATGTGAAAATTTATAAGGATGGATGTATATGCAAAAACTATATTAAGTATTTTAATAAAACTTCAGTTCGAACATGAGGACATCATCTTAGTAATAAATACTCAGATTATGCCAATAAATTATTTCTTTATATTTTTAATAATGCCCCCGTCGTGGTTTCACTCTCGTAGTTCCCGTACCAGTGAGAATAATAAATAATTAAAAACTAACCTTAGTTGCTCCTTATAACATTAGCTATCTGCCAGTGAAGTCCAGCCGTTATAACAGTCCAACCGTTTCAGAATTTACCTGAGGTTGAGGTGACTTGCCAGTATTATTAAAAAATAGAAAAGTACCGGTTCTATAAATACAAGGCGTTAATAAATATGTAGGTTACGTATTTTTTCTAAATGATACATATAAATTATTTCCAGAAAACCGATAAGTCCACGAAGCTTTCTAATACAGATAAAATTCCACGAAAATAGAGTATGTAATAGCCCTAGTTTTTCATTTTGCTCCCCGCTCCGAACGGGCGGAATTACGGGGATCGGCCTTGAAACATTAAATAAAATTGATTGTCATTATGGCTATTGGTTCGAAACCTTTCTCTACTGTCCTAAATTGTTCGTACATAGGTACTTTTTTAAAAGTCAACTAATATTTCATCCGACAAAAGGGCTTTTGTCGGCAGGTTTAGCCGCAAATAAGGCATACACTCATTTGCAAAAAAAACGGGCACCTAAGCAATGAACCATTTCAAGTGTTACTATTGGTTTGTTTGATAATTATAGGTAGTTTTACTTTCACAATTTTGTAAATTAATAAGCAAATAATCGTTAACGTCAGTATTATCATAGCATTTTGATAAAAATTATGGGTTTTAATGCTAAAGTTCCCTAGTAGTGTATGCTCGCCAGTGGTGCATATGCTCATAAACTAAAAGTTAACATAGATTTTTGTTTGTTTTTACTTTAATAAAGTAAAAGCAGATAAATGTTTAGTATTGAGTGTGACCCCCTCTAGCTGAAATCACAGCTTGAATTCGTTTGGGTATGCTAGCGAGGATATCCCGAATACTTGCTTGCGGAATACGTTCCCACTCCGCGGTAATCACATTTTACAGCTCTCTGATGGTCTGCGGAGCGGGTTGTACTGACCTCACGCGTCGTTTCAGAACGTACCAGACATGCTCTATAGGTCGGGACTTCGAGCTGGCCAATCAAAACGACGAAATGCCGACCTCTTGCACATACGCTTCCACATCGCCAGACCGGTGGGCACGAGCGTTGTCGTCCATAAAAATTGAGTCTTCGCCTAAAGCGGCCAATGCGGGTTGTGCATGAGGAATTAGAACTTCCGTTATGTATCGATTTCCAGTCAGTGAGCCGTTTTTAATAAAGACTAACTAGAATTAATTCCTGCCCAAAACATAACAGAGCTCCCCCCATAAGGTGTGATTCCTTCAAAACAAGCCTCTGCAAAGCGCTCTCCTCGTCTTCGTAGTACCCGCCGACGTCGATCTTCACCGAACAGAGATATCCTGGCTTCATCAGCTTTAGAACAATACCCTATTCCAGATTTCTTGAGTCCATGAGTCACAATTTCGAGCAAACCTAAGCCTGGCAACTCTGTGCTCACGGAGTAACTTAGGGCCGCAGGCCAGGTGATGACTGCGTATATTAGCCGCAAGAAGCCTCCTCCTGACCGTCCATAGCATATTTCATCATAGCATATTAGCGTCCATATGCATATTTCTTACTTCTTTGAGGTTATTCTTAAGGTCCACATACGAAGACTTGCGATTTCTCAATGCGCGACTCACAAGAAAACGATCATCCCGTGGTTAGGTACATGGTTTTCTTTCAGAACCAGGCCTTCTCTCGACGGAACCGGTGTCTTGATGCTGCCAGGTTGTTTGAACCACACTTAGCCTCTGAGCCACAAAGCATTGGCTGCAACCCTCTTCGAGCAGCGCAACAATTTTGGTAGCTTTTATCACTTTCTCTAACATTATCGAGACAGCTAAACAGCAAAATATTAAGCTTTGACAATTAAGAATACGAAATAAATTCATAAAAATTTGCTAAAAGTTATGAAAACCGAAAGTTATAAAAATAAATATTATCTTTTGGAACTTCGCACCAACAATGTAGGATAAAAAGTGGTTTAATGTAAAAACGAGCATCAAACGAAAATTTGATTTAGAACGCACTGTTTTAAACACCACGGCATTTTAAAAACCGACCAGTAACATGTACAAATGATTGAAATCATTTTGTTACCGTATTTTTTAGAGAAGAATTAAAATCAAAACCGCCCGTTTTTTTTGCAAATGAGTGTATAAAACCTACAAATATGAAATTAGGCATGAAGATAGATAGAACTGTAATGAGATAATTATTTTATTTTTAAATCGAGAAAAGAAAACAGACCGGTTTCCTGAAAGATGCCATATAAAGTCATACATTGTCGAATTCGCGGTCGGCAAGCTAGTTTTATATGAGAAAAGGCCATGAATATAATGGAGAAAACTTTACAATTATGCAATCGTACCAAATGTTTATTGTTCTATCAAATTTATTGAATAACGAACATTTAATTTTCTTCATAGGTACTATACGAGTCTGAAAATAAGTTCTATCTACGTAAGTTAGTTAAACATGTACAGAAATAAATAAAAAATACTTTACTAAATAAACAACGAAAATTACAAAGGGGACTAACTCATTAAAAGGTAAATTTTAGTTATAAATGATTTCCAGAAAACCGATAACTCTTGGGAAGCTTTTTAATGTAGGTAGAATAACAGAGAGCTGGATTAATTGCTATAGTTTTTCATTTTGCTCACCGCCGCTCCGGTCGAGCGGGATTACCGGGGATCGGGACTGCGACGTTAATAATTGATCGTCATTATGGCTATGGTGCAGCCAATAGCTGCTCTTGGATTATTTAAGTACCGTTAAATTAATATTACATTTGAAATAATGGCTTAGTAGTATTACAGAACTACGGCTTTTGGGTATTACGTGCAATATAAATGCGGGATCAAGTTAGATTTAAGTCTTATAGGGGTATTTTTGTTGAATGGTCTTTATGGCAATGAACATCATCACCACACTTCGAAACACTAAGTTAATAAAACTAAGTTGCGTCGGTATAGGTTGTCGGATGCGAAGGCGCATTCGGTGGTGTTTATACACAGGCAGGCATATTTTTAAATGAGTATTTGTCTAGTATTTTGTCTGGATTTTAAAATTGTATTTAGATATATTTGTGATTCATCTGTTGTCTGATATCAGTAACCTAAGCACTAAGCGACTTTTCATGAAGTATGAGATTTTTTTTTTGTTGGCATATTAATGTCAACATCCAACATTCATTTAAAGAACCAAATTGGTTTACACAAAAAAAAATTACAGGACACTCGTTAAAAATTAAACTAGAAAACACTTAGAAAGATCCCAAACAATTGTAGAAACCTCTATTACTTGAATCTGTAACAAATAGCATTGCTACAGATATTTATTACGAACATGTTAAGGTCTCAAGCTTTATATAGACCTAGTTAAATACATCAAACTGTACTTACCTGTATTAACTAAAACCCCCATAATAACACTTATCACCAGATGTAATCAGTATCCAGGAATCTCTTTATCACTTCGTCACCAGGAATCAATAAATCATTTATTCCTTTTAAATTCCACATTCTATAAGGTAGGTATAAATAGGAATTTAAGTGTTAGCACAACAATATCAGTAATTTCAGATGATGTTATTAGAAAATCTAATTTTTATGAAATGTACTACTTATCTTATTGACTTCTAAATGTAAACCGTTGAAACGATATTACATTAACATGTTTCTATAGACTGCAATTAATGTCCTTCAAGAATTGTTGCGCGATAGAAATCGCCTATTCCTTGACGGATAAAATCACAGAAAAAACCTGTCTGTAGATTTTAAAACGATGCAACGGATTATGACGCGGTTTTTTCAAAGATAGAATGATTCAAGGGGAAGCTTTATATATAATACATGTATAATATAGAAGAGAAACACTGGTAATTTCAGAAATCTCTAATGCCATATATCTATCTTTTATAACTCACAATAATCGTTTATCTTAATTGCACCCATGCGCAGCCGTGACGCAATCGTAGAAAATAAAGTAAACGTAAATTTTCCTTCAATTATCAAGAAACTAAATAAGAATTTTTCATTTTAAACTGCTAGAATTCTATTATGTCTAGAAAACTATAAACGAATGAAGATTCGTGAAAAAAAATAGGAAATGTATGCTATACCTACCTAAAAATTAAATGGAAATAAATATTAATACAATCTACAATCACTTACCATTTTCTCACATGATCGATATTGCTGTCTATAAAAATAAATCAGGTCTATTGCGGTTTGCTGTAACACCGTTCAGCGAACGTAACTGGTTGCTACATCTGTATTCTTATTACGTAAGGGTGTGCCTCCGTGCAAAACAAACGAAATTAAACAAATATAGGATTATATTCAGTGAAACATTCAAATCCAACATAACAAACATTGGAGCACATTCCAATAGTTTGTACAAGCAATACAGGCTCGCCGATATGCACGCGAGATCTTTATTATCAATCTACAAATAATCCCATTTGCCATATTATTGTTTCGGCATGTATTCTAAGCCACTATGATTCTATGATCCTCTCAAATTACCTCAAACCTGGTTAATGTTATATCGCAACCAACACACAATGTTAAATAAAATATTTAAAAAAAACTACGCCGTTTACCTTGTGAAAAGCTACACGCGTAAGACAATGTCAATCAATAATAAGATACGTGCGAAGTGAGAACTAAAAAGGGTGTAAATTAAATTAAGCATTATCATTTCCGATTACTAAAAATGTCTTAAAACGTCTAAGGCATCTTTACGAAAACTTAATGTATTTTTTTCTTAATTTATTACATCATATATATACATAATTTCGACATAATCATTTATTAATAACGTAACATCGTTTCTGGCAGGTCAAGTAAAAAAATTAAATAGTAACAAATACATGTTTGGATGTTGATAGGGGCTTTCAGCCAGAATTAACATATTATTATTTTTTTACAGTTTTTTACGAATTAATACAGTGCTAGTTACTTATTATGTGCAGTTAAACATCGTGTACACTCGAGGCCGCCCGTCCAACTCCGGCCACTCTTCTCTCTCACGCAAAAAGTAGACAGAAGTACAAGCGAGACGGATGCATTTATGAACATCAACGTACAATCACACCGTCCAGCTGGCGACACCGCCTCAAATATACACTAGTGTTTTGGCAATTCGACAAGCATTAAAACATTTTTATACTATAATATCTATACACTTCAATAAATCCTATAAAAGTGGTTACATTGGTGTATTTAGAATATCGGTCAGTAAAGGCATATTGGCGCAGGACTCGCCAGGCACTATGACAGGTCTCCTGCTAATTGTTCTATTATTGCTTCGAATATCGAGCTCGTCTCCAATTATCCGCGAGGCAAAGACAAGAGATAGTTGAGAAAAATAAGCGCAGTTCTACATGATTTGTAGACACCTAACGAGGCACGCGAAAGTGCGACTATGTACAAGCATCACTAATATTTACTATCACAATCATATTCATTGACAATTTCTTTGAAATTAAACATTGTTTTAGACGTTTGCAATTGAGAAATTATTAAAATTTGATTACAACAAAATAAGTTAATACAATTCAAAGTAACGAAATCGATTATAGGAAAATCTATACTAACCATTTATTCACACGTTTTATATGCTACGTAATAAAAAAGTTATAATGAAAATGCAACAACTCGACATATGAGAAAGACACTTACTAGAAATAGAGTAGTAAAAATATATGTGCAAATTAACTACACACTCGTGATATATTAAAGGAAAACAGCTAAACAAGCGTAGTCGGAAACTTCCATTAACACATTTTCGCTATACTATATACCTTTGTAAAAAACCTTCTATTACAAAAATTCCTCCCGATCTAGATAAAATCTAATTGGTAAGTCTATGGAAATCTGTTATCGTTTATATCTATATTTCTCTGTTTGCATTACGATTATCAAGCCTCACGCAAAAGCTTTTAACGAATAGGAGGCACACAATTTGACTATACAAAATATTCTCACTGCCACAATATATTTCTCATACAAATCCATATCTAAATAATGCTGTATACTCTGTTAATAACAAACGTTTAATTTTGCCGAATCACCAAAAACTGGGAACCAGGCCGCCGAGAGCATCGACCTTAAAGGCCTCTCCCAGAGGCCAGGTTCGTTCATATACATTGAGAAAATAACAGAAATTTTGCTAACGGGTTTCAAGGAGACCACAACAAGATTTAAACATTGGAAATGCTAAAAGGCGTTACAAACAACAAATTGACGCAGTCACAACATAACTGACCAAGAAAACTAGGTACGAAGTTTGAAATATGCTGTACGGGATTCGCTGGTGTTAATACTATAATATTGGTGTTGCCAACTCTCCAAGACTTCCGAGGAGCGCCTTTAGCGAGACCCGATAAAGATACTCATACTATTGGTATATTATATAAGCTATGTATAGAGTTACAAATGGTTTGAAACATTTCTCTAGTAGGACTACACTGGGGCCAATCGTATCGCACGTCCACACCACGTATTCACTACGGAACAAATGCTTGCAGAGCGTAAACATTAAGTGCTATATCAATTACCAACAATAAAATATTTGATTGTCAACATCTTTGTTCACTAGTGAATATGCGGCATTATGTCTATCGGGTTCGTCCACTACAGTTCGAAGCATGGTAAAGGAAGTCAAATATTGGTGTTTGCAGTGTATTTATATGTATTATCATAAGTGTAAGTTAATGCTATTTAACGTCCACGCGGTAGTAACGTTACGTTCGGCCGACGTCCACTTGCGTAATTTATTCCCAATTTAAGTACCACAAATTGCACACCTTTAATCGAGCGCTATAGAAAACTATTTAATAGTAATTAGTTACTTTATCATATAAATACAGTACGGACAACTATTCTATTTCGATTAAGGCTTCTGATGTACCTAGGTTCAACATTAACTGTGGTCAGAGAGTTCAGGTTTGGTTCAAATTCTCAATGATAAGATTTATATAAATACTTCGTTAACCTAATACAATACTTAGTGAAATTTATTAAGAGCTTAGTTCTGCTTTAGGTTCAGTTCATATTCTCAATTAATTACACGAATTATTACATAGGTCTAATACCGTATAGCATAAGTCAACTGAAGGAAGAGACTTGGGATCATTATTAGTACAGAAGATAAAAACATAGAATGAAAAATCAACACGATAAAAATAGTTATTCAACTAGTAGTATTTCGTCTAGTACTAGTAGAGTACTTCGTCTCAATATCAAATTGGTAATATTACTATTACTGTTGAGACAAAATCTTGTGAAAATAAAAACAAACATAATCCCAATAAGTCTTAAATCAATAAAATCCATAATTTTAATTGCATCCCAAGAAACTCATGCATCATATTTAGTATTAGATAGATTACACGGTCAATAATTTCATTATTCTATACTCATAAATTTCGGATTTATTCCTTGAAATTTTTATCGCTTAGAAAACATCGTGATAGACCGAAGACGTTATTAAACGTGTAACCTCAATCGAGTCGAGGAGTTAATTCAAACCCGCTACCTCGGAACGGCTGTATAAAGGTGTCGTAATTTGCGGTCCGCCTGACATGACTCACCCTGTGGGCGTTAATACTTTTTGTAGGTATGACGTCATCGGTAAGCCATTTATCGATTTTGATAGCGTCTCTGTCAGCTGATTGTGAGAATTAATAGGTTTATAGTTTTTTTTTTATTAGTTACGCGTGCGCGGCATTTACGTACAAAAGATAACTTGTTTGACGATTCGTAATTGAGTGCCTCTTCGATCTGCAGGCAGGGAGCGAGAACAGATCGCGGTATATTTTTCATCGTAACATCCTAAGAGTAAAGGACTCGGCACAGTCGTCTCAGCGAACATTTTAAATATCCGTTACATTTCGAAACCGCAATGCAATTCAAGAAAATCTCAACAACGTTTTCACGGACAAAACACACGAATGCAGCTTCTACACAAATAAAAATACACAATCGTTAAAAATTGAATTTAAACTACTTAGCTAAAGTCATGACAGGCCGTTAATACAGAGATATAGGACGCAAGCTTCAAGAACCAGCGCCCCTCGAAGGAGTCCGAGGAGTCGGCCCCGTTTTGCCGGAAGTGACGTCACTAGCGCGGGGTGGCGGGTCGGGGCGGGGCGGAGCGGAGCGGGCTCAGTTGTAGATCTTGATGGCCTTCTCGAGGTAGTTGACGCGCGAGCGTTTCGGCGTCTTGTTTATGTGCTCCAGGCCGAGCCACGGCCTCCCGCCCGTCGCGTCTGGCAACGAGAGGTCTTCGTTAAATTATAGCACGCCTCCTTTTGTGGGCGGGGACGATACGCAAAGTAGAAGCGTTCGGTATTCATTTCATGGATAGCAAAATGTGATCTCGAAAAATGCCTCGTTTATATGGTTGTAGAGAAAAATTCAGCAACACAGGCATAAAAAGTGTTATAGAGAAGTTGATACTCACTCGCGTTACTACTTGGCCTGAAGTCGTATATATTTATTGTCGCTCCTTCACTTATGTAATTAGGTCTGCCGTTCGTCACTATAGCAAAATTGTACTGAAAAGAAAATTAAATTGTATTAATATTTAATTATAATATGAATGGTACGATTTTAGATCAAAGTGTATCGATCCCAGCAACCAAGCATTATAAGCCTCTTAAAATGCTCCTAATAGCATGGTTCAATTTGAATTGTTCAATTTGAATTTAAATTCATAAATGGCTTGTTACAAACTGAAACTGACCTTTTTTTATTCATATTTATACTGATATTATAAATAAACAAGCCCAATAGCACAAATGATAGTGGCCTTGTGCACCGGGTCGTGGGTTCAATCACCACACAGAACAAATATTATAATGATGAATATTTGTGATTGTTCCATGTCTTGGTGTTAAATATGTATTTTAGTATTGTACTTGTGACTCACCTTTTCCCACTCTTTGTCTGGTATGTCGAGTTTCTTCTGCAGGCGGTCCTTAACGGCCTGGAAAGGCTCATTGTGTTTGACGCGCGTGTAGAACGGGATGCCGAATGTCGCGTACACCTGCTTGTGGAAGTGCGCGCACGGCACCAACATCTCGTCCTCCTGATAAACCCAATACTAGGTGAGCACATCTAATAGGGCAATTAAATGATAACAAACTATTATACATACAATATTATACGTGCTGAAAACTTCCGTCTCAATGTTATTTGATAATAAATTTTGCACTCTATCTACTTAGCTGTGTCTCAAATTACCTCATTATATTAAGACGCCATGCGCGTTTCTTTCGAAATGAGCTGCAACTTATTAGTTGTTATTTATTCCTACACACATAGGCCGCGGGTAAATGTTTTTTTTTATTAGACAAACATACTATACAGATATTATATACAATCACCTGTAACTGAACTTCGTCCTTCGGCACCTCTTCTATTCTGTAGAGTCTCGGTGGCGTAATGGTGACCTGGTCGAGTGTCAGTTCAGGGTCGGGCCCTGGCAACACTTTGTGACACGACACTTCCACGATCCTTAACCTGAAAAGACGGATTAATATTATAAACTAGATATCTTTATGCTAGCTTATATAATCCACTGGTATATTTAGAAATACCAATGATCATAGCAAATTTACTTAATACACAACATACTATTGTAGAGAAAGAATTTCTCTAAAAATATGTATATGCGCTATATTTTGACTGTGACTAAAAAAAATATTATTATAATGTGCCGTGAGTTACAGAGTATAATAGTACCTTCCCCGGGAATGTAAGAGGCAACTAAGGTACCCGAACCGACAGGTGGCGGTATAACCATCCGAAACAGTCTAGCTCAAATGCACAGGGCGGGAATAGGCAACAACATTCCTGTCGCGGAAGCTACGCTCAGAGATTGCCAACACGCTTGCCCAACGCGGCGATTGTGGGCAACATTTCCCTTTTCTTGGGGAGACCTATGTCCAACAGTGGACTGTCAAGGGCTGATATGTTGATGATGATGATGATGATAATATATGTATATTTATTTATTAACACAAACAGAAGTTTTTTATTCTTATGTATGGTCTGATTTCCATAAGTATAGTAGCATATTTATAGTAACTAACCGCTTGGATCCTTCCGGCGACATTTCCACTACTTTAGCTGCTTCTTCTAAAATATCCGTAACTTTACCACCTTTGTTAGGATATAAAATTAATTCCTTATCTTCTTTGTAGTTAGGGCCAACCTGTAACATAAAATAATTTTTTTACGAAAAATATTACAAGTGCATAGAAAATGCATTGTATTTTATTATTGCATAAATGAATAAACTTACCCATAAACATTTGAACTGTTTCTTGTTATCCAATTCATTAACTTTAATTGATAATATCTGATAGAACAATTTTTTCGGGCACTTTGGTTTACAGTACACTAACAAGTCCTTAAGTATTCCGTCGTAAGAGTATCTGAGGGCTAATCCTGGTGTGTCCTTGTAACTACAACAATACAGACAGAAATTATTATTCTATATCAGTATGTATGATATTAAATTGAAGTCGTTTCAACTGTACAGTCTATATCACTGCCCAGAGAGACCAGTGTCATTAGAAATATAGTACATTCGTAGTAACCTGACATGCTTAAGCGCTAATTAAGAATACATGGTTAAGAGACTAAATAATTAAAATAGAATAAGAGGAAACTTGTAATGTAAATTACGAATAAAATATATGTTTATTATTAATTACCTAAACACAATGACAACTACTGAAACCCCATAGAGACATACCCTATGGAAAGGGTTTTATAAAACTGGCAAGTAATTGAAACTTTTAGACACATTAAAATTGCTCAAATAGATAGACTTAAATAGAATAGACAAAAAAAATAGAAAAATGTATTAGTTGGTAACCTTAATACCATATTAATGAAGAAGCCATAACTTTGGGTCTATATATATATATATATATATATATATATATATATTACATCCCACTAAAATGCTAATGAGAAATACAATTCACTACATCCGAATTCATATAACAAAACGCTGACTACCAAAACATTTCTAGTGTACAGTAGAGTGCAGATATATATCCTAAACAAATTAAATTCGAAACATCATTAATACTTACTTTTGACACTTGAAGAACTGTATTAAGTAGGGGTCCACGTTGAGGTGTTGCCCCACAGCCCTCGCCATCTGGTCGTAGCGCATCTGCATTGACAACTCCATTGTGAATCTGGAATATTATCAAAGAAATGTAGAAATGTTTATTACAGTCCCAAAATCCGGCGTAACAAAATTCTATTTAGTTTTGTATAAGGAATAATGCCCCTCAGTTCTATATTCAGGTTAACAACATGGACCTTTTTATTCAAAGTACTAGGTTTACTAAGCCCTGTGATGTCACCATTCAAAATCAATATAATTCATTATTAATAACAAATATGTAAAACACCCATGCGAAAATAATTTATGACTTATGACCGTTAATTATGACCGTTTAGTATTTATTACCGTTTAGGTCTCGCCAGGTAGGGCATTCATTACAAACTTCTTCTCGCCGTGTGCTAAAAGTGACGTGTAAGTAAGCCGAAGAAATAAACTCACCCCGGATCATTTGGCAGAGTCTTGTCCACAAACTGCACCTCCACCTTGTAAAAGATGTACTTGAAGTAGTCCTGGCACGTGGGCAGCTCAAGCTCCTCGTGACGGTGGTCCGCACGCTCGAACACGATGATGTCGCCGTCCATCAGCTCGTCCAATACCTGGCCACGTGCACACGACTCAGTCCAAGGGGAATCTACCTCTAAGCGCGCTTTCGCACGCTTTACGGATCAACTAAGGTATTGTCTAATTCCAGTATTTTCAAAGAATGAACAGTTAAGAATTGTTAAAGAAACTTCTTCCTAACAATTTTTAATTGTACAATGCTTGGTAGATATATTTAGTGCCAAGTCTGCTCATTATTATAGTAAAAATATTAAAATAAAAATACGTTACTAAAAGCAAAGAACATCTGACTTTATGAAATCATACCTTACCATATACACTACCTGGTCTTGGTTAATATAACTTGAAATTAAACAGACATATAGATTGCATATAAAATCTTGAAAGTTCTTCAAATTAATCAGTAATCAATTCAAATAAACTGATTAAACTGTTTTTTTTTAAACTACAAACATTTATATTATAAAAATATACACAAAATATTTACAATAGTGAAGTATGATATAGCACAACTGATAAATAATACCTTTTCCAGAGGATCGTTGTAATTATTGATCTTCTCCACAAAGTCTGGCTTGATTTCTTCATAGAGCACGAGGGGTGTGTCCGGAGGGAAACCTGAATACATTATTACATTTTTGTTATTCAGTGTCACTACCAAATACTGTCTAGACTGATCTTTTAGTCTGTCACGAGGACGAAGATATTTTATAAATATTTACAAAGCTTTGTTGTGGTCATTCCTTACAAGAAGGTCTCCCCCTTTGCCAGGTGTCTTCAGAGGTGACTACAGAGGGTGGTAGTACGTTCACGTACATAGCTCAAATGCAACAAGACTATAGGCAGTATTCTCGTCGCGACGCTTTGCGATTGCTACTGCCCAGAGCGGCAACATTCCCCTTTCTGGGAAGGCCTATGTCCTATGCATGTGACAAACGAAAGTATCTAAAAGAACTTTTGCAAAATGATCCTGTGCGCTAGTGTTCCGTGACAAATAGTAGAAGAACTTGTAAATAATCATATGAATTTACATATTAGGTACCAATATATACCCCTATATACAACTAGATAAAGACTGCATCAAATCAAAATAATACATTTCTCACACTTCTAGACAACTATAACTGGGTAATATGACATAATATGTTAAGTCCCTAGGTTGACAATGCGCTAGCTAAGGATATCCTTATGATATTACGAGCGTGTTTAGGTTGCGGTGACGCCTTACTATCACGCGAACTGAGCTTGTAAAAAAATTAAAATTTGTGACAAAAATTAAGGTAATTTACCAGCACGCTTGTTGAGTATCGGTATGAGGTCTGCGGGCTTGCTAGCGATGGGTAGGTAATGGTGGCCGCAGTAGTGTATACGCTTCTGCTTAGGGTCGTAATACTTGAAGAATAGAGCAACGTCGTTCTCTTTATCAAAGTTGGGTAATGCAGTCAGACCAGAGTCAGGGGGTAGCATCTCAAGGAATATGTTCCACGGATTCATGTTTTCGGAGACGTCTGCCACTGTCTTGTGTTGGTCGTTGACAATGTCTAGGCAGGTCGGTCTGCAAGTCTGGGAACAAATATTATCGCTGTAAATATTCAGTCGTTACATACGAGCACTGCAAAACTGGCATTTTAAATTCCACGATGGAGAATAAACAGTAATCTTTATACTTCCAATCTATATACCTAAATGTGTATAAGATATACATGAGAAATCAAACTACATACAAATTAATAGATCTTTTAATCTACAATTGATATACCTTTCGAAAAAACTTCATCGACCTATACGAACCTGATTAGAGCGCGCGCTAAACGGCCACGGGCGCAGCTGTTTGAGCGAGTAGCGGAAGTTCTCCGCAAGCATCTCCATGAGCTCGGCGACGGTGGCCTGCTTGCGCACGCGGAACACGCGGTAGTGCGCGCGCTCGGGGTCGTACAGGTCGTTGCCCTGGTGACCGTCGAACGCCTCCTCCAGTACGACGTTGACGTTCATGTACAGGTGCGCCTCGTTGCGCTCCTTGCGACGGATCTGAGAAAAAGTTCATTATGTAAAAGAAACGGAGTTAATTGCGTGTAAATTCAGTGTTTTATTTTAAAGGAAAAACGATTAAAATTATCATTCTTCTAAAATCGGTATAAAAATTGTCTAAACATATGTACGGCATCTGCATTTACAAGGATACATCAAATGACTATTTTTTCTTGCATTCTGTTTTGATACTGTTATCATGATTTGTGAAAAACATATGACAAAGCATGCATGTTTTTAGTGGACTAATAAACTAAAACTATACTTGGTATCTGTAATTCGTTTGCACTTGAAACGCGTCCATATTAATTTGGTGACGGATACATTACAATTCAGGTTAGCTACTTACAGTTTCAATTCTTTTTTCTTCGGCAAGCCTTTCACTAAGTTCTGTGGGTATATCTGCCTGGGTCACTTCTTGTAACACTGTCTTTAATTGGGAATCCCTAAAAAAAAACACCAAGATATAACACAATAAACCTTAAAGCTTCCTTATCGTTCTACTGCATCGCATCAATTCTTTCATAGGTGTACCGACCTGATGTAAACCAACATATACGCATTGGTGCAGTGCCGCACGGTGAGCGCCATGTCTTCATCGTGCCCACCGTAGTTGTACTCGATGGCCTCCTGCTTCGTGCAACGGGAAACTACGTCGTCGTCGAATTTACACCACTAGAATAAACGCAATACTGTTTATATAGAATTATTTAAAAAAATCTATATATAATACTTGATGCGTGAACTACTGTTCTCTTGCAGAAGAATACTGCGCAAGGAGAGCGACTTCCAAATTATTATAGGGTATGCAGAAAGTTTAAACATAACTTATATGCTACTTTCAAACTAAAAAAAAGAAACATACCATTCAACCACTCAGCGATTACTTGGAATACATAAAAATCTTATTGAATGAATTTATTAAATATATCAAAATCTGATACGCAAAAGACCGGGAGCCGAAAAGTAAAGTAAAAAGAACGCACCTTCCCGTCCCCTTTAGGGTTGATGAAGACCACGTAGTGCCCGCCGTGGTTGTCACCAGAGTGCACGAGTACCGCGTGCAGCGTGTAGTCAGCCGGCGTCTCCGGCTTCTCTTGCAGATACGCGTCCAGGTTGATGTGCTCGTAGAACTCGAAACTGGATATTGAACATTTTAATGTATCCGCCTTAAGACTTGCTGCTGTAGACGTAACTTACCAAATAATAGTGGTAACATCATGAGGTAAAACTCATACATAGGTCATTACCTGCTTTATTACCTTACTCTCACCTATTTCTACCGATAAACAGCTCTACAACTCTACATCCAAAATTAAATTATAACACAGGATAACTAAAGGATAAAAAAATATTCATGATAAGCGAGAAAAGTGACGCATCAAGCGCCGTAGAGGGGAAGCCGCCACCATTTTGTCATATTCTGCTGCATATCGAGATTTGCAATTGCTATAACTTTTGACACGGAGAAGCTACGTTATTTGTTTAAGTTTTCATTGTACTTACATAAATGTATTCACAAACAACACTAGGCCGTGTCCCTGACACAGCCCCAACCCATCTTTTAGTCATATCTTTAGGTAAAATATTGGATATGCACATACCGGTCGTTAAATTTGACAGAGCTGTCAGTGATGGGATCGTACTGGAACCGCATAAGGTGTAGGTGCAGTACGGGCGGGAACGTGGCGAAGATCACGCCCTTCTCCGCTTCCTGCAGCCCGTGCTCTCCCGCATCGTACTTGTTCTCGCCGTCGAGTGTCTCAGTGCTGATGTAGTCCTTGAACGACTCGTCGACTAGAATTAACAATGGGAGACTTTGCTATATTTATTGTATATAAACTAAATAGAACTAACTTAAATAGACTAAACGATTCAGTTTATAAAAACATACAGTATCAAAACATATCGTCGTTTAAGTTCTAACACTACGTAAGTCAGTAACACTTTGTACAATTGCGAAAACATTGTTCACGTTTCATAAAATCTTTTTAAAACTAATGGCTTGTGCATTTAGTTGGTGCAAAATAGATTTCGTTTAAAAAATACACGGTATAAAACGTTTACTGCCGCGTTAGAAATATCGTGTTATCATTGGGCTTAATAATTAAGTTGCCAACTTTAATTACGCGGTGTAAGAACTTATGCGACGATATCGATAATAATAAATCTGGAAATGTATCACGACTGTAAACATAACGAAATATTTATATATTAAATACATACATAAATACATCACGCCTGTGTCCCATTGGGGTAGGCAGAGACTATGGATCTCCACTTGTTACAATCTTGGCGTACCTATCTCGCTTTCCTTACCCGCATTAGTCCTTTCATACACGCTCGTTTATTCTTGGTACTTCTGACCTGGCCCTTCTTTAATACCTCTTCTAAGGTAGAAGATTTATTTTAGGTTAAGATGTTCGCCTAAGTCGTCCTATACCAACTCTTCCAT
This sequence comes from Heortia vitessoides, assembly GCA_020976665.1. Taxonomy (NCBI): domain Eukaryota; kingdom Metazoa; phylum Arthropoda; class Insecta; order Lepidoptera; family Crambidae; genus Heortia; species Heortia vitessoides. The sequence goes on from JACJUM010004390.1 coordinate 7,179,297, forward strand.
TCACTTTCGCTCTATTGTGCAGTCATTCTAATTTCTTTAATTATTTCAACATGTCCAACTATATCATTATCTATCTATATTAAATATATATGTATATATTAAACACGTAAATAGCACATTTGGTCGGCCTAAATACGATAAACTTAAAAACTAAAAATAGTATAACATACCGCACCCTTAGATATACAACAACTACAAAATTTCAATACTGTAATTTTATATAGACCTTTCGAAATATATGTTCTTCCTACTCATTTCTCGATTCTCATACTTATTCGGAACGAAAATATTTCTAGACACGTTGTCTGCGATTTCTAGAATTGTGAAAAATTTATTATTTCGAGTTAATACAGTCTCTCTACCTAGAAGTGCGATTTATTAGTATATAATTGAGAAGATACAACAATACGAAGGTGGAGGATCTTAGGCCCTGGTGCAATATAATAGTAACATTGATAGACATTAATTATTAGGTTCAAAAAAATTAAATATTTCTCCATTCAGGATAATTATATCGTTGTCATCTAGGTTGTAAAGAACCCTTTTACATAGGGTTTTTTTATAATTTTTATGAAATAATATTTACCGTTGAGTTAAACAGAACATGTATATAGCATTAGTTATTATGGTATAAAAGAATTAAAAAAATAAAAATCTTTGGCTGACGAAATGATGTTTCGTACCTCCAATACCGGATAAGATTTGAGACCATTCAATACTGTTTTTATCTCCATTACCTCGAGGTAAATATGAGTTTACTATTGTCTTTTTTTTATTTAGATTTAGTTAGATTAGTCTAGCTTTAAAATATTATTTTTACTTGCTTTGGATGCACTCGTCTTTCAACAACCATATGACATCTGCTATTGGGAATAGGACCCCTAAGTTATTTTCGATAGAACCGGTTAAATGCATCCAGCGTAACTCTGCGGATCTAGTCGAATCGTCTGTCCACATAATGAATGGATGTCCTACGCTGCTAAATTCTTTACGTCATTTTTAATAAATACTAGGTGGTGAACAACGAGCGTATCCGGTATTTATTTGTCTGCAAATAGAGAACTGCAATACAATTTCATTGCCAAAAGTCCATTATTTCCTATTTAAACATTAGACAATACTCACTATTTTTCTTGCCCTTAATATTCAACTGTATGTCGTAAAAGGTCTCTACTCTCGTGCTGGACACGTTAACGTTCTTGCACTTGATGTATGATGTCATCTTTCCCTCGAATAGCCTCGGGACTGTACCCTCTACGCAGGTGCCTTTCATCTTGCTTTCCAATTTATCCAAAAGTACCTGCCGATCCAAGACGATCATTTAACATACTGGTAAAAAGATAAAGACAGTTTACAAATAATTCATTAACAAAGTTGTATGCTCTTTTAGTTTTCACGTAAAGGAATTGAAATCTAGTAAGTTACACACTAGAAAAATTATTATGAAATTACCCTCAAAAATTCTTGAACGTCGTGTTGCATGAAGGAATCTAGCGTCTCCCAACCGAAGCTCTTGGTAAGTTTCTTTGTGCCGACCGGTTTATCCGAGAACTGGAGTTCGTAGAACACTCTTTGAAGAGCCAATGCCACAGATCTGTTGTCACATTTATAACCATTAGAAATTTACTATAGTAGGATTGTTTACTATCATTAGATGCGCAAATACTCGATATTATTTTTCTTTTTTTATCCTCGCTTTTTATATCGCTCCTACCTATACACGCTCGCATTATCACAAGCATATCACTAGCACGGTACCAATCTTGTAACTTGGGACATATGATGTCACATTACACTACAATTATACTGCATCTCTCATCCTTCAAACCGGAACACAGCAATGCAAACACAGCTATTTGTCGAAAGAAATAGATGTGACTAAGTTACCAATGAAGATGATCTTTATATGAATTTCTCCAAAGCGATAGACCACTAGGGACTGAATTTACTGTAGATATTATATTCTATTATTTTCTTTTCTAGTCTATTCATTTAATAGGGAAGAAACTATGTAAAATTTTGAGATACATGTCAAATATATTTATAAATTAATATTTCAATGCTGAAATGAATGAAAAATTAACCTTATTGAATTAGTTTTGCAAATTAGGTCAGTATAATCACCTGATATCCTTTATAGTGGTAGTAGTGGTTCCGAAATTGCAATAGATCTGATTTGAATTAATGTTGTGTACAATAGTTCCGTATATTGATAAAAAAAATTAAGCAATTTTCGACCTTGTGCTGCCACCATAAGATTGATTTCGACCAATACGACTTTATGCTTTTACACCAGAGTGAAAACGTGACGCGGTTTCGACGAGAAGTTTATAATAACATCACGAAAATGTAAGGAAGTGTATGAACGCAGGTACTCCACTGTTATCAGCAACGCTTGCACTTTAGCAATTCCAACTGATAATAATAATGAAACGGTTCGAAAGCCAGATGTCAATTAGTTGGAGAAAACCATGTAATAAAGTTAGTAATATAAGATAATACATAAGATAAGAATAAAATAATGTGTTTATGTTATAAATACTTCTGCTCAAATTACATTTCTAAATATCTTACTATTTATAAGTATTATCATAATATGTTGTAATTATTCGAATTACTATTTGCTTTTTTATTATTTATGGTAAAATAAATTGTTAGCATAATGTTTGGCATCAATATCAAAGCAATTCATCTCAGTAATTTTTGTGAATACTCATTTCGTCTCAATAAAATAACGTATTTTATAGAGACAAAGAATTATCGGGTGGTTAATGCCAAAAAAGTACCTGGTGCTGTCGTCAGATTCAGTTGGCATTTTATATACCGCTTTACGAAGCTGATTTGTGAAGTAAAGAGTTTGCAGCAGTGAATTCATGTAGCATGTCGCACCTTGATTCTTCAAACCTAAAATGTATGCAAATAAGTTGATATATATAACATAATACATATTAAGAGAGTACTTAATAATTGTAAGAGCGTTAAGGTAACCCTTTTTTAAAACAAACTTGTGGGTAGTCACTAAATTATTTTTATAAAACACGATGATAGACGACAGTCGCATCAACCTCTCGCCCTGCAGGCGGGTAAGCTATCCCATACAACACCTTTACAAAAGATCATAGCTAAAACCAAATTTATCAGACCCCATCATTTTGTGTAAAGAATTGAACGTCGTTTTTTTTACTTACCGACATAACCTGTATGTTTTTTCGAATCCCAAGACACGCCGTGCGGGGCCTCTGCCGTCACGTGGACTTCCAAGGTGATCGTGTCATCCTTTATGTACCCCTTTTCAGGATCCAAGACATCATTCCAGGTCATGAAGTGGGAGAAACCCCAATCATTTTCTTTACTACAAAAAGAATACAAATAATATATGACAAGTTGAACGGTTTGTAAATTAATAAAGTGGATTTATGCACTTTATATCTTATCAAGATTTGATGTTTAATATTTTACATTATAACCGATCATTTGCTTTCATTTAAACACTTACAAAGGCAATGACCTTAACAAACTATTTGCCAGTTTTTTGATTGGTAAATACTACTATGATAAGATAAAACATAAACCATATTTGATAAAAAAAATTGTTAATATTGTTATTTCATATTGCGTGAAGATAGGTTTGAAATAATAAATCAAGATAATAGACATTTAAGATATTCAAATGAAGTATAAAGAAAGTGGACAATACATATTCTATGTATATTAAAAGTACTTAGCATATAAATGAGTCTCTTAACGTAAAGATATGCTACTTTTAAAATTCAAAAAGCTTATAACTAAATCTAGTACTTAACTCAAATTAGTAAATTCTGAATTTAGTGCTATTTTAAGCAAACTTATGGAGCTCTTAAACTGTATTTAAGATTAAACTCTACACCACACTAAATGCCCAAAAAATCACATCAAAAAGCGCGTAATCGTGCGCGCATCTATTAACAAGATACATTTTGTAACTAACGACAATAGAATTTGTACAAAAATATAAAATTGAAAGTCTGCTTGTCAAAATATGAGCTTAGTACTAAAATTATACATAATATATGTAATATCTCTAATTCTTGACTGGTTATTTTGATAAGCAAAATAACTAATAATGCTATTATCATTACTCTTTGTCTTAGTATCAAATTTAACGGGGTTATCCCGTTCATTATTACCTGTAGAATAAATGCTGAATCTTGCGAAAGAAAGGCTCTGTGTCGGGTTTGTGAGAGATGAGTCTTAGTTCAGCCATGGCGTAACAAGACCAACTCGAGGATTCACTCTCACCATTACACTGGAGAAAGAACCCAAGCGACTTTTGTTGCTGGCGTTCGGCTGACGCCGCTAGTCTGGGCATTACCATAATCTTCCATGGGAGGTTGCGGACATAGCACGGCGGTGATAATACGGAGTCTTTAAGACCTCTGAAGTTAGGCACCGTGAAACGGAACGTCGCTTCTGATCTGGCTTCGTCATCCTCCATTTCGGTGTCGAGACAAGCAAGCTATAGATTACAAAATTTGACATTTTATATTATCACACTTTTTGTTAAAATATCCTGAAATCTTAATAAACTTACAGGTATGTCAGAGGATGTGGTCTCTTGGGTTTTCATGACTTCACCCATTAATACTTCTCCGTTGGGTCCTTTCATAAGATCGTCGTCCCAAGTCTTGTCAGTTGCTGTGTCAACAGTCTCCACTGTAAAAGAGATTAGACATTATAGAATTTTGTTTGATATGCTAGTTATAATATCAGTACAGTGTGTCATCTAATTAAAATTGGCTCTTATTTGGCCCTCAGTTGGAAGACCTATAACTAATTCAAGGTGAAATATGAAAGTAATATAAGACTTAGGAAAATAATAATATATTTAACACTTCAATCACATGCCATTTAAACTTTTGAAATAAACTAGGTACCTTTGATATTAATTTTATTGCAATCCACCATAAATTAAATCAAAGCTGGATATGCAAAAACATGAAAAACAATCTGTCCATTGTTTCACAAAATTATTATTTTGACAGAAGTGAAAAATGACAGGCACATTTTTAAACTAAAATATAAAACATGCCATGACATAAGAATGAAGGTCAATTCTACCACTTTGTTAATATCAGGTAATAGGACAAACACTCATATTTTATATGCACTATTGTATTGTGCATTTAAAAAAAAATAACCAATATGAAAAAGAAATATGCACAGATGTGAAAACATAAAAAATTATAATAGTTTACAAAACTTTATCTCTTAAAATATAGTACTACTACTATTACTATATTGTCAAGTTGTTTTAGCACTGCACTTTTTCATCAATGGTTCTATAGTATTAAACATTAATTATGTGTACCTACATACTTCTTTACTAATAACAAATACAGGTATTTAAATTATAAAAATTAAAACATCAATGAAATATATTATTTCACTATCTTCCAATAATCTAATATAAAAAATTATTATTAAATTAGCAACACAATTAATTGGCTCCTTACTTAACACATACTATTTCATTTAAAAGTTGTTCAATGTTGCAGAATTGCTACACTTAAGTTTATAAACCATGAGTAATTGTAGCTAAAAATATGTTACATGTACTCTTAAATATTGTGTTAATATGTGGCATCAAGTACTCTTACTGATAGCTGTATTCAGACAATATCAACATACTTTTTTCAAAATGAACTTGTTAAATAACTTCAGAAATATCCAAAATAATTTAAGTAACCTTTTATCATCATTATTTTACAGCTAGTATCATTAAAGCTGTAGGTATTTCATATATACACACAACACTCCTAATCCATTGATTGTTTTGAAACAATATTCAAATCTACAATCAGGTGAGTACTATCAACAAAACTGAAATATAAATGTGTAATATAAATATTTACATAATCAATTACATAGTTGACTGCTGTTAGTACCTGTTCAGTATAGATATTATATGGTTGATAATTGTCATTAAAACAATGGAACCTAAAATTAGATTTTGTACTTCAAACAACGACTTGCATCTTTAGAACAAAGACAGTTTTCTACACTGCAATATATCTAATAAAGTAAAATAATAAAAATTCTGAGTCTTTTATATTTCAACTGAATGAATAGAAGCTTTCTTAATGGTGTTGTGGTAATTTATGATTAATCAATAAAGTTAGTTTTGAGGTTAAGACTGCCAAATACATTGAAAACATATATATCAAACTAATAAATAATTACATAAGAACATGAAGACCAATAGTGTTTAAAGTCAATAAACTTGTTTATAAAAGAAAATGAAACAAAATCTGGTGTTAGTGTAAAACTGCAACAATTAGATTACAATTAGATTTTTACTTGTTATTTGAATCTGTTACTAACCATCCTGAGTCTCCATCTCCTCGACCTGATTCACATTGGAGTCGTGGTGCGGCCTGTCGGGAGCAGGCGTGTGGTTCATGTTAGCCGGGCGCGCCACGGGGGACTCTCGCCCGCAACTCTTTGATATTTCCTAAACAAGCAGTTCTACCTTAGAGATAAACTCACAATTTTACCACTGACGTATGAACTAACTATCAATACTACACTTCGCATACCTTTAACGCCAGGGAATCGCTCCCTCTAGACCTGCTAAAAATTCGTTGAACGAATTTCAGCGAACTTTTCTCATCGGCATGAACACCCTGCGCACTTTGGTTTTTATTTTTCTTCGAAGAAAAGGTGTTAATTTTCAAAGAGTGTTTACTAGCGGCGCGGCCGATGTCTGCTGATTTCAACACAAGGGCCCGTCAGCAGATAGGTACGCTAATAGCACATTCCTACCCTTTTAACCACTGTCTTCTTCTCTAAAACACTACGCTTTAAGGCGGGGTACTACAAAAATTCACTAAAGTATCCGGGTAGAAAGTTATTTTCGCGAAAATAAACAAAATGGTGGATGATAATTTAATTTCTGGCTTCGGATGTGTGGCCCGGTTTGATCGACGAATGCACCATTTTATCATTCTCTCACATTCACCGTAGTGTTGTCCATTTTGGACGGAATCAATAATAGACAATATGATAAAATCTATTATTTATTTAAATTATATTCTAAAAATTTAATTATTTTACTGTGCTAAGATATGCTCTCGTTTTATTTTTAATAATTTTCAATTGACTATGCTAGCAATTCTAATATTTTAAGAAAAATAACTTGATTAATATAATAATTTACCGATACCTTTTTTGATGAATGAATAAAAAATAAGAAATTTATTTAGTAAAATAACCATTATAAACTACAAGTAGCTTATTAACAAATCAAGTTGAACTCTTATAGGAAAAATACATTTTGTTACAGAATGCAAGCTGCAAGTAAATATAACTAACTTAATAAAAATTTAACCGATATTCCGATTGGTTTTATAGATTTGATGTAGGTAATATGCACACCTAAAAGTTGGAATATAGCAATCATTGATATATACGGACTGATCATTTTAAAATTACTAGTAATATATTAATAATGATACATAATTAAGAATATAAATACATATTTTAGTTCCGATTACGATGTATATAAATCGAGACTTATCATTGAGAAATTATATTATAATTTTCGCTATGATTCAGAATTCCTTTACGGAATTTAAAATTGCTTTATAAAATAATTAAATCTTTTAGTAAAATTTGAAAAAACCGCAAACATAAAATGTAATCCTGTGAGAAAATTATATAATAAACAAAAACTAATAGTGAATTTATTTAATTTATCTTTGTAACACCGTTGTCTCCTACGTCTTTACTACTGTCAGCCACTGCTGTCAGTCATACGACCTATTTTGGCTATCTATGTTATTGTAATGAGTGTTTCAGCGCGGTCAAATTTATTTCTCGAGAATATAAATTTTTTATTAGAATTTTATTGAGTTAGGATAATATTTCGATTGCTATACTATAGTGTAATAATTATAAATATGCTTTCTTCATTGCAACTTGATTTTAATAATATTTATAAAACATACGCCAAATAATACTCCTAAATAAACATAATAAAATCGAAAATAAGTTGTAGAAATGTTTCCCACAAACCATAAAACTATCTTTGTGTTAGACCATACGCCATACTTCGGTATCTCTTCAGATTTTCCTATAGATTTCGACACTACCAAAAGCCGGGGCCCCGGTTATGTCCCTTTGCCGCCTGTATGCAAATCGTTATGGACATGCAGCGTTGAAGCGGCTGTTGAATATTGTCGTATAGTTTGGGACTTGTTTCCTGACGGAAAATTGGTGAATAATACTTGTGTACAATAACTTAAGTCCTTTAAGTTGGTAGATTTGAGAGTAACATTTATTGTTTTCTTATCACTATTTAAATCCTTTGAATGACTAATTTATGTTAAATTAAATTCCAGGTGCGCTTTGTTGTTAGTGATTCGGCAGCACATATCCTTAATACATGGGCTCTAGCACAGCAAAACTTGACACATGTAAGTTGAATGGTGTTTACTTCACTTGCTAAATTTATTTTATAAATATAACTCAATCTGTCAACATTTATTGATAATTCCATTCTTTTCAATGCCCATGCAGTGATTTATAAAATTAACTTTTTAGTGACAATCTACTTTATTCTATCATCATTTCACTGTAAAACACACAAATGTAGTAAATCCCAGTTGGATTTGTAAACAAGAATGTTTTTTTTTTATTTTATTTCCACAATATACTTTTAATGGTACCTAATGAAATAGACAAAACTCTATCAAGTTTATAATAACAACATAACTATAAGCTGAGTGTAATAAAATATAATTGAATAATACCAAATGTATGGTAAGTGTTATTATTGAGTATGTGAACATATGTATTAAGTTGAAGGGTTTTTGTGATTTTAGGTTTTCCATATTAATGCAGTGCAAATCCATTTAATCTTGCATAAGCTTTGCCTTTCGAATAGTACTATCTACTATTACTAACTGATAATGTAGCTTTCCCTTGGTGAAGAATCTTTAAAAGCAATTAAGTAGTTATGGTTAAATTGTAATAAACAAACAAAAAATCTAATGCCTCCTTCTTTAGTTCAAATATTTGTTTTAGGTACCTCCAACAATTTTATTTTACCTTTTAAACCAAATGATATTTTACATTACTTATTATTACTTAAGTCATGCTATGAATGAGCTTATCAGTTTTTTATTGACAACCTTGATGATATTATCATTTTCAGATACTGAATGGTCTGTGCTTAGTTGGGCCAGTGAGAAGGGGCGCTGGAGGAGATGTAGTAGGATTATGTGCAGCTATTGAAGCCCTAGCTGAACCTTCACCTGCGCAGGGAACTAGACCTGCTGCAGATAGACTGTTGCAGAATAGGTAAATAGTGTTACTTTTATATAGAACTAGTAGGCCTTCATCCATGTGGAATAATGAATTTGAGGAATATAGTAGCATTTCCCGATAAATAGACTATCCAACACTGAAATAATTTAAGGCCTAACCTATGAGGGTTAAAACTTGGAAATTTTGCAAAAGAACCCCCTTTTTATAATGTAGGGCAACACTAGAAAGGCTTATGAAGCACAGTAACATTGCCGGTTTTTAAATTATTTGAATGAAATTCAGTATAAAGGTTGAATGAGTTTAAATTGAAAGTCATGAAACATATTTTTAAAAGTCAAAAGTCATCCCTTAAGTAAAGGGGGTAAAAAGGGGTGCAAAGGTAGTAGGAATGTTCTACTATTTAACGCGGGTGAAAGCGCAGGCCGCGGAATTTAAAGTATGTAATACAATTTCTTTTCCAGAGGACGTATAATCTGCATAACCAGTGCAAGAGATGATGATTCCATTCGCAGCTTAGCTGGAATAGCTCTAAACACAATAGTTCAACAAAACAAAAAAGCTAGTCTTAATCAGTCATCTTCAGATTCTGAATCTTCACCTACAGCACAGTGAGTAATGAACTACTGGTCAATTAAATAAAAAAAATGTCTGTTACTGTCTATTGATTGTTCTAACATTTCCAGACCATTGGTCATACATTATTGTCACTTAGTGATAATTAATGTTGCTCCGGAAAAAGCTGACACTCGAGTTACTAATCAACCTATGACTGAGGTAATTATGAAATCATTGATAAAATTATTATACTTTTAAATGTCCTCTAGTACATTTTGTTATTATTAAAATAATGAACTCAGCTTATGCATAATTCTTTTAAACATTTCATTGCCTAGTAATTTCTTTTCATGCAATTTACCCTGAAACAGCAATGCAAGTCCTGCTAGTGGCCCGTAAAAATATGTGACAGCATGCCACACAGACTTTTATTGTTCAAATCTACTTACATGCTAATAATAAAATTACGAAATTAAGTAGCTATATAGACAACCTCAAATATATAAAATTTCCATGTGAGCCAATATTTATCGGAATTAGGAACAAGACGATCCTAAGCATACCACTATCCGTTATAGTTATACTATATTAACATTGATGTAACATGCATTGCAGATGGGTGGTGGAATGATGAGCGTAGAAGTGATTGTGTCGAGAGCAAGTGCGCTGGCGAACCTTCTGGGCCGTTTAGTGTTGCCACACTACCGTTTATCTACTACTACTGTCACTGGCATTCCCATGAAGGTATGTGACAATTAATATAGTTGCTATAGCCTTTTGTTGCTAAAGTCTTTTTCTTGGTTATTTACTTTGCTGCTACAGACATCGTGTAAATAGATAAATAAATAACGAACTATCTATAATCACCAATTTATCATTTAAGACTTGGAGATGTTTAAATCTTGCAATACGATATTTTTATGTGGTAAAATTACTCTTGTAAACGCGCTTGGTCTGAAATGCGCTTTGGTAGTACAAGTGTGAGTGAGTGGGTTCAGATGTGGCATTATTCCATCGATTTTCTCATAAAATGTCCGATTTAGAATGTAAATATCAAATGGATAGAGAAGGCCTTTATTTAACACATAGACCCAGAAGAAACAAATATCATGTAAATATATGCTCGGGGTGGGAATCGAACCCACGACCCGTGGCGTTCAGATAGGATCTCTACCATCTGTGCCAAATAATTATAATAATACTCTTTATTGTACATAAAAATTATACAAAGAGAAAGATTAAAATCTTTCAAATTATAATATAATTGGCAGCCTTATCGCTGAGAGGGCCCGATGGCGCAGATGGTAGTGATCCTGTCTTGTGCACCAGGGGTCGTGGGTTCGATTCCCACCCAGAGCAAATATTTCTATGATAATATTTGTGTTTGCTCTGTGTATGGGTGTAAAATATATGTATTTAAGTAGTATATTTGTGATTCCTCTGTTGTCTGGCATTCGTAACACAAGTGCTTTAAGCGACTTACCACGGAGTCAGGTCAATGTATGAGATGTTGTGGGAATTTATTATTATCTTCCAGGCAACCTTTTTATGGATAATAACGAAAAAAATGTGATAGGGCAGTTAGATGTGTAAATATTGATGTACAATAATTACCCTCTTATTAAAATTATTCGTTTAGCGCTATCTTGTTTTTATTGCAGGAAGAACAAAATGCAAGTTCCAGTGCCAATTACGATGTAGAAATCATACACTCGTTGGATGCACATGCAGGCCTGAGAGCGAGCCAAACCGCCGCTGAAGCTGCTGAGTCTGTAAGATTTTATCAGCTATGGTAGTTGATCATATAATATCATTTTATATCGCGTTTCGCAGGCGTATTCTAGAGGTCAAAAGCAGTATTATGTATTTCTGTAAGGATCAGTAGGTATACCACACACTAACTAAATATTTTCTCGTAATCGTCTACTGGTTCAGCTTTTATATTTAAATATTTTTAGAGCATTATTTTTAAAGTTGTGTTTAGTGTAAACAAAACTTTTTAAGACAGCCAGGTTGTTACTATAAATTTATATTTAAATAATTACCAGTGATCGCCAGGTAGTCTAACTGAGACCATAGTTAGACCATGAGACCATAAAATTTGCTTTAACTTCCTTATCATTCAATTGGCGATTAACATTTACTTGAGTAAATATGTCATTGAGTCAGTGAGTTTAACGGTAATTTAATGTATTTTGTGTGTATATATATATATAGAAGATATATTGTGACAAATTTTCACGTTCAACCGTCTGCGCAATTTTCTTAAAAAATGGTTATAAATTTTTCGTTCCAGGTATTCTAGTAGATTTTGTGCCTCATTTTGTTCACATTTTTGTTAAACGTTGTTAAAAACTTACTACTGAATCAGTTTTACATGTCCCATAAAGCGTAAAATTTAAATAGTTAAGGTATTTTAAAAAAATATATTTAATATCACCTGACTCAATATAACTTTATGAAATACTAACAGGTAGTGCTCCGGTGGTGGACACCTAGAGGGGCTGAAGGCGGCGCCAGTGGCTGTAGTGGACCCTTATGGCGCGTGACACCGTCTGATGTAGCCTCTAGACCATCGGCGTGTCTGGTTAACTTCCTGCTTAATGGACGCTCTGTCACTCTTGAGGTGCCTAGGTAAGGCTTACTGTTAAAATTGTCATATTCACTCAAATACCTTGCATGGCCTCCCGAGAGTTTTTCAACAAGAACAGTTGATAGCGGCCTGCATCCAGCACAATCTTATAGATTACATCCACAAACTTGTTAAAGCACCTACTTCATTATCATGCAATTTAATCATGTCTTAATCATCAATCAGTTTATTCACAAGAAAATAATGAAATGTACAGATGTGACATCACTGGCTTGAGATTCTGTGCCTATTTATTCGTCACCCCTGTTATAAAAATACCAATTGCTATTTTATATCTCCACGTCTTCGTTGGTAACTTAAGAAGGTTTTTACTCTTTATAAGTTTTTTTTATATTTCACATCATAGCAAAAAACAATTATTCTCTATTACAGTCGAAAAGGCGGCGGTAGGTCAGCCTCTCACGTGCTGGCCGCGCAGGGCGGCGAGCTGTGGATCGGGGCTCTGGGCGGGCGGACGCCCTACGACGACCCGCCCGCGCTCTCGGAGGGAGCGGGGGGCAGGGTCACAGATTACAGGTACATAATGTGACGTATTTTAAATGCTGTCTTTACTATACTCTTATTTATACAGCTTGATTAGAATAATAGATATTAATGTTGTAGTGTCACACATTTATTTTCATCATAGCAGACGTTAAATGTAAACATTGACAATGCTGGACACAGAGCAAGAAAGTAAGAATATGCCATCTCATTGTCGCGCTTCCGCTGGGCGGGCGTGGTGGCAATCGAAGAGGGTTGCTTCACGACGGGTTGTGTTGCATTTGCATTTGAGGGACGCTGTTTCGGCTGGATATACATATCAGCTCCGATACCCCAGTCGCTTCTACGACACTCGGCATAACTTATCTCCATTTCACATTGTATTTGCGTTATATTATTCCGGGTGAATATACCGGTATCTGTCGCTTCTGGTACCTCAGCCCCTTACCAACACCTGGTTCAGAAGCAGGTTCTATTTGCTCTGCCGGCATTCTACGGCTATAAATCCCCCCTTTTTTGGGAGGCAGTGGTCGTTCTATACCTTCTATGACGATATGTATTAGAGTATTCTGTTTTTCATATGGTGTTTCGTTCGCCAGAATCAAAGAGTTCGGTGCACTGATGCAGCAGAACAAACTGTATCCCCTCAGAGGCGTCGGAGCAAACGCCCGCGCTCGCGCAAGGCTGCAGCGACACAGCACCTATTGGCCCCTCACTATCTCTTCTACGCTCATATTTAATTTGGGATCGGTAAGTCTCCTTTGGAAAATGTTAGTCGTAGTAAAGAGTTGCATCGCCAAAGAATTCTAATCTTTAATACCGTGAAATAGTATACCGAAGTTGTAACTAGCATAGGTATATCACCTATTTTTACCGCCAAACTGTTGCTTGAATCAGTTTGTTTAAATGGTGTGTTGGCGATAGTTTGGACATTTAGACATAATGGATGAAAGTAGTTAACTGCATACATATATAGAACGGAAGATTGGTACCTAGGTGAACATACCTCAACCAGGTAGAAGAAGAAGTACCGAAATTAACGAAGCGTGTATGATAGGACTATTGCGAATAAAAAAGCGAGAAAGGCATGCCAAAATCGTAGCAAGTGGATATCCATAGTCTCTTCCTACTTCAATCGGACACAGGTGTGATGTATGCATATGATGAGCAGTGAAGTTACTGGGTAATTTTTGGCAGATAAATTACGGAGTAATGTAACTTAATATCATTGTGATGACACGATCGTTTCTAAGCAACGGTGACGCTTATTATTACTCGGATCTTATTTTTAACTCACAATACATCTCATACATTGACTTTGAAATAAGTCGAGTTCAAAATTATCTTGTTGATATCACTGATTGCTTGATAAAATTTATGAAAACGCCCACTAAAAGTCATTGCTTCCAGATCATGGAGCCGCTCACTCGCTTGGTGGTGCAAGAGTCTCTGACTGACGAGGAGCTGGACACGTGCAGGAACGTGCTTCTATCGCTACTCGGCATGGAGTCTCGACACGAGTTCCCTGCTTCGCAGCTACCTTCCAATATGAGGTATTTTTTTGTTCTTTAGTTTTATTTACCTCTATACATCTCTGTACTTAAAAATATAATTTTATTTGAGAATATATAGAGAGTTGAAAAATCTCAGATGAGATTGGAAGGGGATCAAATCAATCATCTTACCAAGTGTCCCCTTTTAGAGAGTCAAATAAGCCACACGCCAATCGCCTCACGTAATCAATGGATGTCCCATTTTTCAAGTCAACTTTATAATCATAGACTCAATTATAAATTCAATTAAAAAAAACAAATAGCTTTTTACTATATGTAATGCTATCTATAAATTCACATATCTTTTACCTGACTCAATGGTACGTCGATTAAAACATTTATGTTACAGACTCACACTTACAATCACAATTACAATTCTTAAACACATATATTTATCACCCAGTTACAGATAAAACACAATCTCTACTAATAAGTAACGAAAGTGACTCTGTCTGTCTGCCTGTTACGCTTACCCGCTTAAACCTTTTAACCGATTTTGATGAAATATGGCATAGACATAGACAAT
Source organism: Heortia vitessoides (assembly GCA_020976665.1). Taxonomy (NCBI): domain Eukaryota; kingdom Metazoa; phylum Arthropoda; class Insecta; order Lepidoptera; family Crambidae; genus Heortia; species Heortia vitessoides. The sequence goes on from JACJUM010004390.1 coordinate 7,194,373, forward strand.
CTTTAGACCTTGAGAAAGGACATAGGCTATTTTTTAATTCGAAACAAGGGTAGTAAGAGGTCGAAAGGGGTGCTGAAATGTTGTATGGAAGTATCGCTATTTTTGGAGCTAGAAACTTGAAACGTATTTTTCAGGACATTTATTCGATATAAATAAACATGACATTAAAAGTTTATATAAGTTGAGGTAAAGAGATATGGCACCCAAAAAAACTATTCCACGCGGACGAAGTCGCGGGCACAGCTAGTCATCATATAAATATTTGCCCTGGGTGGGGATCGAATCTACGATCCTCGGCGCATAAGATAGGAACACTTCCATATGCGCCATTGGGCCCGTTTATAGTTTGAAGGTTGCAACTATAAGGTCGCATGTATCCGTGTCGCTAGAGGGAAGTCGGGCGGGCGCCGCGAGGAACAGTGGCGGCAGGTGTGGTGCGAGCTGGAGGCGCTGATCCGCGCGCACTCCGCCTCGCCCGCGCACCGCGCGCTGCTGCGCGTGCTGCTGGAGTGCCGCGCGCACAACAACCACACCTCAGATGGTAAGCCGCTTAGTCTGTTTCTAAACGTAGGTTTCCTTATGTTAGATACATAATGATTTTATTATGTTTCTACACTTAAGTTTAATTATGTTTCACTTAGATAGTTTCACACACTTAGATATCTTAATGTTTCTACACTGTGATTTCATAATGTTTATGTTTCTACACTTGTGACTGACTCCGGAGATGCACCGGCACCGAAACACATGTTTGTGTATCGTCATCGTTATTACAGCCATTAGAAGTCCACTGTTAGACATAGGCCTCCCCAAAGAAAGGGGGAATTTTGCCCATAATTGCCGCGCTGGGCAAGCGTGTTAGCAATCGCAGAGCGCAGCTTTCGCGACGGGGATGCTTCTTCCTATCCCCGCCCTGTACATTTGAGCTGACTTTTTTCTATGGATATACCGCCATCTGTAGGTTCTGGTACCTTAGTCGCCACTTGGTACAGGGAGAGGTACTATTCTGCTCTGCCGGTACCTCACGACTATCCATTATGTCTGCTTATTGCTTCTGCATCTGCTATATGTTGCTCCAGACTATCAATAATGGCTCCCAATTTCATCCAGATTTGTTTAGCTGTCACACCGATAAAGAATAACAAACATACATCCATATTCGGAAACATGTATCTCTCTATACATATAAATTAAATTGAAATGTGTTTGCAATATCAAAACACGAATACAGTAGGTATATATAACAATAATATTTTTTTCTGTCTGTTTGAGGTATACTCCGAAACGGCCAGATCGATTTCATCGGGACTTTCACTTGTAATATAATGAGTAACTTAAGGACCTTCATTATCATTCTCACAAGAACGGGGAATACGCGAGTGAAACCATGGGGCGCCGCTAGTTTATAATTTTATAAGGATGATATTCGTAGGATATAGAATATGTAGAAAACCAAAAGGTTAAATTACATACCGCCTTATTACAGGTGAATCTCGAGCGACTGTCATCCGAGCGACCACAGACTCACCTTTGTCACCAGTGGGGTCGGGCAACGGAGGCTCCAGCACGGGATCAGGTGCAGGCGGCAGCGGGGCGGGGGCGGGGGCGGGGGCGGGCGCGAGCGACGTGTGGGCGCCGCGCAATGTGCTCGACGCGCTGCTCGGCGGCCCGCGGCCCTCCCGGCGCCAGGACTTCGCGGGACGGATGGCAGCCGGCAACAGACCTGCTACGCTGTACCAGCATTTGCAGCAAGATGTGGAGGCGCAGCATTAATTATGTGGCCACAAAATGTATGCTGCCAAACAAACTTTGACTTAACACCTAATATCTGTAGATAGAAATAAAATTAAAGTGCCTGTCTATAATTTCAAATTACAGCATTTCACTGTAATGACTCGAAAACAAATACACATGGTAATAAAAAAAAATTGTCATTGTAACATGACTTGTTTTATCCCCGTATTCTCTCACTGGAACTACGCGGGTGAAACCGCGGGGCACGGCAATGTGTAGCAGGGAGGTCGAGCTCCGCACCATTATATCATCAATACACTAACTAAAACATTGAAATACTATTAATTACGAAACTACTTCCTCCACTTTGTATACGCATTACGCAAATTTTAAGGGAACAGTTTATTAGCAGTAATCGAATTAATTTCGAAACAGAACAAAACCTTTACTCATTTTTTTTATATTACTAACTTTATAAAACTACTTTTAAAAGGCTTTAAAACGCGGTGCACTTTTTAAACCCGTTAAAAATAGTTTTATTATTTATAGTAAACGCGTGTATGTTCGAAAGTATTGTGTTACTAAGTTTTCAAAGAGTCATCTTTTAACTACTTCTCAGTAGAAAATACTCTTGGA
>JACJUM010004390.1:7196752-7228711 GCA_020976665.1 Heortia vitessoides
GTAGAAAATACTCTTAGAAACACGGTGTGAATAATAAGGGAAGGGTACGGGGCAGTTACCACACTGACTACCTGCATTTTGCCTCCTTCGTACCTTTGACTATCAGATTCGCAACGAAGCTGTTACTTATTTTAAGAGCAACACCGCCCCAGGAATAAATGAACACTACAGGGAAGACACTAACTTATTTAAAGGAAAAAAACGAATTCCCTACTACTAAATATTAATATTCCAACAATTAATATTTTAACAATTGATGATACAAAATATTGTTAAGTGACAGTAACTCCTATCATACGTATCATATAATAAACGGACACTTGCACCTTTTTAAATTTTATCTTAGCTCAACGTTGACACTTCAATAATTGTAATCGGCATTATTTGACATAATTTATATCAATACTTGACACTACTAAACAATATCAAAAGTAAATATTTTACTAATAAAAAAAATCATGTGTTTCTCTAAAGTGTCTTCCTTTGGTTTATTATCGGTATCGGTGCCCTTATTTAAACGTATGTTAAAAAGCATCTAAGTTTGTATTAACTAGTTCCATGTCAAGTTTCAAACAACAATATGCTGTGTTTAAAAATCGTCCAATCCGGAAATTATAAGACAAAGAGAACGTATTAATGATCTATGCAATCGTTGCTTTATATCTACAGCAATTTTTGATTCAATTCTAATTTGTTTTATACGTTCTTGTTAATTTGTTTTCAAGAACGAATTAATGTGTAGCCAATGGTATTAACAATGATCTATGCAATCGTTGCTTTATATTTACAGCTATTTTTGGTTCAATTTTAATTTGTATTATACGTTCTTGTTAATTTGTTTTTAAGAATTAATTAATGTGTAGCCGATTTGACAATTTTTAGAGTTATAGCATCGATTGTAATAATTGTATTAAGTATTTAGTAACCTCGATACAAATATATTAGGTATACGCAATTGGTATTAAAACAGTCCTTATTAGTTGTTCCTTATTGTTTGTTTATGATAATAAGTTGTTAAGGGTTGTAAAAATTTATGATGCAATACATGTTATACAGGTAACTAAGTTTGAAATATTGTGATCGTATAAGTGGTTTTTATAACATGGATTTTAATACATTTAGTGTTGTTTTCTTTATGATAATCAGAATAGATGACGGTTTCATTGCAAGATATGGCACAACCTACAAAGGGGGACTAATAATTTTATATTTTTTATTACCTGATTATTATAAAATTTTGTAGGTAGAAAGCCTATAACTGTGCATATATTACTTACTACACATTCAGAAAAAAGGCATGGTTCTTGTACAACAGGGGCGTGAAGTCACATGGATAGGAATAAGAAGATTGATTCAGGGATAAATTAGGCAAGGAAATAAAAATGCAACATTATAAAATTAATATCTTATATTTGTTCAATAAAAACTACATTGTGGGCCCGTGATCCCGGCGCCCGGGTAACACGACCTTTGTATTTATCTTGTTGAATATAAACTCTGCGGGCAGACTGTGTCATAAGGCAATGGTGTGAGTGAGACGGCCTGGCAGGCCTTGTCAAGGCATCTCGCCCCCGTCCACAAACCTCACGTTCTAATTTAAAAACGAACCTTCGTCCCTTTAGAACATAATCCAAACGATAGTGACAAGGGCTATTCCGCCCCCACCATATCTGACCCGCAAACACCTTAGTCGAACGAAGACTTAATCTGTATACCCATTGTAATTAATTTGCTAAAAACATTCCGTTTTCCTCCTATTTTATACTAACTTAAAACAAAGGTATTCGACCGTACAATTTTATTTGTTTAGGCTGAAAACGGAATGCATAATTTGATAGTTGACAAAGGTTGTTTGTTTCCGGATCGAGAATTCAGGTGGAAAAGGTATATAGCCCAAATGAGGTTTGTGAAATTTGTGAACGCGGGGTCTGGTCCGGATGTTGCGGCGACTTCCCATCGCGTCCCCCACTCCAGGGGTCGCTCCCTCGCCGCCGTACGTATTTGTTACAAATTATTGGAATGTCACGCGGGATGCGAACGTTCAAACATTAAAAATTATTACAAACGAAACCTAACACTAGGCCCTATCGCGGGCCACTCCGAAAATACACTCACGTTGAAATATTGTACAATCTCATACTCAAAGAGCGCGCCCGGCGTAAGTCCATCGAAACTCATCCAAAATTTTAATTAATACCCTATAAAACTTACAAAACCGACCGGTACTCTCAAAACTTAATACTAAGTTAAAATTAAACGGAATTGAAAAATAAATTACCTAGGTACAATATTTTAGTCTAGAAAGCTATTTATAGGCGCACGAGGGATGTTTGGTGGGAGTGCGCTTATGTCAGTGTGTAGCTTCTCGAAGTTTCTTTGCAAGTGGCGAGGCCTGCGCATCTGATGAGTCGCCCAGTGAATTCTCCTCCGCCGAACTTGCTTCTTCTAATAGTCTGTGGATGAAAAAGAACTTGTTATGATTTTAAGTACTACTACTACTCTGTTTTGGCTTCTATTTAGTCTGATGGTATCGAGTGACGATGAAGCTGAAAGTTGAGAACGCGGGATTAATAAACAAATGCCTTTCAGGCTGCAAAGTTAAACGTTACTCCGACTTAAAACTGAATGTGGATGGTGATGGTGGTGGTGGACCGGTGTGGATCTAGATACACCAAAATCATCAAAATTATTGTCTCAAAGGCATTTCAGCCAAAATACTGTGGTTAAACTCTGTTGGTACAGTAAAATCTTTATGATGATAAATACTTTTTTTTAGGAAAATAGACATGAATTAATAAGTAGGTTACCGTTTGGCGCGCGGCGTGCTGAGCGCGGAGTCTGAGTTATCGGAGGGAGAGGCAGGCGTGATGGGCGTGGCGGGAGTGGCCGGCGACGCGGGCTTTGCATCCATCGAATCTTCAGTGCATGACGTCGTGGTGTCCTCGTTTACTGAGTCTGCTAGCTTGCCTGTAATAAAAAGTACACTTAGGTCACGTACTTTTGCCTAAAAACTAATAGTTTCTTTTATTAGCCCATATGTTGTCACATTCAGTTAGTGAATATTTTTTAACATTGTCGTTTGTGTATTATAAAGTATAAACAGTATATGTTCGTCACTAACTTTTAAACCTGACTAAAACATTTAACTTGATTCCGTCTCCGCAAATTAATGGAGTGAATTTAAAGTAGTAGTTTAGTAATTTTAGTTTAGTTTAGTAATTAAATTCTCTTATAAAAGTTATTAATATTTCATAGAATTTCCTACCAATTATGAAAATTGAAGGCATAGGTTTGGTATGCGAAACTATTGTTATCAAAACTATAAATTCATACTTTTGCTGTTATCACATTTTCACGACAGACCGAAGTGAACATAGTAAAGACAGTTGTGTTGACGTTATTTCTTCAAAAAAAAATATATATGAAGACATATTTATAAAAAAAAATCTGTAACCAAAAAACCCTGCGTGAGATTCTAGTTTTAACTTTGCAATGTGGTTTCGTTTTTTGGTTTTCATTCAATTAATAGGGTAAATTTAATAGCCATTGTAGAAATACGAGATACCACTTAGGAGGCCGGGATTCCGGCAGAGTATAATAATGGTATCACTCTTCAGACCATGTGGTGTAAGCTATTGATACTTAGATATCGGATATATCCATTCCAGCGCTGTGCAAATTAAACAGGGTTGTTGTGGGCAGCAGACGGCCTAAAGCTCGCATTATAATTAAAATACGTAAAAAAGTTACGTGAAACAGATCTAGTATTTTTTCTAAAATTCTATAAATGATCTGAACATAGAAGTCCATTCCACTGCTATATAAATAACTTTGAAAAATATTATCGTCGTTAACTCAGTAATTTATTATTTAATGTAATACTACCGTTTATTGCTATACAAATTTAGTATTATTTTTATTGGCTTAGGATAGAACAACCTTTCTCACACTGAGTGGATTAAATTTACAAATAATAAAACACAAGACAAAACGCATTTTTTTTTAATTAACTACATAGAAGTTCAGTGAAATTATGTGCTATAAACGCATAAACTAGGAGTCCTGCCTTGGCCATTCCAAGGGCAGAAGGCCAGTTGCAATACATATTAGCCGCGCTTAAGTATACAGCCACTCTACCCAGCTCGACATTGTATAAAACAAAGTCGCTTTCCGCTGTCTCTGTATGCTTAGACCATTAAATTAAGCAACGGGTTTTGATGCGATTTTTTTAATAAATAGAGTGATTCAAGAAGAAAGTTTATATGTTTAATACATGCATAATATATTAGAGAAACACTGATAATTTCAGAGTTTTCAAAGCGACATTCGCTTATATTGCAAACGCTGGCTGACCCCGACGAGCTATTGTACTACAGTATTATATATATATATATATATATATATATATATATATATATATATATACACACCTTAAAAGGGAATTTCTTAGAGATAACCTACAATAACCTTTTTTACACCTCTCTCATTACACCCGTGTGAAAACTGGGCACGACGGTAGTTTTTTTTATAAACAAAGAACTGCCGTGGACGAAAGCATGTTGTTAAAATAAAGAATTTTGTATTTACAAATAACTACAAGAAATACTGCAAAATAAGTATGTACTTTTTAAATCAGTTAAACTTTAAATAAAACTAGAACAGCATACATGACATATATTTTGAAAACGATTTTAATATACCAGAATATCAAACGCATTATACCATATTAGAATAATATATATAGTATAATAGTTATTGGACTTTACGACAATGTCTGATGATAATATATTCTTAACTTTCAATGCTCAGATCAAAGCGATGACAGTGACATCAACAGCTGTAAATTGTTCTATGATCGCTTACTTATTATTGTTACTGGAACGCGAAATACAATTTTCATCAAAAATATTCGAGGCGAATGCAAGTATTATGAAGAAAAAAATGTATAATACTTACAAGGACTAAATTAAATTAAATATTTTGACTTTTAAATTTCGTACAATAGTCGAATTAATGGTTGTATACAATTATTGTGTACAAATAGCTTTGTTTTGCACTATAGGAATTTCGCTAACAATTCGCTATTCTTCATTGTTCAAAGATGTTTGAATCACTCGACAATTTATCATAGGTATTATTGCGAAAATGTCACTCTTCTCATGTATTTATTAGAAAATTCAAAGAGTTGGCGTTCTGTTCCAGTTTCTTGTGTTATCTGATTGAAGTGTGCAATCAACAAACCGATCGAGATAACACTAGCTTTCTGGCTGGCCTATCGCCCGTTGATTGTTTGTTTGGGACCGATCGTGTTTTGTTGTTTATCGCGACCCATCTATTAATATTGATTGCTTTCAAAATTGGCAACCTTTTTATGCTAGTAATACGTAAGTGGCTGCTTATTCGTAATATTAAAATTTTTGTACACAACTACATTCTAATATACATGAATAGGGGAATTAAAAGTTTAACTCGTGATTAAAAAGTTTAACTTTTAATGCGTTTTAGAATTTGAATTAAGAACAGAACACATTTGAAATACGCAAACGAGGAAAACGTGCCGGATTTTATGTATTGTTTGCGACGAGCTATCGCCGCGCGGAGTTAGCAAAGTTCAGGATGTAAACAAACAGTCTGCCCCCTCCCCCTCGCACTTCTCCCAATCTCGTTGCAACCACGTGTCGTTTGTGTGTATTTTTGTTACTACGAAATAGTATCAGATATGACGTGTCTTGCATGGTTTAATAGTTTTAGTCTTGGTTCTATTTTTAACCGGTCTATTATTAGGTGATCTAATAATACCTACTTGTTCTGTTATTAACTTTCTAAAGAGTTTCTCGTCGAGTTCAATGGCAAACAATCTGTATGTGGATATTTAAATAGCTGTTGCCACTATTTAATTCCTAGAATTTTATTGAAATAATTGTTTTCTTTATATATGCAAATTTTATGCTTCATACTATGTCGTTTTTTTCTCGTTAACTAATAATAAATGTGCATAACAATACACTTTTATAATTTTATTTTTTACACGATACAATTTTATTAAGCTTCAGATTATGGTTACTTAATCCATCTACCTACTTTAGCTTTACCTTATTTTCTTTAACTAATAGAGCATACAGACTATCCTGTAGTAAACATGTGCCTAAGTAAACTGCAATTGAAGTTCAGAGACTTTTGCACTGGAGAAATTAGTCTCTCATTAATAAGCGTCCCTTTGCCTGAAATCTTCTCTAGGTTGTGAGATGTCCACGTGGATTGCGGAATCTCTGTCAATATCGGGGTCTCGTAAGGCCGCTTCTACGGTTTTGATATCAGCTTAAACGATCATTTGAGATGTATGCAAAAGATATCTAGTGCGATCATTACGCGTTGCAGCTGTAGAAATTGCACACACTCGTCAACGGCACCAACGAGTGTGGTGTATTACCTCTACGACAAATATGTAGTTATAGTGTTCATGAATAAGACGTGACAATATAAAAACACAGGTCAGGGAAGCAATTATAGAAGTGATGCTTTCAGGTAGATAGCGACAGGAACTACGGGATCGATCTACCATAGATTTAAGGGAATAAACTGGTTATAAAAATACTTTTTCAAAGCATGTTTTTGGCGGGATTTCAAAGGCATAGGTTTCACTGCCTCTCGAAAAAGCTCAGAATCACAAAGTCATTAAGGCTTTCACAAGTACAATTACTTCTACCCACATGTTGCAAAGATTTATAATAGGAACACCTCTTACCGTTGCCATTCGTAGAAGGTGGCTCCAAGTTGCTCTCGTCGCTGGGCAACGGGGAGCCGCCATTCGTCGGCGCGGCTGTGCTGGGCTCCTTGCCTAGCAGTTCGGGTCGCAACTCTGATACTATGTTGTGTGTCCATAACGCAAGCTCTACCATGTGAGGAGACCATTTCTTGCCACAACCGTTTTGTTCCTATAATTAAGAACCAGTGAATGTAAGCCCTTGTATGTTGAAAAAGATTGAATTAGATTTTTCATAGGAAATTTTATTATACAAAAAAAGAAAATAAAAATTAAATTCGTATAATGAATAATATGCATTATTAGACAATGACTCAAGATTACAAAATATAACTTGTAAAAAGTCCTAAGATATAACGATTAGGGCCAAATTTTTAAAATTTCGTGATGTTGAATTTATACAAAAATCATAAGCACACATATCGTGAATTACCTTATTTAACCTTTCACAGACGGTCTTTATATGGGTTACAAAATTGAGGTATTCCTTGGCAGTGTAGTCGCTTCCTTCCATTTCTGGAATGGCTTGAAGGCATTCGTCAGCCATGAAGGGTGCCGTATCGGGGCTGGCCGCCGCAAGGAGCGCAGACGCTGTCGCAGTGCCCACACCTTTCAAGTTACTAAGTGCGGTCATAGCTGATTCTATATTAGGCAGTTTACGGAAAGCTTTCTTTGTCTCTTGCATTACCGCTCTGGGTGTATTTACTTTTATCAGGTACGATAACTGTGGGTAAAATCTTCCTCTCTGCAATGAGAAAAAGTTTTTTGATTAGTCATTGTTTGAGTAGAATGGATAGTTATTTAGACACCCGTGTGTTTTGTCTTATGACTTATTAAATACTTGTATTAAATTTTTAATGTTATGTCTGAATGCAACACAACAATCAACCTACATTAGGTAACACCGTTAACTATCATTTGGAGATAAAGAATTAATTTAATATTAAAATTACGAGTATTGAATATTTCGACAGAAATAGCACTTCTTCGCTTTATTTATAGCACTTCTGTTGGACATAATTTAATATTACTTATAATATAGCATGGTAGAACCATGTTGAAATATATTTGTTTATAAAATAATACATACCGCTTGCTTCCATTTCATGAGTTGTACCAGCTCTTCGTGTATCATGTGGGCATCTTTGCCTCGGGACTTAATCTTCTTTGGTAATTCATTCTGGTACCTGTAAAAAAGAAAACCTATATATATTATTTAATTAATAGCCTTGAGGTACCAGCAGAATATAACCTCCCATTGCACCAGGTGTCGCAAGAGACGACTAAGGTACCAGAAACGACAGATGGCGGAATATCCATCCGAAACGCGCGGCAATTATGGGCACAATACCTCTTTTCTTGGTGAGGCTTAAGTCCTGCAGTGGACTTAGAATGGCTGGTATGATGAGGATGAATTAATAGCTAAATATTCAGGTCTTCTTATTTTAGATAGTTAATTATAATTCGTAGTCACAAAGATGGTCACTACGCAACACGTTTTTATTTTTTAAAGTTACTTAATAAGAGCGCCGCACTTATTATAATTTTTTTATGTATATCTTGGAATATATTAAAGGCACTTATAATAATTTTTTTATGTATATCTTGGAATATATTAAAGGTATATGAATCGATTGTATCTTAAAAATAAAAAGTTGATAGATTGTTACTATCTACAATACAGCAAGTTCAACAAAGCTATGATTTTTTTACAATAAATAGTATTTAGTACCATCATTTTTCAGATATGTTAGTAGACATAGCATTTGTTAATCATAGACAAGACACAACAACTTCGTTTTGTAACATTTTAAAATTACTATCCTAAATACGAATATAAAATTGAATTAAAACAAATAGGTAGCATATGGATGTGAAATAAGCAACATCTGCTTAAAACATCAACCGATAACATTAATAATCTCAGGAACATCTGCAGTACTCAGAAAAAGTTAACGACTCTTGTTTTATTCATCACGTATTATAGAATAATGATATAATTTTAATAGAAACAACCGTTTGTATATAAGTCTATCCTATGATGATAACATATATGATTAAATTGCTATATTTACTACTTATACTTTTATATTATTAATAATTTAAAATAATCCTATAAAAATGTTAAATAGGTATCTATTTAAAAATAATTAAATGATTTATTAATATTCAAACTATTTCAAAGTTTATTTTATGTAAGGGTACCTAGTGTATTTTTTTTTAAATAAATATTTCACTAAAATATAATTTAATTACATGTACGATTATTTAAATGATTTGTGTTTAATTAATATGTTTATTAAAATTAACGCAAGTAAAGCTTAAGAGACATTGTTTGTAACACTAAAAGTATATAGTACGTACTTTCAGTGCCCAAGTGATGACTCATAAGTTTATAAATTAAACTTTTAATATTATGGAACACCCTTTTAGGAGTGTGATATAACATAAAACTTTGCTGTAATTAATAATAAAACCTAAAAAACCTGGTTATAAAATGAAATAATTAAGGCAAAGCTAAAAGGCAAGTCACCATTTTGAACGGACGTGAGTCGAGCTCAACAAAGCATTGTTTTATCAACCGAAGTAGTTAAAAATATAACAACATGCTGTATTCATTATCAAGCATGTTATTTAGTTAAGGGATCTATGGAATTAACTCAGGAACTATGCTAAAACATGTAGGTAAACGCATTAAAACGAGTCATGATACGTAAAGGACAGCCACCATTTTATAACGCCTGAGCGCCGCGATATTTTCCCCCACACTGGTTCAGGAAAAACGATCGTGTCAATTTGACATCGATCCCACGTGACGCAGTGATTTTAATGAGCACTCCGCGGACTAGAGATGCAGTCCGCGAGGGAGGTAGCTATCAAATCAGTTTGCACGGATACACACACAATACAAGTTCATTGACACGCCACGGCCGCATTTTCTCCTTTCAAAGTCGTCCGTACTTACCAATTGTCCAATTTTATGAGCTCCTCGGGTTTCTTTGTTTTCTGTTCTGCTTTTAATTTAATCGCCTGTGGATATAACTTCAAAACACTGTCAAATTCTTTTCCACCTGCCTCCAGAAAGAAAGTAGACGTGTCTTTCGCGGTAGCCATTGTGAACGTTCTAAATGTACAACACTGCGTATTTAGTTTAGCTATAGCGCCGAACTCGACGCGGCGGCAGCACCTGGCCAACTGGGCGCACTCTCCCCACTCGGCGCCATCTTGTTGACTGAACCTCGCAATGACGTTTCTTATTATTATTCATAATATGGCATTTTCTCCCGGATTTTGGCTTGTATTTAAATTAGTATCGTTATATGCAGCTAAAATTTGACCTAACTTACAAGTAGTTACAATTGCAACGTATTTGATTCTCTATTGAAACACGTTTTGAAACAAAAAATATACTCACTCGCTTGCACAAGGTTATATCGGTCGCACATCGAGTCGTGGCGTCGGACATTTGTCTGGCCTCCACCCACTGGGAATAACAGGACACAAAAAAATAATTCCATGTTATTCTAAAATCACTACAGCACACTGTATTACCGCCTATTCCAAAACCAAATTAGACACAAATGATCACTTTTATGTTAGTCACGTCGACCTCGGCGCATTATCAATTTCCTTAAAACGTGACGCAACACACGACACCGTTCTACCGAAACGACTTTGGTAAACACGCATATTTTCCGTTGCATTGCAGTACACACTGAGCTCCGAGTAGTCATGAAGTAGTAACTAGCGGTGTACATAAGGCATTTAGGTAGTAGGACGTACATATCACCGGGGTGGAACGTCACCAAACCAATCGGCTTTGTTGTTTTCATAGATCGCCATGTGCTTTGCTCCCTCTAACAATTTAGGTGTTTTATTATCAATTATTGAATGAGTCGCGTTAATTAGATGTTACAGATTAAATTCAATGTTTTACCATTACCTCAAAATTACGGGGGGTTAGAAGGTTAGAACTTAAAAATTACCAGTATCAAAGTGTCCTAGCAATCTATTTATTTCTTATAGTTCAAAGATAACAGCATTAAACCGCAAATCCATTACCTAATATATATAATAGCAATTATTATCGCAAATATATATTTCGATAATAACAAATCCCCAATAATAACAATCCCCAAACAAATTTATCCTGAAACGCTGTCTCCGTACTTTATTTACTGATGCTGCTTCTCTAACTTTATAACCCTATATCTGATGTACGTTATTTTATATATATATATATATATATATCATATGCATTTATTGCGTTTATTTATACAAATATGTATGCCACGTTTATCTATTTTGTAGTTATATATATTGTCTGCACCACTATATATATATATATATTCTGTTTTGTGTAATGGTTGACTGGGAGATAATGCCATCTGGCATTAAGTCCGCCATTTGTACATTTTGTAACATTTTGTGCAATAAAGTTAAATAAATAAAAAAAATAACAGTACTATTACAAAATTCATACGGGTTACCTACATTTCGCTTACACCTATTTTATTCCAGATATAACTATATTTACTACAGAGGTACAGGTTTAATCCTCCTGTAAAATCTAAACAGAAAAATAATGTAGGTTAAAGGTCTACTGAACATGAGATAGAAAGTAAATTATCACTAACTTTATATTTGAGCCGTATGTAGTTGTGATTTTACGTATGTTTACAGTACAGACATTAATTACTTTTTACGGCCCCTGTTAACAGTCATTAATAAGTATATGTATAGCAATAAGTCTTTAATTCTTTAAAAACTGAATGCTGACTATTTATTTTTAAATACTTAAACAGAAATAAAAATATGAATTAGATATAAAAAATAGAAATAGGCGTGAATTTCCAGTATAAAAGGAACTTAAAATATTTCAAAATCATTAAACTTTTATTGAAATGATTCTAACGTATTTACGAAGTAGATAAGTAATTGGTTGTAATATGACATCATTTTGAAATATCACTGTCTTAATTATTATATAGCTGTTAGTCTGATAACCATCGAATTTATTTTTTGCTAATGATAAATTCTTATTATATTTTAAATGTAAATTTATAAACTCGAATGTAACTGTCATGACATCACAAACTTTTTTATTTAGTAGAATTTGACACTACGTTTGGCGCGAAAAAGGCATACGAACAAAACTTAAATCATATTCTTAAGCTTGTGTGTTATTTGTGATGAGTCCTATGCACATTAAACAATGGCACTTAACAAAAAAAATCAAAGATCTTTAATGTAGGTAATCACTGAAACATACTATTCATTTGCATTTTATGATTTATAAAATAACATTTACCTAATGAGCGGATTATTTTAACTTTTACATTTCCAAAATCATTAAGTTAAAAAAAGTTAATGGCCATGACTAATATATTCATAATTCTTATTATACATACCTACACATTAGGCATGTAATTTTATTAGAACTGAAACTGAAATAATATTCATTACTATTTTTTTTTATTTCTGAAGGCTATAGCGATTTTCGTTATATTATGACTACTAATATTTATACAAAAAATATTAAAAGTGCTATTTTTTATTATTATTCTAATCACAAATATCTAAGTAACGGAGATATATTTTTATTTTAGTGATATGATATATAATTATTTAAATATGTTTTCTAAATAACAAAATATGTATGTACACTGAATTCTCTAATCATTTAAGTGACAAATGATACAGAATTACTATGTGACACATAAATGTGAAGATAACGCGCCAAAACGAATCGGGCTCGGGTACGATAACGCTCCTCAATAGCCCTTCATATTTCGGCGTCAAATCCGAACAGTAACTTCAATAGGGTGCTATTTCAATGCAGGGTTATGGCAGGCCCTAAAAGAAGAAAGCGTTTGGGTTGCGAGGGTTCGCCTTACAAAAAGTAGACCCAGGCATAGCTATTGTCTGAACTTACTAGCCCAGTGATAGAGTTGAAAATTGAATGGCGCATTTGTTTAAGAGACCAGGGGTTCGGCAAGGTTTAATTTTTTATACTGTCAGGGACGCTCGAGCCGGCCCGTCGCATGCACCCAACAAACGAACCGGCTGCCTGCTGAGTGAACTGCGAAATCCAAAAAGGATGTTTCATGGAATGAGTATTGAAACTTATGATGTAGTACAACATGTTTTAATTCCACCTTTTATATTCAACTTGGATATTTGTAAATTTTAGGTGTTTAGAAGTACTTTAAATAGGTCCTTATCGGGTTGTGATTACCTACAGGGTATTGTGAAATAACATTGTATGGTTTATAGGTAGGTAAAGTAATTAACAAAGGCACATTACCTGTATACGAAAATAAAATTAGAGAAAAATATTGATTGAATGAATGTAGGTTTAATTCGCTATATCAAAGCGACGAGGACTCTCGATCAATCACATGTAGGTACTCTTATTTAAAAAGTTAATCTTAATTTGAGGATTGAAATGTATTATATTGTTTACTGCAAATTCAACCTTATTTTAATAACGTTACAGCATTCCAAGCATGCATACATTTTACATTGTGTATTTCGTTCCGCAATGACTACACTATAAGTATTAAAATTTCGTATGAAGGTTTCACGGCTCGTTAGCTCAGCGGTGAGAGCACCCATTTGAAATTTCAATAGAGGAGGTCGGGGGTTCAAATCCCTCACGAGCTGATTTTTGTTTTTTAGTAATCAGTTTTTATGTAATCGTTCATTTAAAAATGCTGTTATTATTTTAATGACACCGACTAGAAATATCCATTCAAGTTTTTGTATTTTAACATTTATGCGTCGCGTTGAATATCTGTATCATTTGTCATTTAAACAGATATGACAATCAGTGTATATAGATGGGTACTTTATTATTTAGTAAAAATATCAATCAAATAAATATATGATATCACTAATATAACTATATCTGTTACTTTGCGTCGGTCAAAAGTTTATTATAAAATAAAAAAGATTAAGACTTACTTAATGTGTTATGTTTTTATTTTCTATTAATAGCATAGACAAAAAGCGTTATAGCCTATAAAGTTATCAAAATTTTAGTAATCAATATTATTTCAGTTTCAGTTCTATTAAAATTACATGCCTAATATATATTAGGTATATAAGATACATAGATTAGATATACAAATATTTGTCCTGGCTCTCAAGGCGCCTGTTAGCGCAATTATTTTCGAAATTGAAAAGTTAAAATCAACCGCTCTTTCGGTAATTTTTTTTTTACAAAACAAAAAATCAAAATCAACCGTATGTCTCAGTAGTTCTTTATCTGTGAAGTATGTATATGTATTAAGTAATAGATATTTTACAAAGTATCTGTAGATTATTTATTACTGAGGGATTTTAATATGACTATTAAATTCAAAGTACATTCATCGGGGTTTCATGAAATCTAGGCATAATAACTTTATTTACATCGTCGATTATAGACTACTAGCTGTGCCCGCGACTTCGTCCGCGTGGAATAGTTTTTTTGGGTAACATTCCTCTTTACCTCAACTTATATAAACTTTGAATGTCATGTTTATTTATATCGAATCAATGGCCTGAAAAATAAGTTTCAAGTTTCTAGCTCTAAAAATAGCGATACTTCCATACAAAATATTATCCCCCCTTTCGACCCCTTACAACTCTTATTTCGAATTAAAGAATAGCATATTTCCATTCTCAAGGTCTAAAGATTATCTATGCCAAATTTCATCAAAATCGGTTTGGAGGTATAAGCGGGAAAGCCGGAAAGCAGGAAAGCGTAACGGACAGACAGACAGACCGAGTTACTTTCGCATTTATAATATTAGTAGGGATAAAATAAAATTAGCTGCCGGTTCCTTACCGATCGCGGGCGGTTGCACTGCGACTTCTAGAGAGAGCCATATCAAGTTGCTTGTGGGCTCTTAAAAACCGCAGATAAAGGAAGGATATAGATTTTTTGCTCTGGAATTGCTTACATCGGCAGGGCTTTTCGGTCCGGATTCGCATTGAGCACTTCTATATTATGATATTTTAGTTCGATCCTCAGTCAAGACTAATATTTATATGATGAATAAATTAAAAATAATATTATAATGATGAGTTTGTGCAGGAGTGTTAAATATGTATTAATATAAGTTTTTTTAAATTATATTTGTGATTCTTCTATTGTGTGATATTCGTAACACAAGTGCTTTAAGCGACTTATCTCGTAGCCAGGTCAATTATGTTTTATGAATTTATTTGAAATATCGTATTATTTAATTCCTTAAGCACTTTTCGCCCCTATAGAAGTAATTCTAGTTTCTTAGAACAAGTCTCGCGCACCTTATTAGTATTCTTGAGTAAGAAAAACACCGCAGTGGGAATTAAAATTCTCCTTTTTGCCCCAAGGTCGGCCAGTTGTGACTTGTGATAATCACAACGTGCTCGCCCGCGCTCAGCTCGGGCGCCGCTCGCCGCGGTCGCTCGCTCGGCAATCGGCGATACGAGGAAACGGGGTATTTTTGTACCTGATGTAATGTAATACTGCTAGCGACATCTATTGAAAAGCAGTCGTAACCGGTTCTTACATTGCTGATATAAGTCTATATTGTAAGTTTCTAACTTAAAACGCTCTGAGTGGAAAAGTGCTCGGCACCTCAGGAACTGATGGTAAAGGCGAAAGTTGTATTTTTTTGTTTTTATTGAATTTCTATATGTAAAAACATACTTTACACTGCTATGCTATGATAATAATATACTATGCTAAAAATATGCTATGATATAATTTCAATGCTATGAGAGTTAGTATATTTAACGAATTCAAACAAATTATTAAATTTTAATTCCTATTATGAGAGAACATACTTATATGCTTAGGCTGTGGGATAGTTTCTTTGGGTACCTTACCTTAACTTACATAAATGTCATATTTATTTATATCGAAATAACTTATGAAGCCTAAAATATACGTTTTAAGCTTCTTGCTCTGACCGTGATACTCCCATAAAACTTTTCATCCCCCCCCCCCTTTCGACCATTTACAACCCTTATTTCCAATTGAAAAGTAGCCTATAGGCTTTCCTAGGATCTAGACTAGCTATGTACCAAATATAATTGAAATCGATTCAGTAGTTAAGGCGTGATAACGAAATGCAACAGACAGCCAGACAATAACATTCGCATTTATAATATAAGGAAGTAAAGATAAAGTTCTAGCCTAGAAAATATATACCATTCAAACGTTATTTTTAATAGCTGTTGCGATACTCTTGTCTTTATTTATTAGATTATATATTTATTAAAGATTTCTTATTAGCGAATATATTATCGTAATTAGCTAAGATTGACACTTATACAAAATAATTCTTTTAACTACAGACAGCCCTTGCTAATAGCTAAAATATAGAAAGCCTTCTTTATTTTATGCTAACAACTTAAAATGAATACTTGTAAATAAATACTCGACTTTTCCTTTTTTCTTGCCATTTTTTTGTGAATAATTGGCAAATATACTCATTTATATACTTATAAGTTTATATTTATTTATACTAAGTTTAATTATTATTAATCTCATCAAATAAAACAAAAGAAATAGTAGGTAAGTAGGTACTTCCGTTATCCGATTGATTGTCAATTTTACAAACCATTCTTAGTATTAAGAGAGATGTGAATTATATTTTAATTGCATACGTATTATAAATATGGGAAGATTAAATTTTTTGTATAACAACTAAAAACAGTGTTGACCGAAACAGATGATTCGTGAGACAGATCGTTTCGTGTCGCAACATAAGGCCCATTACCATTTTCATAAATTTACTCGAGAATTGACGGCAATTACCGTAGTAACGTCACACCACGTTGAATCACTTTCAATTAGGTTTCGCGAAACGTTTTCTGAATGAAGTGACGTCATAGCATAGTACACGAAGGCCAGCTGTTTTTAATATAGTTACCTATATAGATTATTGAGTTCTTTCTCCTACGTCAGATGTTTAGCTGGGCGATTCATTTTTTTTACGAATTATCTGTGTTTGGTGGTGTTTTTTACAATTGTTACTTACATTACAGTTTTTAACTTCATTTCAATTTAATACATACTATTTCTACTCGAATTAAGCAAATTCGAGTTTAAATACTAACGAAAATTGACACAGATATTTGATTTTACCAGATATTTCATTTAAAAGGTATCTTCATGGCAACAGCTATAACCTATTTTTTCAACATATTAAGGATTTATTAATGATTTTTGTATGTATCAAGTTACAGAGTGTCTATTCATTAAAATTCAGGTCATGGCCGAGTGCACTAAATTCATTAAATAAATTTACAAGTTCGTATCTTATCGTTCAATTTCGTTCATATTTCCATAGTGTATATGTAGATGAAGACTGACGTCATTATAAGATAATATGATTCGACAGTCTCAAGAATGGACCTGCTTCAGTGCTTGGGTAGAATAGGTCACAAGTAGTCACAACTCGGTAGCGATGTGAGTCGGACGCCCCGCCCGCCTGTTCGCCTCTTTCCTCGCGCTCTTTCGCGCCGCGGGCGATTGCTCCACCGCGAATTTGGGCCAAGCACAAATATCGCCCTCCCTTTCTAACCTTCTACTTTCCTGTATCACTATCCCCCTCTGCGGTTTTCACTCACATCGCGTATAAAGGCATTTATGTAATAATAAGTTCGATGTTTACAACGTGGTCCGTATCAGGTGATGAGAGAAAATACTGCGCTTTATCACAGATAACTGATAAGGGGCCACGGCTGCTGCTTCTACTCTGATTTATGTGGGTACTTTAAGTGATTTAATGTTGTTTGTGTTTTGTTTTCATTACGCATCGACGCATCATACCATTCCAGACGCTTCGTTTTATGACTTTTAAACAAGATTACTCTATGTAAAACTGCCCCGGTTGCTAATGACTTACATAAGAGTTCTGATTAGTAGATAATAGACTGATAAATCTTATGTAAATTAATACCTATAAGTTCATTTTATATCTTTGAACCAACAAAACAGCAAGTGAATCTCTACTTAACAGAGTAATATTTCATTTATATTATATCTACAATTACACTAAACTGTACCGTTGACAATAAACAGTGTCCAAGTACCTAAATAAAGGAAACCTAATGATTTCTCAAATGTATATTCTGAATATATAGTAGTCGTTACATTAGTCATACAATTCTGGTAGGTACCATACGTTTACAATGTGTAAAAAACAATTCATGTACCTAACAAGCATAGGTACATTTGAACTAACGGACTTGTTTGGTCAATAAAACTCAATGTTTCCCCGTTATTGACTACCGCTACGTTCGATTACAATGACGCGCCGGTAAATTGAAAGTGTTGTACTACCTATATTCCTTATTATTATAAACACAAATTGCATAAGAAAACTAATTTTAGCTGATTTTAATAAACGAACTAATGATTTACAGAAATGATTTCTGTTATTAATATCGTTCTACATGTCTATATCGCTTGGGCTATGTAATTCATAAAAATACTTATTTATTTTTAATTTTGAAACTACGTACACAAATGTCAAACAAAATTTGGAAATCACGAAACACAACCACTGATAATTATTTATTGGCGTGACACACCAAATGTCACAATTATATAAGTACTCAGTTGACTCGTTGAATGCACTGAGTGTATTCGTTGAGTGCACTGGTGTATTCTAAAAGCATCTAAAAAGCTTAGATTGTGATTAAATGCACTTAACAAATATTGTTTCCTAAAACCTATTAAATTATTTTATCAAGAGCAAACAAAATACGATCTTTTCCGTGTGAGTATAAGATTACTTGGTCCACATATCGTATTAAAATGTCGTCATCACTAAAATACGAATGTACACAAATCAATAGATTCTCTTATACAAAACTTTCAAAATTACTCAATCTAAATTAAACTTTAATAGTGGAGTTAATTGTTCAAAATTGCCTGCAAATCTAACAGATTTGAATTGGTTGATCATTTTCCTTGAGAGTCTACTTAATGCGCTTTGATATAAAGTATAACACATAATATTGTGATAAGAAAACGTTTCCAGGCGCGCTTATCAAGGTGAATTTATTATTAATACTAGCCGATTTCAAAATCACCGTGAATATTTTCATTGCATTTCATAATAAGGATACTAGTGATGTAGGTATGTTCAGCTTTTGTTTCAAGATTTGAGATCCAGAACAGTAAATATGGTCGTCGTCTCTTTGCTACAAGCAAACTTGAGTTCTCTATCCATAAATGAAAATACATCGTGATGTGTTTCTGAGCTCATACAGCCCGCAGAAAGTTTCTAATAGAAAGAACATAGATAAAAGTTGAAAATTGTGTCATGTATCGGAATCAAAGTTCTAGCGACAGTTTTGAAAAATATTAAGGAAATTTATACCAATTTATTTATCAATGGGATAATTTTTCCGTTCAGTTAATCTTATAGTATTAATGTTAACGCTTAATTTTGCGAGGACCTACGGATGGTAACATCTTTCCACACTAAGTTGATTATTGTGAAACTTCATTATATATATTTTATTATATCATATATATTAAATACAATGTATAACAGAAATGAATTTCATTGGTCGTAATGTTATTATAAATAATTAAAATATAATGTTATTAATAACATGTTTATTTTAAAGCGCTTTAAGATCGTTGCTTAATCCTATTGCACATTGAGCGGCCTAGCATAGCCTTAACAGGGCTAATATTGTAAGACTTTTTAACGTGATTTAAAAACTTCTGTAAACTTACAACTGTATGTACAATTTATTATAATTTATCATTACATAATGCATACACACCATATAGTTGACTATCCTATAAGTATATATTTTTTAAGCATTTGGATTACTTGTGGAAATTATCGGCGTTTAGGTAATGGATGTTAACAAACCCTTCGGAAAAGAGGTAAAAATCTTTTGTATTTTTGTTCTGTAATAATATTAAAGCTATAATAAACAAGTTTAATAATATTTAAACGTTTTCTCTATATCATTTTATTTTAAGTATATTAAATCTAATTGTCGAGTATCAAGGTCTTTCTTGTATTGATTTTTTCGTATATAGGAAAACGAATGATGTATATAAGTTCTGTTGTCGTTTTAGTTGACCCTAATCCGTATATCAGAAACGTGCCATATTCAGTACGACAATACGAGCGCTGAGTAAAGCGCTTTAAGCTGGGCGAGTGCCTTAAATAGGGTATTTATTTGAAAAGCAGCGAAGGTCTAAACCTTCGTCAAATGAACCATATTGTTTAACTTGTCTTTTGTACGGTTTTAAAAGTATTTGAATCCAGAATACCTCGGAAACAATAAATATTCAATTTTTTTATTCCGTTTCCGTTTAGTGAAGTTTGGCAGACAAAGTTTTTACGTATAGAGGCACTTGGTTAGGTAATTTTGTAAAATTAGAGAAGTAAACTTACCTTAATCTTTTATTTAACATTTTTTATGAGTATGATAAAACCACCGTATTTTTTATCGTAAAATTTATAAGCATCGGGAATATTTACGTGTATAGATTTATAAATTAAGGAGACAGGTAAATCTGGGCCTATCAAATAAAATATTTGTCAAGATTTTTTTCAAGATTTTTAATTTTTAATCATAAAATATTAAGCCATTTTACCACGGGATATTAAATAAAATATATAATCATAATATTATTGACTTACGTTACTTCCTAGCTTTACTTTCATTTTTTAACAATGTTGCCAAATGAAATAAAGTAATGATAAAAATAAAGAAATGATATAAGATAGAAAATCAAAGCAATGAAAGTGAATCAGTGTTTTTTTCTTTAGATTATGTTTAAAAAAACGTTTTAAATAATGAATTATATAACAACGTTAATAAAAACATTGTAAAAATAAAGTGTTCAACAGGTTCATTTTTTTCTTGTACTGGCAACAAAGTAGAACTCATTCCACATCTAACGTCAAACTAAAAAATTAAACGCTTCGTTTGGCTTGAACTTACAACATTGGATATTTCGTTTTGTTGTGTCTTCATGTGCTTTTATTATTCAATTAGTATTATTTTGCGACTTTGGCTACGTAACAACCCACGCTATCTACTAAGAAAACTAAGTCCGTTAGACTTAGTTCTCTTGCCTACTCGACTTACATTCATATCATTCATACCTAATTGAGCGGGAAACAGCTAGTCTTTTACAATAATCTTAGAGACCGCAATGTGTTAATGTCCTAAAATAAAATCTGACAAAATCTAGATAGTAGCAGTCTTTAAATACAACGTGAGAGCACTGAGAGTTTGTAAGAATAACTTATTACGAAGCAAATAATAACACCCTATATCTTTTTTCTCCCGTGTAGCAGTTGGAAAAAGTTTTTTTTTATTTTAAATGGTAGTAATATCAAAATAGTGTAGTAATTGTTGCTGTAACGTCAGGCCCAATTTTGTATAGACGTTTGCCCGTCAACTTTCTTGTCTAACTTGAAACTGAATGAATTGATGCGGTTGTCGTTCAATGTGGTTTTTAGCGGATATCAAAGTATGCAACGAAAGAAGTGGTTGTCTTTTAACTGCTATTACGGAAGAGATCGTGCTTAATTTAACAATTTCGCTCAATAAAGTAGACAAATAATATGTGAGGAAGAAGCTCTTCTCGTTTTATTTACAACATTTTGGATGTTGTTTAATCCTGTATTAATCAAATACAAGAAGGAAGCCGAAACAATGTCAATATAATACCTACGCCTTCAAAAATATTTTCAGCACTTCTCAATAGAAGTGCTAAAAAATATTTTGGCGAAAGATTTTTCCACTTAACGGACATGTATGAATTCTTAAATTACACTAAGGTAGCATCAGTACATATTATTGCAATACAAATTGTTTGGGAGATTCTGAGCTTTGAAATACAGTAGCTCTGACACGGAGCTTCGATTTTTTTTTCACTTTTTGATATGGCAACACGCCCGCGCTCTCTCGCGTCATGCGAAGGAAGGGGAACGGTACAACTATTTAACTAACTTATGACCGCCATCTGGTACCTTAGCCCCCTTTTACCCGACCCCTGGTAATGGGTGAGGTACTATACTATTCTGCCGGTACCTCACGGCTATACAAATATAATGTATATTATTAAACAAAGAAAACATTTGTATTTTTCACTGTAATGACTTTGGAAATTCATTCACTAATAGAAAGCTATATATACTTCTCGAGTAACATAGGATATATTATACCTACTTGCAAAAAAATAGAGAACTCTACATAGATATAAATATATAAACGGGATTTGTATTTTTGCATATGCATTTTGTACTTAAACTCAAAAACCTGTGGACCTATTTCAAAAACTCTTTCACTAATAAAAAAATACATTATGAAGCAAGTAATATTACGCTATAATTGATAAAAATCACGCGGGGGAACCCCAGATCGCTGCTAGTTAATAATTTAACTCTTCAGCTTTAGAAATACGTTAATATTATAAATAAGATAATTACATATCATTCGAGATTTTATCTATGCTAATAATATAAACAGGAAATGATATATTATGGTATTTTTTGATCTATGGCACGAATAAATTGAAAAAATGCTCCACATATTTCGATAGTTCTTTCACCTTCACATGATACATTATTCCTGAGTAACAAAGGCTATATTTTATAATAAAAAAAATCACAACTAAAAAATATTTAATTTAATCGAAGCTATAAAAAAATTTAAATAAAATGATCAATGAGAATAATTTCATAGCATGCGCAGCGGAAACTGTGAATGATAGAACATAAGTATGTTCTACAATATAAAATAATATATTAGTATCTATAAAAAACCTCGCGGTACCATTATGTTTGACTATCGTGATTATGTTACTATTACCACATTTTTTAAATAAATCTTTTCAAAAACCATACCATGTCTCAAAGACCATATTATTCATGTCTTTATATTAATTCTTATCCAAATAAATTATTTTTATTTAAGACTGTTTTAGTACCTATTATATAGTTCTTATATATAGCTCTACAGCAAGCTTTTTGCTTAATGCATGAACGTCGTTCGACAAACAATTTGCCACACTCCCGGAAAAAGTTTTTTTTATTATTTTATTTGCCTCTTATTAATATTAGAAAACTTTTATACTGAGATCATCTATACGAAATTTTATACGATTAGATCATCCACAATTTTCTTCAGCATCAGTTAGAACAGGTTACTTTCCTACGTTCGTACCTTTAAGTTTGAATTTTATTGTGCCATGGAATATCGTATGTTTGAGACGCCTTCCTTTGAGATATTCTGTAATTCTTTATATCATCTAAAGCTTTTTGGAAAATCTCTTTGATATATCTACTTTTGTGCCATATTTACGGGTACCTGGTGCCAGATAAATATGCATAGACATTTTAGAATATAAAACGAAAATGGCAACATTTGCATAAATCAGGGTAACTTTGACCCGAGCCAAAGTTACCCTAAACTGTATCGAAAAGTATGGGATCTCAGATTATCCAAGAATTTTTTGTCTGCAATATTTTGTTAAGACGGAATGATAGTTAATAGATAATAAATTAAGCAAATATGTACTTTGAATAACCTATTTACGAACTTTACAACTTTAAACTTCTAATATTATTTTTAATAACCTTTTCAACTATACAACTTTTAACATTAGGTTATGAGCGGAATATGTACGTACTTACTTCAAAACGGAAAACACTAGATCATAAAAGGCTTGGCAACACAACCGCTATCTAAGATAAAGATAAATCAAAGGCTGCAGATAAAATCGGCCTAAATTTGAAAATGTATGTTTTCTGTGACATAGGCCAATTCGTGATAATTATGCTAAATAAAGTGTTGCACGCATATCGCCTATCCTTCAAATTACATTGTTAAAGTATTATATTGTTACCGAGCGTAGGAGGTAATTACTCGTGCTCGCACGTACGAGAGTGCCGTGTTTTGTGACTACCATTTTTAAACGTGAGTATTTGTTTTTTTCTGTCAATTTCAAATGTTAGCTTTTTTTTGGTAAAAATAATACTTCAAATCTACGTAGTGATGCCGGTGATTGATGATTTACGTGTATTTTAATGTAAATAAATGTCATAATAACTCATACGAATGTTGTTATTTTGTGATAAATAGAAAAGGTCGCTTTAATATTTTTGATATGATATTTTAATTACTAAGAACTTATTAATTATTTATAACAACAACTGTATTCACAACAATAAGGTGGAGGTAGGTATTTTATTTAGGGATTTTAATTTATCAAGGATATAATAATAAAATGAATAAATATATTTAAATATTCTAAATAAGGTAATAATAAAAAAAATACAATTTTTTTTAACAAATCATTTACATTGAATTCTAGTTTACACTTAAATCCTTGATCATTCCACTACGCTTCTCTAAGTGTTTGTTTCCACACACAAGTTCATTTCATCACATTTCATTGCTCGTTTAAAGTCCGAAGTACAAGTGCAGTAATTGCCTACTCAAACAGTCAACAGCGGTTAACAAGAAATCATTAAGATATTCTGCAGTTAAAAGAAGTTGTGCACTTTGCCCACTATAAAGCAATATCAAACTATTGCACTGTGACTGAAGTAATATTAACCGGTCAATTTATCAGTCAGTTGTCCCTGTGCCGCTGCTTAGTTCAGAGATCCCATCGATAAGGTAGGATATGATATTACAAAAACATTGATAGTGCTTCATAGCTGTTTTATCAGATATTTTGTAATGAGTAATGAATTATAAGTTTATGAGTAAAACTTTTCTCAGTGCAAAATAACCCTTACCTTTATATTTACTGTGAGTATTATCGAACAAAATACGTCTACTATTTATTACCTAAATAGTAATAATATCTATTATGTGCATTAACGCACCCATCACTTAATGAAACTATTAGACAAATAGGTCATTTCATTTAAATATTTTTGTTCTTGGTAAAAGTATATAAAAACCGGAAAAGAAGGAAACATCGACAACCGTTCTTGTCTATGTCGAGAAAAAAACAGTTAAGTAAACCGCGTCTTAATGTCATTAGGTAGGTAGTTTTATTCCAATGTCTGTTCTTGAAAATCGATCAGCTGATCATTGTAATTATTTTTTGTTTGCATAAGTAGTCGTATTATTATACTATTTTTATATACGTGTATTTGATCTTGATAAATAAATAATTTAATTCGTAGTTGTGCCGCTTTGTATTGGTTAGCTTTCAAATTCTGTAACACACAAACGGTTTTAGTCATTACATTCAGCTTGGTTTTTAATGTAAAAATACTACAATAAACCAGTTTAGCATTGGCAAACATAGCCAAGTACTAACAAAATAAATCTCCCCGTTGCAAATAATACAAAGAAGCGAAATGTTAGGAGTTCCAAAAATTTTCCGAGACTAATGTCTGGTCTGAATTCCCTTCTGGCCATATTCCAAAACGCGAGCGTATCTTGGATGCCTCAGAAGCAGTCTCGTTGGCAACATTTGTGACAGGCTCGTTTTCTGGGAACAAATATTTTTGCAAGGCACCTAGCAAAATCATATAAATCTGTTAGGCCTTTTCCTGACTCGATAAACCCAATCTTCCAAAAGATTAACGAAAATTATTCATAAATAATTGACTAATGACATATCTTACATTTTTTTCCGTCCGTTGCTCCGTCTGTTTTTTATTTCAAATAGTACAAATTTTTGAATAATTGGTATTCTATAAAAACCGGTATGAAAATGTACCTAGTGCATAATTATTATTTACTGTCACACTAATAACAACTTAAGATAACGAATAAGGCACACATGATGTAATTTATGTTTAAACTTATGTTCAGTATATTATGGATATTTTAATTAATTGACGACCGGAAAAGTTGAGCATAATCTAGTGCAAGGGCATGCGTCAATTTATGCCGTGCTATTATTAGACGATTCGCAAACCATTTTAAATGTTACATATTTGTTATTAGATACACGTAATATAAGCTCAAGTCTGCCGTGCCAATAAACTGTCTAATATAAGCAATTGTGCTTTAGAATTTATTCTGCAAGACCTATATAGGTGACATTATTTAATGTACAAATAGTCCCGCGCCATTTTTCATAATGGTTGACAACACGAGTTTGTTGAAATTCCCCTTTGAGAATATTTTTGACATTATTTTTGTTATAAGCGCGCCCCTAATTATTTTTCTAACCGTTTTTAATCTAAATTACTTCTTTTCATACCACGTGTCTGGCAGTGAAAGCTTGACGAAACGGTGAATAAGTCTTTAAATTTCTTTAACTATTATCTAAACTGAAATTAAATTATACCATTCGGTGACCAAAGAATCAAAAAAATATTATACATTATTACACAACGAAAACACGAGTTTACTTTACGACGAGTTTACTTAAATTATAAATTTACTACATGTCATACTATGGCTCGACTACATAATAAGTTGCTTATAGCACTTACGGATATCACACAACAGAAGAATTACAAATATAATACTTACCTACTTTAAAAACATGTAACAATCAGACACAAATGTTCATTACATTAAGGCTTGCCTGATTATTTTATTATAGGTAAATAATATAGGGGCATATTCTTTCATATGTATTTTGTAAAAGTTATTTTTATGTTACTATACTCTGCCATTTTATATATACGTATAGGTAATGCCATTGACGACGACCTTTACGTAACGAGCGCTTATTATCGATCTCCAATACTGATACAATATATATTTGTTCCAAGTTGCCAAGAAAATATAGAGGCACGTGCGGACGTTGGCTATATATTGTTCGACACTATGTTCACTTGTTATGGATCGAGAAACAATTTCCACAAGCACTATGGTTTGTTATCTCTGTAAGCCGACAGCTGAAGTAAAATGGTTTCTTCCAAATTAGAAACCTTTATGCACACAACCCGTCATATCGGATATCAATTTTGGATGCGTATGGTCCAGCATTAGATGTCCTGCATTTGATGATGTAAGAAAAAATCCATCGGCATCAACAACTCATTAAGTTATAAACACGCGTCAAGTTCATTATTTTATCTCATTTGGTGACGCTGGAACTTGACGTCAGAGTTTTCTGAAAACAACGTTTCTTTTTTAGTCTGCTTTAGTTTAAATCGAATTGTTTTCTTCAGTTTAAAATCTAATAAAAGCAGCAGGTAAGCGTACGGCAAGCATTCAATTTAAATACCATAATTCAAATCATCGAATCAGTTGTAGAACATTCACTATTAGACATGGCTTATGTCTCTAATAGTCAAGAAGTCAGTTCCTAAGACCATTAATTACGGGTTTCTGCCCATAATTAGTACGCTGTGCAATCTTAGTAACTATCGCGACCGTAGTTTAGCGACGAGCTGCTGCTGCCCGTCCCTGATCTGTTACAATAAACCGTTTCGTATACTGCCATCTGGTACAGAGGTGGGAAATACTATTATCCTACTCTGCCGGTTCCCCTTGGCTAACATTGTTAGAAAGAGCTTTGTATAAACGAGCCTTTTAAGTGTTTTGTATAATCGACCGCATGTTTATCACTTCTAGTAAACATTTACCAGTTACTAACGTCGACTTAACAGTTTGAAATTGACCTCTGACATTTGTTATAAACTATTTTGAATGAAATCAGAATGCACACTAATTAAATTGCTATAACTGAATTTTCAACTTATTTTTGAATGACCTTTTGGCTTCCTTTTCTGCAAATCGTTTCATAACAAACTTACTTAACTTGTTGTGTACAAAGCGGATTAATTCCACACATAGATAGTCTGATTGGCATACCTACATAATAAAAAGTCAAGTCAAGAGTCGTATCAATACCGTAACGCAGACTTCCAAAAATCGCAGGCCCGTCGAGGCTAAAGAAGTCTTGTACAGTGTAATCAATAATCAATTTGACACGTCCCCGCGTCAATTTATCTTTGTTTAGTTGCGTTTGTTTGTTTCATAGATATTATGGGCACAAGGGAGCGCGTCAGGTGACCTACAGCACGATGCCGGTACTACGCAACGCCGACCACCCCGCGGTGACGGCGACCGATTCGGTCGCCGCACGGTACGCCGTCGCGGTCCTTGGTTCCTGGGCCGCCGAGACAGGTGCGTACCCAACATTGTATTCTTATTTTATTTCTATAAATGAAAAGGAAAAGTTTTTTCTCGAAATCAACGGCCTAATGACATAGAGCTTGCTCAACCAAGATAGAAAGAGACCGGTATTTCCAGCCAGGTTGGGACTATTCAGAGTTATGATGTTACTTATTTATTACTACAAGTACAAAGATTATATTCAACATCAAGCCTTCATATTAAAACAGCCGCTTTGTTGATTGTCAAAAGTTAAACTAACAAGACGTCCCGTGGCTGAGGTTTTATGAAATATTAACGATTATTGTGAATTTCTGAACTTCCTATTGGTGAAAAGTGGCACTTGGGAATTTTGTAAAACTGAAATAAGTTCTAAAGTATGTTTTCCACGCGGTGTTTCATAAGTGATCCATTCTGCAAAGATATCGACCTCGTATATGAAGCCAGATAAATCAATGAAATATTATTTTATTTACGCGCTCTTTAACAATAATCATAATTGCAAATGAACAACGTTCAATTTATAGACGAATACAAACATTTTCTTAACTGCGTCCGTATTTTTGTGGTACATTATTCATATTTGGTTTCCATAACAAAAATAACCCATTCTTACAAGTAAAGGTTGTATGTGAAATTGTCTCATCAAAATCATGTTCGAAGAAGTTTTTTTTTGCTGTAATATTAAATAGAGTTGAGACCATTACTTTCGAACTGCATACAAATGTACTCATTGGTACTCTCTCACTTATTTCTACCGCCAAATAACAGTGTTAGCTTTGCTGTGTTTCGGTTTGAAGGGTGAAGGGTGGAATTACTGGGTAATGTGACATAATATCTTCAAGTCACAAGTATCCTCGTGATATTACGTGCGTGTATAGGCTCCGGTGACGCTTACTATCACGCGGACAGAAGGCTTGTTTGTCAACCTGGTCCAAAAAAAATACCTGGTTATATTGCAAACCTCATTAAAGCAGCAGTACCTACACGGAACCACAAGCTATGATTGCCAGTAATTATCGCCGCCGCACAATTGCGGTCTAAACCAATTTAGTGTCCATTTAACAAAATGGAAGAACACGTACAGTGAAAACTTAACAGGGTTACAAATCGGCCTGTCGCATCATTCTTAAACTACTTTGTATTTAATTTTTATTACAAACGTATACTAGCATATAATTCCAGTACAGTCATTATGATTTTGTCCGACATATTTAATATAAAATGTTTAATTTAGGTAACTTATACTTAAAAAAAATATCACTTTTACATCTGAATATAGATGTATATATACGAGTATTAAGGCCAGGTGGGCCGTGCCCACCTTAGGATGGTCTAGTGCCCATCCAGTATGTTCTAGTGCCCACCCCTGAATGTTAGGCTAGGGAATAGCTTGAGTTTAAACGTTTAAACAAACACAAACTCTTCAGCTTTAAAGATGCGTATCATACTCAGAACGATACTCATACTTTGAGATACGTATCTGAATAAATAAAGACGATGTTTTAAATTTTTTTCGCATTCTGTCTTACATTTTGACCGCACGATTATATTACTACAGTTATAATTTTGGTTATATTATGTAGCTACAACATAAGTTAATATTAGAAAAATTGTATACTTACATTGTAAAAGTTATTTGTCTTCAGAAATTGGTACAAGAATTATTGCTGTTTATTGAGTAAACAATACCAAAGTAATAGCTCGTAATATGCACCCGACAGAACCGTAAAATTCTATGTAAGCTTCTGCAACAACGTTCAGAAATATTTATTTTCCAACGACCCGGTTTCTAAAGTCAAGAGATAAGAACTTCAGTTTTTTTTTATAAAAAGTTAATACATTTTCCAGTTTTGTTCCTAGGTATATAGGTATTGTAAAACAGTATAAAAATGTTCTCTCTTTGAAGATTGTATTACAATTGTCAAACAACTAGCGGCTTGATCAAAATATTAAGGCTTTTACCCACCTACCACCGACTTACGAAACTTGGATACCATTGTTATGCTACTCTTAGTTAATAAATAGTACTCGATTGCCGTTGGGTACCGGCATAATAGAATATTTGCTTCCTCTGTATTACGTGTAGTGAGCGGTGGTGATGTACATACTCCTAAGATATCTTTAGAACGTTAAACAGGACCAATTTCGTAAAAAAAAAGAAACTCAGCATGTCAAGGGAATTTTACAATTTTGATTGTGGCGGACAAAATGAATGTTTGGCTTGTATATTGTAATGTGGAAAGAAGAATACGGCTTATACCAAATAGTTTAATTCACGAGACCTGTAAATCTAATATGTTAAACATTAATTTTGCAAACTTTTCATAGATTACGCAACGCACACAAAGGAAAGAATATTTTCCCCATTTTATATCATTTTCTCTCATTAATTTTCCGCTCTTACTGGTCATAGCCTGATTCCATGTAGCCTGTAAATCAGCACCTCATAAGATTTTTTGGCCATTATTGCCGCGATGGGCAAGCGTGTTAGCAATAGTAGAGTGGACTATTGCAGTGGAAGGTACTATTGTACTCTCCTGGTACGTCAGGGCAATTCAAATATGATATATTTATTTTATTCTGATCTATTGTTAGTTGAACAGCTTATCAAAGGAATTACTAAAAAGCGTTATCGATAAAGTATACGGCAAAATTAAACCCTATTCTCGATGTGATAAGAGTCAAAATATCTTAGCGATTGATTTTCTTTTGCTCCAGTTCCGTCGACGCTTGAGCTTATCTAAGCAAAATTACTTTATTTGTTTAAGTTCTTATTACTTATTCTTTTGTATTATAGCGACTTACCCATTCGACTTGACGAAAACGAGGCTACAAATTCAAACGGAGGTAGCGGCGGCAAAACATGGATACAAGGTAAATATATTTTGGTAATGTTTTTGTAATATACTAATTATTTATGTTTCCCTGGAACTTTCATTGACTTTGGAAATTACAAATGTAATGAAATTGCCTAAGTAGGTAATAGTCTAAGTAGGTACCTACTTAAAATAATTTCTATCCCTGCATTCGTTAAATGAATGACGGAGATAGAGGGACATTCCAGCATGGACATTAGCTATTTATATTTATTGAGAAAATTCTCTGAATTTACAGTAAAAATAATGTTACATTATATCGTGGCGTTTAGTACGACGTTTATAGTCTTGAGTTTATAGTGGATAGTAAAGAGTTATGCTTTGAACAGAATAAGTCATCTTGTAATCAAACCATTATATTATTAACTTGGACTAGTTTTTATGGATTTAGTTTAACATTATGAGGATATTTATGGTCTTCCTTTAATGAAGAAAAAATCTTCTAATACAGAATTGCCATAGACTTATATTTTGATATATTATATTAAGATGATCTAGTCAAAACGAAATCTTTTCGTGATTGTCAAAATAACTTCGTATCGTATGATCGTGTCGTCTTCGATCGATCATTTGTTTTTTTTTATTTTCACTTATTTGATGTTCATTTCTACTTGATACCTCTATGTTTGCTTTTGAAGTATGGATGCTTTAAAAAAACGAATATATGTGTTTTAAACATCCTGTAAAAGAGAAAGATCTACTGAACTACCTACATATTTCGTACGGAATTTTAAAACAATGAAGTAGTTGTTGGTTGGTGACAATGTTTGTGGTTAACCAAATCACTGATGCATTTTTAAATATAATTTTTAACTATAAAGTTGTTATTATCGGAATGAGAAAGTTATTAACAGTGAATAACATCATGGCGACATAACGGCGAGCATCTCAAATTATTTCTCCCATCATCCCAATGGTAGTCTCATGTCTTAGAATACAGTAGCCATGGAAAAATACTTAAATATTGTTTATGCAAATTTCTAACTATAGAGCTGACATGTTCGAGTGTTTCAATAGAAGCATGGAAGTCAATTCGCTTCAGTATGGAACAAAATACACATTTCAAGATGTAGGATAGCTACGGTTAATTTTAATATGATCCGTCAACTGTATGACAAACCGATTGCCAATTCTAATAACTATTATATAAAGAGGACTATGTGTACTAAACAAATATGTATTAAACAAATGTGTTTAGTATTATAGGATATATAATTAAAAAGGAGCATTTCTTATTGCGAA
>JACJUM010004390.1:7228811-7251739 GCA_020976665.1 Heortia vitessoides
GTAGTCCAGCACTAGGTTCGTCCGAAAAAAAAAAAAAAAAAAAAATTCTTATTGCGAAACCGTGATTTACGCGACGAGTTGTAGGTTCGGTTTTTATGCCAATCAATTATTGATCAGATCAGATTCATGTTTGGTGTGAGTCTCCTAAATGTGAAAAGAGTCCAGAAAAATTATTCCCAATATAAGAAATCCTTTTCTTTCCTTAATCCTTTAAATAAATAATTTAGAATTTGCTTTTTTTATATTACGAACCTATTGCTGGACTAGCTCGCGAGATCGGAGCGGTTGAATTTGCTTGCAGACAAATGGCGCTATATGTGTTATTTTCCGAGCCTAGGTCGAGCCTCTAGAAGTGCCCTCGCGCCGTCGGTCCCGCTTCGATCTCGCGAGCTTTGCAGGCGCGGGGCACGCAGGTTGAATCGGCATCGGACTTCTCATCTATGAGAGGCCCCGTCCTCTTTTTTCGGTGGCGCTGGAATTGACGTCTTAGTAACCCAGCGATAGGTTCGTCCGAAAAAAAAAGTGTTATTTTTTCAGATTGAAAATAACGGCATGATAAAGACAGCGGTGGGGATCGCCAAGCAGGAAGGAGTGCTCAAGCTATGGACCGGCCTAATGCCCATGTTCCAGAGACACGCGATTTACTCCGGCTGTCGGCTCATATTCTACGAACACTTCAGGAACTTGCTGAAGGATGAGCACGGGAAGGTCTCCCTGGCTTCGGCGTCCGTGGGTAAGCGCTGTTTTGTATATATTTTACCAACCAAGAGTCGAACTTATTGCCTACTAGCTTAAGTTTTTTTTGTATCCAAACCCTGTGCATTTGAGCTACGCTGTTTCGGATGGGTATATCGTAATCTGTCGGCTCTGGTTCCTCAATCTCTTATAATACCTGGAATAAAGGGGGTTACTACTCTAATCCGCCGGTACCCTATAACCATGTTAGTAGGCAAAATGTCTTCAAATATGCCACTTGAGCATTCAAGTACATAATTACAGACAGTGCAACAACGTAACGATTTTCGAAGTCCGACAGGCGGTCTGGCGGCAGGATCGCTAGCTCAGCTGATCGCGTCACCTACTGACCTGGTCAAGGTGCAAATGCAGGCAGAAGGGCGCCGCGTGCTGCAAGGCAAACCGCCAAGGTTCAAGAATTGCCGGCAAGCGTACGCGGTGCTCTACGCTGAGAGTGGGATCAAGGGTTTTTGGAGAGGTGAGCCAGATTACACTTTACTTCCATTACCTTTAGGAATAAATCGATTTGGCTTCGTTAGTTTGCTGGACGGCTATTTGCGTCTGCCTAGATCGGTTGTATAATAAAATAAAGTGCAATTTGTATTAATTAGGCGATGTAGGTGTCGCATTTGATTTACAGCCAAATCAAGCCAACGAAAGCTTTGTTCTATGGCTAGTTCAATAAACATAAAAATATACGCTAGACAACAAAATACAAATGTATATTAGATATTCTATTTGTAATTCCTCTGTTGTCTAATATAATATGAGTAATTAAAGCTATTTATTGTGGAGGCTGGTCAACATACAAAATGTTGTGTGAATTTTTTTACTAATTTAATGTTTTCTAATTAGGTAGATCGACGCCAACCTTACGATTTTGAATATGCCGCGCAATATAGAACGCTGGACAAACGAATGGAATTTGCGCTCCACAAACTTATTAAATTACCTTTATTTTTTTGCATAAATAAAGAGTTCGTCGTTATAAATAAAGAGGTGGTTGGAATAAATGCTGTCTTCAACAATTTGTCACCCTTTATAATTTGTTGATACTTCGTATCATGTTATCAATGTGTTTTAAAATAAAAAAATATATATTATATCTCTTTATTGCGGACACAACAAGCGTTACCATTTCTGTCAACGGTTATCTATAAAAGCTCTCGATTGTAATACTGAGGATATTTAATCCCGATAAATTATGTAAGTGTGCCCACTTCTAGTTCGCTATAGGACCTAACACATAGTGAAACGATGTTATATTTTCTGCATCTACAATTGTAACAGATAGGTAAGTAGTAAGGAAATGTAGACCGCATTTCCTTATATTTTAAGATGTGTACCCCTTTTTAGCTATTAAAAGAAAAAAAAATAGTTTCTCCGGTAGTAACTTACAGCTTAACGATTTGTTTAGCAAGAACTGTTTTTTCTAATTGATATAACCTACCTTCAAAGATTTACAGAGACTGGAAAACTTCCTAATAATCTGTTATATCTCTCGCATGGCATTATATTGTTATACTATGACAAAAAACACTGCATTAATTAAGCTATTCAAAATTAAATTAAACAAAACCACACATAATATAAGACTAAGAGATGCATGTTAGATATTTTATCCTTATTAATGTTACACATCCGAAAGTAACACTGCCTGTAACGTCATCACGTCTAAACTACTGAACCGATTTAAATGAAATTTAGTACAGAGAAAGTCTAAGGCCTTAGAAAGAACAAAGGCTACATTTTCATTCGACATAGGAGTTGTAAGGGGTCAAAAGTGGGGATGAAAAGTTGTATGGAAGTATCGCTATTGTTAGAGCTAGAAGCTTAAAACTAAGTATTTAGGGTATTGATTTGTATCAATAAATAAATATAATATTTAAAGTGTATGTAAGTTAAAGTAAAAAGGTATGGCGCACAACGAAACTACTACACGCGGACGAAGACGCGGGCGCAGCTATAGCTATAGTATAATATATATTTTGTAAACATTAAATACAATATTTACAAAATTTTCTGGACTATATTAAAAGTTAATTCCTCTGCCATACATTATTAATTAGCATACATACTGATTTTCAGGCGCTGTTCCGAACGTACAACGTGCGGCTCTAGTCAACATGGGAGACCTGGCAGCTTATGACTACACCAAGCAGTTCCTAATGCGCGAGTTCGGAATGCCCGACACTGCGCTCGTACACGCGGCTGCCGCGTTCGCAGCTGGATTCGTAGCCGCCGTGATGGGTACTCCGGCCGATGTCCTCAAGACAAGGCTTATGAACCAACCAGTAGGACTAGATGGAAGGTAAGGGTCATAAATGGACTCATTAAGTACCATTACTAGGTAGAAATAAGTGAGTCTTTAGAAATTCGATCCAATCATATTTTGAACTGTTAGCCCATGGGAATATGTTTATCAAAGAGCAAAATTCATGTCAAATCTTAATTAAATATTATATACCCTTTTGTGATAAGTATTTATAATTTACATTCGCTTACAACCGAGTGTGACGACAGCAATGAAACCATTTTTTACTTTACTTTTTTACCGTGCCGTAAAGTCTCTTCAAACCTATTAAAGCAGTCTGATAAAGTTAGAAATTATGATAGACTCGTTATCTCTTTTTGGTATTATAACTTAGGCGTTTGAGACGAAAAGGATAAACTACTAATACTACTTAACTTATCACCATAACGTCACTAAACTAACTAAAAAAATATATATACCTATATATTGTTTTGTGTTTGTCGGTAGTGTATCCACTACTGATAAAAACAACACGAACGACATCAATAAGAATGTAAAAATGAGAACATAACATAATGTAATATAAACATGCGAACATAAACATGCTACCTAATACTAAAGTTAGTAGGTATCTAATAATTTTCATGACCTGCCTATTATTTATTGGATCCATTATCTTCCAATTATGACTTAATAGAGTAAATTAAGCGTGGACTATGGTAGGTTTCTCTGATTCATCGAATTATTTGTCAAAGGGTTGAGTCACTAGTTCTTGAAAGGATTCTTTCTATTTGCTTTTTATTAAGAAGCAGGTTGGTATGACTCAAGCCTCACATACGCGTGGTTTTTCTTAGATACTACGTATAGATAGACATCCTAATAACCTAACTTTAAATTTTGTAGATGCGCGCTCAAATAAACACGTTATGAGCAAGGTCGCAGGCTGCATGACTGATAAATTGGAGTGAGATCAATACAGTAATACGCGCTGTTTTGGACGCGTGCGAACAGCTGCCGGACGGTCGGGGTCACGCAACGGGGTCAAAGTCACAGCCGCGCAGGCTCGCTCTTTGGGACGCGTCCTTTTGCTTTCGATTTGTTTGTACCTACTGGCGTCAGGTAGAGCGATACGATAATCAACTTCTTTGTTTGGTTTTATTAGGGAACACTGTTTATTTTACCTTTAATATACTGACTTTCTGGTAAATAAATTCTATTTTACGGTTAGACGATCGCTAACTAAATACCTATTTAAGCTATACAAACATACATATTGAGATATATAAAGTCGTTTATCAAACCAATATTTTTTATTGTTTTAAACTAATATAGCTTCTCCAATTGACACTGGGAGATAACGCGAAAATATGACGCCTTTAAACAATTTAACTAAAAAGAAGTCGATTTAAATGTTATTGTATTATTTTATGTATATTAGAGACTTTTTTCACTTTAGAGTCTATCTGTGTACTGTGTATGATATGATATACATTTGGTGTTGTATACCTACTTGCTATGGTTGGTATTGTCTATAACAGATTATAGACATACCTGAGTCAATTGTATTATAAATGTAAACGCTAACATTGAAATACAAAATACATACCAATAAAAGGTCGTAATTCTTTTTTCAGAGGCAAGTTATACCGCGGCATGATCGACTGTCTCCAGCAGTCAGTGAAGAACGAAGGTGTGATGTCCCTATACAGAGGCTTTCTACCCTTGTGGATGCGACTCGGTCCTTGGGCCCTTATAAATTGGATAGCATTCGAGAATATAATGCTAGCGATCGGTGGGCACACATTTTGATACAATATTTAGTTGCGGCAATAGTTGCAAGAGTATGAAGCCGATTTCTTTAAATATAATGTTTATATAAACGCTCTAGGGACCCCAAGTATTTGTAAAGTTTACCTAACTAGTTACCTACCCATTGACAGGCCTTAATCGAAACAAAACAACGGGCACCAGAATCTTAATATATTTATTATTTAAACTTAAATAGGAAAATGCACCCTTACTTAAAGGCCCTATTACTTTTAATATAACTTTAGTTCTAAAAGTATTTAGGTACTATTATACTAGATGCAATACTTATAATTGTAATTAGATTTTAAATTGATCATAAAGGGGGGCCGGGTGGGCCGTACCTACCCTAGGATGTTGGGTTACAGACTCGTGAGTGCGTCATCTCATCGGCAACGATATTGCAGCCCCCCCCCCTCCCCTAAAAATTAACCAGCTAATGGTTAAAGTATGAGGTCACATTATTTTTTATAGACTAGATTTGGGACATTAATGGATTTCGGTGGTTACTAGTTGTCTTCGCTATGTAAGCACCATTGACAAATGGGGCTCTTTTAAATATAGTCGCTAGTAACCGGGAATGATAGGTTGTTTTTGACAAGTTGAATTGTTTTTGACAAGTTTTAAAATATGTTTACTTGACATATCTTCTTATATATCGATAGTATATATATACCTAGATATATAACACGAAATAGTTTTATAGAACGGGTTAAAAATTTAATAATTTATAATACAAATAAAAAAAGACAATTTGTTTTGACCATTTATTGAAGCGATGAGTTTGATGCGTTTTTTACTTGACCATCACGTTCGTACATTTTCACATGAGGTGCACAGGTGTGACTAATGTCCTCGTTCCTTAATGTTTGATAATTATACGTAAACACAATCGATATTCGTCCCTCAAACAGCTCCTCACTACGTCATTCGAATTGTTACACAGGTTAAGTTTATTAATGTTAAGCGGTGCTATATTAAAACAGAACAAAATTAATGAAATAAACGGGGTATTTATTACATAACTCGTGTCCACAGACAATAATAGTCTAGGAAGTCTATGTTCACAAATATTTCAATATTTACTACTAAGGAAAATGATTCATGAAAGGCTTGTTATATTAAGTTTCAGTTGATAACTGTGATTCGTTCCTTTACAATGTAGGCTACATCTATATTTGTATAGAACTAAGTAGAAAATGGATTTTGTCATGTACACTATTATTTTTAGATGAATAGTTTATGATGACATGTTCGAAATGTGATGTTGTTAATATTTGAAATAAATTATTTACATGTTAATCTTTAATATTATTTTCCCTAGCGTCACTGTCATGTAATGTAATGTCTATCTTAGGATATTACACATAGTTTAAATGAAACACTTAAATACAATATTAAATTTATTAGTAAAAAATATTATACATCTTCCACAATATTGGAGAATCATAACTTAATTATTTAAATATTTGATTATTATAGATTATAGCACTTCCGATTTCTTAAAAACTTGCCTTCATCATGCACTTATTTGTCACTACAGCGAAAAGCACAATTTTATGGACATAATATTATTTCTTATAATTGGTGTTGTCTATTACATTACAGTATGAATTGATTGATCACAACATGCGGTACAGTGGCATTACTTACTCTATAAATACACACAGTAAATG
The DNA here is from genome assembly GCA_020976665.1 of Heortia vitessoides. Lineage (NCBI taxonomy): Eukaryota > Metazoa > Arthropoda > Insecta > Lepidoptera > Crambidae > Heortia > Heortia vitessoides. The sequence goes on from JACJUM010004390.1 coordinate 7,235,283, forward strand.
CTTTGCTGAAGGGGAAATAAACAAAACCAGTCCGAGGGAAGGCTCTCAAACCTTACGTTACGTTGCGTCAGTTACGAGGCTTAAAGATACTCTTCGATTACCTTTAAAATTCTATTCATGTACGTCTCGATACGATAAATATAGAAATTTTGGGTACAATACAATAACAAAAATAAATATCTACATTGGATCAACGAGCACTCAAAGTTTTATCCATTTCAAGTCTTGACTAAATGTTAAACGCTAACTAAGTACACTGACACGCTGCAGTGCCACGAATTACAAACACCAGAAATAAGACGTTATTTTAACTTTCTCTGCAGTCTACACGCTACGTCGTCAAATTCACTATAAAAGTTTAATTATTACTTTAGGTTAAAATTTACGGGACTTCGTTTATTCGTTACTTCCTTATTAATTGTAAAACACTAAAACGGTAACAAATCGTCAAATAAAACACATCAAAAGCGATACAAAGCACGATGTTACATATAATATTAATAATATTGTTACAAATCGTCGCTGTACATTCCGTTTCACGAATCCAATATCGGTGTTAAAATTGTGCGTAACGCAAACTGTTCGTCTGGCCTAAGTCTAACGAGAGCTAAGCTTTTGGAGGACGCTACATTTTATATCCTACGTGACTATGGTACCAGATTATATATTTTTGTATACCGATGATAAAAAAAATAAGATTGAAATGTATAAAATGAACTTAAAACCTATTACTTAACTAGCATGTAAATGGTAAATATTTTAAAAATGAGCATTATAGACTAATAAAATAGGATAAATAATGGTCATACTTTAAAAATCACATCAATAAAAAACCTATACTGGGGGAATTGCAGTGAGAACTGACTTGATCCCTTTACCATTATATTACTAAACATATATTTCAAAAACTACAAATAACATTCTGGCACGTAATTACTGACAACGTTGCTATTTCGCACTGCAATTTGTCACGATTACAAAAATTGAGAAGACAATAAATTCGTCACGGAACACCAAAACGCAACACTGCACGAAGTAAATTTTTGTACTACCAAAACATTGTATTGCATAACTTAAGGCAATCCGACACATGTTTGGACTAACATAGCGGCCACTCTCGCATTACAAAAGGAAAGATTCATCAAACATTTGTAGGAAACGAAGCACCATGTACACACCAAAACTCGGGAGCAAACATTCGATCGTTGGGGCTAAACCAATGCGGGCGGCGGGAGCGGCTGCTGCACACTCGCGGCACCTGTCGCTCGGCGATATGTCGCTACATTACTCGACTCTATGACTACCCTCATTTACATTAACATAAGAACGCGTGGAACAATCCCAGTTGACCACTCTTACAGTTATTGAAAATGAGCGTAGGCGTATATTATAAAACTAGCATCCAGGCCATGTTTTATATATTAAAACACACTAAACTAAAATTTAAATTGACTTATTACTACTTAGTTTATCGGTCTTATTATTTCGAAACGAAAGAGCCACGTTTGAATTACACTTCATACCGTCAAATTGCTTTTCAAATACAATTTAACGAATTTTAGACCGCGTTTGGTTAGATGTCATGATGTGCGTGACTGGAACACATCCCGACTGATACATGGGCAACTTTACAACTAATGGGGCTACCTGACATTACTACAATAAATTGTCTGTCTTTGTTTCGAAATAGATATAGTCAATTCAAATTTGAGTAGCGGTCGGTTAAAAAAACCTCACACGATACCCTGTAACAAATGGGGGTATGCGCGAATGTATGCCCACAACACAACATTAAAGCTAAGTTCGTAGAGTGTGGTACAGCCGTGGACAGTCACCTAGAGTGCTAGAATGAGAGCGATGTTTCCCGCGCCCTTCGGGGCGTCCGTAACGTAGTGATATGGGTGTGAGCGCGCGTCAGCAGGGCAAGCGGGGCGCCACTATGAGTGGTAGGCGGTGACGTAAGAGGCCGGGAACAGCCCGCGCCGGTGCGCTATCTCGCCCTGCAACACACAATTTAAATATTGTATAACCAATTAATAATATACGTATATCCTCACTAATATTATAAATCCGAAAGTAACTGTCCGTATATTATGCAATCACGCCTAAACTACTGCACCGATTTTAATGAAATTTTGTACACAGATAGTCTAAAACCTTAGAAAGGACATAGGCTACTTTTTCATTCGACATAAGTATTGTAAGGTGTCGAATAGGGGGATGAAAGGTTGTATGGAAGTATCGTTATTGTTAGAGCTAGAAGCTTAACACTTATTATTTAGGCAATTGATTTGTATATATAAATATAACAATCAGTTTATAAAAGTTAAAGTGAAAAGTTATGGTGTCCAAAGAAACTACTGCACGCGGACGAAGTCGCGGGCAAAGTTAATATGTTATAAAATAGTATGAGACAACATCATATATAGATCCGGTCCAAAATTATATACCAATTTATACAAATACATTACTTTGAAATCTGTGTAAGCATTATACTGAAAAATTATGTTCGCCAAATAGTGTGCTACACGGTGGCTATGACAAAAGAACCTATATATTAATTAATATTTGTCCGGCTATTTAAAAAGCTTGGACACTATATGAAAGGGCTATAATTAACTTAGGTTAACTTAATTTTTAAGAGAAAAAACAACAAAGAGCAGTGGTTGTACCCAAAATAACAGGTGAACCTTCAGAAATCTGTGAAAATGATACATACATATAATAATATTTAACAGGTTGGTTGAGGTACCTTGAAAAATAAATATAGAAAAAAAAAGAGATTTACAAATATAACACCCAGACACAAGGGTAGACACAAATGCTCATCACATAAATGTTAATCCTGATGGAGACCGAACCCACGCCCAACCACCCACCCACCAATTTGAAAATTCATTCTCCTTTAAGGCTTAAGCGAGCCACCCATTCTCTGTAGAATTGGATTAAAAAACGTTGGAGATCTATTAAAATCCACGTCTTTTATTTATTTAAAGCAATAATCTTATACATCAAGTGTGTCTATGAAATGGTTTAGTGCTCCTCCAAGAACAAAATAAAATAACGAACAGATAAAAACTAACGTGAACAGCAAGATATAAATAATATGGAATTCCAATATTAAAAGCCAATATAGCAGTTTCGGTCGGACACATCGGAGAACTTTAGAATTTTTTCAATTCATATATATTTATTACTAATACCATATTTCATACAGCATAGAAGTGTGCATGATTAAAGACCCAATTTTATTTGAATGTGCATTATTAAATTACCTGCCACCAATGCTGGTCAGTGCGGTCGGTGACGGTGATGACGTCACCGCGTCGGAACTCCAGCTCACCCGCCTCCTGCGGCGTGAAGTCGTATAAAGCTTGTACCAGCATCTGTAAATAACAACGTATTGGGTCACATCGGGTTTATTGGCATATAGTACCAATAATCAAAGGCACGGGATCATTGACCTAAAATGGTGGCAAAGTGGTTCACTAAAGAGCTACCAAATTACTACAAATATATCAATTCTAGCGCCACCATAGGAGAATACTGCAATTTAGCAGTTTCCGCTCATCGTGGAATCAGGGCTTACGAGGTAGGAACGGGACTGATAGCGATCACGAAAGGCCCGGACGGACCTCGTCTTACTGGTCCTCGTTACGGAACGTCGGTCGTTAATGTCTAACATTACATCACGTGTTATGAAAAGGGATACATTATGTCCGTTAGTTTTTTTTACGTGACGTATATTCGCTTCATCCATATTATTATGGCAATATAACGAAATTTCCATACAGAAAATATAGTATAGTGTTAAACCAATTAACTATTATTTACATTCGAAATATAATTATACAACTCATTTGTTAAAGTATCAAAGGATAATTTTTCATAAAGTATATTAAAGAATTATCATTAGCGTAGATGTATTCACGTAAAACACGTCCGGACACAGAGACAACATTTTTAACAGAATATTATATATAAGATTGATATATTAAAGATGTTTACTATCACTTCCACAAAATATATGCTGAGGGTTACACGATTTTACATAGACCAAACCTAAATGGATAAGATGAGCATACTTCAAGACTTTCAAATCATTAGGTGACCACTCTGGTAATTTTAATTAACAATTACTTAAGGCCTTCGTGTTCAGTAATATAACCCTTATCCTTACTATCCTCACAAATATTAAAAATGCTGAAGTTTGTAAATATGATGTTCGTAAGATGAATGTTTGTTACTCTTAGGAATAGCTGAATAGATCTAGCTATAAACTTGGCTCAGTAAACATTGATATCCCCTATCTATCAGACTTTGTTATTCGTTATGGAATCGACTTTTTACACAATATAGCTGTGAGACATTCTTCTAGGAATAACAAGAGTTCCTCAGGGATTCAATAAAGAACTAAATAGTAAGGCCGGCAACGCGCCTGTGTTTCCTCGGGCGTTGCAGGTGTCCATGACCGACGCTGATCACTTACCGTCAGTTGACCCGTTTGCTCGCTTGTCCCCTACAATATAAAAAAAACATTTTCTAAAATGTACGCATCCACTACTCGTGTTAAAATGGGGTGTGGCAGTGTCACGGAAACGACTGTATCTTACGTAATTTCATCTACGCAACTGGTAACATTCTTTTTTAAGGATTTTTTTAAGTACTTTGGCTTTACATTTTGTTGTCAGATTTGATTTATTGGCTCTAATGGAACTGTATTTAAATACGTATGCAACGAAAAAGTTTAGAATTTCAGTTTTGTCAAAACTAAAGTAAATTGAAATAAGAAATTTTTAATGTCAAAAACGTTTTTTTTAATTCGCACAACAGATGCTGTGTGAACCAGCTTATTGCACACTTAGTTTTAAGTTCTAGCTTTTGTAAACATATCATCACGGTGTAACAATTACTGGTTTACCTATAAATAAATAAAAAGAGGGTCAATCGTCATAATACTACTTTCTTAACGATTTTAAAACGCGGTTTATTTAACTTTTTAGTGCGACTCCTCTTGCAAAGCGTTACATAACCTATAAATTTTACATATTAAATGTACTCTACTTAATATAAATTTATATAATTTAAATTCAACAATAAAACACCAGTCCAACAGCACCCGATATAACGTGTAAAACCATTTTCAGTACAAAACGCAATAAAACTTCTCATTTTGTGTTACAAAAATCTAGAAACCACGTCAGACATGTGTTGGGAAATTATAATTTCATGAGGACATATATCCCGTTAGAGGAAAAAAACTAGTGTAGTACGGTGTTGACATATAGAAAATAGTTGTGACGCATACGTACGTCGGCATAAGTAAGGTACGTTTGCCCGGTAACTAGAGATTATAGGAATACAACTGACTGACCGGGTTATTTTCGTAGCTTTATCAGGGTCACGGCATACTATTTACAAGATACGCGCGCGCCTGTCTTCGTTTCCAGCATATGATATTGAATTTTTGTGATGATTATACATTGGTCACTCGACTCAAGGTACAATATAGCAATTGTCAGGTTCAAGTATTCGCAAATTGGTCTGGTTCGTACGTTCGCAATTACGATCAAGCTTATTATACACTTATACATTATTTTTTTACTTTTATTATTTTTTTTTTAAAAGACTAAATCGACTAACAGTCTTACAGTCCGCGTTTCGTCACCGAAATTTATAGACGTTGGTATTATAAGGATAACACTAGCGCGTTGCCAACCTAGTGACTTGAAGATATTATGTCACTTAACCAGTAATTTCAATGCCTGTTTCTCCCTTCAAACCGGAAACAGCAATGTGAACATTGCTGTTTGGTAGCAGAAATAAGGTAAACTCGAATATGAATATAAGCTACTTAATACATCCAGACATTCGCAAATCAATAAAATATGACCAGCATGATCAATTGTGGTGCGTCGAAACCCAAAACCAGAAAAATATAATTCTAACAAAAGAAAATTACCTCAAAAGTAATTTTTATTTCAATCTATTGATTATTGCATAAAATAATATCTACGTGATACTTTAGAAGTAAATTTCACTATAAACATAAAACAACTGCTAAAACTGCTAAAATATCTACATCTAGTATTTAAAACTTATTCATTTTATTCACTTATTTTCTGTTATTGAACCTGGCGACGTAATCTTCGTGGAACATGCCAAGTTCATTCTCAGTGTCACTTGATTTAACAGCTGTATAATTAGTTCGATAAAAGGCTAGTAATAACATACTTTCATTGTTTCATGTACTGGGTAAGTAATTTCCATTTCATTTGTATAACGCTGATACGGCGACAAAAGCAGTTTTTACAATAAATCATTCCTTTATATGCACAAAAAATGTGTAATCCTTAATAAATTACATTAGAAAGTATTACATATAAATTGAACTATCAATGACAATTATATTATACCTGCATGTATACTCGTATTGAACAACAAATTATAGGTCAGCAATTGTGTGTGTCAACTGAATTGATTTTGTGTGTACAAGTGCCACTGTTTGATATTAATTTTATTATAGATAAATTCAGAATTTTACTCATATGCTTTAAGGCTTTTGCGGTTATGAAGTTGTTATACATTTTGGACAATTGCATTTGTAGAGACTATGTACTCAATACAAAGTGCAAGCTGTTATCGGAAAGATGGATATATATATTTTTAATATTTCCGTCCCCAAATCTTAAGGAGTTTACTACCAATGACCTTCAAAGGTATATATCAACGTGGTTGCATATGACAGTTCATATTCGCAATTGTTCAATACTAAGCAAAATAATGAACAACTAACTGTAACTGATGCGAAACCGCAAACAAATTGACGCTTCGAATCATAGTTATTCTTTACAATTCACGTACACAGCCATTGTGGTTTGTTCGCGATTTGATAATGCCCGCTCTCCTTCCACAATGTTCACACGATGTTGTGATTAGGAAGATAAATTGGTCGAGAAAATATCTGGTGGCTGGCAGGTGGCATTTTTCAGAGTTTTTAATAGACTATTTAAATTCCGACTAAGCTACGTAGTGTCCGCAGTGGATCCAAAACGAAGTTGTACATATGAGGCAAAATTTCCCTTGTATACAATACATGTAATTCCAGTGCAATAATAACCTTGGCCTTAACCGTTTAAAAATTACAATATAGGTACACATACTTCATTGTAATTAGATTATACTAAGACTTGCAATGTATGCCCGAGAAATACTTTGTGAACGCGCATCCCAACTGGCCGTGAAGTCGACCACGCTGCAGGTAATTGAACTTCACACATTTTTATGACATCTTATGCAATCTCCCACCTTACAAGCGCGGTTGAAGCGAGTTGATGGCTCTCGGCTCGCATTTCGAGAATCTGTATGTATGTATAAGACATTCGTAGGAGATCTGTAACATACTTGTTACAGATGCATACAGATTACACATGGCTACAGATCGAACAAATATGTAAAAATTTGATAACTGTGGGTGACAATATAGTTTCTAACATAATATATATAAATAAGATAACCGGAGAGTGCGTAGTGGTAGAACTTCTAATGATACAATTTGCTTAGCAAGTTGATGAAACGAACTGGGCAGTTCCATCTGCATTCATTTCTGGGTAAATGAGGCAGTATTGTGAAATAATTAATTTCTTCTGCGTCTTAAAAGATATTCAGTTAGTTTTGTTAGAATGTTTGTAACACCAACATCAACTGTCACAAACTTACATTCACAATTTCATACGTAGATTTATCTAAAATGATAAATAAATATTACACTTCTGATTGTCTAGGTTCAAATAACGTCTGTGTTATCAGGGACAAGGGCCAACCGACTGTTAATTAATTATAATAACAATAGTATGCAGTATTATATTGTTTGTAATGACTGATAGTCTCTGTTTACGTAATATATAATACAAAGATCACTGCAGGTTAATGTCCGTAATGTTGTGATTAGGTACTGTGTTCTTAACGAAAATGTATAGATCTCCTGTTGTGTAAAATTTATCATATAGGAAGCCGCTTAGAAGCAATTATATGCGTTTCCTAAAATATAGTGAAGTCAATAGCAGTTAGTTGATTTGAACATAATTATACCATCACTAGGTAATGTTGCCATTACAAATATTAAAATGTACGTCGATTTGTTAGATTGGGAATGAAGTCGATCAATTGGCATGATTTTGTAAAGACAGTGTTGTACCCACTTATGAAGCTGTATCTTTAGTTTCTGGCTGATCAGTTTGATATAAAGCCAACATAAGATAAACTACCAAAGAGAATAGCTATCAACCATACTGTAATAGTTTCACCTAGTTATAACAATGATAATAAAACAAATAATTATATTAAAAAAAAATAGGTCCCACGTATAAGATCTGCATGTCCGCGATATTATTGAATACGTTAAACTGACATATAGATTATTATCCGGTTTTTTTCAATAGGCGGAGTGATAAGGAGTATTTACAAAGAATGACGAATGGCAAATATTTTGCTAACTGAGGTTTACATAGTATTTACTCACAGTTAAACTTTTAAATTGCATCAGCAACATCCTTGTAGACAGTACTTCATTGTATCGTCTCTCTATTGCTTGGAAACATAGGATATCCACTGTAGGGCCCAAATCAGGTTCCCAAACATAAGGTCACTATTTAGTAAACGCAAATAAACATTTCTTTTTAAATGTTCAGACATTCCTTTTTAGTTTTCCCCACACACAAATTGTATTTTTCTTTAAAACAACCTGAATATGAATATAGATTTCTCTCAAATTAAGATGAAAATATTTCTACTCATAGTATGAACAATGTAGACAAAAATTTCTTCGATAAATATCTAATTAACAGCGAACAGCATTTCCAGCAAAACACAGGTGATTTATTTAACAGAACAGCTTAAGTATTTTTTTAAAGCAACCGATTAGAAGTGGAGCTTATCTTGTTACTATTAAAATTGATGAACTAATTTATACTTAATAAATGTGACATTATATGGTAATAATGAATAAGAGGACTCTATATAGTTATAATAAAAAACTAGTCTTACCTCTTCGGGCACGACGTCTCTAAGCTTGACGTCTTGTAGGCGGCTCACAGACGCAGTGCGGTGGTAGTCTACCAGTTCGTTGAGCGAGTTGAATTTGACCACCCAAAGGAAGAACTTGCTCGACGCATCTCTTAATACCTTGAAGTGCTGCACACCGTCTGGACATCTGTGAATGTTTAGATGTTATACCATTACTTTATTGCTGGACAGCAAATGGTAGGAAACGGAAGCGGAGACATTCCCAGTCTGATTTGGAATATTTATATTTGTGACACATTTTCTCATATAAACACAGTGTGCAGAACGTGTAGAACGCTGAGATAATTTTGAAAATCTTTAATTTAGAAAATTAATCAAACCCGCCTGGTGCCGGCAGACTAATTTAAAGTAGGCCACTCAATGGCGTCTTGTTTTGTTCAATAACTCTCATGGCAGCAGGTCGTCAGGGTCATCGGTCAAGAGATGCAGAGTCATTTTTTTATATAAATTTTGATGGCTTGAAAGTTACACGATCCTTACTTATAAAAAGACATATCAAAAGCATAAGCTTACAGTAGAACAGAAAAGATTAAAGAACAGCATAATTTTTATTTTATTTTTTTAGTATTAAAAATATCTGTACTAATAAAATTATTTATATAAAAAAATATATTCACATCTTTTAAGGTCTATTTAATAACTTTTGACAAATTTTTATTGGAATCAAAATGAACCTTTCCTTCTGCTCTCTCATAAACCTTCGTTTTCGAAATATCCTTTTATACTAAGGTACCGTCGATTTGGTTCTTTCGAGTATTTAATTTCAAAAAAGTCCTCCGTCTCGTCCGTCGCGGGATAAATTTAATAACAGATCTTTTTTCTTTAATAAACACAACGATTCATAACGAAGATGTAGTATAGTTCACAAAACGTTTAAATACCTAATTTAACTTTTAAATATAATTATGTAAATGGCTGTTGAAAAAAATTAAATGCCTACTTTGCGCCCCGTGTATACGTGCATCGACATGATGCATTGCGACAGAAAAGCAGAGACGCATGCTCTGCTATCTGTGCGAAGCGGGTTGTTACGCTAGTATCAAATAATTGTTTTTTATTGGCAAAGAAATCCACACCATGCTGGTCTCATACTTGTCCGTTATTGAGCTGTTTTTTTTTTTAATTTAATAGTAGTCCTATATTTGTCTACTAATTTTTAACGGAATGAAGATCAAACTCTATTTCAGAATATTTTTTATTAAGTAAGGAAACCTCGTAAATATTTTTTTCCAACGGTGTGGGTTTCAATGAAATTAGTAATACATTGAAACATACAACTACAAGAAAATCAAAAAGAATATTTTGGAGTAGAGGAAATTTTTTTTTTTGTTGGAAGAATATTTGAGTTTCTAAGTCGCGTTTTCGAAAATCTGTTTTTGTGAGTCAGGGAAAAGATACTTTTGCATAACAGTTGCCATTAATTTTAAAAACTTGAAATTATAATGAAAAAAAGAAATAGATTCCTCAATTCATTACAAATTTAAATTAAGAAAGAAATCCTAAATTAAAAATTAACGTGCTGGCTATTAATTAAATAGAACACGGAACCAAAGAGCGGAAACCAGCCAAATCCGCCATATGTACAGGTAATTAATTTATAATTGGGACAGTTACGAGATAGCGTATTAAATATAGCTGTAAACAGCAAACTGTTCCGGGACCAACTATCCCAACCAAGTTATTTTTAAATAATAGGCAATAATGCATAAGGAATATTTTTATACTTGAAATAGGACTATTTTATCGCAAAATAATGAACATGACTGAACTGTCAAAACAGAATCAAAACTCACCAAAATATCACAGTTTTAAACAATACGTAAATTAATTTTAAAAATACCATTTAAGTGATGTGTGATTTATGATATGTATTTATAATCCAGATTATACTCGTAATTATATATATATAATATATATTTAGTATTATACATACTTGTAATTTCTCTGCTGTCTAATATCCATAATACAATGATTTAAGCTACTTATCTAGTAATCAGATCGATGCATGAGAAGTTGTGATCATTTACAAGCTTTTGTATGGAAGTAAGTACAAAGGCGGCGTGTTATTCGTTTTCCCGTCACAGGCCAGGTCGCACCTCTCTGTCTAACACACTTCTTAAAGTATTAAAAACTTAATGAGTTTCAAATATTTCAATACAAAAAAATGAAAATATTTCATATAAAAACATATATTTTATATTGATCCACTGTCCTGGAGATGACATAAAGTCATACATATTCCCAATTGACACTACATACAAGTTTACTATAAAACTTCGAAAACTTTACAACTGACTTGATTTACGAGTTGTAACTCTAAGAAGAAACATACATATCGAAAGCATCGCACATCAAATATCTAGGCCCGACCTTATTTTTGTTCCAGCACAGTTTTAGTGTACCAATTTAGCCGCCAATCTATATAGAAGCGCCACGCCCGTGTTTTAGCAAATTAACTTTTGATTTTCATTTTCCCGAACCAATCGATAGCGTTGAAAATCTACTAGAAGCGTTCGCTAAAGAATGAACTACCTAGAAATAGTGTTTGCTTGAAAATAAACAGATGTTCACGTAATAAGTTTCGGCAACAAATTCCCACCACGTTAGCACAAACGTTCGGCGCTCTCTGGCTCATTGTCTGTATTGTTAAGGATTGTCGGGTTGCCTATACAGCGGAATTCTTACATATGAAACTGCGTTTCGTAATCTTGGACGGATTCCATAGAGAAAGAGCAGTTGAAAATTATTTATACGTTCTATCAATTGAATAATCAATTCACTGCGTAAAAACATGAAATAGGGGAAAATTTTCTATATATTTATGATATTAAAAGCAGCGAATCCATACCCTTCATTACGATAATGACTTCCCTAATCTAGCATCGGGTTACTGCTGTCCTTAAAAGTAAATGAGGGAGGGGCGTTAATCCGGCCGATTATGACCTCGCTGACCCTTGTGTTGAATTCATAAAGAAATTTGACAAAATGTAAGGAAATAAAAGCGGACATTTTCAACAACATTTTTTGTCCATTTATATTTCGATGGAAATGGTAATTTATGATCTATGTCGTTACGCATTGACATTACGTCGAATGTAACGAATGTTGTTTCATGAATAGTGAGAAAATTACTACATAAAAAGGTTCCTTTCCGAATGTGTAATATAAATTTAAAAAAAAATACTTCTGTTTGGATCACACTTCGGTTCCCGTAGCAGCTTTCCCGTGACCTTGAGGCAATGACATAGACATACTCGATAAAGCTTCAGCCCTAAGGAGAGCTCTTTTTTCGGGTCGAGTTATCCAATTGATAATTTTATGAAAATCGGGTCACCGATTAGGTTATGACGTCGTAACAGACAGACGAACGTGAAAAAGTAACTTTAATTTTGCATTTACAATAAAAGTATTAGGTAATTAACATTTGGAACGATTCTGTGATACACAATGGGGCTAACTTTAAAAACTTAGTGCTAAATGAGGACATTTAACAATGACAACTTGTCGAAATTAATCAAGTGAGATAGAGACGAATGGATTTTATTCAAACAACATGATTGCACTGTAAGTCACGAGGGCCATAATAATCCTACCAATATTAAAATTACGAGTGGGTAGGAATAGATGTATAAATGGATATTTCTTACTGTTTCACGCCATTGCTACTGAATGAATGTTAATTAATCTTGATAAGAACTCTCAAATGCCAGAACAGCGTAAAGGCTGCAATTTATAAATATATGTATGCGGATAAAGAGACCGATAGTTAATTAGAGCTTAATATGAAATATATACATAGGTATATAAAATATACATATATTCTATTTCATGCCATTAATTAAGTTGAATAAGGTATTTGAAAATTTTGTGAACTTAAGTAATAAAAACAAGCAAAGATCTATGTGAACACAGAAAAAATAAACGTAATCTATAACAGGAAAAGGTCGTGAAAGCAAATAGTTTATTTATCAATTTAATCTAAACACTCCACGCACATTCCACATCTCTTAGCTCAAGCATACGAATCATTATCAAAAATGTAGTAATTCATACGTACAGATTTAGTTCTAACATTATTTAGTACAAATAGTCCAATAGCCTAAAACTGGTTCCAGTACAATCAACATGTCGCTGATTCATACTGTTCGACAGGGAACTGGTTTAACCTCGCGAGTGCGCAAAATGAGAAAAAATATTTCTACGGCTCTCGGCTTACAAATTAGTAATTATAATATACTAGTTATGCCCTAGACTTCGTCCGCATATCATAGTTTCTTTGGAAGCCATACTTCGTTACCTTAACTGTACACTTTGAATGTCATTTTATAGTTCTAAAAATAGCGATTCTTCCATACAATTTATTAGCATCCCCTTATTTTGAATGGAATAGTAGCCTATGTCATCATTTATCAGGCTCTACTGACTGGACTGTCTGCGTACCAAACTTAAATCGGTTCAGTAAATTAGTCGTGATTGCGTAACAGACAGACAGAGTAACATTCGCATTTATAATATTCGTAAGGATTTCGGTATCACTAGACTTGGCGGCAAACATTTACATTAAAATTCAGTAACTATCGCGCCTACATAAAACTGATTTACAGAGTGACGTGAGATTCTTAAAATCTTTAGCTTAAAAGTTTGTAGGCGGTATGTTACTTGACGTTACTATATAAGGTGTTATATATTTTTGAATAGGTATTTATTATTCATCAATATAAGACATTAATATTACGTTTCAGATTGTTACCTTCGAGCACCAAAATTATAGTCACGGTTGACTGCCTAGGGTCATTATCCAAACTTTAAGTGATCATTGAGATGCTTCTGATATTATGTTGTACATTATTAGTATTACTCATACATTACTCTATAACAACTTTGTGACTAATTCAACACGAGACATTCCCATCGAAATAATACGAACGCTGCGTGAGTCAGTCAACGGCGAGGCGAGAAGCAATTTTTTTTTATTATCTACCAATTTAGCCGCCAATAGAATTGTTTGCTTCCAATAAATTAATTTATCCAAGTCAATATTTTGTACCTATATGTACGAAAACGTTTAACGTCTGTTTTGATAGTTGGATGTAAGGAAATGGCTTAACACAATTAAACGGGGATTTTATGCTACAGAGATAGTTCGTTTGGTAAAATTCATTAGTTTATAAGGTAAATCTCTGCAATTCTGCTTTATTCATATTATATTTTCCACATAACTTTCAGATTCGTTGAAGACAAATGTTTTTAAATACACGCAATAATATTATTTGACGGGCCCGATGGCGCTTTCGATAGTGAACCCTATCATGTACGATAAGGTCATGAGTTCTATCGTCACCCCGGACTAATGTTTATTTTATAAATAACGGTGTTTTTTCTACGTCTGGGTGTGAAATATTTAAGAATATATTTGTTATATTTGTAATTGAGCAACTTTAAGACAAGTCAACATCATAAAGCCGACGAATATTCTACAAAGCCTATGTTAGTCATGATCAAAAATCGAATGAGTAGCTTATAAACAGACAAGCAAACAATAATGACGGTGGTTTTAAGATCATCCCGTAAATAAAGTAATCAAGGTTGTTAAACGGTTGAGTACACTAGGAACAAGGTGTAATCAAAAACTTGTGTAATTACTACTTATTTCATGACAAGTAATAGGGACACTGAGTACATCTACGGTATTGTGTGTAAATACGACCTAAATAAACAATCGTGAGAGAGCCAAGCATCGTATCCATACTTGATAAACTAATATAATGTACCATTGACACTTATTATTTTCATGTAAATAAAAGCTTTGTCCACCGTATCACAGGATTTAGTGAAAATGAAATAAGAAAAATGCAAGTATTTAGAAAAAGAAAAAACAAAAGACAACAATATGTATACCAATATTCCTTATTTAAATATTGAGTGACGTATTTCATTAAAGATTATTAACACAGATCAGTAATAAGAAAGATTTAATAGAAAACAGTTTTTCTAGGTTAGGTTAGTTTTGTATGTTTTGGCATCCCTACTAATATTATAAATGCGAAAGTAACTCTGTCTGTCTGTCTGTCTGTCTGTCTGTCTGTTACGCTTTCCCGGTTAAACCTCTCAACCGATTTTGATGAAATCTGGCATAGACAATCTTTAGACCTTGAGAAAGGACATAGGCTATTTTTGAACTCGAAATAAGGGTTGTCAGGGGTTGCAAGGGGGGATGAAAAGTTGTTTGCATGGATCGCTATTTTTAGAGCTAGAAACTTAAAACTTATTTTTCAGGCCATTGATTCGATATAAATAAACGTGACATTTAAAGTTTATATAATTTGAAGTAAATAGGTATGGTACCCAAAAAACTATTCCACGCGGACGAAGTCGCGGGCACAGCTAGTAAGACTATAAATAGGTCTGTCTAGCTGACGGCTCGGCCTGCATATATATTTTACATAGAATAGCTCAGTTTACTTTTCACTCTTACACTCTAAAATTATCTTGTTTATGTTATAATGGTCGACTACTTCTTTCTGGCTATGATAAAGAAACTTTTAAATCATACTACTCAGAAATCTTTTAATAACTCTGTTACAATAAATTCGAGTACATAGATAGTAACATGCTATCATTGTACTGGTAAATGCGAAAGTATGTTTATCTGTTATACTTTCAGGGCGTAACTAGGGATTTAATTTAAATTTGGCATGTAACTTGATCCCTAAAGAAGAAAGGAGACTATGTTAAATAGACTTGACATTACGCGAAAGAAATTATGGTCTAATCATATGAATTCGCGTAAGGAAATATAGTATTAATATAATTGCAAATCAGAACGCTTAAATAAAAAAAGTCATGACTTCTCTACACCCAGTAGGAATTTAGTTTTTTAGCCTATATTTTGATATTTGAGTCGTTTTGCAGGGCTCGAGAATAAAATTAGTGTTTCGAGTAGTGCTTGGTTTTTTGATCGCTTCTGAGTCATACAATCAATTAATATTATTTGTAACAAAAAATGTCAATAGTTTTAATAAATAATAAGTCCGAATTTCTATCAATTAAACTTTTTTCTGAATATATTACTACTAAAATAAATTATAAGATTTGATAATTTGACTTTTTCCTGGTAAGGACTTAAAGCACTCAAACCCTTGAATTAAAAAATAAATGTCTAAAAATATATTAATAAAAGCTCAAGTGTCCTCTAAAAAGGCTTCAAATTCAGCCTTAAAAAAAGTCTTTTAAGTCTCTCAGAAATGGCATGATTTTATAGTCACACTAATATAATCCTGGTTTAGTATTAAATCTTGTATCAAATTAGCTTAAGCTAAATATTACATCAAAGATTTTCTGGTTAGTCTGGTAAATTCAATAAGTTAAGAGAC
>JACJUM010004390.1:7251839-7293313 GCA_020976665.1 Heortia vitessoides
ATATATATATACTTCACGGAATAACACAATTTTCTATGAAAACTCATACAGAATAAAAAACAAAATTACTATAAGCACATGAATTAATGACTTCAATATTAAAATAGTAGGTAGCTTTAGGTAAGCTTAATCTAATACCATAGTTTAAAATGTAGTCATAGAAGTTTAAAGATTATTTAAAATTTCTAATGATAAAAGAAATCATTACAAAATAAAAACTAAATAAGGATAAGTATCCCTAACATCTACATAGTACATTATATACATTTATACATATATTGATCTATAACTTGAATTTACAACTGCAACTGAAATGTTTAACTTTTTATGTAAATTAACAAGGCTGAGGTGAGAGAATTTAACATTTAGTCATAGATAAAGTTTTCTTTAAACATGGAATGTTTATTACTTAGTTACCTAGTAAGTCATTAGTAGTAGTAGACCCAATTTAACTTATCTTTATCATTAGAATAAATAAAAATATTTATGTCACTAAATTATGCTCCTATTTTACCCATTTCACCAAAAAAGAAAACTTATAAGTATGAGTGTTTTTGAGAGACCTGAGAAACTGACCTGGTCAACAAGATAACCAATTATAATAAAACAATAGAAAAAAAAGCTGCAATGCAGGACTTGTATATACTTTTAACATGTTGAACTTACTTGACAGATAGTGAAAAGTCTCCTGGGCTTGACTCGCTGATTCTTATCAAAAAACCACCTTCTGGTTTATTTGCTAACAGTTTCTCTGCATCTGCTCGTGTAATTCTTCCATAATACCAACTAAGAATGAAAAATAGCACATTAGTTTTTATATATTATAACTGACAAGGCAATTATCAAAATGGTGTCTATACATGAAAAAATAAATTGTAGTGTCCACTTCTAATATCAAAATAACAGGTTTTTAAAATAGGTTTTAAAGTATGTATGGTACTTAAAACAAAACAAGGATTTATTTATTTTTTATTATTCTGTATCTGTTTGAGATAAACTCCTAAATAGCTGGACCAATTTTAAAGAGACTGCTGCCAGATAGCTTATGTCACAAGTAGTAACTCAAAGTACTTTTTTATTCATTATTCTCACAGGAACACAAAGTGTACTGGTAAAACTGAGAGGACTGCTAGTAAGGTAACAAGAATCCTACAAGTAATAATTAAACATGAGTACTGTAATAGCACATATTGGTAATATATTTAATTTATGTTCTGTTCATTTCTATTAAATTGAGGGATCACTAGTCATCAATCAATCAATTTGCTGATGATGTTCTCAAACACTAATCCAAAGGAAAATGAAATTAGTGCTTTTACAGTAACAAACAAAAAGATGTTTTAAAATAAAGAAGAAACAAGATAGCATTTAAGTACAGGCATTCCAGTATATGAGAGGAGTATACAATTGTTTTAAATTAAGAATCAAGGTCATGACACTGTGTTTAATATTGGAAAATAATACTTTTCTGATATATGAATGCACAATATTACAATTCCAGGAAACTAAGGAAAATAGTGTCACCAAATAATCATTTACAAGTACCAAGTATGACCAAGCATATATAGTTTTTTTTTATGAACTGAATAATATAGAAACAATTCACAGTTTATGAAATAACTTTTTTGAGAGTATAAGGTTATTGATAGAGTATTTTATTATTCTATGAAAAAAATATTCATTAAAATGCTAAATTTATACATTTAGCTTTTTAATTGCTAATATTATTGTGACTCAGTGCATACAATTTGATCAGTTCTCCATATATATATTCATGTTTCTTGGAAGATATATATTTCAAGTATATACTCTTTCTCATAATAATTGATATTGTATGTATATATAATAAGAGAAGACAATGAAAACATAAAGGAATCTTTGTGATATTTCATAAGCTTCTAAAGCAATTCAGTCTTTTTTTTAGTTACATGTCATAAAAACACTAATGGAGTAGTAGTAATATAAAATTATAGAATGACTGTTATCCTAACCTAATCATATCTCCCTTAATCATGAAGTTGTACAACCAAATTAATTTGCATTATGTAATTTCGTAAAATAGAAGGAAATACTCACTTATGACTTTTCATTTGAATATAGTTGCTAGGTATAAGTCCTTCTCTACCATCTAATTCAGCTCTGTACCAATTCATATCGTCCTCCATGTTAAGTATCTGCAATAATAAATATTCTAGAAAGTTCCGGCCACATACGCCTCATAATCACTTGGAAACAATATCTTGAATCAAAAAACTTACCTTTAGGACCTGATTCTTCCTAAAACTCAGTTCATCATCAGCAGTTGCTGTGAAATCGTGTTTGGCTATAGCCTCCATGTTCAAATTAGGCACTTCACTGAAATGTCACCGATTAAACCAAAATAACTCACAAACTATGCCACCTATCTGTATATCTTATAGTTAGGGCATTAAAATAATCATAATGCATGTATTGTCTGATAAAATCATATAGAAATTAAAGTTTCGAGACTAAATATGAATAATTTTATTTGATTTCAGGCCACACACATCAGTCACATCACCACATCACACAAATACTACTAAAAAAAGAGAAATGTTGCCATGATTGATTTAATTTACCTACCAAACCCATGGTCATACCATTATATATACACAAGGTAACAGATTAACTAATATATATCTGTCAAAGCTATAAAAGCATAACTATATTTACTATTCATTTAAGTTTATTATATTATTTATATAATAAATTAATCAGTCGTCATGTGTATACTTTAAGCAAATTTTGAAAAAAGTTCTTATCAATTTAGAAGTGTGAAAGATTTTTAAAAGTTGTATACCAATAGCGAATTTTGACGAAACTGAGTATGTCACTATATTCCTGATAGCAGAATACAAAATGAATACCATAAAGAACTTAAGTGATTCACCGTTTCCATTTAATTATAAGTAGTAAGAGCTAATAGCAGAGTTAGGAGAGAATCTATTAGTAGAAGATGACTGAGTTAAGCCTTTTTAAAAACAAATTTAAATGAAAATGTTGCTAATCGAAATATTAATTTAGTGTAATAGCTGTTAAAATAAATACAATTTTGTCTCTCTTACTTAAGATGTTAAGTGAATAGCAGGAAACAATAATGCTATGTGGTTTGAAGTATATTTCGTAAAAATTGTGTTTTTATGATATTGTAATGTCAAAAAATAATAATATTATGTAATAAAAGATCGTAAATTAAATCATGGTTTAGCAATAATTTGATTGAATCATATATAACCATTATAAATATAACTGTAAAAGCGATTCTGCAACAAAATATTTAATTTATTTCGAACGCTACTCTTCGATAATCTAAAAACTTTGACATTGACAGTTCTTTAAGTCCATTTCGCTCCCAGTGGCATTACACGCGTAAGGGTTTTTAAATTTTAAATCCTTGTTATTCTTTGAAATCTCTTATTAATATGATTATTGTCTATCACTTTATTGTAGTCGATTTAATATACTCCATTAAAAGCTATTTATTTGATTTACTTATCGGGTGAGAGTAATTTTTATGCCGGTTGGTACATTCTTTCAGGTTTAATCGTTACTCAACTAAACGCAACGATGTCGGGAGGATTAGATATTTTGACCCTCAACGAGGAAGATGTCACCAAGATGCTTGCTGCGACGACCCATCTTGGGTCTGAGAACGTCAATTTCCAAGTAAGATTTGTGATTGTCTAACCTCTTACATCAGCGTGGTGTTTGTTATGATGAGACGAGAATCCGTTCCATTATATTTTCCGAGACTAATGACGAACATATTCTCCCAACTGAGTAGTTTACAGCACAGGTTAATAGCTGTTGTTTTGATATTTTTATTTATTCAGATTTAATTTTGCAGATGGAAACGTATGTTTACAAACGCCGTGCCGACGGTACTCATGTGATTAATCTGCGCCGTACATGGGAAAAGCTTGTGTTGGCTGCCCGTGCTGTGGTCGCCATTGAGAACCCTGCTGACGTGTTTGTCATCTCTTCACGTCCTTTCGGTCAGCGTGCTGTCCTTAAGTTTGCAGCACATACTGGTGCTACACCCATTGCCGGACGTTTCACTCCTGGTGCCTTCACCAATCAGGTAAGTCTAAACAGGCACATTCAAATCTTACTTGCTGTTAGCCCACTATTTGTAAGGATAATATTTACTAGAAAAAATTCAACTAGATTCTGGTGTCAAGCAGGACTAATACCTGTACTGTTTATGGAATGCCATAGGACGGTACTTCTGTTGTGCTAGACTCTGTAGACAAATTGATTTTTTTCCAAGAAGTCAACAGAAATGTGCCTAATTATGCTAGTAACTGCTGTTTAGGCATATTTCTAACTGAGCTAAAACTCATTCCTTTATTTAAGTTAATTTTTAAACAATAAAATGTATTTTTTCACATTGTGGGATCAGTTCCAACAGTGCATAATTCCACAATTTTTAATGATGACAACTATAACTAAGGAACCACTGACTGCCTAAAATGCAGATGTGATTAACTTTTATTCTGATTTTTCAATTCTTTCTTATACCTATTTCATTTTTTATTCCATTCTGTTAAGTAAGTACATACAAATCCACAGATCCAAGCTGCGTTCCGTGAGCCACGTCTCCTGATCGTGCTGGATCCCGCACAGGACCATCAGCCCATCACTGAGGCATCCTATGTCAACATTCCAGTCATTGCTTTCTGTAACACTGACTCACCCCTGCGTTTTGTTGACATTTCTATTCCTTGCAACACCAAGGTAAGATGGATTGGACATAACTTGTTTTTCAACATAGAAAAGATCAGATAGTTCGATTATTCTATTACAGTTTCTTAAATAATTCATATTAGTACCAAGTCAAAGCTGTACTTCTTTTTATTTCATAATACTAGAAAAAGTTTATCTTACTTATCTTTTAGAATACATTTTTAATCCACTATTAATTTCGACTAATATTTTTTTTATCTATTATTTTGTTTGTTTAGTCATCCCACTCAATCGGGCTTATGTGGTGGTTGCTCGCCCGCGAAGTGCTGAGGCTGCGCGGAGCACTCGCTCGTGATCAACGCTGGGACGTTGTCGTAGATCTGTTCTTCTACCGTGACCCTGAAGAGAGCGAGAAGGAAGAGCAACAGGCAAAGGAACAGGTACAATTTAATGATTGCTATGCTATATAAGCTTACTGAAGTGGCAGGCCCACTTGTTCATCACATACACAGGCTACCTGTCATATGATCGTACAAAACATAAGACTTGGATTAACATTTAATATCGTTTGCCAGGCTGTCGTGGCCGCGAAGCCCGAAGTGCCGCCTCCAGTGCACGAGGACTATGAGCCCGTCGAGCCTGTGACCGGATCGTGGTCCGAGGAAGCACCCGCCGCTGCCGCACCCGCTTTCACTGCTGCGCCCGCTCAGGAAGACTGGGCTGCTCAGGTATGTAATAAAAGATTGACATATAAAATATATTTCTTATAAAAAGCTTTTCAGTCTTCTTCTAATCCCGGCTGTGAAATTTGTTATATTTCTTATGTAATTCGACTAGCATGGCTTATTTGTACAACTTCATTTCAGACAGATTAAATTAGTTAAAAATTTTCTGATCTTTTTTACTTCTTAAGTTTAAAAAGCAAGATGCTGATTGGTTGTTACTAAGCAAATATCAACTTGAGGCAAAACTTTTTTTGTGAATTAATATAAGTTGTTTAATAACCTATAGGATTCATAGAGAAAATAAACTAATGGAATAGAAAGTAGGTTCCTATTTACTATTTTTGGATCAAGTTTTCTTTCTATGTTTATATTAAATAATTGTTTGTCCAGGTCCAAGACAGCTGGAACATCACCGAAGCTCCAGCTGCGCCTGCAGCTACTCCCGCTGCTCCATCGTGGGGAGGCTCCAACCAAGACTGGAGCGCGTCGTAAATACCATATTTACTTTGGTTAATATACACTAAAAGTTATAAAAGCCTTTTATTTTCCGCTTAAATCATTTCGTATCATTTTAACTACTACTGTCACAAAAACAGTATTTTGTGTGTGTAAAAGAAATACTAAATAAAACCTGCAGATTTAAATAAGCATATAAAGATATGCTTGAACTGTTATAGTGAGCAAAGAGAAAAATGCTAATATTTGTTAAGATTGTACAAAATATACCTAAAAAACAATTGCTTAATTAAGGATTATAAATTGGTTATTACATAATGAAATACATTGTTGCTATATAATATGAAAGCATTTATTCTTTATAAAACTATTATGTTCCATAAATGTGTACTCTATAGAGGCATGTATATTGTAGATTGCCTTGGTTGGATAGCACCCTAAACACCGTGTTCTTCAAAGGAGCGCTCCAGCTCGAGTGAAAGTATTGTTTGGCTGGCCCTTTGCGACGGTATTTCCCTTCAACGGCGTGCACCCATGTTCCATTTTCTAACGCGCCCTGTGAATCAAACATACCATTGATATACTGCTTAGAAACTACTTATATACAATATTATAAAATAATTAATTGTTTGCTATTAAATTATGGTTACATATTCTTGTTCCATTCAATACATTTAGTATCTATATTCTTTGTTAACATGAAGGTTCTCTCAGAATAGGATTCACAAATATATTACCCAAACACATATTTATTACCCAGACATTGTCCTGAGTTATTGTCCATTGACCTACGAACCCACAAACTGGCACACAACACAGACTCGTTAACCTCAACAACCCACGCTCTAGAAAGTATTTCCTACTTATTTGCATAATTTCATAAGAATTGTTTTGAGCGCTATTGAAATTAAACGACTTGGACAATGTTCACAGCTCAATAGCTAATTTGCGCAACGGTGACTACCCAGTTCGCTGGGTCAGCTAGTGTTCCTACTAATAAAAATGAAAGTAACCATGGTACACTACAACAAATTTGTCATAATTTCACAACCCATTTAGAATTCTGATATCTTGCAGTTAGGGATACCAAAATTTTGTCAGATTTGTGAAGTCTGCTTTGAATATATATATATTCTACTAGCTGTGCCCGTGACTTCGTCCACGTGAATAGTTTTTTTGGTACCATACCTCTTTACCTTAACTTATATAAACTTTAAATGTCATGTTTATTTATATCGAATCAATAGCCTGAAAAATAAGTTTTAAGTTTCTAGTTCTAAAAATAGCGACACTTTCATACAATTTTTCATCCTTCTTTTCGACTTCTTACAACCCTTATTTAATTAAAATTATATTTTATAGAATTAAAAAATAGCCTATGTCCTTTCTCTGGGTCTAAAGATTGTCTGTGTCAAATTTTATCAAAATTGGTTGAGAGGTTTAAGCGGGAAAGCGTAACAGATAGACAGTTACTTTCGCATTTATTATAATAGTAGGGATTTTAGTGGATATTAACAGCTTGAGATTTTAAATTATGATATGAAGTCCATCCGAAACGTAAAAATATTTTTTTTAGATTTACTTGCATTAAAAATAAACATTTTTAAATTGCACGTGAAATATGTCTACTGAGTCATTAACAGTTGCTAAATATAAATAATATGCGTTCCCGATAAGTTAAGAATAACTCGTCATAGATGTTTCATGTGGAAGAACTCATTTTAACTAAACTAGAACCAAGATTGAGTTTATGTTTTCATCGATACCACCTTTGTGGATATTAATTAAAATCATGCGGTATATAATATACCTATGTTATACGAAAACAACCGAGGCAGGCGCTTCTCATTCGTTCTTGTTTGCACTCGAGGAATGCATAATGGAGACTAAAAGTTTTAGATTACCGTTTTTGACACGATGTTAATTTTCATATAAAACTAGAAGAAAGTTGTGCTTGTGTTGCACAATAAGAAAACTACTTTCGTTTCCCGATGTGAAAATCTTTGATGTGAGTAGACCTAAACCAAACGTAATGGGCATTATGTCTTAAATAAAATTACGACACGACCAAAATCTAAAGAAAAGCAATCTTAAACGACAACGTTACTAATGGATTTATCAATAAAGTACTTACTTTTTCTTACTAACTTAATTTACTACCGGCTAACTTTCGTACCTACTCGAACATAAATAATGCTTTATGCTTCAAACTTGTACTTACATACAATACAAATTGTTTTGGCGCACTCCTAGCTGTATCGGGTTTAATGTGTTCTATGCTGATGCTGCGGATATTTGATTTACGTGGTAATTCTATCTTTATTTCACCATACGTACCGCTGAAAACAAATGTAAATTTGCCTCGTAAAGTGGTTAAAGAATGTCAACTAGGCGTTGGTAGCAGGATTTGTATTTAAACACCATACTTTAAACGTGGACGCTTGTAAGTTAGAAAGGACTCTTTAAAAGTGTTATTGTCATATCATTTTCTCAATCTGCTATCGATAGCCTTTCAATTAAATAATTCGTAAATAAATTAATTGGCACATTGGTTACCTAAAAGGCCAACAATCTGAAGGAGTTGGTTTTCTTAAGGCTAACACCGTTTCGGGCGGTGGAGCAGCTCGCCATAAGGGCACTACGCCCCATAGCGCGACTCTAGCGCCCCATTCGATGGTGTCACTGCCACGAGACACTGTTGCTCCTTCTATGTAGTTTCCACCTGTTTCTAGGCATGATCAATAGATAGCTTAAAAAAAGATCAAAATAAACAATTGTACCTGAAAGATGTTTAGAAGAATAAAATATTGTAGCCCGGCTGAGCTTATAAGTAAGGGGGATTAAAGAATTTTAGTTTCTTGGGTCTGGTTTATAGATTTATGTAGAGATTTTGAGTTGTGCTAAACATTTTTAGGTAGTTGAAGTGACTATTCAATAGAGACGGTTCTCATAGAACTTTACAACAAGTGCGATTAGTTGGCATCCAGGGATTAAAGAGGTAGACTTGATACAAAGGTCATCTGCATTGGTACCTGACTCTCAACTATTTTTACTGACAAAGTAGTTTTCGCATCGCATTGGGCAATGTTGTTTGTAGGTTGCGGTGATGCGCACCGTATGTTTGTTTGTCGACAACATTTGCTCTACCTAAATTTAGTGTAATAGTAATATTTTTATTTAATATTAATACTCTTTCAATAACAATTTTTATCTCCGTGTTTTTCTTGTGCGACACTAATTGACCCGAACAGGAGAGTACCTAAACTCGAAGTTGAGTTCCCACGTCGTTCTCCCGTGTCACAAGGAGAATAGTTTGCACGGGTTACTGTGTACAAGGGAAATCGAATGACTTCTTTTCAGTCCATTAAGACTGCTGCTACAGTTATGATGAGATTTTAGTCTGCTGATGGACGGAAGTACAAGTAATCGTAAAGATGACGCTTTTAAAAATAATTAAAGAAAATAATATTGTATTTAAAACATGTGTAAATAGAAAAACAATTAGAAATGGAATATCGCTTCCGGTAACCGCTGAACTTTTCTCTATATCTGGCCAGTTTATTTTTTTTAAGGTCAATCCTCGAACATTATTCTTAGTAGGGCTGAAAGCCCTATACTTATACTTATACCGTACAAACCTACATAAGTTTTATTCATTATTTGATATAGGTACCCTGAACTCAATGTAGGCACCGACATACATTTCTATTTAAGCAGAAGACATACGTGCATAATACTCGTATAATAAATTTTTCCACACTGTTCCGTAAGGAGTATTGTCTCACTCCTGATATTGCTAACTAACCCAATTATACTCAGAAGATAAGACAATTCAATTCAAAGTAGGTTCTTCCTACAGTTTTTAACACCACCGTAGTCACCTTAATGGGTGACGAATTTTAGAACTATCAATTTGGTCTTGATACTAAGTACGTCAATGCTAAAAAAGTTTTGATTTTTAGTTTTGTCTTTCAAACGAAGTATTTAGAGTAATTCCATTATGTATGATCAAAGTAGCATGAAAACAAAGTGAAGCAGTATAGGATTGTCACAAGATTTTGGTACTGACAACAAACGATAGAACACGTGACTACGAAGCCTTTTCATCCACCTTGACAATAAGGCTACGCACTATACAATCAGTAGATACAAATTATTTTATTAAACGCCATACCTACCTGCATATTAAGACTTTTTTGTTTGTTGTCACCTAAAATTTAAAACACTTCACAGATATGTAGTTTTCATACAGGACTGGGAAAACTACTTAGTTGGCACAGACCCATTAACTAACCATTATTACAGATGTATTGTTTCAAGTTCAAGCAACCTTTTCATTGCTTTGTTAAAAAAATCGTGTTGACCATTTTGTTTGTATCCTTGAAAGCGAAATTTTTCTCTTTATTTATATAAATCGTCTTCGAGATAATCTATATTTATTATAGGTGGAAGGATGTATTATTCCAGATTTACGCCTTCATACAAGGAACAGCCATATATAGACCTAACATTTTAAGTGTGTTTAGGGCGTATGTTATTAGGCGTATGTAGGGCATACGTTTATGAAATTACTTTCGGAATAGTTTCAGTTATAGTTATTTAATTTATTGATTTAATTAGACATTTTATTTTAATTAATAATTTTATTTAAAATTTAGGCTGTTAATCACCGGCAAGTCCGTAAGGTACCGGCAATGATGTGAGGTACTGGCAGGCCGTGAGGTACCGGCAGAGTAGAATAGTACCTCCCCCTGTACCAGTTGTCGTAAGTGGCGGCTAAGGTACCAAAATCGATCGATGGCGGCATATCTATCCGAAATAATGCAGCCCAAATGCACAGGGCAGGGCGCGAAAGCTGCGCTCTGCGATTGCCAACACGCATGCCCAGCACGGCATTTATGGGCAAAATTCCCCCTTTCTTGGGGAGGCCAATGTCCAATAGTGGAATTCCAATGGCTGGTAAGATGACGTTGAATAAGAAATTTTAAAATAAAAATACAATGATTTCTACGTTATAATTGTTTACCATTATCAATTTATGCGATTATTAATAAAAATTCGCTATGAACTAAGAAATCGTGAATTGAAATATGCAGTGAGCTATTACGATGAAAAATATTCGCGTTTATTTGTAATTGGCATATATTAGGTTACAGATACATTTTTAACCGGATATATATCAATAATCATTCCTAGTGTACACATTAAATCTGTACCTACTAGCTGTTGGTCGCAGCGTCGCTTGCGTGGAAACTCAGTGCTTTCGGAATGCTCTATGGAAGAGTTAGTTCCGAAAAATACCGTGGGGTCAATAAAACGGCGTTCTACCGATTCTTTCTTTTGCCATTTTAAATATTTGTAAGTCTCTGTGCCAATATGATGTATTGGATGAATCGTGTCTTATAGACTGTCCTGAGCTGACAGTATATAAGACACGATACATCAGATCTCCGGGGTTATTTTGTGAATCTATTAGCAGGATTTGCTGCGCATTCTAGAGGAGCTAGGCTGGTAGGGCCAGCAATCCAAAAGGACTGAATATGCTATTTTTGCACCGCAAAAAGAGGTGTTGCGGATCCCCTCACAAATTACACATATTTATACCTTTACCAAACAATAAATAAGTGTGATTTTCTAAGAAAATGTAACAAACATTAAGAGAATTTAATATTGGTAGAACATTATACTTAACCTATTTCCGTAGATGGTAAAGAAGCGATTTTCGTTTTTCGTATCCTCATAGAATGTCTGTAAAGATGTGTTATATCGATTATGCAAAACAATTAGGATGAAATTAATATATATTAGTTACTAGATGAGTACATACTTACTTTGTGTAAGACGATGAGCACAACTAACAAAAACTACGAAGGGTCAATTGTGTATTATATTAACATATAGACTAAACGTTATTAATTTTTAGCCTGTCATTACGGCTAGTATATTGTGATCATAGTTGAATTAGCATGTTAAAATTCATATTAGGTATATTTTAAACCGGAAAATTATTTCAAATCAAACAAAAATCTCACTACTGTTTACAAAGAGTTCATTATAGACTATTATTTTATGAAAAATGTTTGCTGTTTGTATAAAAACATATTTAAAATTAGTAAAAAGATTTTTTCATATGCATGCATATAGTAAAATAACACCTATTTTAAACACA
The DNA here is from genome assembly GCA_020976665.1 of Heortia vitessoides. Lineage (NCBI taxonomy): Eukaryota > Metazoa > Arthropoda > Insecta > Lepidoptera > Crambidae > Heortia > Heortia vitessoides. The sequence continues at coordinate 7,263,897 of JACJUM010004390.1, forward strand.
GAGAGACAAGCGAACTTAAGTAGCTAATGTTAAATATTAATTCCACACGCTGTTCGATACTGTGTCATGTTTACAACAGGGCAAAAGTTGAATGGAGTCCCAAAGTGGCAAGTTCTGTTTACTAAACTGTGCAGTTGGAAACTTCTCGTAATTACCTACCTCAGTGCCTGCTCGACCCTTGACAGTTCCGCAACTAAATACCGCATCTTATGGCAACACTCCTCGGTGACGCTCGTTCGTATACCTACTGATCAATACAGATAACGTTAGCTTTGATGCTTCATTACTATACATCTACAAGGTATCAGATTTAACATAAGTAATATAAATCTCTATCGGTAGTACAAAACTGATTTTCGTAATAAATAGTCAACTTGCAAGCTAATTCGGTAGTGTTCTTTCCTATCATTTGCGCATAACGTCGTGTGTTCGATGCCCGCCCACGACAGAAATGTATATGGTGTATATTTGTGTGTGTTCTATATCTGAGATAAATCTGAGAATCGCAAATATATTATATATTATATTTGCGATTCCTCTATTGTCTGATATCTGTAAGTGCTTCAAGAGAATTGTCTTGTGGTTAGGTTAATGTATGAGAATTGGTATGAACTATAAATACGAATCAAATAAGTCAAAGTATTTAAACGAATGAGATTTAAAAATTAGTTCATCAAAATAACAAGTTAATTCTTAACTCGTATTCGGTTTAGAATCAATTAGACAAATAAATACTGACAGTATCTTAGATAGACAGAATATACGTTACAAATTTTAATGGATCTTTTTATTAGGCCATTTACATTAACCTCTTAGACTTAGATTAATAAAGATATTATTATTTTAAGTTTGTAATACTAGTAGGCCTCTTATTATTCTACACAAACCTGCATTTTCTCAATCGAGTGTGAACCGATATCATTAAATTTTGTTAAATATTTGTTGCAAATGTTCGAAAAATTTGTAGATATCGATTTAAATTTCGATTTTTTGCGCACCTGCAGATTAGTAGTTTGATCAGGACCATTTTATAAAATATACGCATATTTGTAATTCACAAAACCTAAACCTCATCTATTTATATCGCCAAACAGCAGTACTCATATTACTGTGTTCCGATTTGAGAGAGTCAGAGAATATACTAAGGCTGGGTAATGTGTTCTAACTGTATTCTAACATACTATTGACAACGTGGAAATGATATCTTAGTCAAAATTTGGTATACATACTTACGATGAGAGATAATTTTTTCCTTCGAAAGGATATTAGCTATTAAACCTGTCTTTGGAATATTGTTCATCCAAATCGATGCTGAAAATAAAAAAAAATTACAATTGAAAAGTACTTATTTATATATCAACAATATATAATACTCTACTAAAAGAATCGTAGTGCAAAAACTAACTGTAAAGGTAGGACTAACTCATCACTCCTAAAGTTGCGAGCAAGACCGTGAAAAACACAATGGTAGCCATTCTGCCTTTCCTATGCTTTGCTTTTTGTCTGGCTCGAGCGTGCCTCCGTTTCTCGCAGCCACTCTCTCCCTTATCAACGTATAAGTATTCCCATATGTTCTCCCGCAAAGGATACGACGATCGTATTTCCCAGGGCGGAGGAACTTTCCTCGGTTTCTTCTTACCGAGAACTCTTCCTGTGGATACTGAATCTGTTAGATACCTGAGCGCTATAATTCGTTTATCGTAATTGAACTTGATTAATCAATGTCTCTTGACTTTAGTAATCTAATCGTGTCGAGTTAACTAACAAACCGGTTACGTTTGGAATTTGTACAATCGGATTGCAGTATGTGCCTTGCATTTATGTGAATATCCCAAAATAAAGTTTTACTTCAATTTTATTGATAGGCTTGTAACAGCATTGTTAGAAATGATTTTTCAATGATCCTTAAAAATTTCGGATAATAGCTCAACGCTCAGAAAATAATTTAGAAAGTTTTAAATTTTTATGTTATTTAAAAACTTGTTTTTTTTTAAACCAAACCTCATTTGGGTTTAGGTTAAGTCTAAAACTGTAGTTCTTAAATTAGTGTTATTGGATAGTTCAATTTGTCCGGACTGATTGTGTTTGACTATGGCTATACTACCTAAATTCACCGACCAGAGAAAAATCCTTCATTTATTTTGTAGAAAAATTATTTCAAATACAGAATCCGAGAAAACAAAGTCTAGACGCAATCTCAGCGAATCAGATATGAGGTTTAATTTATTTTAGGATGTAGTATTCTAGGTGCATCTTCTGTTGATGCTACTTTGTCATTTTGATAGAAAAAAAGAAAGCAGAGCGATTATCAGTCTGTAATCGATTGTCAATTAATGATGACTGTGCTCTATTTGTCTTCACGGTCTTTAGCGTTGTGTTTAATAGTCTCTCACGGCATTTAATCCATCATGCTGTTAATAGTTAGACCTATGACCTTTTATTTGATAGTACCTTTATATTTATGTAAATTAGTTTATGTATTTGCCTGCATTTCTATATTGTAATAACGTAAATGTACTACAGTACTACATTATTGTCTACAAATATAATTTTCATTTCGCAGTTAATACGGTTTAAAATGCTTAAAAAAATATTTAGAAACTCGTAAAGTATACAGCTGAAATATAAATATTTAGTTCTCCAGAAAGATCCATGTAGTACTTTGAATATAAAATTCAAATTGAGTCCTACGAGATCTGTCGACTGCCGGCGGTTAATAAATAAAGATTGGCAGCGGAGCGCTAGTGAAATATTCTTATCCGGGTGTTTATTTAATGAAGCAAAACAAGCGCCGGTCGCCGCTGGCATGGCGCTGACCACTCTGTTCATGCATAGCTCGCTTTGCAAACTGCATTCTGTGGCACAGTTTGATTCCGAATAGTTTCAATCTGGCATTTATTACTGGTTTGACTGTATAAACTCGCTAACTGACCTGCAAACAAAGGCGAGGCTTAGTTGATCAATTTATAATTAAACTGGCATCGCTTGAAATTCGGGTTGTACGTTATAATAGGTTGTTTGTATTCGACGGGGAGGTTAGCTTAATGGAATTGTGTAGCCCTTAAATGCGAATGGCGTTAAGTTCGATTCCTAGTCAGAGCAAGGGATTAAGTGCTTTTTGGAAACTGTGCCGTGTTTATCTTACTAATATCAATATTTGAATGGGATATATAGACCGTTGACAATGGTCTTGTCAGTACGTAACGTTGGTATAACTCATAACAACAATATATTGTCTAACATATAAAGAAAATTGTTTAGTTGTGTTTAAAATAGCCGATGCTTACTTTCTAACATATAAATTAATTTAATAAGACAAGCTCATCAACATTTAGGTGATAAATATATCATATTATTTAAATGCAGATACTCGAATATTAGAAAGTTGGCTTAAAAAAAAATAAAACTGTTTAAATACGAACATTTATATTTTATTATGTTTAAGTCTACAAACCTGAGGAACACCATGGGGGAATAATATTGTTTTGCGAAACATCACTGCTGTTAGAACTCTCACAGGCTTTTTTATACGCACTACGAGTCGTAATAACCATTTAGACTTATTTCAATCCTAAAATATTAAAATTGCGTGCCTAACTACTAAAATTATGCTAGCAAACAGCCATCGCGTTTCAATATTTATTTTGACGTGGTGTTTTGTTTTTTTTATTTTCGTTCCCGCCTTTATTCAATTTCTTCTATCGTTCTACATATAAAACGAGCAAAGGAATCTCCTCACTTACTGCCTACTTTTATAGAACCGATTTTTTATAGAAAGAAAGTTCTAATGTCTTGTAATATGTATTATAAAATTATACTAAAATATTATAATAGTGTATAGAATTAAAAAACAAGATTTGTAATTTTAATTGAAACTTATACATTGCAAATTGTTATAGAAAGTTACATTTTAAAATGGAAATATATAAATGCGATATATATTTTTGTACATTAACAAAAACATCAAAGCTGACTAGAAAGATTTCAAAAACTCTTTCACTAATAGTAATGTATATTAACATTGAGTATTTTTTTTTCCATTTCCCGTGGGTAAAGAATCCAAGTGGGTGAAACCGCCATTAACATATATGTATTTTATTATAGTTTCGTACATAACTTCTATACACAAGAAAAGGACGATAGCTTTAAAATCTGATCAGAGTCTGTTATAAGTAAAGAAAAACGAAAAATACGGTCAGTGGACTAAACAGTACAACAATCTCATTAATCGTGCTCTAAAAAAATATTGATTTGACCCGTGGTCCGTTAGTTTCAATTATTTAAGGTTACAATGATTTGTTCTTGCGTATTATGTCTTTAAATCTAAATTTCATGGCAGAGGTATTAAATCAAATTCAAAGCTCGAGGCGGAACAGTTTGTGCGCCATGTTCGTGACTCTTGCAGTTGTTTTTGTTGTTGCGCGCGCTAGTGCTCAAGAACAGGGCTTGAGTACGGAGCCTCCTTCACAATCGCCCTCGCTACCTTTCCTGGATTTGTTTACCGGTGCGTCAACATATTACAGTGAACCGATACGTAAAACATATTCTGATCCTTATTATGTTTCGTGTCCGAAGCCTGATACGCTTACGTCATTCGCCAACGTACTAGGGAGCGCTGCTAAGATTATGCTGTCAGCCGCAGCCATAGTCTTTTTGAAAATTCTAGGAGGAAAATTGCTGTTGTTCCCGCTACTTTTTGTTTTCCTGGGAAAACTGGGATTGAAAGCGTTCCTACTATGGCCAATGATATCAAAGATGATGAAATATTTTAAGAAGAAAAAGAAGAAAAAAGGTCTGAAGTCTAGAATGATCACGGATTGCTCTCAAAGAATTGCCTGTGTGATTCAAAAAGCGTCAAAGGGTTGGGGGAGCAACATAGGAGCAGCGGCAACATTTTCATTAATTGACGACGTAGACGAGGACACATCATACGCTAAGGCTCTACTAAGTATATTAGCCGGCGACAAAGTTGCAGAATGTATGTCATTGGATTGTAGTTCAGGAATAGACATTAGCTGACGACAAGGAAGCCAAAATATTTTTAATTAAGTAGGTATGTAGAACAGTGCAATGTTGCTATATTCGTACTGGTAACCTAGATACCGTATTTGTATTAATTTTAAAGTGCACAATTGCAAATTGACGCTCCGATAAATTTAATATTCAGAAATGAATTTTGCAGTATTCAGTTCGCCGCCATGGGTCTGTGTTGTGCACCTGTGCTCGTGTTGTTTGTTTTTATAGAATATGTTAGTTCATTAACGGGCGACCCGATAATGTACTTTCCACCGCTCGAAGTGCGGACAATGAAATCAGATAGATCTTTGCAACATTTCCCTCAGAACTCCCAGTTTCAAATTAATAGAGGGCCTATGCCAACTCAGTCACCTCTGCCGCCAGTATTTCACACCAGCACATCACAACAGCATCTTGCACCTCAGGTAGCACAAACTTCTACTAGACTAGATAAAGATAAACACATTGAATCAAAAAACTTTACATTCACGGAGCTATTGGACGCATTGAATACCGTGGAAGAGAAAAAAGAGGACCACCATGAGAACCCCAGAGCTGCCGATTACGACTATCCGCAATATCCACCTGCTTACGGATATCGGCCTCCTCCCTACGGATACCAGAGACCTCCTTACGGATATTACGGCCCAAGCAGCTACAACGAACCCCCAGCAGCGTATTTGCCCCCAGCCACGGTCCATCACACCTCCAAGCTATCTTTACTGAAACCAGAACTAAGCGATATAGTGAAACCAGTGTCGACCAAAGTAGCTGGCAAAGTTAGCGGATTTATTGGCCTAGTACTCTCTCTGCTAACAGGATCGGCGTCAAATGACTTGGAACTAAAAGGGTTTAAGGATATCATTATTAACGGTATAGTTAAGCCGCTTCTTGTTGCCAAAGGCGGTATAAAGTCATTGATTAGCAAGCTTACTATCCCAGTGATTTCTCTACTATTAATTAACTTGGAAGTGCTTATAACGGTATGGTGGTTGTGGGAAGATTGCCCCGAAAATACCCCACCGGCATATAATTACCCTAAACCTTCTTATGGTTATAACTAGTATAAGTAAATTGTAAAAATAAGTTTAATCATCGACCCAGTTTTTAAAATTGTATATACATAGTAGTTAAACACAATATTATGAATGAGACTGAAACATTCTACGTAGTTATGAAATAAATGAAATTAATTATAAATTTTGTCTTGTTTTTATTGAATCCACAAGTTATTTGTTTAGAAATCCTACTTGAATTTCCTATTATTGTACCATTATTTCTAAAAAACACAGTTTTAAATTATTTTTTTTATTACACAATAAATTTTAACACAGAAAATCTTAGCTTGAAAGTTTATATCTTCCGGTTTATGATAATTTAAAGAAAATAATTAAATAACAGTTTAAGATGGCATACAAATCTTTTACTATAGAAATTTAACATTGCAATTTGTCGGTAGAAATATGTGATACTAATGCAGACGATCTTGTACGAGTTTTACCTCATGTGAATTTATTCATACAAAATCATTAAGCTCTAGGATACTGATAGTCTCTGGAAACCGTAAAATGTTACTACGTATCATTATATTACATTCAAATTTGCTTTATAAAAGTCTTTTCGTATCATTCATTTTCTTTTGTGGTCAAGCTAACACTTAGAGTTTTATGCGTCGCGTAGCTTTATTTTGTGTCACACGGTAATCTTCGCGGTATGGCGACCTACGTTGTTTCTTATAGTTAAAGTTGTGTAGCGTAGTTAAGCAGATACTCTCTGACAGCGTACCAAACCATCAGATACATTTTCGGATTTGTAATATTGGTATGGACAAAAAGTAATTTCCTTAAAACGATAAAAAGCACATAGAGTTCTTATATATGGTTAAGACAATATGTATTTATAAACAAAAAGTATCGCTTAAGATTTTTTTAATGTGACTTTCCTTATAATAAAACATAAATATTTTTGGAAGAGTTTACTCTAAATTAATTTAAAGTACGTGTCCGCAATTTTTACACCAGTTTTTAAAATTACTTCTACTCCGATTAGAAATTGTTTATGTCCTTTCATATGCATATGCTAAACATAATTTCTGTCGTTTGATTTTGAAAATGTTACAAACAATTGTACAGATGGACAGTCACATTTAAAATCAAATCTAAAACATTATTTATTTAAGTGGGCCCATTAAAAGCTCTTTCAAATCGGTAAAAATAAAAAAGACACAATTTTATTTTAGAAATTCTATTAAACTCAAAATATTGATGACCCCGATTGTTAGATAACTCTTATGATCCCGCTAGTAATCCCACAGTCATCTATCATATGAATTAGGCCACCCTAATACTAGTCTGGCGGCACCAGTAGTCTGCCTCATTACACAAGCCACCAGAAAGGAACCTATAAGAAAAACCGGTGGTAATAAAGTTTCCATCAAAAATAAACAGTTAGTGTTAAGGAAACCCCTACCACCGTTGGGGCTAACAAACCGTTGTCTCAAAACTAAGTTAGAGCAATTCAATCCCAATCATTTCGATCAGTAATATAATCTTTATATACATGTGTAATAAAATAGTTTATGTTACTCACTGGTAATGTAACCTTGAATAGGTAAAATAATTTTAAAATCGATTCAGTATTTTTTGCGTTTATCTATGACAAACAAACAAACTTTAAGCTTTATAATATTGATTTTGATAAATGCAAGATTCGGAAGACTTTGTTGCAAAGTGAAACGCAATGCGTGAAACTATACAAGGTTAATATAGGCAGTACAATAGAGGATATGTGTGAATGTCAGAGGCGGCATCTCGACTGGGACCATAAAGAGGGGCGCCTAACTGGATTAGGGGACAGGTGCCTGCATTCGTTACAAGTCTGTTCTCCCTCACACCTAATTGGGTAGGTAGAGGACTGGATAAAATTGCCAAGTAAGATACCTTATTGAATAAATTGAGTTCGTTATACCGGATTTTATTGAGTCTTTAAAAGAGGAATTAGCACCGTTAAAACGTAGCCTTCAAGGTGAGACGGAATTGAACTATTGGCTGATGCAGCTTATTAAAAGGTATTTCGGAAATTAGTGAAATTAAAGTGGGTTGTAGGTTATCTTTGTCACAATAAATGTACGCGTCAATGATAAAGCATTGTTCGTTTCTTCAATCTTATTAAAAATATCTTTTCACTATACAATTTATATTTATTATTTTACTTATGTCAGGACTGATTACTTATGGTTCTTTTGTTATTTATTTTGTTATGTAACATATCACCCAAAAATCTAACAAATTGTCTGGTTTTATATATAGGAAGTATCAGGCATTGAATTCAAAAGCGGTATTTAAAATTTTCTTATAACTCTTAATCTTCTAATCTGTAGCCTTGTGTATAAGAAAAAGCTTAAGTACTACCAGAACGGTGTGTATATCTTATATATTTTTTTCGTGCTAATTTGATTACTTCTCAGAAATACGGTACAAAATAACAACGGGTCAATGAACTTAACAAAACGTACGCTTCAATCGGGTATGTTGTTACCATCCGTTTCAATTATACCAAACTGACAGTTGTTTCTAGGTTAGCTTTCAGTTACTTTATAGTCGAGATTGTCAAACTGATTGTTATTCTGGTTTCCTAAAAATCCTATGAGACATGTAGTTTCAGGAAATGCGATAATAACGAAACTATATACTGTAACTGTAACTCTGCGGTTCCTACGCGTTTGTATTACAATTTTACTCAAGGAGCTTAGATTCCAATTCCAATAATTTAAGTAGGTTCATCTAGTTACCAAGATTATCTTCACTAATCTCTTTATCTAGTAGGAAAAATCTGGTGCGGGGTCTTTCGTGCCCTAGATCTGAGGAACAAAAAATAGGGCAACAACCGACACACCAGGCTATGCCCGAGGGAGATACAAGATACAGGGAAAAGATTGTATTACACTATGCCGCTTTAGCTGCGAGGAAAATTAGTATCATTGTGTAGTTTAAAAAACTTGAATATATGTTTTACTTTGCCTTAGTTTAAGATGCAAGCAAAATCAGGTTAAGTGCACTCTAAATTGTTCCTTATTGGAATGGATTGTAAATATAATCCCTTCATATAATAATACAGTCCATTTCCAAGTCACATTCTGAAAACATGTTTTAGCTTTAAGAAGCACCCCATTTAGCAAAAAGTAATTACATTTTTTATTATAATTATTTTTATTGCAAAAGCCGATCAGTACTTTTATTTTATATACCTATCCGTTCAAAGGTTGCCTGAAACAGACTGTTCAAGCAATCAATAAGACTTATTATTATATTTAAAAAGAACTTTTTAAATATAATAACAATTCCCACAATATTTCATATATTGACCGGACTCCGACATCAGGAATAGTGAAATCACAAATCTACTACTAAAATACGTATATTAAACACCCAGACACAGAACAAACACAAAAATCATTAGACTAATATTTTTTCTGGGTTGGCATCGATGGAACCTACGACCTTTGGCGCACAAGATAGGATCACTACCATTTGCGCCGTCAAAGCAATAAGGCCGCCAATTGTACTACTTAAAATGTAAAATTAAAAGTAAATAGTTAAAGCTACTTATTGATCTCTCTTACTTATAGATAGGTAACTAAAACAAAAAAAAAACTTTTGGAAATAACGTATCTAAAACATACCAAACATTCAATCGAATCAGTTGAGCGGAACAACAAAAATGTAATGTGCGAACTTCACTAAAGCAAAGCGAAGCTGATATTTGTGTAGCGAAGCGGAGAGATGTTTTATAGAATTTTAATGTTTTGAACATTTGCATTGAACTGTCAGACTTATAAAAGAAGAATGCGTGGTTGTTTCCAAAACCGAAGTAAATTTTTAAATAAAACGGTTCTATTGGTATTTTATAGTTAGTGTAAATTGATAATTATTTAAGCCGCGAGTATATTAGGCAGCAGCGTCCGAGTCACGAAAACTGGGCTTTGCGATTGCCAACACTCTCAGCGCGGCAATTATCGGCAAAATTCTCCTTTTCTTGGGGAATTCATATCCAGCAGTGGATATACAATGACTTTTATGATGATTATTAACTTAAAACCATTATTATATGATTTGCAACTTCTTTTTTTTTCACGTCAAATATAAACAACATTCGGTTGAACTTCGTGGTTGTGTTATTTGGCTTTCCTTGGGTAGAGCTACAGGCACTTTAAGCGCAAGAAATTTCTTATGATCTTATTGTATACTTTAGTAGAATTTAGAGTGAATCTACCGAAGTTGTGCGAAATGGTTTAATGATACGAGAGGAACATAACATAATGTCCTCGACGAGTTTATGGATTCCCGGTACTAGATTTCTCTTTGGCCATTTTAAAGAACTCATATTTGATCTTATGTAATAAACGTTGACAAACAACTACATTTGGCGCTATAGCTACATTTAATATTATCAATCAAAACCATATTGTACTCAGTTTTTACCATTTACATTACAGCTTTAAAGTTAAGCACCTGTGGTTGTTGTTCTATCGCTGTCTAATCAATCTGACTTGATATGAAAAATGGTGGAATCTCAGCAGATTAATTGCTGAAACAATATCAATAAAATGATATCTGAAACAATCTTAACTTAAAACGTTCATTTCAAACCACCCCAACTCAATCTTATTTAAAACAATCTCAAGGACTTATTTCCTCAAGGAAATCTTAATATAAGTATCTGTTTGACATTGTTCAGTTAATGTTGAGGTGACCGTAATAAGGAGTTTTTATTTTAATTATTGAAATTTTTATCAATTATGGACATTAGATGTTCAAATCGCAATAAGTTCAGAAACTAATAAACGGATTTACAACTTCTTAATTTTTTGACTCTGTGAATATAAAGATTCTTACGGTTATTAAATTATGTATGCAATAAAAAAATTATATTCACTGTCGTTAAAGGGTTTGTGATTTCATTTTAGTACTCAGATGATCTTGTTGTTATAATCCTTTTTTTTTCGTGCCTCATGCTGGCTCTGTCATTAGTTTTCAAGGATATCATACAAAATCTTTTAAATGTATAATTGTACCCAAAATTTACCCTATACATCGTAAATGATTTCCGACGGCATTTACAAGTATATCAACATATTTAGTTCAAGCCGATAATTAAAAGAACACCGTTATAGGAATATCATTTCCTTTTTGCACCGCCCCAAAATTTGGAGCGAGTAATTACATTTTCGCTTTTTCGATATGATTTCTTTCACTTCACCGAGTTGGAAGTTGACACCACAAGTTAATTAAGTAAATGCGATATTTCCTGTTTGTTTATAAATATTAATTTAATTATTACTTACCTACTTTTGTACAATTAACGATTTATGTCGGTTTAGTATCACGGTACTTTTTAGTTTCATCATATATCATCATCATACCAGCCATTGAAAGTCCACTGCTGGCAATATATAATAAATTTCTCAAGAACATAGTTTTTTGCTCATAACAGCCGCGATGGGCAAACGTGTTGGCATTCGCATAGCGCAGCTTTCGCGATGAGGATGCTGCTGCCCATCCCTGTCCTGCGCATTTTAGCTGCAGTTTCGGCTGAATATAACGCCATCTGTCAGTTCTGGTACCTTAGTCACTTTTTTACGACACCTGGTAAAGACTGGTTTCTATTCTGCCGGTAACTCACGTCAATTCTAGTTCTTAAATTTGGATCTCCTAAATTATGGATTGACTATTTGGAATGATTTGTTTTATATAAAACATCAATATAAATTTATAAAAAACATGAAACTAGACTAAATTACATTCTAATGCTATTCAAATACATTTTATATTCTGCTTCAATTTATTTTGCTCAACGGTTTTAAATGGAAAAATTTGGGTACAGTGTTGCAAAGTAATTTCGAAAGTTTGTTGTTACCTCATATATAGGTTTTGTTTGTCTGATACCTTTCTGATACTGTTCTGATACCATACTATTGTATAAATATACGAAATATACCATATAATCAAGGCACTCACAAAATTGTTGTGCTATGAAAGTATCTATTTATATATTTTGTCGGCCGATAATAATTTGTGCTGAAACTTTTTTGCATTCTTAGAGACTGCCGTAGCACCTTTAGTCTTGATACGCCATTTAGTTTTTTTTGCTTTATTAATATTTAGTTTTTATACAGTGTCGCGAAGCTACGCTCTGCGATTACCATTACGCTTAACTAGAGTGGCAATTATGGGCAAGTCCACCTTTCTTGAGGAGGCCTATGCCCAGCAGTGTATGTTTTACAGCTGCTATTATGATCATCATGATATTTAGTTTAATTGTCAGATTATTATGAAAACAACTTGATACTTCATTTATTCAATTTTGATTAGTATATATACCAACATTACCAGTGCATAGATCAAAATTAACACATTAATGTGATAGTTTATACGGGCGCAGAATTTCAATCTGAATCAAAATAATACTACGGTGGACGACCGAAAAGTAAACGTAGAGAATAGACCAATCACTATTACCACGCACGAGTGATATCGCCAGCCATTCCATGGGAAAAAGTGATGGAGCGGTTCTGCTATTGAAGTTTTAGTTTAGCTTGCTACCGAATGTTAAAATCTATCTAATAAATAAACCTCTATTTGGTTTGATGTTTATTAACTTATTTCAGTTCTATGCTGTTTCATTACAAAATGAAGGTCAATGACACATTGTCGGCGCTTTTGGTTTATCTATATTTTGTCTATGGTTTATGAAACAAAGAACTGGCGCCAAATAGGCAAACTTTCTGGCAAAAATAAACTATTAAAGGACACATACAGTAAATAAAAGTTACTTGAAAAAATTCACACCAGGTGTCGTAAGAGGAGACTAAGGTACCAGAACCAACAGATGGCGGTATATCCATCCGGAACAGTGCAGCTCGACAAATGCACAGAGCGGGGTTGGGCAGCAGCATCCCCGTGGCGAAAACCGCGCTCTGCGATTGCCAACACGCTTGCCCAGCGCGGCAATTATGGGCAAAAAACCTCCTTTCTTGGAGAGGCCTATGTCCAACAGTAGACTTTCAATGGCTGGTGTGATGATGATTATGATGAATATCCTATAACTAAATATTCTTAAATAAGGCCTGTAGAAAAGTGGATAAAAAGCGGTACTGTCTTGGTATGTGACCATATGTTAGAACAAGCTTAGTCATTTCCAAATCACACTCCTCGAAGAAAACTGAAACGACTGAAAATTTAATAATTCTGTAACCCTTCTGAAATTCACGTAACTCGCATATATTCGTATAAAAAACTTTTGAGAACATGTCTGTTGGAAATTTCCTGAAGGTATTCAACATTTAATTTTAATTTGTGAATAAATGGCAATGTTTCTAGAATTGTGTTTCGATGTAGCAGCGCAAAATGTTAGTTTTCATCAGCGTCTTTAATATACTCATGTATGAAGACAATAAACGTCAATTTTTTATTGTGGTATATTTGAAGATGGTGAAGGAAAGGGGAATATCCAGTTTTTAGAGTCACGTGAGAGGATCGTCTTGAAATGGTACGACAAGACACGACAAGTAGGAGTAACTAGATGCAAAAGTTATTGCAAAGTATTAATTGTTCAAAAATATAATAAATCCAGACGTTGAGTTTACATTTTTGTGGGTTTATAATATATTAATATTTCAATACTTGACTGGAAAGTCGATTCCATTAATTTATGCATTAGGATCCTTATCTTTTATAATTTATACCTCAGACAAGTAAGTTTTGAGATATCTCTATATAAAAATGAGGGATAAATCACTGAAATAATGTATTTTTAAATTAGACCATTTTGTTTTTTTTTATCGAATAATCAAGGTTGTTCATGTAAATACTTATTCAAAGTAAGTTGTTATAAAAATGTTTTTCTTCAGCACGATACAGTGCAGTTTGCTGGGTCCTTATAATTGTATCGTTCGAATAATATTTCGTACATTAATTTTTAGTAGGTGTTAAATATAATTTCATCAACATTCGGTTATGATCGGTTGAACTGAAAAAGCTGTATGTGTGCACTCTGCAACTGCACAAATTACACTCAATGAATATTGAGACACAAGGTTTTTAACGTTAGTAGTTAGTTTGTATCTACCAAGATTAAAATACTGTAAACGGAAGTACAACCGAGAAGAATTGAGTTTAGAAATAATAATGACGATTAATGTCTGCACCAAATGTGAAGTCAAGCTTGAATTTGTTATACTCTGTTTCGAGTGGTTAAGAAGTTAGGTCCGCGCAGTCGACAGAGTAAGGGGGCGTGCGTGCGTGATCGTGGCACGTTAGGGTCTCTCCCCAGGGTCCGCCATTGATTCCCTATCAATAATACATTACGCAACATTACCTTAAATAAAACCTTCCAACTTTCTTTTCGTTTTATTCGACTCATTTAATTGGAACTATTTGAAACAGAATTCTTGGTTAAATCTTTAAATTCTACGTATATAGAACTCTTTCATAAAACAAAATCTCCAATTGCGTATATATGTATAGTTGCAATAAAAAAAACAAAATGGTGGTTTGAAAGGTGAGTTAGGTTTACAATAATATATTTTTCTTTACTTTTCCGCTCGCGAATCCTTTTGCTTTTTGTGTTTCATTCATAAGTAATGTCCTTCCTTAAGGTTTAAGCTTTGACAAATTTCAATGTAATTAGCAGATCGGGACCAACAAGACACTTAAACTTTTAAAATATAGTTGTGTGTGAATGTTTTGTGCATGAATTTGTCGAGATATGAAGATGATTAAATTCTAAATCACCATTATTACATAAGCGGTAGAAGGTCCACTGCTAGCCAGGCTTCCTAAAGTGATTTCCAATAGGATCTGCATGTGGTCTGCGTCCAGCGCGACCCTGCGGTTCTAGCCAAATCGTCTGTCCACCTCGTGAGGACGTCAGTGATCTCTATTCAGGAACTTTATGGCTCCATCAAAATAGCCATTGAGTATAGAAATAAAAGAATATAATAGAATAATATAATAGGATAGAATCAGGTAAAATATAATAAAATATATATATAAAAATAAATAAAATAGAATAAATAAAAATAATAATATAAATAAATAAAAATAAAACCAAAATAAAATCAGGAATCTAAAGAATCGTATAATAACTGATCACGAACTTATCACGCAGAGCCATCTGTCGGTTCTGCGAGATAAGTGTAATGTCTATTGCTATTTCAACTTGCTAATCCGCTAGTCTATGCTCAACTTCAGTTCTTTTACGTATCTCCTGATTACTGATTCGATCACTCGTTGGGCGATTTTGATTCATTTAATAAGACTCATTGTGCGAGTTCACGTCTTAGAGGCAACTATAATCGCCGGTAAAACGGACATTAGTTGAAGACTTGTAACTTGATACGATACGATATGTCGATCGAATTTCTTTAGACCTATTTCGACCTTCAGACGTTTCACAGGTATTTTTAAATATTTAACATAAACGACTGATGACGCTGTTACAAGTCATTATCACTTATTGGAAGTCCACAGCTGGACATAAGCCCTCGCCAAGAAAAGAAAAAGTTTGCCCATAATTGTTGCTCTGGGCAAGTGTGTTGGTAATCGCAGAGCGTAGGTTTTCCAACGGGGATGCTGCTGTCCATTCTCGCCCTGAGCATTTGAGCCACACTGTTTTGGATGGATATACCGCCATCAGCCGGTTCTCGTATCTTAGTCGCCTCTTACGACTCCCGGTAAAAAGGGTGGTACAATTTTGGTCTACCGGTACCTCACGATCCTACTAATACTACTGAGCAATAAGTGTCATTTGAACCTCACAGAGTGTGTGGTATATTATGGTATAGATATTGTACATCGATTCCGAAGACTATTGTATTGTGCCGTTGGGTACCGGCTGAGTAGAATAGTACCTCCCTCTGTACCGAGTGTCGCAAGACGCGACTGAAGTATCGGAACCGACAGATGGCGGTATATACACTTGTAACAGAAATGCATTGTCGTCACGAAGCTTGTCACCACGCCTTCCCAGCCACCTTTCTTGGGGAGACCAATATCAAGCAGTAGATATTCAAAGCCTGCAATGACGATGATTGTATTATAAATTATTTGAACTGAGTGTATCCAGTAAACATGTATATCGTGTCTTTTATTTCAAAAGGTTGTTTTGATTAATTTGATTTTAATAAGATCTGACTAAAACATTAGGATCGGGCTGGACACAGGCCGAATACAAGCGGTCCTATTGGTGGTTAGTTGGGGAGGCCTATATCCAGTAGTGGACGTCTTGTGGCTGTTAAGATTATGATGATGACAATAAATTCTGAAAATGATAACCAATGGAAAAAAGATGTTATAAGCTATCCTACCATCAAGGTTCTACCGAATTCAATTCTATTAGTTCACTGACTTTGATGTTTGTGGATATCACCCGGTAAGGAAATAATAGGAATCCATAGTATCTACTGAGTAAGCGAATTGACCTATAGTCACAACGGCCGTCTGCCACCAAAACATATCTAGTATTTTGTATTCGGCAGTCAATAAAATAGGGAACTAAATGAGTCGGTTTAATTGGACGACAAAGACAGTAATGAGATCGTACAGCCCAGGGTATCGATACGTGCACACCGCTGTCTGCAATGTATTTTATCCACACTTCCAACTAGCGCCGCTGATGGATGCTTAACCCTTCAAGCAGACAGCTCTAATGCCTCTGGACAGTCAATAAACGCAAGCTAGAAGTGACAGACCTGCGGCCTCTTCTGATCTCCGGATAGTAAAGGCATGCCGGAGACAGATGGCCTGACCGAGATTCGGGGTAAATTAAACCCGAGGTCACGTTATTCACCATCGATTCGCCACAAACTGCTCTGAGAGTTTGTTATTATTATATGTTCTGTAACGTTTGTTATTATTATATGTTCTGTAACGTTTGTTATTATTATATGTTCTGTAACGTTTGTTATTATTATATGTTCTGTAACGTTTGTTATTATTATATGTTCTGTTACGCTGGCTGTGGTTGCGATTTGTGCGCTAAACAGCTGTAAACGAAGCGTCTTGGAAATTGCCGAAAACCACGGAAACTATGAACGCTTTGGTCGACTAGTCGATGGACTAATCGACTAGTCGGTTAGTTGAACAAAGTTGAGTTTGGTATAAGTACTAGGAAAGAATAGAAGTATACACGTTCAATCCGAATTATTGTAATAGCTGCCGTCAGTTATATATGTTAATGTTATCATAAAAATATCACTGAAGCTGTATACATAACGCTATTCTGTCGTAAAGATAAAGTCATATTACCCAGAAATTACGTTGTCTCTCATGTCAATCTCTTTATTGGTGTTTTGCGGTACAAATAGGTGAGAATGAAGTGAACATATTGATGACTATTGTAAAAAGATCAGGTGTATAAAAATACTATTTACGTTGACTACTGAGCGCCCGATGGTCGAAATTCGACTATAATACATTAAATTTTGTAAAAACAGCTTGACATTCAGTATGTCAATGTGTCATTCAAAGAGTAGTGTGCTAATAGTTATGTCTAGCTCATTTAGTGTAAAAAATATACGTAGATAGCTTTATGCATTTCCTCTCCACATTAACTATAACTGTATCAAATTTCATGTTAATCAGTTTGAGTAATTAACTTAAAAAAGGGTACAACTTTTGTCTTCTCGTATTTTTATGTACTCATTTATTATACCAGCCATTAAAAGTCTACTACTTGACATAGGCCTATCCAAGAAAGGAGCTTTCTTGCCCATAATTGCCACGCTCGGCATACGTGTTGTCAATCGCAGAGTGCAGCTTTCGCGATTGCATCGCCCTGTGCATTTGAGCTTCAAAATTTTTTCTTACCGTGCGTTTATATACACGAACTAGTCTTACTTTGTAAATTACTTAGAGCACTACAATGCATTACTGGCCACACCAGTGCGACTAAGCACAATCCGATATCTGTTTTCAAATCCTCTCAAACGACAGTCATTTCAGCCGAGGTCTGTGCCTTAGAGACACCCTCGAGTAATCACCGTCGGTCTCATTCCATCTCATGAACTTTGAGATCTTCCCAGAACGATCGCGAAATGCTCAGACCTTGGTCACTCACAAAATAAGAAATCTTCTCTTTGCATTCGAAATAAAATGCATTCGAAAATAAAGTCAAAGTAGTTCAACATTAGGTTCCTAAAAAAAGGAACTCATAATAGATTTAAATGATGTGAGTCTCTTATAACTAAAAAAATAAGCTGGCCATGATAGAGAAATTAACCGTCGGGTCAGTAATATAAGTTAGTTATATGACGTTAGTTGGTTCTGGTGCTAATTTACTTATATTCATACATATTATCTTAATGGTAGTGGTTTAATTTAAATCCAGTTTTTATCTAGTATTTGTTGAGATTTTTGATAGCACTGGTTGTATGCGGCCAGCATCAAGTGTGGTTCCAGTCACATTGTCTGTCCACGTCAATCCAACGCTCCTCGCTATTCTTGCCAGTGCTTAGGCATTAATCCAGATATTTAAGGCTCTTGAATTTTAGTTAGTTTTGAGCTATATCGATAATTTTTCTTCTGTAAGGATATTAAAATAATACAATGCGATTTCGTGAGCTCCACCTATGTCAAACTATGTGTGGGTACTAAAAAAAACTTCTATACGTGAGTGCTGTCGCGATCCGAGCTCTGAGCACATAAGATTGTCCCAATACTTTTGATTATTATAAGTAAATACATTGCTAAAAAGAACTGTTGTTATTCATAACCCTTCATAGGAATATACTTATTCCATTTTTAATCACGCATAGGTATAAGAATTAATGCAATATTGATGCTACTAATGATATTGGTAAGAACTGCTACAAATATTATTTGTATTATGGTTAAATTCGAAAAGCTACGTGTACGGCAACTTCATAATAGACGACTATAGAAAGTATAGTTAGTTAGTTCTATCGGACGAATAAACAATTAAGAAACTCCTTAAAGTGTAGTGCTTGGCTTTTTGGCTACATTTATTTATAGTCTGCTATCACGTTCCTTTATTTAAATGTAACACAAGAAAAATTATAAACTTAAAACTGAGTATTCAGCGAAAATATTTACATAGACTGCCAGTTTTATACGCATACATATAACGCGGGTGATGTGTATGTGAGCAAATGAAGATGGAAGAACAGATTTACCCGAACGAGTTGGAAGCTGTTTTTCCATCATAAACTTAAGGCGTGACTAAATAGACCGTGTTTCTTAGTGTGCGAGGCGAAATACGAAATATACCGTCGGAAAGCCATATCTCAACAAATCTTATCACGCCCTCTGAATAAATCAGCTTTCACGTCATTCTAAGCAATTATTGCATCGTATTACTTACATAGTATGAACTACATAAATAAGGGAAGCGATTCCGATATAAAAGCAGATGTCAAATGCGACCATGCGTATGATGATGCGGCGTTGAATAATGTATGATAGCTTGTGAGACTACATGTACACATAGAATACGTATCATATTCCAAACTACACTTCTTAATATTTTGTTATGCTAAGTACGCTACATTATTTGTATGTAAAACGACGAAGGGTTTGTCTTTGGAACTTATTTCGGAAAACTGTTGAAATTTTTGCCCCAATCTTTTAATATTTTAGATGGTAGTGATCCTATCTTGATCGTCATCGGGCATGAGTTTGATCCGCTCCATCTAGGACAAATATTTATAAAACGAATATTTGTCGTTCCTACAATGAACTGAAACGCAGTGGCAAAGACAAAGATGTTTTTAATTATAGATTCCGTACTTTTAAGAGAAAAATTTCATAAATTCTGACGGCCGAGTCTTCCTTCGCCTCCACATAAAATATCATAATCGGCTAAAGAGCAGAATTATTCAGCATATAATTTGTTTTTGCTTGAAGTCTTTATCATTAATTACGTTATTGTTAAAATAAATTATAAAAAAAATACATGAGATAATGATAATAATAATAAATTCTTTATTGTACACCAAACATAAAAAAACATTTAAAAAAGTTATTATAAAGTACAATGGGCGGCCTAATCGCAAATTGCGATTTCTTTCAGGCGACCTTTGGACTAAATGAGAGAAAGAGGTAGTAAGAGGACTCAATAAGATCGAAAGAAAAATATATTAAATATACATAATATAAATTTAAGGAAATATAATTAGGTATAACTATAGAGATAGAAAGTGATCCCTCACCAACCGTTTGACTGCGTGCTTCTAATATTAAGCGGGACTGCATTCCACAAATGAACAGCCTGTCTAAAAATAAATAAAACATGTCGATTACACATCTTCTAGGTTACCGTCTAGATAAAATATATTTAATTATGAATATTAGTATGTATGACAGTAATACATACTGATATACATACATACTGATACTAAAAAAATAAATTTGTTCTAAAAATGCATGAGACGTCGTGCTCATTATTTTATTTATTATTATTTAATAATTTTTATATTAGACTTTACTAGAAACATAGGGAGGTTTATCTTTTCACGTTACAGGGATATTGATCGCTAACTGATACATTCGACAAACCTATATTTCTAAGAACCTTTGTAGTATGGACCTAAATTCGACTTAATTTCTTAAATAATAACAATAAATATTGCGTAATAACCTACTGGATTTATGTAACCATTGATTCAGAGTTATGTCTCAACGAGTTAAACACAACTATATAATATTTAAATTATATCTATACCAATACATAAGAAAGTAGTTGTATGTACTTTCTTGTCTAGTTTTTGTTGCAGATAATTTCTTTAAGTATAAAATTACTAGATCTGTTTTGGGGAGATTTTCTATGTGTTTTACATGTTTTCAAAGAAATAATCAAATGCATTAGCTAATTCATATTAAGTTCTTAAATGGTGAAAGTACTGTTTCTCAAATATTCAAGATTCAATAAATAAATATAAAATATTAGCAAAATCTGAACAAAGTATTTTTACTAGGTTTAAGTTTATTTTTAGTAGGTTCAAATTCAAATTCTAGAAATCATAAGAACGAAGTAGATAAATTTACAATGGACTGTACGATCGTAATTTTTAAGATTAAATCTGTTATCTTTTACCTACATATTGCTTATAGTAATATAACTATCAGCTATCAACTCTACAGCCAAGCTTGCAGCACTTCAGCAGCCTGCTTATTTAAATCAAATAGAAGCCTGCCGCGCCACTGTCATAAATATCATGGTGTATGGTGTTAGGAGCGATGCCAAATTGAAATAGTTGAAAGAATAGCTTTCCCATTTGAACAATGGTTTGTGACCTTCAACCGCTATAAAATGTGAAACATTAATTTTAATTTATAGAATTTTCTACTGTGTCGTTATCACTAACATAAAAAGCCAATGGTGAAAATTGCATTGAAGTCAATGTTTATTATCTTATCCTATTCGGTTTTGATATTACTTCTACTGACATGAGGCTTTATTAGTACTACATTATTGATCTAGCATATGTATACGCTGTTTATTTATATTAAAATTATTTCTATATAGGTACAAAGGTTGGGTTTCAGAATCAAATTTTAATAAATCTTTTTATATCCTAATCCAAAATACGAGTTTTTATTGCTTATTTTTCGAATTAAGCATATATATTATTCCACCCATTCTCCTCTACGCTAGGGTAGAGTCATCGGTTGACCTGAATTGACGCGTGTGGAAAAACGTGAGAATGGCGACTGGCGTCCGTCTGGGACCACTAGCGCATCAAATTTCAGTCCGATGAGCCAGGAATAAGCACCCTTGTTCATTAGACTTACTTAGTTACTGCAATGTTTTTCAGTAGCCTTTATTTGATAAATGAGCCACGTAATCATTGTAATTTGTTTGCTATGTGTACGCTCCAAATACTACTTTTTTGTTATTAATACATCAATTGTTGTCAGAATCTCTCAAAATTTAAACTCTCCATACCATAAGACAGTAAAGGACACGTTTAAATATAGACATCTATAATCTCCAATAACAGGATTAATTTGAGGTGTTATTTTCACGGCAGAGTGAAAATAAAAGTAGACTTTGCCGTTTCGCAATCGAGTGTTTTTATCGGTTCGCCTTGAAGTGAGAAGAGGGCTGGCAGCTTGCGCGGAGGGTGCGCGCCGGGGCGGCGCGGCGTCGATACGCGCACCGCTCTGACGTCGCCGCGGTCCGGTCACTCCGCCGAAGACGAGCGCCGCCGCCGTCTCACGCACAGGGCCTCCAACCCTAAGAAACGCGATCGCCCGTCGTCAACGCGACGGATTTACTCATTTGTGCTGTGAATTCTCCGTGAACCAACCAAACGAATCTTTTCTAAACACCCAGTGATCGCCACTTCGACGTCTATGCATAATACAGCTCCCGTGAAAACAAACACATCGTACAGTGATACTCGCGCAAGCGCGAATCCCGCGGACATGACGACAGCGGCCATCTTGGCCGAGGACGCACTTTCGCCTCGCCCCAGCCTCTGAACTCGAACCAAGCCTAGATAGAACGACGGGGACGGGCGATGCGTCGCGGGCGAAGCTCTGCGAGCGCTCCCTGAGCCCGCACCGCGCTATCGATCGCGACATGCCGCTCGCGGAGTGAATGCGGACATCGGGACCGCGCTGCAGCCTTCGCGGACTAGCGGAGCGCCAGATCAGTGATAGTGCTAGAGTGGTCGCGCGGTATGTGAGACAGAGTGTTGTCGTGGTTGGGAGGGCGCGCGGGCGGCGGCGGGCCCTGCTGACCGCGCGCCATGGGCGAGGAGTACGCGCGCTCCCCTTGCGAGCGCTTCCCGGCGGCGGGCGCGTTCAGCGTAGCCCCGCCGGAGCGGCTCAGCCCGCCGCCGCCCGCGCCGCTGCCGGACCGCTTCTCGGCGTCACCGCGGCGGGTGCGCCGGTGTGCGGAGGCGGAGCGCGCGCGGCGGCCACGCTATGTGCCCCCGGCGGCGCACGTGCCCGTGGAGCGGTACGTGCCGCGGCCGCCGGCGCCGCTGCGACCGCCGCCGCCGGTGTACTGCGGGCTCGCGTGCCGGCCGCCGCCCGCGCCGCGCAAGTGTTGTGGGCCCGCGTGCCGCGAGGACATCGTCGGGTCGCCACCTCCGACCCGCTACGTGGAGTATGTGGGAGCAGCGGCAGCACGAAGGCTTGCTTGCACGCCGCCGCCACCGCCGCCGCCAGCGCTCCAGCTGCCCTGCGAGCCCCAGGAGCCTCCGTGCTGCGTTCAGGCTCGGAGGCGACCGCAGCCTCCCCATGATTGGTGAGTACGTTTGACGCATATACGTGGATTCGACACATATTAAGTACTTACATACTTCGTATGACAACAACTTTTTGTTTAACCTTTACTGATTTATCAGTGTATCAACTTGAAGTCTAGTGCTTGTTAAACTAATGTTATAAGCTCTTAAATTACCTTTATACTTATGTAGTGGATCACTAATAGTATATTTGCAAATGCGTCATACAATTTTTGAGTCTAAAGCATATTCACTCTATTTTTGGCCAGTTGAGTGAATGCAAATTCCACGCACCACATTAGGTCCTAATTTGATAGAACACCGCGATCGAAGTTACGAAGTTCATTTCGCAACTAAGCATTCCCACAAATCTGATAGGCGTTTGGCAAAGTACTGCATCGATCGAAGCTTGATATATAGGGTGGCAGACTTTGAAAGGGTTTTTAACCCTTAGCGATGACGGGAGGCTGAGCTGCCGTAATTGGTTAATATTGATAACGTGTGATTGATGGCGAGCGCGGCTAACGATCGAGCCGAATGTGCTTGCTTTCGTACACAATATGTGGGCGTCAGAAAGAAACCTATGTTGACTGCCACGTTATAAATTGCGCAGCTTTACCTTAGTCGTTTGCCATTCAATGTAAGGCGTGATTAGGCATTATGTCTATAAAATAGTGGAAATAGGCGAGAATCTTATTGTAATAATATAAACTTCTTACTCTTCCATTTGTAAAAAATAAACAGTGGTGTTAGGATTTGCTTTTAGTATTTTGGTAAACCCATCCTCGAAATCTTATTTTCTAGATTGTTTATAGAATGAATTGGTGAATTCCAAAGGTGCAAATGAAAAGTAATCAGTCTAGATTATTTCGAAAATATATACCAAACCTTTTTTTAACGATCTTTTTTTAACCTTCGGTCAATTCGTAATAATATTTTTTGGGAATATTTTTATTATTCATAAGTAACTTATTTTAAGTCTGAAATTATAAGAATATTTTACTACGTAAATCATTTCTATTTTTTTGTACGTTAACGTACTAAAATGCGATCCCTTTGTTCGATATGGTTCACGGTATTTTTTTACTTTAAAACATGTTTTCATTATTGTATTTATACTTGTTGCCATCAACCTATACAAATCTGCTAATATTCGTAATTGATATAAAACTTAAAAACGTTTAATTTTGGCCAAATGTCGTTGTGAAATTTTGTGCTCAGTATTCACATTGTAATATTTTAAACTCATGAAAATACACAACATGCTTAATTTAAAAAGAATAAAGGTACTATTTTAGTTCATCAAAAACAATAATATAAAATAATAAAATATATAGTCACTATAAGAACATATTAAAAACTACTTCTAATAGAAATTAAATGGTGACAGATCCCAAAACAAGTTATGTGAGGCCCTAGGAATCTTTACTAGTACACAGTAGAAGTCTAGATCTAAGTTCTAGATCATGTATTATGTTTAGGATATTCTTTTAAGTAATCCTGGATATGAGATAAAGAGAGTTGTTGCTAGTAAATTAATAAAATTTTTATAGCACAAGGTTACAATGATATCAGTCATTTGTTCAACTTAGTTAAACTGATTGACAAAGGATATAGTGAGAACATAATAGTAACGAAGTGGCTTGGTATATACTGTTATTTTGTTTCACCAAAATACACAGAAGATCTAATTTCTCGGCTACGTATTATTATGTTCGGAGTATTTTTTTTTATAATCCTGATTATATAGTACGTTACTGCCAGTAATTTCATAACACTGGGTTTTAATGAGAATACTTGGAGATAGGCCTCGTCTCGAGGCATTTGGTTTAAATACATTTAAATTTATTGTTATAGGATACAGTAAGAACATAATATTCAAATGGTTTGGTATTTTTTATTATTATATTCATTACTTCTCGCGCAGGTTTTTCATGAATTTTTACATTAGACATTTTAATATTGGCTCTATGATTTGTAAGAAATTATGTATTTCTTAGGCGTCACGATGGCAATTCAATGAATATAAATTTTATATTGGTTTTGTATTTTTTGACGGACCTGATGGCCGATTCCACAGTGTTCCCGTCTTGTGCTCCAAAGGATTACCAACTCACAAGGGTTTGTTTTGTGTCTGAGTGTTATTTAAGTATTTAATTTGTAATTTATCGGTTGTCTGATGTCTTTAACACAAGTTTTTAAGCTGATTTATTTCGAAGTCAGTTCAATGTATGAGGCGTATGTATTTTACATGTTGACCTTTCTGGGCTTATTGATTCTTCCTTCATTGTCCTGAAGTACGGTCATAATGAAACTTGTAAGAAATTAAATTACTTATTGCATTTAATTTTGAATGAAGGCAGTGTTATAATGGGCTTTGTCGTAGGCACACTGCGTCTAGCTTTTTGATAATTCTCACAGTCTCATTATTATTTGCTGAATGTAAAATATTTGTAGCTGTAATTAAAATTCGTCGAGTGTACATGTATTATTTTGTGACTTTGATGTTTTTCATAAGATTTTCGAAATTAATATAGATCAACGTTATACGTATAAGACTTGTTTGCTTAAGTATCTTATATTGCTCTGTAAAGTAGCATAAGTGTGCATTAAAATTAAATATATTTCAAAAATATAGAGCAAATTTAATATTCAAATTGATGGGATTAACATACATACATCACGATTGTGTCCCATCGGGGTAGGCAGAGACTATGGATCTCCACTTGTTATAATCTTGGCATACCTCTCTTGTTTCCCTTACTTGCATTAGTCCTTTCATGCACGCTCGTTTATCTTGGTACTTGACCTGACCTTTTTTTAATACCTCTTCTATCTCGTTAAGATATGTTTATATCGGTGGTGAAGAAGAAGTGTCCCTGCGCGGTTGTTGCATAGATTTTTGCACAGAGACAGAAAAACTCAAACCCAAAATATACTTTATTCGTGTAGGCTAGTGCGGCAATCATGAGCAAAAAACCTCCTTTCTTGGAGAGGTCTATGACCAGCAATAATTTTTTAAATGGCTATGATGATGATGATTAGAAATTATAAACTCTAGAAGAGATTTGGGCTTGTTGCGATGTTGCTGTCACGTGGGCTATATTTGTCATTCAACCTAATGATACAATAAAGTAGGTATTGTATAACTTGTGACAAAATATACGTAAGTTCTTCCGCGTTATTATTTTCTTTCTAGCAAGAAACATACTGACTCATAAATAATCACAAAGAACCACTGACCGTCGGTCAATTCGTTTTTAGTACGCAATATAAAGAAGGTATAGTTGCGAATAGTATGGAATAGAAATCGGAGAAATAGATGTTCGTCTTTGATCTATTTGAGTAGGGAAGCGTAATAATTATCTGGGCCCGATTTTCATTTCACGCACTGTCCAACAGAAATGTGCCACAGATTTGAGAGCAGTTTCTCGGTTATTGTTATGTATTTTTTTTTATATATATCAGCTTTAGTACACAACAATTTGTAATCATACAATCGTTGTATAAGTAAGTAATATTACAAATGACGCTCCCAAATTTTGCTAAGTTAATATGGTTTCTGTAATAAATTTAAACAGTTATAATTGCAAAATTTATCAGCATGGTGAGCAGTGTTAATTCAAAACAACTTAATTACTGCTTGTTACAGAATAAAACGTCTGTGCAGTATTAAATAAAACTCATAAAATACATGATTTTGTCAACTAAAAATATAGAGACATTTAACAATTTTTAAGTTCTTTTTGTATAAGTGGTGCCTTTCAAATTTAATAGAAACGGTCGTTATAGAAATAAAGAAAAATATCTAAAGCTTTATAAGTGGCGTTCTGTGTGCGAGGGAAGAACGAGTCGTCCCCACTTCAACTTATTACTCAGTATTTTCACATTTAAAATATTTATAGTGCATAATTCAATAACATTTTTCGATGCTGAATTCATTGAACTTAAATATAATTATCACCTTTGGTCGTGCATAGGTCTATACAACCATAGGTCGTCGTATTTGACTAATACCTCCCTAAAAGAGAGAGATTTTTGCTCGTAATTACCACATTAGGGAGGCGTGGTACGAATCGCAGAAGGTAGCTCCGCGTTTAAATTACATTAGTCATAGGGGTTCCTTTCATAACGAAGGGTAGCACTTACAAAGGATTTTTTAACATCCCCTCACTTAAAGGGGTAAATCGGGGGTGCAAAATTTGTATTAAACTACTGTTTTTGAAGTTATTCTAATAAAATTTAATGTAGGCTATCTTCATTGAAATTTATAAAACACGTATAAAACATTTTTCGTAAATCATGCCTTAAGGGGGTAGGGGGGGGGGGGGGAGTGTACAGATAGTACGCGGGTGAAACCGCGGAGCGCTGTTAGTAATTCATTTACGAAATTGCGGTTATTAAAATACCGGGTATAGCCTTGTGTGTTATGTTGGTATATTAGATCTATAGAAGTCAGCTTGAAAGGCCTCATTTATTTATTCTTTCACAATAAACACGTCCTTCCGAACGACCAATCAAAAATAAAATAAGAGGGAAACGCAGTAACTATACATACGAAATGTGCTTTACAGATTGGTACTGATTTCTTATTGTCAGCACCATACTATTATAGCAACGCATTTCCCTAAGTAGTATTTTTTGGGCATTTACGAGTGCGTCAAAGTTCATTCGATTTTGATGTATGTGTGATGATGTTATCTAATAAATTCAATGGTCTTTTTCAATCAATTCATAAATTATTTAATTCAATTTAAATTTTATAATAACAATACATTCAAATAACATCTTATACATTGACCAGATTGTTTTCAGATATTTGATAGAAATACAGGTTTCTTTGTTTCTTTTTTATGTGAGACGAGAAAATAACATCTATATTTCCTATACCTAGGCATTCTGTTACTCATTATTTCGTTTCTTGCTATCAACTATATCCACATTTTTATAGTTTATCTTTAACAAAGTGCTATAAAATCTACTATAACATAACGGTTTGTTTATTTGGTACTTGTTTCCTAAGGCAATAAGAACTATATTCGCTTGCACTTTGGCGTTAGCTTGAACCATATATGTACCATATACTGTTTCAAAGAATGTCTTATCGTAACAATTGATAAGATATAACTATGTTACTATGAGACACGTTGAGTGTAATTTTGTTGTTGATTACAGTTTTCAATAAATTTGCTTTTAGTGTCAAATGACCGGTAATAATGGTGTTTTTGTATTAAAACTATAAAAGTGGCGTGCCGTATAAATTGGTGGCAAATGAAGTGACATAAAAGGACACAAGGTTCATACGGTCTGCCATGCATAAAAAGTGAGTACCTTGAGCATATCAGAGAAAATTGTATACTCCGAGTGTATTGGTTGAATAAATTAATCGTACGTGACTAATTGCAAGTGACTTGCAAGTTTTTTCCTGCGTATTGTCTCTAGAGTCGTCATAGAATGCGATATTTTGAGACCGGGCAGTATGTTCGAATTCTTTGTATATTTTTACTTCTTATTAACATTTAAAGCGTATTGTTTGGTCTATATTTAACAATCTACTAATGTTTTAATGTTACTTTCCCTCTCCCCTAAGAGGCAATACTTTTATTACGCAGAGGAAATTAAGTTGCCTTTAAGGTAAAGTGGCAATTTCTGATAATAACAAAAAAGATCCTTCGATAGGCCGCAAGGCGAAAAATAAAATCAAATATCACAAGAGAAAAGCAATTTCAGATTGTCATTTGAGTATCCAATGTTGATATTTCGCTGTACAATGCAATTCTTGTTAGATTTCAATTGATAATGTAGGTATTCATTTTACTATTGGATAATGTTTATTTTGTACATTTTAATATAACTATCTTCAGGCTATGAAAATATTTTTTTATTATACTGGTTTAGTTACGTTTATTAATAATCACAAAGACAGAAGTTAACTGATAATAGCCGTAGTTTATTCGATAATTAACTAGTGCTTTGTCATAAGAATCTATAAATACTGGCATTGTTATTTATATACTTAAAGTAGATTTAACTTGACTACAGTAAATAATTTGATATAGGTTCGTAAATAGGACTCAATCCACAATACTGATGTGCTCAAGATATATATATATATATATATATATATATATATATATATATATATATA
>JACJUM010004390.1:7293323-7677022 GCA_020976665.1 Heortia vitessoides
TATATATATATATATATATATATATATATATATATATATATATATATGTGATATATAAGTTTAGGTATCACGTTATTTTAATTACACGATTTCGTATTTTTATAGTAGCGTAACTATGTGTCCTTATACTATATGTATACTATAAAAATTCTGTTTGTTATTATTTACTTTTATGTACTGTATAAAATACTGTTGAATACTTTGCAATAAATACACCAATTGAATGAATTAGCTTAAATTTATTATGACCAAAACAGTAACAAGCATAAAAGAAAACCTCCCACGACACAATTTATTGCTCGAGCGACAGACATTTCGTGTTTTGGAAACCCTCATAAATAAAACACATAATATAGATAAAAACATACAAATGGCTTTTAGGTCAAACATTACCGAGACAGAGGAAATTATCCAAAGTAAAGCAGGTGCTTGATTTATCGATAGCAGGAAAACAGCGGGACGCTAGTAAGGAAGATGAATGAATTACTTTGGCCCGGCCTACCTGTGTTCTCCATGTTTTAAAAGAAAATATAGAACTAATTTCGTTTATCGAATTGATATGGATGAATGGATCGCTAGGTCGAATGGATGTTAGTCAGTCTTATGCCAACATTTCTAAATGTAAATAATATGTGAGATTTGGGAAAATATAGGCGTACGAGCAATGTCAGAGCGGCGGTCGGAAATTTTCGGATACTCTCGCGGCGGGGCCACATGGCCACAGACAAATATTATTATGTTATGCCAGCTTTACTAATTAAGTTAATTTTAGTCTGATTTTTATTTAACCTATCGTCGACAATATCTTACCTTCAAGTCTGATGCTATTGTTTATTTTTCTATGATGCTGATTTCGTATCTAATCTATTTTGTTTACTTTTGTGACTAATTTATAGATTAACATTTACCGCGGTCTTATTTAATTGGCATCTGCTATAAAGTCAGATAAGAATAATGAAGATATAATTCTAAATAAAAATATTTCAGTTGACATAGC
Organism: Heortia vitessoides; assembly: GCA_020976665.1. Classification (NCBI taxonomy): domain Eukaryota; kingdom Metazoa; phylum Arthropoda; class Insecta; order Lepidoptera; family Crambidae; genus Heortia; species Heortia vitessoides. The sequence continues at coordinate 7,294,321 of JACJUM010004390.1, forward strand.
TGGTTTGCTGGCAGTTAATTTAAATATCTTTAAACGAAATGTGTATGTACTAGGTGTTATCAGACTGGTTTGTATGGGCGTGTTCTGTGATTGACATTCATTGTTAATTGACTTTCAACGCGGTCAAGTCACGACCTAGTAGGTCAAGTAATTTTAACCTGCATAATTTTTTTTATTCCTTGACGTTAATAAGTTGACGGTATTGGACGTCCAAGAGGCTCGTTGTACGTCCAAGACGAACGCAACGCTCTAAGTAATATTCCTGACAACGACATGTCTCTAGTTGTTCTATAAACAACCTTCCTAAATGTTATACCTGGCAGTATAGAAAATGTAGCTCTGTATTAAATACGTTAGCGAGCATTTAAACCGCGGTGTCCATAATAGAAACTTATTTATAGCACAAAATAGTGTGCTATTGTGCTATTGTGCTAATGTTCTATTCATCACGTTTTTTCATCTGTATTCAAAATGGCGGCATAATATACATCAAATCAATAATAAATAATCGTTCTTTTGTTAAAATAACAACCTATAACTATTATACCACCGGTGATGCTGGAATTGACGTTTGATTTGCCCAGCATTAAGTTCTTCAGAAGAAAATAACCTATGATTACTGTGCATTAGTTTTCATATTTGAAACTCAGTTATTTATTGAGTGTCTTGGAGTTGATTTTAGCAAAATATAATTAACTTACAATAGAGGGAAATGTAATTAACAACCTCAATAATGTAGTTAACCTAGTTTGTCATTTATTTTTTCATTGGCAGTAGAAAATCTGATTAATCATATAATGTGTGACATGGTTTACCTACCGCAATTGTACATGTAAACATTTTGTGTTTTGTTATTGTAGTCGGAATCTTTGGTGTGGTAATCAAATGTCAAGGCTGTGACATCCAGCTGTAGAAAACATTTGTGTTATTAGTAATAATATAATGTCTGTATATAATATTAATAACATAAATAGTGTAGAATTCTTAATGGATTCTGTTGGAAATAGTTTGAATGTACTAGTGATCTTTGCAAAGAAATTAATTTTGCGGAATTCTTTATCTTCCCTATTATTTCTTCCCTTTTTCTTTTAGAGTTTCAATATCTAAATATTGTCCGGTGAAATATAATAATATTCATTCGAAAACTATAATTTAAATAATCGATTGTTTGATTTAATTTAGGTGTTGAATAATTTATGAATTTGTTAGAATCACTCTGCATACTAATATATATTCTAAATATATACAAAAACTGTGTGGCTGTACCCCGCTTACGCTATATCTTACGTGTAGACGTCTTTTTTTATTATATAGCTATCGAGTGGTCTGGTGGTCTTTATTTTTATAAGAAGATGGTAGTTGACTCATTAGCTACAACTTCGAAATGTTTATATAGATTTTTTTACCATCGTTTTTTAATTGATATTTGGCTAATTATGAATGTGGATTTGATGACGTGTACAAAAATAATGGATTAACACTCAGTTGTGTCCCTGTCTTTTGTCAAGGATTGTAGGTTTGATCCCAACACTCAACATTTAGTTGGGTTAGGTATATATAAGTATTATATTTGTATTTCCTCTGTTGTCTAATATCCTTAATACGTGATTTAAGCTACTATTCTCGCAGTCAGGTCAATGTATGAAATGTTGTGTGTGAATTCTTTCATTAAGACCTCTCAAATTTTCTTATAGTGATAGGATCATAGATTAAAAATTGAGAGGTCGTCTCCAATATCATGAGCCATTTATTAACAGATTTGCATTAACGTGGTTTTAACAAATAAATCATTTTAAACGTTCTTCAAAACAATTACTTATCTACCCACAATTTCCACAAGCGGCGCTCCAGAAATACATACACTCAAAACCCGCAGGATTAAAAGGATCCTTTAACACAACCAAATCGCAGAGAGCCAACGGCCGCGATGTATTGTCATCATAATCTCCGGGTTGCCGTTTTGTGATGATTTGGTGATGTAGGTATTATGTTACAGTGTCATATATCACGTTTAATGCCGCGGACACTCGACGCGTGTTCTTGTAAGTAGGTATACCAATAGAGGTGAACAAATATTCAATTATTTTGGAGAATTATCAAGTTTGCCTTTGAAATCTAAGTTTGTATTTTTTTAGAGACTATTGTCTTCGCGAATTAAACATCAGAGCTCAAATTCACAGGGCGGGGATGGGCAGCATCATCCCCGTCGCGAAAGCTGCGCTCTGCGATTGCCAACACGTTTGCCCAGCGCGGCAATTATGGGCAAAATTACCCTTTTCTTGGGGGGGCCTATGTCCAGCAGTGGACTTTCAGTGGCTGGTATGATGATTGTCTCTGCGAAGGTCGAATGTCGGTAAATTTGCGAAAACGGAAAGTACGAAAGATCTTCCGCAGAGTCAGGTGGTTAACTTCAGGGCCTCTGTACAGACAGTTTAGAATATTATGTTCTACCAAAAGTAAGTACTGTACCAACAAATGTCGGGTTTTTGTATGTATTCGGAGCGTTGTGAAAACTTTGTAAGTGCGAGGCAGGTTCTGTGACGCATGATGTTAAGGTAACGTGTCGTTTAAGTTCCTATGCCGCGGTAAGTATGACCGCGTAAACTTCGCATTATAATGAATCTCGCAAGTACCAACTTTCCTGAAATCAAATGAATTTAACCTAGGGTTTAAATAATTGAATCTTGGGTTTAGACTATGTACGTATCGAAATTCAGTAGATTAACAATTCAGTATGAGATTGGAGTTTTCTTACTTAGTGTAGGATCTCTCATTATGTCTAATAATACACAATGAATTACAGAGACACATCCCATAATATTTATATACATATACTGATCGTTCTAGTCATATCAAAGTGTAATAATAGTAAAAGATAATAGATGTTACAATAATCCATTCCATCGATATTCTCTAAACATACGCATTGTCATAATTTAGTAATGATAAGTATTTTTTAATGGGTGTTTAAGTTACCCTATGCCAAAGTTTTCAAGAGTAACGGTAACAGAAACGTCAAACATAATTTCACGCTAAAACTATTCATAAATCGGAAGTTTTTTAAATAAATAAAGGCCTTGTAAACACTGAGAGTAAAAACTTTATTACAAACCTCATTTTCCAAGACCAATTCGATTGACAGCATTGCCAAATCCAATTAGTAAGTTAGCCGTAACGCGCGTTCAAATATTCCTGTCACCAGTGTTGGACATGCATTGGTAATAGCGTAGCTCTCTTGACCGGTGTGTTCTTGATAGCTTATGTAGACAGACTGTACTGTCGAAGACATTTCCGCCATATGCGAGGCTTAATTAGTTTGTTTGCATTAGTTCGTAGTAGTGTTTGTTTATAGATCTTGTCGGCGATTATCGATATCGCCCTTTAATTTGCTTCCCAATCAAATTTTTAATTGAGTCTTTGACGTTGCCCGCGACTTTTTTCGTGTAGATGTTATTTGTACTCGTCAGAACTGACAGCCTGATCAGAATGTGAGCAATAACTATAAAAGCAGTCGTTTGGCGCTGCCCGAATTTAACAGCGAACTACAATGACACTGCGTTGAAGATTTAAAATGAATTGTAGTTAGATTTTGAACGCGCTAAACGTTTTGTCATATCCTATAAGATGAGGTTCTTTAATATTCTTTAATCTTCATCCTGAAGATCCTGATCCGGTTAATGTAATAATGTTATCGAAATATTGTAATTGAACTGATTCTTGATATGGGTACATAGTTGCAATTAAATCAGTGCGTCTAAAGTAGGTATACATTTAAGATCTACGTATTCACTACTAAACAACTGCTTTATAATGGCAGCATATTTAACTGTCCAGTTTTTTACGCGTTAACGCGGCTGCCATTTTGACGAAAGATTAATGTCACTAGAAAAAAATACATAGAAAACTATAATACTGTTCCTTTCCAATAAGGATATTTTTAAACACGTAGTTTCTTTTATTTATGCTTTAATCAAACGCATCATCTAGTTCAGATAATAAGTGTGTCACATTTGATTGCTTGTTTCCATAATGAGTTATCGGAATTGGTTTCATCTGCGTTTACATTAATTAATAAACATGAGCCTAGAGGCTTCAAGTGATCAAAATGCTAATGAAAGAGTTGGGTGATGACCGGGTTTAAATGCATACTAAAATAAATAGTACTAAAATATCAAAGGAAAATGTAGTTAGTGTTAGGACAACATTATATCAGATATGTAGGTACTTATTATTACGGAAAAGGCTGTAGGGTATGGGTAGCAGCATTTCCGTCACCACGCTACGCTCTACAACAGCTACGTAGCCTGCCCAGAGTAGCTATTGTGGGCATATTTCATAAAAATAGGTATTGTTTATCGGTGTCTTCACTGTTGTCAATGATTATGTGATGTTAATGTTGTAATTGTTGTTCAATTATAAAAAGTACTCTCATTAGCTTAGTTTCATAATATTGGCTAAACCTGAAGCTAGGATTGGATAACCAAATTTAAAAAATATAATACTATTTTTGGAATAAAAACTATTCTTTCAGTAACCCTAAGCACCTACTAATACACACGACTACAGATGACAGTCCAAATGTGTCTGAATTTATCAATTAATAGTCATTTAATTCGATAAAACGTATCAGATTGGTAAAGAACTACAAGACATTAATGATCTAGTTTCATATTAAGAAAAGTATTTATACACACTGTAATGCCAAGGTACAAACATTAGTACCTTGTCACATTAAAGTCAACCGTCATTCTGAATACTTATTTTTTATTGAAACGGATGTCGTTCTGAAGTGGTTATCAACTCATAGGGCTAGTTGTGCAAGTTTGCACTAAAGCAAATTAAGTCCTACATTGGAACACAATTTTGCTGATTACACTATAAGTTCATAAAGGTCAACATTTACATGTATGTAAGTCTGCGAAACTTTTTGTTGTCGTAATTAAATGTGATTAAGTTAATAGCGCCATCTCTTATCATAGTTTCGAATCATATCAACTAGATAAAAGCAAACAGAGCAACTGCGATTTGCATTTATTTACATTTTCAATCAACGAAAGAAAAGCAACAAGGTGAAGCACCGATTCGTGATAGCGCAGCGTTATTTGTTATAAATTTTATTGTGGTATTATTCTTTACGGTTCTTGAGTTTTTAAAGGGAGTACGGACCACTTCGTTGCGAATCGTTGTTATATTAATGAGTTGACATTAAACGTGGATGTTTTGCTTGACCTACTTTTTTTGTGTCAAATTTTTTCTCTGCCCATTATCACAGTTCAAATAGGCGCAGTAACTAACCTTTTGTATTTCGTATTTTCGTTCAGTATAGACGTTTTAATGTTGATACAAATGACCAGCTTTGGATCCCACACTCGCAAATATATGCCGAAATATTAAAGTTAGTAAAGAAAACAGCTTTTTATGATGTTTTTTGTGTATCTTTTTATCTGGATGTCTACTGCTCATTACTCTATTCTCCTCTACTAGCAGAGTACACTTCTACTTTATAATATGAGATCAAACCATTTTTTACAGACACAATCATACTACATATTTAACACAATCTTAGAAAAAAAAATACAAGTTGTTAAAATAAAACATCAGCATTTTGATAATGTATAGATTCAGTTTTACTGTGTTAAACATGAAAATATAATATTCTGTCCTTACGCTTTGTAACTAAACTGTGAAATGTAAACCTTTCGTTAAACGTCAAAAATGCCTTTTATGTGTGTTGCCCTCCTTATTCTGGCCATGAAAAGCTAACTAAAAGTAAGCGTTGGAGGGAGATAGCACTTCGTTGCTTTGTTTGCTCATCTAAAAAGTACCTACTTTAAATCAGTGACTTATGTTTATTTGTCCTTTACATAAATCTTGTCCAGATTTTTATTATTTAATACGTTTCTGAATATTTTGTATAAAAACTAAGCTTTATCACCAGCTGTTCTTGGCTCGCGCAATACATATACGTTTTATTAACGTAGTTTTAAGACTCATTTGGCACCGGTAGACAGGTTTTATGGTAGTCCGCACCTAATTGTTCAAATTGCTCTTATTGCTCTATAATGTCATCAAGGTTATCGTATATATATATTCAGTCTATGTATGGGATGTTGTTGAATTATCCAGGTTATCTGTCATTTAAGTAATTCATTGTAATTAGCAAATCTATATTTATAGAAAAATGTTGTTTGTAGACGATTTAGAAGCCTACGATAACCCTTTTTAATAAAGATATTTTTGACTCGTGAAACACACAATTTGTGCTCTGCATTTCATCCGTCACTTCGATAGTATTTAGTTTTCAATTGACATGGCTCTTAAAGGCTTCAGCTGGATATTATATTAAAGCAGGATTGGGGAATTTCCACCCATTTTCGCGCTGGGCAGACGTGGTGGAAATAGCAGAGCGCAACTTCGCTACGAGGATGCTGCTGGCCTTCCCCCTCTTACAGTATTAAAGCTACGTTGTTTCGGATGTATGTCGGACACCGCCATCTGTCGGTTCCGGTACCTTAGCCGCCTCTTACGGCACCTTACGGCACCTTACCATTGCTATGTTTTTCAGTTTAGATTAACTAATTATTATAATCAGTTACGTTATTTGAAGTTGTACGCTATCAAATAAGTAGGCACGAGGCAAGTGATTATCTAGTCTATAGAACCGAGTTGCCAATACCTTAAAATACAATTACTCAAAAGCTGCACACAAATCTAGGATCCGATTAGAATACCTAACTGTCGGAGCGTTTGATAGACTAAGACGAATTGGCGACACGGGCTGTGTCGAACGCTAAGGCCACCTAGATATTTAGGCGAGGTCTAGGAATTCATTGCTTCTATCTAGGATCTGGATTTAGGATTTCAGGGTTTAGGAGTGATGCATTTTTTAAGGGCGGGGTTAAATAAAGTATGTGATATTGAGTCAGTATTCTTCTGTCTGTATTTACTTATATCCGAGTGAAATCTATCTAAACATCTCTCTTCTAGACTCGATTTTGTACCCAATAGGTAATTTAAAATGTTTGTATTTTCTTTTTTATATATAAAAATGTAGGGTCACGTTGTTTGTCCGTGTACTTCTAAATTATTTACACTTTTTGCTTACTGTTTACAGATTGATCCGACTTAAGAGATAGAATGGTTCAAATCTCAATTCATAGTTGCAATATTTTTTTTTATGATAAACATATATAGTTAAAACAGGACAAAGTCTGTCGATTAAGCCAGTTTACAAATGAAATTACCTTATGTCTTGTAATATCAGATTATCGTGAACCTTAAAGATGTGCCGGAACAAACAAGTAATATTAAAAGGAAATACGTTTTTGTGTAACTTTTACTTTTAATAAAAAAGGTTTATTAATTACTTTTACAGTCATCAGAGTGAGGACTTTATCGGCGATTAATTTGACGGTACTTCAACATGTATCAACCTTGATTGTGATTAAACGAACGTTGTCGATTCTTCTAGTCGAAGGTTTCCATCATTACCTTTACCATGTCACTTTTAGCAAGTAAGCCTACAAAGGGCAGCTACTAATTTACAAATTCAAACGGAGTTCTTAATTAACCTTTTTGAGCCTGCCGAAATTGGTTCCTTAAATGTTAAGAGCGAGTAAAAGTGACTAAATGTGTCGTTTAGTTAGTTAAATAATGAAGATTTCATTACACTTGGGGCTTTATGGGGTCGTTACTCGTTAATTGAAATGACAGTAATACTATTGTGGATAGTTTAGTTGACAATCCCGGTGACATTCAAATTAAGTATGCTTGCTCAGATCATGCTGTTTAATTGTAGTAGGTACTCGAGTTTTATATCGTTGTTTTATATTTGTGATTCATTATGACAACAGTGCTCGTGTGTAAGTTAAGAGTGTATGTGTTATTTCGAAATGTCCGCGTGTCATTAATTGCATATGAAAATAGGTCCATATTTATTCAAACAAATTTTCGTGTCATAGGGTAGAAAAGAGCGAAATCCTTTGAAATGGGTGTTTCCATACCAAATTTTATATTTTTATGATGTGCCAAATACAGTATTATTTAATAGCTATACTAGGTATTTAATATGGCACTTAGTGTACTTATAACGAAACTAGTAGCGCCCTGAGTTTCACCCGCGTTTTGTTCTAGAACTTTTTGAAGAAAAAATATTTTACACGTGTTTCATAACTTTCAATATCTTCTTTGAAGGCTCTTGCCTTTATACTAAATTTCATTCGAATGAATTCAAAAACAGCAAAGTTTAATGCTGACTTTGCACCCCCGTTTTACTGCTTTAAAGGGTGAATAGTTTAGTAATAGTCTTACCCTTCTTCTTCTTCTACTTTAGTTTTAGCTGGCTTCTTTTTTAAAATTTATGGTCGATAGTCACACTCGACCAACAAGCATTTATATAATATACTAGCTGTGCCCGCGACTTCGTCCGCGTGGAATAGTTTTTTTGTGTACCATTCCTACCTACATACCTCTTTGCCTTAACTTATATAAAATTTGAATGTCATGTTTATTTATATTGAATCAATGGCCTGCAAAATAAGTTTCAAGTTTCTAGCTCTAAAAATAGCGACACTTTCATACAACTTTTCATCCCCCCTTTCGACCCCTTACAACCCTTGTTACGAATAAAAAAATATGTCCTTTTTCAGGGTTTAGAGACAATCGTCTGTGCCAAATTTCATCAAAATCGGTTGAGAGGTTTAAGCGAGAAAGCGTAACAGACAGACAGACAGATAATTTTGTTTTTCCTGTTTGTGTGTTTTAAAGTATCGATGTGTGATCCCTCTATTATATCTGTATTTGGATATCCGTAACCCAAGTGTTTTACTTTAAGCCACTTATCTCAGAGCAAGCTTAAATATGTGAGATTTGCGAGTTTATTCTGTATATTATATATATTGTGACCAAGAGTGCGAATTGTAAATTAAAACCAATGTTATTTTAATTTTCTTTGTGAAAGATTGATCTTATTCTAACATTCAACAGTAACTTGTTACACCGAAAGCAAAATGCATTTCTTAAAACAGTAAAAAGTGTATTTTTAATTATCAAGTGCAGAGTAATTGTTTCCAACAACGAATCCGAGCGGATTCCCGATAAACCTCAATTAAAGTTGTTCACGGCATCAGATCGTAGAACGATTCGATTCTTCCACTTTCATTGGTTGGGTCTAAATGTACTACTTTGAAGGCACTGTTAAACCTTGCTCTAGATCGGTTAGTAGTACACCTTTGGTAGATTTGAACCTTTTTTTTTTTAGACTAGATCATATGTCTACATTTTATGGAGACGATCTGCTCAGCATGTGTCTGTGTGCCTACTGGTCTTTTTCGATTCTTCTACTAATCTCCTCATTCTTGATAACGTGAAGAGATAATATAAAAATAATATTATGTATAATCATTCAATATAATACAAAATTTTTGTTCCATAATTTCTTTCTTTTTATTTTAAACGTATAGATATATTTCTGTAAATAATAACACTGATGAATCATACTGATTTCATCAGTTTATTTGTAAGGTATTAATTAGCCGTATATTTATCGATAGCAAATTGTATTATTAGATATTTATAATTATAATGACGGATGAAGAGCCTGAGAACTTAAGAGCCCTCAACGTCGTTGTAAAATGGAATTTTACACCGTTTTTATAATGAAACGATCGCAGCGTAGAATAGTATTACTTTACTGTACCAGTGGTGATTGAGGTACAGAAACCGCGAAGATTAAATGAACCGGTGCAGAGTTGGGCGCCAGCATCCCTGTCGCAAAGCTACACCCTGGGATTGCCAGCAGGCTGCCTAGAACAGTAATTACTCGCAAGTAAAAAACTTTCCCGTTCCTGAGAAGGTTTGTATGCACCCGGTGGCTGATTTGATGATGTTGATATGTTTTGGTACGCTAATTGGAGACACAACATGACTTTAACGGTGACGACATTTTACAGTAATCCTAATTTGGGTATATACTTACAATTTGTTTACTTGGTAGGAATTAAGGACAGACCGAAGCCAAAGTTGTTCGCAATTTATTGTGAAGTCTTTATGATTAATATCTGTACCTATCTCTGAATCTTTGCCTTCATTCATTATTCAGAGAAGCCGCTTGACACAAGCGCTGCGAAATTGCGGTCGACTCCTTTTCAATCTATTGTTTTTGCCCCCTGAATCAACACTGCGCTTGAAAAGAATTTATGAAAACTTAGCTTTGCAATTGAAATGTTTTGTTAAAATTGTTTCGGGGGCAAAACCATTTTCATTACGTTGCCTATGACTGTTTTATTTTTATTACATACCAACAATCTGATTGGATTTAGAGCTCTTTGTGAACGCAAGTCGCCCAGCATTAAAAGGTTTTCGAATGCACTTCAGAAATGTTTCATTTTATGTTGCCAGTAAAAGATGTTCATGTCTTTGGAATAACGACGCAGATAAAAGTTACAGGCGAGATACTTATTCGTGCGATAACATTTTTCTCCGTGAACGGTCGTTCAATATTAATGGTAATTCACATTAAGTTTACAATTTTACGATGCAGTATGATGATAAAGTTGCAGTGTTATCGATACGTATCAAACTAAAATACGGAGCAATTGTCATTTGTTTATATGAAGCGATGGATAAGTTTACACAACATCTCATACCTGACTACGAGATGAATCGCTTGAAGCAATTGTGTTCAGGACATCACACAAAAGAAATTCATCACAAACATGTTTGTCCTGGATGAGGATCGTATCCTGGTCAACACCACCTGCGCTACCAGGTCCGTGAAATTTTAAAAGGTTTACTTTAACCTTCAATTAGTCTCTCCTGTCCATTGTCAAGGGAAATATGCTAGTTGGCTTAAGTCAGCATGCATTCGAATACACACATATCTGTATTTAATCCTATGATACTTTTTATATTAGGTTACACCCAACTCAGTGCTGTGTGGTACTAGGCAATTTATTTACTTATTTATTGAGTTAATGAATAAGATCGATTCTGTTAAGCTGAAGTAATGATAACAAAGTACTTTGATGTCGTCGGTCGATTTATCCGGGTTTTCGAATTCTTCTTGTCAGCCCAGAAAATACTGACTGTGTCTGAAATGATTAAACACTGTGTGTGTGAAGTATATTATTGCAGTTTGCTGTGAAAAGGTTAGGTATTAAGAACACTTTGATAACTGATCGAACAAATACAAGAGATAACGTAAAAAAATTGTTGATGACTCAGAATTCGTTATACGCGTAGACGTGATCAAGTGTAACTTTTTGTCGTGAACAGGATTTCTTGTATTTTGTATTGTAGAGACGAGATTTAAAGCAGGTTACTAAAATTCGAGATTACAATTTATGGATAATTCTATTCACTAATACTTCGCAAAAGTAAGCAATGCTGAAGAAGGAATGAAAAGCAGGTCTAAAGGCGTAAATGGAGTGATAAAAAGTAAAGGCGTATCGTATAAATGGGGATAAGTGAGTGAGAATTAGACTAGGGTCGCGTAATGTACTCGTAGCTTTTACATTCGATATTGAATCCAAAAATACTTACCTTCCTTTTAGCTTACCATTTGTAGATCAGAATTGGTTCTTGTAGCATATCTGGTAACAATATGTACAAAGTTGACGTTAATTTGACGGACATATAGAGACATATAGTATATAGTGCCCACCCTAGGACTTTGGGTCAAAATCAAAATACTATAATACTGGTAGCTAACTTCAGACAACTTTTTGAATTTGACTCGGCGTTATTGCATCGGCCATGGCATATCAGGGGCCAGCCCCCCCTCCCCCTGATAACTAATCCTAGATACGCCAATGCATATAATTTAGACGTTATTTAACGCTTTATTCTTCGTTGCTGTATAAGTTTGCATTGAACGCAAAAACTCACTTAAAGTTCCGTAAACTTATAATGTCTATAAACATTGTTATTTCCGTGCTAACAATTCGCATTACAATATTTTATGTAGACTTGGATAAGATAAACAAAATGTACCACCGTATTTGCTAGGAAATTAATTAATCGGGAAGTTATTCTAACTTTCTGCTACAATGGTATAACGTACTTTCATATTTTATCAAAGGGCTAAGTAATGCTAAACTTTATTAAAGAACTTTGACAAAACGTGGCCGAGAGTTGTATTTCGAATTTAACAACAACATTTCACTTGCTCGTTGCTTCAGGATTTTTTTAAGAAGTATTTATAATCCTTTGAAGAAATGGATATATTGATATTTTTAGATTTTTCAGTACTTGCCAATCTTATTATAGATATAGTTGTTTACAAGGGTATATTGATTTCTGAAAATTAAAAAAATGTATCCCTGAAAATCATTTTTTAAGGGGGTGAAAGGAGGGTGCAAAGTTAGTCTGAAAGTTCTATAACTTAACGCTGAAACCGCGGGGCACTACTAGTCTTTTATGAAGTAATGAGATATTTTCAAATTACTGGAAACAACCTTAAACTTATTTGATTAACTGATCTGTTATTTATACAAATGCAACAATTATTATTAAAGGAACGGAGAACAAAGCGGTTCACAGAAAACAGAATGATATAAACGAGAAATCTCTGGGATCGCAAATTGAAATTCTCCACTTATTTTTGAAATTTTCGAGATTAAAATTAAATCTCGAGGAATGTTTATTGGAGTCTCTTGTCTCTTGTTATGAGACAACTAGACTTCACTTTAAAATGCTTTATAAAGACATATAGGATATAACGAATACAAAAAAATGATGGTAAACAAAGTTAATAATTAATAATAAAATAAAAATAAATTTTTATAGTAATTAGTGTAGGTAAATATAAAAACGGATGATGATTTTGGCTGTCTACTTGTGAAGACTATTGTTTTATATCGCTATTTTTTACATATTTATAAAACTAAATAATTAGACATATAACTAGACTAAGGTACCAGAACCAACAGAAGGCGGTATGTCTATCCGAGACAGTGTAGCTCAAATGCATTGCGTGGGGATGGACAGCAATATCCCCGCAAAAAGATAAAGTTGAATTAATCGTGTTTTGAGGCTGTTAAAAAGTAGTTTTCTTGGTGACTTACATTATTCGACTCGCATGACCATTTCGAATACGTAATTTTTTATTAAATATTGATTTTTATTTAAACGACTTCTTCATACTCGTATTTAAATCAAATATAGTAATAGCATTTGATTTTTTAACTATAACTTTTTTGTCATTCTAGCTCACCATCTAGAACCCTTGCCATGTAACCTGACGGTGGAATATCATCTCCGTCATGTTTAATTAAACGATAGTGATCTATTATTAAGCCGCTGACAGCTTTCATAGGCAGGGTCATCAACTGGTAGCCGGTCGGTAGGTATATAAACCATATACCTAATGTTGATGAACGCGCCAACAAACCCTTGTTTTTAAAGTAGAAGTTAAAACAATTCAATTTATCAGGTCGATCATACGAACAAAGTTGTACCTCGCAGCTTGTGTTATTATTAGGTAATTTAAGCGCGATAAATAACTATGGTTTTATTCAATAGATAACTACATGTCATTAGTATTTCAGTATGATTTGGGCCATATGAGATCTAATAAAGCGCTATAGTTGAGTAAAATTTCCATGATAATCAGCAATTACGCGGGAAATATACCATTCTAAATGAGATGTTTGTTGTTGGTGATTTTAAAATTTAACGCATAGAGGGGAAAACGTTTACATTCGGCTAAATTGCTACAAAGAAAAACTTATTGCAAGTATTTAATTCAACGGCGTGAGGCATATTTATCAACACGGTATAAAAACAATTAAATGCTCGATAATGTTAGTGTTATGTAACCAAGAGATCGACGACTTTGATTTTCCAATTACATTAGAAGGATTCATTAGTCTAACCTTGAAAGTGCGAAATGTGCTGACTAAAATGAACTTACCATCTATCTGATCAACTGTCAATTTGATATTTAATATAGACAATCAGCGCTCTACGCTTTCACCCACGTTTTTCCCCTTCCTTTGAGAATATGTGGATGCAAGAATTCTCTATTACTCTCTTATACTTATACTCTGTAGTAATGAAAGAGTTTTCGATATCGGTACAATAGTTTTTGAGTTTATATGTTACAAACCTACAAAAATACAAATACCTTTTACAGATTTCCTTTGTAGGTATAGATCTCTGTTTTTTGTAAATAGTATATACCTTTTGTTATTCCAGAATAATATAGCTTGCTATTAACGAAATAATTTATAAAATTGGCGCTGTAGTTTTTGTGCCCATTTCTTACAAAAGGCATATATTTTAATAACAAAATTTGAAGAAAGAACACCAACAAATTCAAACATGACACAATATACATTTCGTTTAATAGGACGTCTGTTATCTTGACGAACCTATTACACGTCACAGACGAGATATTAAACTCGTGTTAAATCAGTCGACTCGATCCGATGACAGCGGAAATCTAACGATGACGGTTATCGAATCAGATACTCGATACTGTAGCACGTGACGTCATGCTCTTAGTTATCTGACGTTGATAAATCCTTTGACTAGCAGACTGGTAATACTGAATAGGTTGGTATGTTAGGAAATTTGCGTACGATGTTCGCTTGTGTCAAAGGTTACCTTAAGGAGTTCTACGAATAAATATTTGCCACCAGTCTTACTATAAAGCTATTTTATTTTTTAAACAGTTCTAGGTTAAAACATATTGTGAAAACGGCTACTGAGTTAAGTAAGCCTAGACTGCACAGATGATGGTTTATTATTTCTAATTAAGATTCCTTTAACGTTTTGCAAACGAGTATCAGTTTACCTTAGCTTTAAATATGAATCCAAGAACAAAATTTGAATACAAATAAATATTTTAGAGGTTATTAACTTCAGGCCTTTATTTCTCATTATTTAAATGAATCATGAGTCCATTTACTTTATATAGATCAGAGAGATATGCATAAATGTGTTAAGAACAAAAAGAAAATTCCCAGATAGATATCAAGCAGCTAACACGATTAGTAAATTTCAATTTATTTTTTATTATATTCTAGATGAGTCATCTAGACTTTCAAATCAGGTGATTGTACAAAAGTTAATAGCATAGCACAATGGATAGACATAAGTAAAAATTTAAGGTGGATTTAAAAAATGTTGTACAAAAGACTTTTTTGTAAATTTATGTAACAAACGCTCCTCGTCTCGTGTTGGTAAATTAAACATAGAAATAATGGGATAAATATTCATGAATTGCGAATCAATATGAGCTGGAATCCCAATGGGAAACTAAAATTGACGTAGCACATTCAACGATATCATTGTTTTTACAAATCCCACGAGTGCGACGAACTTGGCGTGGTTTCGCAAACGAAAATTAGTTTTGAGATACATTTGTGAAGCATTTCTTTCACTGGAATTGGATTTAAATAAACAAATATTCAAACACAATATTATACACCTATCGCTTATGTTTGCGTTACCATTATTGTTTCTTGGCATATGTCTATTGCTCTTAACTTATCTCTCTGAAAGTGAATAAAAAAGTATATTCTTTTCGTGATCTTTTAAATATTTATCTTACTAGCTATGCCCGCGACTTCATCCGCGTGGATTAGTTGTTTTGGGTATCACACCTCTTTACCTTAACTTATACTTGTATAAACTTGAGGTCATGTTTATTTATATCGAATCAATGGCCTAAAAATAAGTTCCAAGTTTCTAGCTCTAAAAATAGCGATACTTCCATACCACTTTTCATCTCCCTTTCGACCCTTTACAACCCTTATTTAAGAATTGCCTATGTCCTTTCTCAAGGTCTGAACATTGTCTGTGCCAAATTTCATCAAAATTCGGTTAAGAGGTTTAAGCGGGAAAGAGTAACAAACAGACAGACAGACAGAGGGATTAATTTCAATACAAAAAAGTTAAACAAAAAATGTAAAAGTAAAATGTAATTTAAAACAGTTAAAAAAGTAGTTTTGATAATTTCAATATATCATTAAAATAATAAGGCTAATGTGATGCAATTTGGATTTCATTAAGTTTAAGGGAGTAAATAGCAGCAAAAATCTCATTAAGCCGTATACCATTCGAATTACGAGATGTGAACGTATGTTTGCGTATTTAATTAGCTGCAGCCGGCGATAACTTTACGCGAATAATTAATTCCGTCATATCAACTTTATTACAGGTCATGACGAGGGCCAAACATGATCCGGCGAAAATAGCAGTTCTAGATTAATTTACTTTATCGCATAACATATTTAATTGTAAGTTTATCTGTTCATCGTATCTACATACATACATTACGGAGTAAGCAGATGCTACGGATCTTCACTTGCTACGATCATACTTTTCATACGTCTCGCTTCATTTACTTGTATTAGTCCTCTCATACACGCTTATTTATTCTTGGTACTTCTGACCTGGCCCTTCTTTAAAACCTCTTGTTTTAATGTATCTAGGGATGGCAAATTTATTCTCATACCACCACTACCATATCTCTCTCAAGGTCTCCCTAAAAGTGCGTGATAGGTCTTGTAGGGATAGAGATGCATTCAGCACGATCCTATAAGTATTGTCAGATATGAAGATCTTTAACGTGGAGCTATTAACCTGCACATGGCGGTGCGATGTCTCCATTCTAGAACTTTACGACAAAGAATAAAAAAGTAAAGTTTTAAATTCAGCGGGCCCAATAGCAGATCGTATCGTGTACGCCAAGAGTCGTGGGTCCGATCTCTACGAACACAAATATTTACATGATAAATATTAATTATTTAAATATTTATCTTTGTTCCGTGCCTGGTTGTTAAAATGTATTTAATTATTATGTTTGTGATTTCTCTACTATCACGGAGTCACGTCCACATATTATTATAATGCAGAGGGATATTGCACAAAGCCTACGTAAGTCATTATTAAAAATCGAATGATTACTTTAAAAACTAATAAATCAAAGCCATACATCGATAAACTGTTGTTCTATTACATAGCAAAAATGCAATTTGCAAATTAGTTACTGCGATGTTATTATAAGAGTTAAGGTTATGTAATGGATCTGAACTCTACCAGAGTTAGACATCGACACTTATACGGTGAGAAAATGGATGAAATTTTTAGAAGATGTAGGTATCATACAAAGGTCGCCTGCGTTGGTATCTCACTCTTACTTTTCTACTTCTACCGCCAAACAGCAGTGTTCGATTTGCTGTGTTCAG
The DNA here is from genome assembly GCA_020976665.1 of Heortia vitessoides. Taxonomy (NCBI): domain Eukaryota; kingdom Metazoa; phylum Arthropoda; class Insecta; order Lepidoptera; family Crambidae; genus Heortia; species Heortia vitessoides. The sequence goes on from JACJUM010004390.1 coordinate 7,311,516, forward strand.
GTTAAAATGTGAGAGTTCAGCAAAATTACTGAGTAATGTGATACAATATCTTTAAGTCCGTGCAAGACTTCTGTGCAACATTAATGCAAGCTTAGCAACTCGCTACTGATATTGTTGTAATAAAACTTATCTTTCAACGGCTTTAAACCACAGTTTATTTTACGTTTTAAATTTTTTATTTGACGATTTTTTGCGTAAATGTTAGGAAATTTGATATTGTTGTGACATACGGGCGTTTGTAGGCTGCAATGACGCTTACATACAACAAAATGAAAATATAAGATGAAACCATCCATGATATGAAACCATCGCGAGCTTGACTCGCACTTTTCCGACATTTTTAAATATATATATATATATATATATATATATATAAACTGTACAACCACAATTACAAAAGGTAAAGCTTGATAACTAATTACCAGTCAATAACATCAAGGTAACGGAAGGTATACCCTTATCAACAAAATGTCGAAAATTAATTTGTATTCATCCAAGTTGTGTATTAAAACAGTTAGTGCCATTCATAGCCCCAATCGCGAAATAAGGGTTTGTCTGTAAATAAACTGTTACGTTAAATAGTCTTAAATTGTTTAAAGTTACTTAGCAGGCTATGAAGCTATATCAAACAGGTTCTCAACTCAACTCCACCGGCTCGAGTCTTCATCGTCTAGGATAAACTCTGTTGACCTCGCTAAGTTCAGGGTCATCAGAATATAAGAAACGAGAATATAATTAAATTACAAAACATTGAATCAGTGACAGTATTATTTTTTAAAGTTACATCCTTAATTCATGTGTCAGTACAAAATTTGTCGAAACTTTATATATACTACAGAGTGAATTATAAAAAGATTCTTTAAATAATTTATTTGTTTCATTAAATTTTGGTGAACGACAGACTAACGTCAAAAGTAAATAAAGTATATAATACCTTATTAAACGGTTAACGATATAGTATGCTAGTACGTAAACAAGTTAATTGGTGTTTTCGTTCTGTAAGAGCTCCATAATCGATTCAGTCGTATCGACTTCAATAGTGGTAAACGATTGTTTGTTTGCATTTGCAAACCTAAATTTTGCATATACTTTTTTCATCACAATGAAAGTTAAACAGTTACAGTTTTAAAGTATATCCCGTAAATTTTTCATTATATTTCTTCACCTTATAATATTGATAGAAACCTTAATTATCTCGGTAAGAAGGACCTACCTAACTAGTAATATTAGATAAAATACACAAATCCCGGATAGAATATTGACCACTCGAATTTTCTATCTTTTTTTATTAGTCCAGGTCGGCATACAGTTCGCTTGCCGATCTTGTGACTTGGTGATATTATGTCACTTTACAAAGTAATTTCACTGCCAAAACCGAAACACAGCAATGCAATCACTGCTAATTGGCGATAGAAATTGGTAAGAGTGAGTTACCAATGCAGATAACCTTTGTATGAGGTTTACCTCTTTTAAGAATATCCTAAATTTTATCACCGATTGTCTGTCGATGTTTTAGATTGTTTAATCACAACGTTTCATTTATTAACCGTAAATGTTATTGGTTGTGTAACCGTAAATTAAAATGTTATTGGTTGTAACAAGTAAATAAATTTTATTTTTTATTATATTCTACTCTAGCATCAATTCCATTATCCATCATAAAAACCATTGAAAATCTACTGCATGATATAAGCCTCCCTAAGAAAGGGTGAATTTTGCCGATAAATGCCGCGCTGGGCTAGAGTTTTGGAAATCGCAGAGCGCAGCTTTGGCGAAGGGGATACTGCTGCCCATCCCAGACCTGTAATTTGAGCTACATTGTTTCGAATCGATATACCGCCATCTGTCGGTTCCGGTACCTTAGTCGCCATTTGCAACATCTGGTATAGGGGGAGGTACTATTCTACTCTGGCGGTACCTCACAGCTTAACTCCAACATTAACCTTAACTCATATAAAAACAACCCCTTTGTACACTGCATTTCAATTTTAGAAACGCCTTTGAGCTGCGCATATCGTATTTTCACCCAACCCAATCTAACGACAGGAGGCGTGATGTAATCTTGCTTTCCTACCAATATCCAAAATATATTTTTCGTGTGGATATAGCCTTTGGTACAAAGGTGTCCCGGAAACATGCCTCGTACAAAATGTAAAAACCACACTAATCGAAATTTAATAAAAAATATATTTTAAAACTGCGCAAATGTATGAGGAATTAATTATCTACGTCTACTACATTACATATCATATACCTGACTTAGAGATAAGTTGCTTAAAGCACTTATGTTACGGTTATTAGACTACAGAGGAATCTCCAAAATAATACTTAAATACATATTTTCTTGAACTAACACAAATCACCCTAATGGGTAGGGATCGAACCGGGCGGCATGTGCAGCACCATCCCCATCGCAAAAACTGCGCTCTGCTACAGCTAACACGCTTGCCCAGCGCGGCAATTACGGGCAAAATTCCCCCTTTCTTCGGGAGGCCTATGTCCAGCTGTAGACTTCTAATGGCTGCTATGATAATGATGATGAGTCCGGGTATGGACGATACTAACTCTGTAGTTTCAGAGCCAAGCTCAGTAATGCAGCCAGATAAGGCACCAGTCTTCACGGCAGATAAAAACACTGCCGAAAATCCTGTTTATTCAGTCAGAGTTAGATGTTTAGGTTAGGCGTTATCATGCCCATATTCCTGGGGTATCCCCAAATATTTTTTATGCATATTTAGAAGTATAGGGATGATGCAAGGTGCTCTAAGATAAAAAACTTCACAGAGGTCCGATATTACTGCGGGGATAACATTTGGGATGTTCGTAGGCGAGTTTGTTTTAGCATATTTACTGGTTGAATTTCTTTTGTATCTTATGCTAACATGTTTGAGGAGATGTTTCGCTTCGCAAACTTCTTCTTTGTGTACTTATTTTATGGAAAAGGGTTTTAGAAATTTCTTTGTCTAGATATTATTCGATTTGCTTGTCAGATATGATATGTATTTTACTAGCCACCTTGACTTCTCCCGGGTACATAGTAAAATTGTATACATTATTGGCTTCATTATATACATTTTTCTTAACAATTAATTTACATTTCAATTCTTTTTATAAGTAACTATTATTGGCAATCACATATTTATACTTGACAACTACTATTATACTAAGTGTGCGTATGTTGTTTGTGGCTAATTTAAAAAAATTTATTCAATACAATTACAATAAGATCTACATAGAAAAACACATCGTAGTTCACGAGTACATTCGACATACTATTTTCTAACATTCCGCGTTCACTAATCATGATAAAACTACTCTTTTAACGGCTACCTACGTTTCGGCTAGTTCAATAAACCGCGTTTTGAAACCGTTAAAGAGTAGTTTTATAATGAGTTAATTCAATATAACATTAAAACTATTTATGAGAACAATACGTGAATACAATGGGTTATTTATTACAAACATTGTATGTAATTAATTTCGTATTGATCCTTTCGGATTAGGCGCATTAATCCGGCCTTCGCTGCGACAACTACCGCTAATATGTATGAGAATGCGTATTATGTACACGATGTTTGGGTTACAGACCTGTCCCAAAATGTTACCGTAAATAACAATTTATTTATTAAACTATCATCCCATAATAGTTATATAGTTAAATAAATAGTTATAGTTGTTTCAGTTACTCGTTGACATCAGCTATCTGTCAGAGAAAGTCCGTTTTAGAAATCCGTCGAACATAAACAGAGAGACAAACAGTTTTTTATGGTTTTCTATAACGGTAGTTTTTATTTTATTTGACCAAGTCAACAACGAAGTATTCGTTGCGTCGTATTAAACGTCGCAGCAGTCTAATGATGCTCGTAATATCCCAAGGATCTAACGCATTGCGAAACTGAACATATTATGCCTCATTACCTAGTAATTTCCTCTCTCAACTTTCAAACCAGAACACAGCAATGCGTACACTGCTATGGGGCGGTAAAATAAATGAATGTGTGGTACCAATGCTGACGACCTCTGTATGTCTACCTGATGAAATTTTGAAGTAGTGCTTGAAATTTTTAACTGATGAATATTTATATTTGTTATATATCTAGGTGTTAAATATATGTATTTAAGTTACCACACTCAGGTATTTTTATTTAAGTATTTTAGATCATCATATCGTCATCGTATCATCGGTAATCAATATATATATCGGTAATAGCGAAGGTTGAATAGTTGCTATGTTTGCAATAAGGGATGATCTTGTGAGTTGGTTGACTCCAGTGTTAGTGTACTGTCGGTTTCTTGGACAAAATTAAGATCGTTGGTAGAGAGGTAGACCGCGAAGATCGTCTGCATTGGTTTCACACTCTCACCTATTTCTACTGCCAAATAGCAGTGTTGGCATTGCTTTATCCCGATTTGAATGTTGAGAAAGGCAGTTAAGTAATGCGACATAACATCTTCAAGTCATAATGTTGCCAACGAACTGGTGATATTTTTGTAATATCACGTACGTCTATAGGCATCTTTGACTGTATGCTTGTTTATCGACTTGATCTTATATAAAAAAAAACCAATTGTGTTGCTACTTCTATTATGTTTAGTAAAACCTTTTATTCATGAACTTCAAATTTACAGTACCACCTATATAGGACAATTGTAAGCAGAAGTACCAAAAAATCTATATAAATTGCAGTCTTATCGAGCTCCATTAACAGCACTTTTTATTAATGTTTAAAAATATATTTTAATAGAAGTATATTCTTCTTAGGTCATTCATTTTATATCTTCAACTGCAAAACTTAAATCAATTGTAGAAAACACATATTTATTCGCGTATAGGGCTAATTCCCGTCTAGATACACAATTTGTTAATCGCCTTAACATCGCTTAAGAGGGCAAATACAAGGAATCCCTTAGTGCAGTCAACTTCGTACATTACTTCTAGGCGTCGTTGTGAATACATAAACGAATTGCGGAACTTCCAGATCAAGTATGAACTAGAATAGGTAATAACATTGCGGAACTTTGGAATTGTATTAAGTAAAACAGCGTCTATTCAAAATTTCTTAGGCAATGTGGAGCTGCGCTACCGCTTTGGATCCCTAATTTTAGCTTCTACCTATACAACTGTGAGTTAATTTGAAGGTAGTTGTTTTAACTACGGGTAAGTTTGTCTAAGTTCGGATTTAACTGTTAGGTTAATTATTTTAAATTTTGTTATTATAACTGTTTGTTTTGTACGTTTTCACTGGTGGACCGATGTTGATGAAATTTGGCGTGTAGAAAATAGAGGCGTGCATAGTTGGTGAATCGACTTGATAATTCAATAGAATAGGGCAATTGAAGTTAGAATCCTATGGATAGTTCCTGAAGGTCGCGGAAAACGTGAGCGAAGGGACTGACGTTAATATAGTAAATAATGTTCAAGGGAAAAGTTTTTTTTCTAGTAAATATTATCTTAAATTATATTCAGTATTTTCTATACATAAAACCTCTATTTGATCCAAAATTTCTACCAAATCAATACATTTGTTAATGACATTTGTTAACAGCCTTCTTTACAGTTTTTGAACTCCTTATATTTGGAATTCGAACTCCTGGGGTTGATGTGGACCACTTTGGGAATTCCTGCTTTAGACGTAGCGGTAAAGAGATTCCATATTAAATTCTCGATCATGATATTCTTCTTATATGTTATTAGGAAACAGACCTTATTAATTATAAACTTTGATATGTTTTCCAAAGTCTAAAGCACTAAGCCGAAAAATTATTTGTAAAAGCTATAAATCGCGGTTTTTTATAAAATGTACATTTTGTGTTCGACGTTTCCTTGCGACATCTTCAAGAGTGATAAAAATGTTAATACAATTAGTACATAAAATGTTACATAAATATTTAAAAGTTTAATAAACAACGTTTTAAACATGAAAAGTAATTGGTTTATTGTTCGTATCTGCCGTAGGACCATCCACTGCTGGTAATGGGCTTCTCCTAGTAATTTACAATAGGACATTACGTACGGATTTATGCATTTTTTATAAGTATTGAACGCTTAGAGAAAAGAAATGATTAATAGTATATTTACGAAGTGATGTTACAAAGTTTTTACCATAAAGTACTCATAACTTCCCCCGTGCACCGGTGGGAACCGATATAAGTAATTTTCAAATATCAATATTGAACTGCCCCAGTTTCCAAAGTTACAATTTAAAATGAATGTCGCGACGCTGACATCGCGCAAACTGTCGACTTCTCAACAAATAAAAGTCAAAATATGTGCTGACGTTTGAAATAACTTTTAAATTGCGCGGAGGTGCGCTAACTTGACTGTCATTTATGCGTTGCACGTTCCACTTGTGAGGGTCCATTTCCTTATTTCGCGTGGACGTCACATGTTTACCAAATGAATGCAGAGGTTTGAGACGTCTGAAATCGTTGGCGCGAAACGAAAGTGGGAACCAGTTGGGGTCGAGTGTTCCACGACCTAGTTGCGCCGCGTCAATATGCTGTCACTGCGCTACTGACATCCTATATTTTACGAACTATTCCGTGTGCCATATTACGTTGTGATAAGGTGCAATTTGGCGCGGCAATAATTTTAAAATTATAAGCCTCTGTGCTAGCTTGTCGCGTGCAGTGACTGTAATTTGACGCTTAAGTTGCATTTGTTTTTTTCATGCACGCCAGTGTTTTCAGCTCTTTAGCGGAATTGTAGCCGTCGCGGTGACCTTATAACCTGTTTTTTTTTTGTTTTCCTCGTGTGTTGCTGTTCATCGATTGGCATTTAAAGTTCCGTCTTGACGGAATGTGGCAAATAGGTGATATATTTTACTAGAGACATTACCCACAGATTCTCCCTTGGTAATATATATCACAATCATTCGCTGGTGTTTTTGCGCGTGCGTAGCACACATCGACATTTCTCAAGGGAGAAAAAAGAGAAAGTACATATGGGTTTTTGTTAGGCCTTCCTTTACTTTTTTCTTTGATATTGTGGTGAAATATCTTACCTCCTTCATTCATAATCCACCCGATATCACTAATTAGGATTTATTAAATAGAAAATAATTAATAAGTGGTAATTTAGAATTGGAATGACATAAAAGTGAATTGATTTTGAATTATAGCCGTGAGGTACTAGGAGAGTCGAAAAGTACATCCCTGTATCAGATGCCGTAAGGGGCGACAAAGGTACAGATGGCGGTATACTATACAGTGTAGCTCAAATGTACAGGGTAGGGGTGGACAGTAGCATTCCTATCGCGAGTGCTCCGCTCTGCGATTGCCAACACGTCTGCCCAGCACGGCAGGTTTGGGAAAATTTCTCCCTTTTCGGGAAGGCTTATATGCAGCAGTGAACTTCCAATGGCTGATAGAATGATGATTATTTCAGTATGAATAGGAATGTGGCTTAATAATATAACCAAATTGTTTTAGTTACATTCCGCTTACTGGCAATTCAAAACAACGTCACAATTAGTGGAGGCTGGCAAAAATCCAGAATCGGAACGTGGTACTTCACAAAGTAAGCAAGATCTTCAATTGCCAAATACTTGACCGTATTTAGTTATACTATTAAATGCATACATAACCTGACATACTGCTAGACTGAGTCACTTCATTCGAAATGAGTCAATAAACCCGTACTTGTATTTGTTTTATGTGTGAGTGTTGAATTTATATTTAAGTATTATATTTGTAATTCCGCTGTGGTTTTATGTAAGTCATACAAGTGCAACTCATATTAGAGTCAAGTTATTCACAGAATTTCTTTATTATTACCTATAATTCTTCTATATTAAAATTCCTCAGACGGAATGAAAAATTTGGCAATAATCCATTTGTTATTGTTTTTATACATTTGTGAATGTTTAAAAGTAATATTAAGAAATTTGTTTAGATGGGAGTAACCCCTGTTAAACTTTCCAATTACTATATTTGTACTACACTTTAAAGTAACTATATGCATACCGTGATATATAGCCGTAAGCCAGCAAAGAAGAAATATTATTCCCTCTGCATCAGGAGGCGTAAGAGGTAGCAGAATCGACAGATGGCGTTATATTCATCCAAATCAGTGTAGCACAAATGCACAGGATGAGAATCGGCTGCAGCATCCCCATCGCGAAAGCTGCGATCTGCCAACACGCTTGCCTAGTGCAGCAATTATGAGCAAAATTCCCCCCCCCCTCCATCCCTTCTTGGATAGTCCTATGTCCAACAGTAGACTTCCAATGGCTGATATGATGATAAGTGCTATGATATATATTAATAAATTAAAATTGTAAAAACAATATTCAAAATATAATAAAATAAATTATTTTAATATGAATTAATAACTGCACAAAGGAATCGGATCTTTAAGCAATAGTGCACTTTTAGGTTGTCGCTTGGCGCGTCGCCAAATTCTAGTTTTGGTGTTTGGCAACCGATCCCAATGTTCGTTGCTTTAGTCGGCAGATTCAGACCTAACAAAAGATTAGTAGCTTCTCCCACAGCCTCGCGGAAAGGTTTTCTCCGTGAAGTAATGTCATCCATAAAATCGAATCTTTTATATTTATGTGAACATTTCTGAACACTCTAACTTAAGGTATAAACTTTTAAAAGGTCGTTCTCATTATACATGGGTACCTTGCTGCAAATTTTGGAGGATATTAAAACAAGTTATTAGAAAGTATTATGTCTAGAATTGCCACGTTTTGCAAGCGGCAATCACAGTCTGTAGCTTCGCGTTTTAAGAAAGTTATGCTACTGCTCATCTCCACCTCGTTCCATCTGAGCTTAACTGCTTTAGATGGATACACCGCTTACCACGGTTTCAGTATCCAGTCATAACAGTCCAGCTACAACTAGCATAGGGAAAAGTACTCTACAAGCCAATCAGTATTGCTCACAAACGTGTTCTGATTCGACGAAGAAGTAGTGACATAACTAAGTAAACGATGGCACAGGTGGTAATGATCCTATCTTGCGCACACAGGACCAATATTTATATCATGATATTTAAGTTAGTTCTGTGTCTAGGTGTTAAATATATAAATTTAAGTAGTATGATTTATGATTTCTCTATTATCTGATGTCCGTATTACAAGTGATTTAAGCGACTTATCATAGAATCTGGTCAACGTACCGTTGTTGGAAATTCATTAAAAAAATGCGAGAATACCTCCAGGTCACGATGTTGGGAATTGGCTAGTAATATCTTCGTAAAAAACATTGTCGTCATCGGTTAGCTTATTATCAACTTGAAATAAAAAAGAAGCTACATAGTCTTCGAAATTCTGAACTATTTTTTTATTGTTAATTGACTGACCAGAATTCTGGGTCAAGAAAGGAATCTCATTTAAAGTGTACTTCTAAAAATGTGTAATTAATGAAAAAATATAAAGTTAGAAACTATGTGAATAAAATAATTTAAATTTGCTTGGTAAATATTTCTGTATAAAATCGTGATAGTGTTGTATCTGACTGTCTGGCATTCTCCCAGCCTGAGTCCTGGCACTTGGCATACCTGAGAGACGGTTTTAGTCCCAGTTAAAGAAATAATATTTTAGTTATATCAATTCAGTTGATATAATAGTATGAAGTAAGAAGTTTTCCCATTCCAAAGACAAAATAAATTGGTTATTATTGAAGTAATACTTGCCTATGTAAGTATTAAATACAATCACGATCATCATCACCATTGCAGCTGTAAGACGTCTACAAGTCGACACAGGTCTCTTCCGATAAATGGGCAAGTTTTGCTCATGATTGCGGCGCCGGCAGACGTGATGGCAATCGCAGTGCGTAGTTTTGCGACGAGAATGCTGCTGCCCTATATTGATTTTGAGTTATGTTGTTTCGGGTGGATATACCGCCCTATGTCAGTTTTTCTTACTTTTCTGTCAGTGTTTTTAAGTTTTTCGTCAGGTACTTGCCACCGGTAGGCGTGAGGTACCGGCCTGCAGGTACCGGATGCCGGAAAAGGTAAATAAGATACAAAATCGACAGATGGCGGTATATTTATTCAATGAAGTGCGGATCAAAAGCACAGGGTGGATATGGGCAGCAGTATCCCCTTCGCGAAAGCTCCGCTCTGGAATTGCCAATACGCTTGCCTATCGCGGCAATTATGGGAAAAGTTCCCCTTTTCTTGGGGAGGCCTATGTCTAGCGGTGGTCTTCCAATGGCTGATATTATGAATAATATTTTTGGATTTTTCAACCAGCGCTTTTTGATAGTACCTGACTGGTACTAAAAATATAATGAATCAATTATAAACAATCGTAAACAAATCTAATACATACGATATTTTTTGATTTATTATGCTTCATTTTTTATCTAAAAACGACTTCTTTTTCTCATCTTTAATTCTGTTCATAATGGACGCCAATTAACACAAAGGAAACCTCAATACTGCGCAGTTACCGAAGTACTTTAAAAATATCTTTTAATTAATGAACGAAGCTATACTTTTAGATTGCATAAACAACAATAATTTTTAACAAGTTGCTTTAGTTATAACTAGTAAATTGTTACTGAGAATTTATAAATAAGAGAAGTATTGCATTTGAAAATATAATGCAAAATAAATATATACTGAATAATCGATTAAGAATTGTCCACTGGAGCTTCGCTTATAATAGAATTCAATCGGTTGCTGATGGCAGAAAAGTCTAACGGATCTGGAGAGTCGCGGCATTGCTCGTTCGTAGGGTTGCCACCTTCTCGTTTGGCACGGGGATTACGAGTTTATTACGCGTAACAGATTGTGTTAGAGACTCAGGAAATAATGTTTTTGAAATCACCTACTTTAATTTTGCATCCCCTTTTTACCCCTTTCAGGGATGAAGTTTGCACCCCATTTTAACCCTCTAGGGGGTGAATTTCTAAAAAAAAATCTTTATTTCTTCTTTGCGTTATAAAAGCTTAAATAAAAAAGTTTTGCCAGTAAGTTGGACAGTCAGTTTCTCTTGTTGTGTATGTCTTTGTATATATATATTTATATTAATCGAGGAGGGTGTTGCGGATGTGAATAATTTCAGTTGTATGTTGAATATTCCAGTTAGCATAAACGAAATATGCCGACACATCAATTATTATCCAGTGTTTATTAGTATTTACGTAAATATAATTTTATTAGGAAATGTCAGATATTTGCATTTAATATAAGAACAGCTGTCGCAAGAGGATTAGCTTCCGGTCAGTGATTAAACAGATTTCTACTTCCCGCGGGAATTTGTATAATTCCCATTTTGAAGTTTTAGCTACTTCGGGAGATAATGTTTCTTACCATTGTTTAAGGAGTTATTTATTAGTATTTGATATCGAACTATAGTGAAGTTACATTAGATATTGCAGATTTACACATATCAAACAATTAATTACCCTGAATTAACTTGAGCTAATGATTATTGAATTATATTACTGAGTTCAATGTGAGAAATAAGATTATTATCTTATAAAATTATATTGATTTAGCTGTGGGGTACCAGCAGTGTGGAATAGTACCTCCTTCTGTATCAGGTGTCGTAAAAGGCGATTGAGGTACCGGAACACTCCATCCAGAACACTGTAAAATTCCTGTCGCAAAGCTATGTTCTGCGTTTGTCACCACACCAGTCCAGTGGGGCAATTATGGGACATTTTGTACCTAATGATGATTACAAAGCTAGTGGTTTTTAGTTCCATATCCGGATTTTCTTAAAGTAATGAATAAAGACGCAGCCCTCGTCCCAAGTCGCCTGGCGGTTGGCGGGCGCCCAACGCTAGTGATGTGCTTGGCAGCTAGTGCGCGTCGCCGCGATGCCAGATACCGATCTGTCGAAATGGGTATCTTTTTGTAGTGGAGAATCTGTTTATTTCCACTTAGCAATAGCATCCGATTTAAACAGTGATGGGAAAATGCTTTGATATAGTAAAGTGGGAGTTGTTAAATCTATTTGGTAGTTACGAGTTTGAGTGATGAGATGTTATTGTGAAAATTCAATGAGATTTTATAAAGGTATTTTTTCTAATTATTATCGAATTGTAGTTCCTTCCTTCCTATTGGGCAAAAATTCAAAAATACATTATTTATCAGTTTGATATCATTAAAAATTTTGAATTGTAAATTTTTGTAAAACAATTACTAAAATTAAAATAAATACGGGCAAAATAAAAAAGGTCAATACATATTTAAGAAAATGTATATTATCCACCTAGGATGTTATTTATAAAATGAATGTCCCAAATGAATCAAATTTCTTTCAAAAAGAAAAATATAATAACAAACCCGGTGAGATGAATTCAAATCTTCCTTTTTATATTTAATATTATTTGGAGGTTTTCCTTTTCTCTTTGACTTGTAACAAAAGCCGCTGGACCCATTTAAATGAAATTTGCATAGTTTATACAGGACACGGACACTTTGAACTTTATTTCGTGTTACTTGTGAAGTTGTTATGTTTCGGCATATCCTTCTCGTTGGAACCACAGACCATGAATCGAAATTTGTTGGCAGAAGGAGTAAGGACACATCGGTGCAGTTATTGTAATCTACAAATACATTATTAGTCTTCTTGTTCTTAATAATTAAACAAAGTTAAAAATATTATTATGACTTATGGTCACAAACCTTATATTATTTAACTTATTAAACTGACTACATTACTACATTACTTTCAATACTCATAATAAACTAGTCTTTTAATGGCTGTAAATCGTGTTATTTTTTGCTTTTTTTCATTTTTTTTCTACTTTTTGATTAACATGCGGCACCCGTATTTAAGACCAACAAAAAAAGTTGTGTCAGGATTTAAAGTATTTTTACTACCTGCTATTTTTATTTATTTTTACTTTCCTTTTAGGCCTTCACTCTTGATTAAATATATGACAGAATCCATGAAGGTGCTATTTCGAAACAATCAACTCTATTGAAATTGGGAAGTTTTCTCATTTCAATAGTTTCGCGAAGCATACCTGGAATGAACTGACTTTGTTGATTGACTACGACTTTCAACGATCAGTCAATGAAGCCACCTAATTCTTATAGATTGCTACTATGAAATTTTTGGAATCTATTGCAGGAGGTCATTGAAAACCTCAATCGCAACAACCAGGTGAAGGGTTGTTCAGATAAGTGTGATGACATGCACTATTTAATTTGTCACAGCTGTATAAACAATAAGTGCCGTTATTTATTAAAAAGCCTGTAAATGTAAAACTGAAAGTAAAGACATATTTCATCAAATGAAAATTCCATTAAACATATTATGTAGAAATGCCTGATGGGTAACTATTTTTTTGGTTTATTTAGAACGATATGTATAGAAGAAACCTTAGAGTGAATGGGTGCGGCACTGGTGGCACTGATAAAGCGCTGAAATAAGACGATAGTAACCTTTAAATTGCCTAAATACATACAAAATAATTTAATTATGTCTTCTTTATAATAAAAAGTGATATGACGACCAGATGAGTATACCAGTTTGTTTTAAAATCACCATCGGCCTAGGGGGCCTTTATTGTAGACTTGCAATAGACTGATATTATTGATTCGCTGTTATTAACTAGATGAAAACTTCACTAAAATAACATGCATACATTCTCGTATTTCGAAACTTTAAAATACGCTCACTAAGATTCGTACGCGAAATTTCGTCTTTTCATCTTAGCGCTTTGTAGGTGCAGAGTCCACTCGCCGCGTTGGTCTCGTTTCCCGACACATTCGTGCCATTAATATGATCCCGTTTGCCCATTTTAAAGCGTCTAATTTGCAGGTTTCTTTAAAAAACTAGTTATGTATAAGACGATTCTTCGCTATAATTTATCGTTGTCAAAGTCAAAATCAAATATACTTTGTTCAAGTATGCCTTTTAAATCGTCAATAAAATAATAAAAAATAAGTAATGATAATAACATTAATACAATAAGGAAATGATATTTGCATACAATAAGTGATTTTATACATTCAAGCCGTAAGTTACCGGCAGAGGAGAATAGTATCTTTGTACCAGGTGTTATAAGAGGCGGCCTAAGTACTAGTACCGACAAATGGCGGTATATCCATCTACTGGGCGGGGATGAATAGCATCATCCCCGACGTGGCAGCTTAGGTCTGCTATTGCTAACACGCGTGACCAGCGGGGAAAATATGGGCGAAATTCCTTCTCTCATGGGAGGCCAATGTCCGGCAGTGGACTTCCAATGGCTGATATGATGATCTTTATAACACCCCTAGAATGTGCATAGCTGGGTATTGGCCTTGATAGATAAAAGGGGAATATTGACCACAATTGCTACGCTAGGCAGGCGTGGTATATTGCTTTAATACAGACATGTATATTTAATAAATACTCATATACGGATTTTATTGTGTATTCATCATGAATATAAAATAATTATATTTATTATGTTCATAAATGTACGAATAATATAATTTTCTAAATAAATGTAACATTCGTTCCGTTCCGATTAATTCCAATTAGTTTTCAGTTTCGCCGAATGGAACAAGATTGGCGATGCAATTTATTTTTCACACAATTATTTCCAAGTACTCTGTGACAATGGTGCCAATTTGGCCGATAAGAAAATTGTAAAACCAAAGTCAAATAGAAAATGAACCCTCATTAGCATTTCATTCAATTCAAGAATTTTCCAGAAAATTTCCAACGCCCTTGCATTTATACCTTTTGTACAATTTTCATATTTGAAATAACATTAAGAGATTAAGCAGTTAAGTTATTGTTGAGAACTAAAAAAGAGTCCATAATTGGTTTCCAAGTTGTTCAATGTCGAACAATTTTTTCGGTGTTGGTTTTGACAGCTTCATATTAATTTGTCGTTAGCGTAATTTGAAAATAATATTTGACAAGCTTCAGAGTATTATCATAAATATTATTATTATTCCATTACTTAGGGCGTGCTAGTAATTCAATCGCGTTGTAAAACGTACGAGGGTATTATGAAACCACTTAACCTCTGTGTGTCCGACACATGTTCGGTTGTGTATTAGTATTCGAGAGTAGGAGTGGAGTAATATTGAGAGCTGTCTATTAAAATATTTAAACATCTGATTTAATACCATTTTAGAGCGATCTATTCAATTTGGGCAGGACTACGTTGTGAATTAATCAGGGGTCAACAGAAAAAATGCTCTCAGCAAATGTTGACTAGGCATTTTATAGATAAGCTTTTGTTTTGAGCTCAATTAATTTTCATACCCGATGGGCATTTATTGATTCCATGCGATATTTTTGGCAGTTTGTTTTACAGAATGATACCATTATAAAGATCTGTTATATTTTTTTAAATTATGTGTTACATAGATAACAACGAATGCGGTTCTCTTTACTATTAAATTAATTTCATACTTTTCGACCGTCTTTCCAAAGGCAATTAAAGACATTTTCAGAAATTTTTGTTGCCTTTGCTCATTTATAGTTTATAATATTCGAATTTATATCCAGGAGAATGTATATGCTAGATTCATCATCATCATCATATCAGTTATTAGAAGTCTACTGCTGGACTTAGGCCTCCACAATAAAAAGGAATTTTTGCCCATAATCGCCGCGCTGGGCAAGCGTGATGGCAATCGTAGAGCGCTGCTTTCTCGACGGGAATGCTGCGGCCTATTCCCGACCTATATTTATGCTACACTGTTTCGGATTGATATACCGCCATCTGTTAATTCTGGTACCTCACGCCTACGCACGGCTCTCAGCCGGTACCTCACGCCTAGATTGTCTCGAATTGTATTTGACCTGTTATCAAACTACTAATACTATGAATATTTGTCACTTTGAACATATTTCCCCACTGCCTTGGCACATGGCCTGCCACCATATGCAATGATAATTTAAGGCTAGGTACGCCAGTACCTATTGAAGCTCAAGAGAGCTGCAGATAGAGAATACATTTTTGATCACCCATCCGAATACTAAACTTTGCAAAAGTTGCTTAACTTCGCCGATCTGTGCTACACAAGCTCCCCTAGAAATCATAAAGCTATTAAGTATCAACATTCATAATTAACTTGCGCTAATAAGTTAGTTAAATTCAAATAATCACAGTGAGTGTTAATCGGCTGCCAAGGTTGTCACTTTTAAGTGCGCTCACGTGTTGGTCCACGCGAGCGCAGTTCACAACTGATACAATTAATCATGAGGACGTAAAGTTTTCTCCCCAAAAGGGTTGTTTTCAAACCGACGAACTAAAGACGATGTAATTGAGTTTTGATTAAGCCGAACCGAGGGCGCAGCCGGCGCCCTACGGGACACCCGCTGGTCGTTATCAACTTATGGAATTTAATGTTTTGGGATTATCTTCACTGTGCTATGATTTATTGTGTATCTTCGTATCTTAAATCTTAGTGCGTCCGTCTAGATATCGCTTCGTCTGAAGATATTTGGATATCGAATTATCATTTATATTATTGGGACTTATCATCATCATCATTACAGTCATTGGTAGTCCACTGCTGGACATAGGCCTCCCACGCCTGCCCAGTGCTGGACATAGGCCTCCCACGCCTGCCCAGTGCTGCTATTAAGGGGAAAATTCCCTCTTTTTTACTGAATACTTTGAAATTTGATCATGAAAACTTACATTGAAATAACTACCATTATTGATAATAGGTTTCATTTTAAAACACAGTCGTTCCTAGGGTTCATGTTAAAGTAAAGTCACTTTCTAACTACATTCAAAACTTTGGTAAATTCACTTCAAGGTTTAAGTCAGGAAGACATAATAAGCATTCGTATATAGCGATTCATTTATATATCTAATACTAGAATTCAACCCTAGAAAACTAGAATACCGGATTCCGCAAGATTTCTTGGACTCATGTTTCCATCAAACTTACCAAACCCATCAACATCGGTCTACCGTTCAAACATTGTACATTCTTATCTCCAGCCCGATAGCACATTCGGTAGTGTCCCTAGAGCGTCAAGTCGTGGGTTCGAGTCCACCCAGAATCCTTAAATATATAAACATTTATGTTTTATCTATGTTTGGATGTTAAATTTGTGTGATGTGTGTATAAATAATACCTGTGTTATCTGGTATCTGTGTTTATAACACAAGTATTTTAAGCTATTTATCACAAAGTCAGGTTAATGTATAAGATCTTTTATGAACTTTTTACTTGTTATCATTTCTAATACTTATCTTATCTGAAATGAAAAGTAATATCTACCCTTTTCAAGGATTTTTACTATTTACTTATCAACAACTATCAACATCGGTTCAACTATCAACCTCTCAAGCCATGAAAACGTTACAAACAGACAGCCACATTAATATTTAGAATATTGGTATTGATGTTTCTCGGTTCATTGATCGTCTGATTTGCTTCTCGCGGTAATGTCGGGTGCCAATCCGATGTGTCATTAATATAAGTCCGGAACTGTAACATACAGCCTCTTACACGTATTACGGCTTTTACACGTTTATTCACGTTGATTGATGAGCTCGTCTCACCTCCGGTTGGTTTGCTCGTGTGCGATATTCCGTTGACATTGAGTCTCAAATATGATTTTTTTTCAATCAATTTAATAAATTACGCGCAATGTACATATAGTGCTTAAACTGTAATTCACGTGATTACTTGAGCTTTAAATAGTTTGTCTGAAATTATAATTTAGGTTTGCAGTATCACTACCTTCTTCATATAGTATCACTACCTTCCAAAATACGGTGTAAAACTACCGCGTATGTTTTGGGCATACATATCAAATATTCTATTTTAATTCTATTTTTGTTTACAATCTATATAAGTGTCATTTTTGGCGGTAATAAAAGTAACTCAAACTAATTATTACAGCGCACAACCTTATTACTATAATTAATTTCTATTGCTAGCTATCTACAGATAGAAGCCCTGGTGCAGTCCAAAATGACCAAAGTTATATTTTGTTGTAAGTTTCTTGTTTACTTTCATATGCATTTTGAAATTATTGTACCGTTAATTTAACTCACGCCCCGTCAAATTGGTATTACAAAAGGAAAATTCATTTTTATTTTACACATCATCATCATCATTATATTAGCCATTGCAGGTCCACATTATGGTCCTAGGCCCTCCCCAAGGAAAGGGGAATTTAACTTATAATTGTAGCGCTGGAAATGCGTCTTGGCAATCGTAGAGCGCAGCTTTCGCGACGAGAATGCCAATGCCCATCCCCGCCCTGTGCACTTAAGCTTTACTATTACGGATGGGTATGATGATAATTGCTGATGGCTATACCGCCATCTGTTGGTTCTGGTACATTAGTCGCCTCTTACGACACCTGGTACAAAGGGAGGCACTTTTCTTCTCTGCCGGTACCTCACAGCTTTGGCTACTGAACTATTACTACTTACATGAAAAAATCTGCCGAAACTATACCAATAAATTTTTAACCCAATGACTCCCATTTAGAGTTTTAAATCGATTGCAATTTTTTCCATGTTAATTAAGGGTTATTTATCGCCTTGTTTCCATGAGAATGAGGGAAACAAAGAGAACTATAAGCCAATAACTGGAAACCAATGAAAGCTCAACATCCGGCCGACCCTCGTCGATTACGCCAGACCCACTGTGAGGCGAAAGCAAAATAAAGCCGAGGATTACATACAATTGCGCTAACTTGTTCTGTATTACTTACAACTAAGTTCTATCACGTACAAAGCACGATCGAGAACTAGACGGTGTTCAATCTCAGAGTTGTTATCCGAAATAGCTCTTTGTTTCGAGAACAAGAAAGTTTATTTTGGTTTGACGCCGCCGGCTAACTCGGTTTAACTTCAAACGATAATGCTTAAGCAATTTTAATTTGGGCACCAACTACGGAATTCGGAGCAGTTTAGGAATGAGGTAGAGATATCGTTCGTCAGGTATAATATTGTTCGCATCGTTCGTGGCTCGTATAATGATAAGTGGGGCCCTTATACCTGAAGGGAATTCGATGTGATTATGTAAAACTAGTAGTGCGTCGTGGTTTCACCCGCGTAGTTTCCGTTCCTGTAATGTAAATTGACGGGCCCGTTGGCGTAGACGGTAGTGATCCTATCTTGTGCGTGGGTATCAAACTCCAACCAGAGCAAACATTTATATTTGTGTAATATTTGTATCTGGGTATTATATTTATTAATTATATTGGTAATTCCTCTGTTGTATGATAATCTAACACAAGCACTTTAAGTTTCTTATCTCAAAGTTAGATCAATGTATGACCTGTGAATTAATAACAAAACATAACGAGTAAAAAAGTAGCCATAGTTAACCTTTATTACAACTATCTGCAAGTGAAGTCATGTTAAAATCGCTCCAGCCCTTTCCGAGATTAGCTGGAACAAACAGATAGATTAACATATATAAAAATGGTTTATTTACATAACGTTTCACATATGTAAAATTCTTATTACTTCAAGATTGTATTTTGTTAATTAGAATATAATAGCTGTATTTTGTATGAGAAAAAGTAATCACTTTCATACATGTATGAGTACAGATATTAAAATTTTACTAATATGTACAGACGCTTGTAGTGTATGTAGTGGACTATGTGCAGTAGTTATAGATATGTATATGTACAATAGGGTACCAATGCTCACTCGCTCGCTCAACGCACTTTCACCTATTTCTACCGCCAAATAGCAGTGTTCGAATTGCTGCGTTCCGGTTTCAAGGATCAGAGACAGTGAAATTACTGGGTAATGTGACATAATAACTTTGCTTGGCTGGCAACGCCCTAGTAATATTCTTATGATAATGGAAACGTCTGGAACGTATTGGCTGCGGTGACGCTATCACGCGGACTGTATGATTGATTGACGATCAGGTCTAATACAAAATAAGTGAATCAGAGCGTAGATTGAGACGCATGAGTTTAATTCCCACG
Organism: Heortia vitessoides; assembly: GCA_020976665.1. Lineage (NCBI taxonomy): Eukaryota > Metazoa > Arthropoda > Insecta > Lepidoptera > Crambidae > Heortia > Heortia vitessoides. The sequence continues at coordinate 7,331,360 of JACJUM010004390.1, forward strand.
TTAACATAAATATAACATTGGATTCCGTATCATCATATCAGCCATTGAAAGTCCACTGCTGGACATAGGCCTCCCCAATAAAGGGAGAGTTTTGCCCATAATTGCCGCAATGGGCAAGCGTGGTGGCTATCGCAGAGCGCAGCTTCCGCAAAGAGGATGCTTCTGCCTATCCCCGCCCGGTGCATTGAGCTACAACGTTTCGGATGGATATATCGCCATCTATCGGTTTTGGTACCTTAGCCGCCTCTTACGACACCTGGTATAGGGGGTGCTATTCTGCTCTGCTAGTGCCTCACGGTCTATATGCTGTATAGACTATATCCTTTAATGTCACAAAATAATTAATGTTTATTGCCTCTTAAGTTAATCTTTTGAAGTAATAAAATATTTTTTAAAACTTTTTTCCTAAGATTAACGCTGATAAATAGCGAAAAAATACTAGTGTAATATTAAAATAAGATGTAAAAAAAACGGGTCAGTAAGAAAAAATAAACTATAAAAGAATATCAAAATAAGAAAAGCGAGTGTCACGGCAGCGTTCATGTAAACACAAAAATCCAGACATATATAATAATACGTCTAAAAGTAAAGAATGTCTAGAACTCCGCAGCCTGTTCCCGCCCCAAAGACTAACGTATAAAAAGAGGAATATAAAATGAGAAAGGTTTATGGGGGTGTTGCAAATTGGTTTGGTTAGCGATGCTGTGTGCCGGGGCATCAATCACACGGGGCCGGTAACCGCGTTACGTCGCCACTAATTGTGATCCCTCTCTGCTGAGGAGCTATCGGCGTTCCTTAGCTATCGATCGACCTCTACTAAGCTCCTTCAAGCTTTCTTCGCGACGACTTTCCATCGACGTGCCAACTCACTTCATCCGTTTCGCAGACGGTAGAAACGCATCGATAGTAAAGCCCCAGTGGCGTCCCTTCAGGTCGGTAAAGTAGGTCGGCCCCCTCTTCCCTCCCGCCGCCGGTGTTGTCGCTTTCACTGCGACCGTTCGGAATAAAGCCTAATTTTATTGCGTTGGGTTCGATCGTGTCTTTTCCCGGCAGTTGCTCATTGGTAAAAATGAAACAAATAATTCCGGTTTGCTGCGCGGTAGCTGTTGGTCGACCCCCCTAATCGTTCCTAATGAGATTACTAAAAATTGCCTATCTCTCAAATGTATTAATGGCGAGGGCGGTTGATTCGATTTGCCGTGCGCAGCTTTATTGTTCGAGCTCATAAGGGTTAGCTTTCACGCTAAATGTTTTCGATGTAAATAGTGCAATAAATACTGTTTAGCTTCCTGCATGTTTTAAAAACTGTCATAAAATATGGCACTGAACTTTGTGGTCTGTCTCGCATATATCATCGCAAATAAGGGGCATGCATTATCCTATAAAGCAGTCCACTTTCCCGGGGAAACGGTTCAATAAATAAAAATGTACGTCGGCTACAAGATAAACGGGTGCGTCTGCATTTGTATTGTATCATTATGTTACAAAGTGCTACGGATACATGTTATGCTATAAACTTAGATACATGTATTGCTTCGAGTTCGTTTGTCGTAGATATTCCTGATCTAGTATAATATCACGTGAAGGAGGTGTGTGAAAGCAGTTGTTTCTTCTACGGTGATCAAAACTCAAGTGATTTTGTAAAATACACTGCTGTCTGTGTACTTTGTTGAGAATCTCATAAGAGTAAGTTACAAAATATGTCGGCAGTGTTATTATGGTCGTAAAACAGCACTCTAGTAGTCTTCATATCACCTTGAGTGGAAGTACGCAGCCGTATATAATTCCCATATGAGTTCGTAACAAGCTGAAGGGACCTACAAAAATGTATGTGATGAATGCCTTCAAATGTTACCTCCTAAAAGTAAATTTAAAAAAGCGTCCGTTGCGTGCCTGTATTCATAATAAAACCAAATTTTCATATTTCTCAATAAGACTTTAATTTATTTTTGTTTGTCTTTATCCGATAGCACCAAAATTATAACGACATCCGCCGAATACCGTGGAACCTCCACTGTATTCGGCGGCTTCTTACTAAAAAGAGATATGAAATGTAAGTAAGTTATATAAATTATGTACAATACAACTTTGTAGTCAAAGTAAATCGAAAAGATAAACAAATATATTGTTATATATATATTTATAACTTTTGAGAAAAAATAAATCAGCATACATGTATTTTAATTAAAACAAAAGGTTTATTTCTATAAATGATATCTATTACCAAAATGCACTATATACAAATAAATTCACAAAACATCTTATACATTTACGTTTATGTGTTACGGACATAAAACAACAGAGGGATTACAAATATAACATCTAAATACATATTAACAACCAGATATTGAACAAACACGAATATTCATCATATAAATATTTGTCTTGGGTGGGGATCAAAACCACAACCCTTGGCGGGCAACACACGATTACTACCATCTGCGCCATCGATCGGCTCATTTAGTACCCAGACATAGAAGAAACACAAATATTCATTTATAAATATTTGTCCTGAGTATAGATCGAAACCACCACCCTTGGTGCATCAGATGAATTCATCATATTAGCCATTGAAAGTCCACTGCTGGATATAAGTCTCCTCAAAAAAGAGGGAGTTTGGACCATAATTGCCGCGCTGGGTAAGCGTGTTGACAATCGCAGAGCGCAGCTTTCGCGACAAAGATGCTGCTGCCCATTCCCACCCTATGCATTTTAGCTACACTGTCTCGGGTGGATATACCGCCATCTGTCGGTTCTGATACCTTAGTCGCCTCCTACGACACTCGGTTCCAAAAAGGGACGTGATATTCAACTCAGCTGGCTTTAAGATGAAATAAATAGGTATATATGAAAATAATGTTCAAACTATATTTTCGCATTGAATCGCTTATACACAGACACGTCAGTGTGAATATCGTTGACAGTATAGTTGTAAGTTTCAGCCGTAAAATAGCTCTCGGCGGGTCGTTCACGCTTATCACCGCTAGTGGGAGCATACATTAACCCATATATTACAGCCGCCTTGAATGCTCTTGTATTGTGCTCGCTTTTGGAGTACCGCAAAAATGTAGCGGGACCTCGTTAGTTGTAATTATACGGTGTACTGACTGATGAGTCGAGTTTTGTACTGCAACAATGTTACTCTCAGAAAATGTTTGTTTTGGACTCTCTAGTCAACAGATAGATGCAACAAATGCAACTTCATAAGCCGAAGAATGTTTCCTGCAGAATATAGTCCTTCAAGAAAGGGGAAATTCTGCCATGTTCTATCATTCTGATGGCATTCGTAAAGCGTAGTATCGCAATGAAAATGCTGGTGCTCATCCCTTTCCTGTGCTTTTGAGTTTCGTTGTTTCAGATAGATATACCGCCATCAGGTACAGGAGAAGGTACTATTCTACTCTGTCGGTACCCCATGGTTTGTTATATTATTATTAAAAATAGTAATCGGACCTTTGTAAATAATTGCCCTCAAAGACGTACCAATGGTGACCCCCTGTCTTATTGTAAGTATATAAACATCGCAATAATACTCAGATGGGGCATAATTTATTAGAAATATGTCATTTGGGATGGCTAAACCTCTATTTGTTGGTTCTGGTATCGAATTCGCCTTCGTACACCATACAGACCATGATACTATTCTACTCTACCTGAAGCTTAATAGCTTTACTCTAGCTAATACAGTAATACACTATCCGGTGAACCGATTCCGTCGAAATGGCATATAGCCTGAACCATAGGGTTTCGTGTAGGGCTTAAGCCCCTTTTTATTCCGTGAATGTTCCCGTAAGCTTTTATATAAAACTAGTAGTGCTCCGGGGTTTCGCCCGCATAAAATTAAAATTATAGAACTTTACTATTACTTTGATTTTCGAAAAAATATTTGAACTTGACTTTTAATGAAGTATAATCTCAATTGTAGACTTAATCTTTGAACTAGATTGTCATTCATATATGTCACGATATTTATTTCCTAAGATGGCTATATATTCTTGAGGTCAAACAATATTGTATTCCTTAGTCTCTGGTCCCGCTTAAATATATTTTATTTATAGTTATATGAAAAGTGGAACCTAAAATATATATATTGGCAGATATATATTATATTATATATATTATATTGGCAGACCCATTTAACAATATTAGATAAATTACTAAAAAGTATGACTAGTGGGTATATTTTCTGAATCTTTTATGATGTTAATATATTAGATATAATATCGTGTTCTCTCCAAGATTTGTTTCAATGAAATACAATACTGCTTTTGGGCACTAAATCATGGATTTAGGCATATGTATTTATGACCTAGGCTTTTTGTAAACTTCAGAATAAGGCAGACTATTGAATATATTCGGCAATTTTATATTGTAGCCGCTTGAAATACTCGTTGATCATTCGAACGAAGGGAATTGTAGCTCGAATTTCATATACGAGTTTTCCAATTTCTGTTCGCGTAGACTTAATTCATATATATAAAAGGAGAAGAATACGTTGAAATGTCAATAACCCTTATTAGCCAATAAGGGTTGGAAACTCGAAATTTTGCACAAGGGTTTCTTTTATAACGTATGAGTATGGCAGCGCTAAGAAACGATTTTTTAATTTCATCCCCTAAGGAGTAGTATGAAATTTCGCTGTTTTTGTAGTTAATATTCGACGACTTGAAAGGTCAAGATAAAAATTATGAACAGAAGTAATCTCTGGGTATTTCATAATATGCAGTTAATGTACCAAATAGCGCATATTTTTGATAGCTTCAAATGACTCATCTTCTATAATTTTGGATGACGTGATTATCAATAACATGGTCTGCGTACGTAAAACTAATACTAAAAGAAAATATTAATAACTTTTGCGCGCGGACATCAAAATAGTGAGAGCGCGTATTTCTGAATTCGCGGTCATGCCTGCAACAGTGTCCGCGAATTCTTTTCTTTTTACCTTGACTTTAGGTACTCTTGATAATCAAGCCGTATTACTTATCTTTGTTCTAATAAAGTCATTTATATGAGAATCAGACTAATGTACCAGTCACTATTATTATAAACATGAAAGGTTTTATAAATGGATGGATGGATAGTGATTTCACATAAGTGCTTTAAGCGACTTACCTTAGATTCAGATCAATGCATTAGATGTTTTGTGAATATTAGTTTCATTATCTCTAAAAATTACGAGTGAAGATCGGTTGCCACTAGGTACACGGACCTCAAACGAAGGTCACCTGCACAAATTGTGAACTCATTCTCATACCATCAAGGTCATACCCTATCTCCACTATCGGGCCTGCCAAAAATGTTATTATCTCACTTAAGTTTTGTTTATTATTATGATATATGAGGCCATCTACTTACTTAGTAATGTAAACAAATATATACATACATAAATGCATCGGTCATTGTGATTTCGTAATTTGGAGCACAAATACAATATGTACTTGGAATTATGCAGAACAACATAAACTTGGACGTTACGTCACAAACTTTAACAGAGAATGTATTGTCGCCGCATTAAAAATGAAATGTGTTTCCTTTGCCGAGTGATATTAAATTTTATACGAGGGCCCGTGATGTTGCTATGGCCCATATAACCGGATAACGACTTCCTACTATGAGTCCACTTGGTACTCTACTTTGTACATATGACGCGAGTCATCTTAATGTGATTTGTCATCATTGTGACAATATCATTGGGAACTTTACGATCTTACTCAGCTGTTTGAAGAGTGTATTAATCAACATAATTACACGATGACCACGATTAGTAGAGTACGCGTTTTTAATACGAAGAGGATTTTGTTTCATTTTATGTAAGTGGATTAGTTTAATTAAGTCTATACTGTTTGTTTTACCGCTTCCTTCTATTATTTGTACAGCTTTAGGTATAGGAATGAAACTACTATGTAACAGCTTTTGAACACTGTTTATTTAACATTTAGTTCGATATGTCGGTTACTTTGTTGTGTCAGATTTTGAAAGTATGCGGGTATGGCCCTGACTAATTGTACATAGTTTTAGTTTTTGTGTTATTACAATCGCGGCCCAAGCCACGTAGTAATTGTCGGTAGCTTGTAATCAAGCGGTGATGCGATGTAGCCTTTATATAACGTCTGAGGGGATCAACTATCATTTTTTTTCTATTCTTAGCAATCAGATTATTTTATTAGCTATTTTTAACGACCTTATTGCAGGGCCTGCCTCACGGATGACAGATAAACATGGGCCACGCGGCCCATAACGCGAGGACAAATCAGACGAGTTGGTTTTTGCTAATGAGCATGCGATCGTCCATGAAGTATTATGCCTTTCAAAGTAGGGATGTTCTTCGGATAATACATTTTGCATCACCAATCCCAATAGTACCATTACAAAAATTGCTTAGCTTTATTGTTCGCGTGGCGTAGTGCATTAACTCTGCACCGAGAGCATCTCTACCTTTAGATTATTGTACTTCAATAATTTCGTCTCGATTACTGTCTAGTAGGCATATCGATTCGAATATCAAATAGATTCAGAATTTCAATTACCTTCGTTTTTGCAATATTTATTAGGTATTATTAGACTTTATTGGGTTTTCCAATACTAACTACCTACATGTTTTTTTTTGTATGAACTCCATCCAATTTATTGTTCATGCCTTTGTTGAAACTACATCTCAGTCCTCAATTGCGTACAGTTTTAATTAATTGTCGCTTTAAAATTTTCCATTGCCACCAATACTGTAGCAATAATTATACCGGAATGTTAATGGAATACGTTTCCAATGGGAATTTAATAGGGCATGTAATTATGTACTTGACAAACGAAAACCCCTCGAGACGAAAATGTTCGTAGAATTTGAGCAGAGCGAACGACACGGCCTACGTAGGACTTTTAAGAGTCGAAAATCTGTAAGGCAAATGTAAATGTCAATTGTATTTCTCAATTAAAAGGGAAAATTATTAATTTATTCACCTTATATTATTGTTCTTGATACAATGAATTTTCACGTCCTTTACGGGACAATACGCTATGTTTTTTAACTTGCATATTTATTGTTAAAGATATTATGTCTATGTTATGAAGTGAGCAAACAAGTATACAAACAGCTAACAAGTCCGCTTGATGATAAACGAGACCGCAGCCTATAGACACTCATGTCATCACAAAGGTATCACTAGTGTGTCGCTAATCTTGTTACTTAAGATACAATGTGACATTTACTCAGTAATTTTACTGCCTTCCTTACCCTTCAAACCGGAACACAGCAATACGCACACTGCTTTTTGGCGGTAGAAATAGATGAGAGTGAGTTACCAATGCGGGCGACCTATGTATAGAGGTTTACATCGTGATGGATAGTACATGATGAAAATACTGAGTTTGTTAATAATAAAAGTGGTGATTCCTGTTTTGACTTCAATTGGGTATCTTTCAATAAAATACAGAATTTAAATTATCAATTTGTTGGAAATATTTAAAAGGATTTCAAAATTGGAATACAATTATATTTTACACCTATTACCCACACATACTTATTTCTGGCAAATTTATGATATATGATATGGTAATATTGTTGATATTACCATCAACAAAAACTAAAAACTAGGCCCATTTGGGCTTCGCACAGGTGGTGATTTATTATTCAACTCGACGGTGTTATTATTAGTCTTAGCAAAGTAGTATACCCTATAACTTTCCTCATTAAATTGGACATACAACATTGAAATGTTTTTTCGTTCGATTTAATAGTTAGGATGGATGTTTACCTCAATTAAAACCAGAAAAGCTAAGTGAATTTTATTGAAATTAGGCATCAAAATGGATTGTTGCACATATATACGTACTTTTATGCTTGAACATGATTTATTTTTATTTTGTTTTATTTTTTAACAGAGTTATATAGTATGTAATCAGGTATTTTAATCTAATCGAAGGAGGTCGCGGGAATCTTGTAAAATATAATCAACGATAACCATAAAGAAAATATGTTGAGTTCAGCATTGCCTATATATTATCTGCTCTTAGCAAGTACATTTGTACGTCTGCACATGCTACGTTTCATTTGTGTAATCGCGGTTGGTTAAATCTCAATCGACCTCGAGGAGAGGCGATTCATTAATTGGTTTGTCGTTCGAAAGTCAACACACTTATTTATTACAGCAAATTAGGAGTTGCAAGTTCATGTGAATAATTGTCACTTTAAAGAGTAGCTATTACTAAATGATTTCTTATATTTAACATTTAACTTTAGAATGCACTTTGGCCATAATAGATGCACATAGAATTTTATTCTTGTATATACTGGTATATTACTAGTAAATTTCTTTGATATATTACATATTAATTTCTGCAAAAACACACCAGCTATTCTGACCGACAAACCATTATTGGATATTAATTTTGTTATTGTATTTGTAAATTTCAGGGCCAAGTTTCTAAGAGATCTAAAAGTTTGTTTAACGAGGAAGTAGATAAAATTTAATGTTCCTACCTACGTACCCGTAAAATGTCGTGGTGGACCACTAATAAATTCACACAACATCTCATACATCGAACTGACTCTGATATAAGTCGCTCAAAGCACTTGTATTACGGACGTCAGACAACAGAACAATCACAAATATAATACTTAAATACATAAATATTTCACTCCCAGACACAAAACTGGGTGGGGATCGTGCTCATGACCTTTGGCGGTCAAGATATGATCACTACCATCTGCGCCATAAAGCCGGTACGAAATCCCACGTCTCCCTCCTAAACTCCAATTTGCTATTTATATTGATAAAAACAACAAAATGAATACTCTAGACATAAAATAACCTAATCAAATACTTTGCTTTATTACATTTTCACTCAACTTCATTGTATTGACGCAATTCAATTTCCGCCAAAAAAGAAACACATCAGAGGAAAAAAATTAGGCCAAGTACGGTCGGCCATGATGGTAGAATTAACCCTCCCGTTTAAAGAGGCGTCATTTATGCCATTTGACGTGCAATTATTTTCATTTTGCAACCCAGTTTTCGAACGGCGCGCGGCGAAGTTTTTTTGTCACCCGTGTAGTTAATTTATGATGTTCCCGGTCCTTAATTAATTTGGCTCTGAGTAACGTATACGTGTTTAATTACGTTAGCCCTTACGTGCTTGCCACTCTGGTTCGGATGGTGTGTTTTATGACCCTGTCCCGTCCGAAATCAAGTCAGTGGCGCGATTTCCAAATTACCTTTGAGATTTAACTGATGTCTTACTTAATCTCGGAGTTAAAAATCTTAATAGGTAACATTTTATCGGATTATAAATGTGTTCTAAAAAGAGTTCCCATTCAAAACAGTTGATAATGTCTTCAAACACAACTTTAACAAAAGTTATTTAATATATTAATTTTATTATATTAACCTTTTTCAAAATAACTGCGCAAGTAAACAAAATCAATTAACGTATTAGACATGCATCATGATGCAGCTGTGGAATATCTATTGATGGACATATATCCAGTTTATGAGCTTCTCCAAGAAACGGGAGAATTGCGCTTATATTTGCCGCGCCGGGCATGCATCGTGCTAATCGCATAGCCTAGCTTTATAACAGAAATGCTACTGCCCATCCCCGTCCTGTTGAATTCGTGTTACGCATTTTCGGATGGACACACAGCCTTATGGCGACAGAGTAGACCAGAACTGAGAGGTGATCTCTTAGGACTCCTGGTACTTATCATCATCATTATTACAGCCATAAGATGACTGCTGGATATATCTAGCCTCCTCAAGGTCTCCCCAAGAAAAGGGAACTTTTATCCATAATTGCCGCGCTGGGCAAGCGTGTTTGTAATCGCGGAGCGCAGCTTTTGCGACGGGGATGTTGCTGCCCATCCCCACCCTGTGCATTAGAGGGTACACTGGGTACACTGTCTCGGATGGATACCACCATCTATCGGTTCTGGTACCTTAGTCGCCTCTTATGACATCTGATACAGCGGGAGATATTATTCTACTCTGTCGTTACCCCACAGCAATGGTGACTTGTAAAGGATATCAGAGTATCAGATATTATTTATAATAAATAATAGCAATACTTTAAGTTGTATCTAATAAATTTTGTATATAGCTTCGACATCATCATATCAACCGTAGGACATCCACTGCTTGAAATAGGCCTCCCAAATATAATCGATTGCAAAGGCCAACATATCTTGGATAGAAATAGTAATTTACCTAATTCAAGCATTAATAAGACTTTCCCTTTGTACATTACATTAGATAGATGAGAAAAAATATCATAATTTCTAAATATGGAGAAAAAAATCTTCGTTCTGCCACTACTTCGAGTGTACCAAATAATACCTTTATATTTGTACCGCAAATCCTTAACTCTACAATAATATAATTGTAAAGCTAAGCTGTGAAAGTAGGTGAGTTTTTCTTTTAAACACGGAGCCCTAAAAATACCGTAATCTATATGTAAGTTACTGCTCGTTGCCTATACAAAATACCACAGATCAAATAATATCTAAAGATTTCGAGAGTTCGTATGCTATTAGCACTCCGCTTAGTAACAGCTTATTTTTTTTTAACCAAACATTCGATTTTTTTTTAACATGATTAAATAGATACGTCCTAAAATTAATACCAATTTTATAGCACGCATATTTGAATTCAGAATCAAGAAATGAATATGTTTTGAATACAAGTCTGTTTCTATTAAAAATATATGCGTATTATTTTTATTAATCCTATTATTATAAGCGTACATGTATGTACATGCTTGCTATTCTTTTGACCAGAACAATTGGATGGGTTTGGATGAAGGATGTCAATATGATCCAAATAATATATCAGTTCTCGAGAAAATGCTAGAGAAGAAGAGGCGCGAAGAAAGTCGCGACCGGAAAGATAGTTTGAAATATTTACTAACCATGCCGCCAATACGTTCCGTTTTTCCTTTAGCTCTAAAATCCTTTACTCAACGAAGTGAGAAAATGATAACCGCTTTTATGGGTGCCTTATCTTATTCTTGTTATAGCTAACCAGAAGTTGGTGGAATCTACCCCATTAAGTGACCTCCATAATTCTGCTTTAGGAGGTAAGCACGCCCACACTCAGGTGTACCTTCACGCCCTTATTACTATGCGGACAAAGGTCAAAGTTGACTGAACTCATACATCTGTACATTGTGAATACAATACTCGCAGTTTCTCGCTTTCAAGCTTCAAATGTCTAGTTAGAAAATAAAAACAGATTCTTTGAACAATGCGCAAGCAAAATGGGAGTAAATGAGGGAAGGGGGGCGATGCCTGGTAAATGGGGCGGGCGAAATGTTTTTGTTGTCACCCCAACTAACAAACATTAGTGTTGTATGTTTTGTCGACATAACTTGAATGTGCGGGGTTTGGCATTGTATCTAATAAATTCAAAATTTTGTACCGACTTTTTTGTAGGTAGCGTTTATGTTTATGACTTTTAAATTGTATATTTTACAGTTCGTCAATTATTCAATTTACATATATTCAGGCTACATATGTAAATTTCGATATAAATTTAACTATTATAAAAAAGCTTAATTGTTTAAAATTATATTATGAGACTAAGATATCGGAACCGGCAGATGGCGTGATATCCACAACATGTCCAAAAGTGTAACACAAATGCGGAGCGGGGGTGGGCAACAGCATCCTCGTCGCGAAAACTGAGCTCAGCGATATAATAGGCAGAAATTCCCCTTTCTTGGGGAGGCCTATGTCCAGCAGTGGACTTCGAATGGCTGATTAGATATTGATCACAAGGTTTAATTTTTCTAATCATAACTTTATTTTTTAATTTACAATATAAAAAAAATACTTTTCTTTACAATATACCGAGGATTTTGTTATAAACTCCATTCCTATGTATCTGTGAAGATGAACCAAAGTGTAATCAGTGCACGAGTACTTCGGTCGCCGTTCTGACTCGCTCCACCAACTATTGCTTCGTATGCAACGTGCTCGGCGATGGGGTCGGTGACCTCGCTGTGATGTTACTCTCTCGTCCTTTATCCTAAGGGCTCCCAGTTTCAAAACTAAACAAGGTTCGCACTTCTTTAGATGTTCGTTGAAAACATTTCTTGAATATAGATCATGTGTTCTTTATCATTTACTGGATTTGATACCTAATATCAATAAAAAATATCGATCATGTATACTTTTATTTATTTATTTATTTATTTATTTAACTTTATTGCACAAAATGTTACAAAATGTACAAATGGCGGACTTAATGCCAGATGGCATTATCTCCCAGTCAACCATTACACAAAACTGAAAAAAAAAATATATATATATATAGTGGTGCAAGCAATATATATACAAAATAAATAAACGTGGCATACATATTTGTATAAATAAACGCAATAAATGCATATGATATATATATATACATATATATATGTATATAAATACATAAAATAACGTACATCAGAAATAGGGTTATAAAGTTAGAGAAGCAGCATCAGTAAATAAAGTACGGAGACAGCGTTTCAGGTTAAATCTGTTTGGGGATTGCTTAATATTCAACGGAAGCTCGTTCCAGAGTCGTATAGCTGTCACTGTAAAAGAGTTTGTCAAAAAACTAGAGTGATGAGGAGGAGTTAAGAGCGAAAGAGTATTAGAAGAACGGAGATTACGTTCGTGAGAGGAAGGTAGGAATTGGAATCTATCCTTTAAGTAAATTGGTGCGTACGGATCAAAAAGTATTGAAAATAGTGTGGTTAGAACTCGAATTTTGCGACGTTCTCGAATGGGAAGCCAGCCGAGAAGAGAACGGTAATAGGAAATATGATCGTATTTACGCAAACCGAAAATGAAACGAAGACAGTTGTTTAATAGACGATCCAATTTATTAAGGAGTTCTTGAGAGATATTAGTGCAGCACACGTCACCATAGTCAATTATGGGTAAAACCATGGATTGAATAAAAAGGGTTTTGGTTGTACTTTTGCATTGAGTTAAATCTTTTCTGGGATCCAAAATAATTTTACCTTTAATTTACCTACATAGTAAAATGAAAGATAGGGCAATACAAACAAACAAACAGTTTTGTCAATCTTGAGAACAGTTGCCGCAAGGTAAAAGAAACGTCGAAAAATTAAAAAAATCATAAGCCAAATAATTCCCGTTAAAACCCGTTAAGACTACTACTACTCAGAAGAAAACTACTCTCAATTTTCTTTTAAGTAGTGATCGCATAAATGTTAGAAAATATAAGAAAGTTTCGAATTTGTTTTATTATTTCCACAAAAAATTTAAAGTCAGAATATGTTTGAAGATTTCTTACTAATTTATGTACGAATAAGAGATCTCGTATTGGTCCGACTTATTAATTTTAAAAGCTTTCTGTACAATCAACATAGTTTAGTCAGTTTGAATCTAGTTGCCCGATATCATATATTATTTCAATAATTAAGGAAACATGTTTGAACATCCATGAAAGCTTATCAAACATCTGGGTGCCTACTAATACGGAGTCTAATAATAGAGCAACATATACCGCGATATATACACATAGCGGTATTGTTACTTTTCGACTACATTCTTTCGCTGGAAGTAGAACTAATACAAAGGTCAACCGCATTGGTACCTCTTACTGGTTACTCTTACCTTGCTTGACATAGGCCTCCCTAAGAAAGGGGGAATCTTGACCATGATTGCCGCGTTGGGCAAGGGTGTTTGCAATCGCTGAGCGCAGTTCCGAAGTCGCATTGCGTGACGTGCATTTGAGTTTTGCTGTTCCAGATTTTTAAACCGCCATCTGTCGGCTCTGGTACCTTAATCGCCTCTTACGACACTTGGTTCAGAGGAAGTTATCTATACTGCCGGTACCACAGGGCATAATTACTGGGTAATGTTACACATTTTTCAAATTACAAAATTGGCAATGCGCTAATGATATCTTTGTGTGTTACGAGTGACAATGGGTTGCAGTAACGTTTACTACAGACCGTATGCTTATTTGTCAACATAGACTAGGAGGCCTTTGTCTATGTTTACAAACAAGTATATTAAAGCGGCATTAACGACTATCTATAAATCTGTATGTCTATACTTAATGGCTGCCTATAGACATACAGACCTATCATCATCATACCAGACTGAAAGTTTACTGCTTTACCCATAATTGCCGCGCTGCGCAAGCGTGTTGGCAATCGCAGAGCGCAGCTTTCGCGCAGGGGATTCCGCTGCTCATCCCCGCCCTGTGCATTTGAGCTGCACTGTTCCGGAAGGATATACCGTCATCTTTCGGTTCTGGTACCTTAGTCGCCTCTTACGATACCTGGTGCAATGGAAGGTACTATTCTACTCTGGCGGTATCTTACGGCAAACACACCTATAGACAGACGTTAATATAACACTCTTATATGTAGTAGGTTGACATATGTAGTCTAAAAGAGCCGCATAGAGCCTACCTATGAAACCCAAATACAAAATCATGACTGAACAAGGTCAAACTCTAGAGAGACGATATTCTAAGATAGTAAAGGTATTTGTTACAGTTCAATTAAATGATTGTCTTGTCCTTGGGGTCAGGTAGAAGAGGCGTAGAGGGAATGAAAAGGGCCGTGAAATCTTTGATGTTTCCTAGATTTCCATTATTCAAGTATTGGATTGCTTTTAAGATGGGTATACAAGTCTAATCCACGACCCTTACATCTTGGGCGGGGTTATAAACTATTGCTATATGCTTGGCTCTGTATATACATAAATGTAGAACCAAACTAATAACAATTCAAGGAAATCTTCTACTTCATAATAACTCAATTCTACTTTGACTTTTTCCGTTGATGTTTTTCCGGATCAAAAGTAGCAGTGTCTTTTTCTAAGGGCTCAAGTTAAGTGTCATAAAAACACATACAAGTTAACACGTGAAAGTGACAAGTTTGGGAGATATTTTTTAATTGATAATTATCATGTTATGAGCAAATTATCGTTTTTATATAAATAGTATATTGTTCTTACGGATTTTTATCCATTCGTGAGCCATTTTGTTCCTTATTTGTGAGTGAATCAAGAATTTAATACTGGTCATTCTTATCATCGTCGTATTTCTGACTATATATATCCACCTGTCAGTTCTGGTACTTTAGTCGGCTCTTACGACAACTGGAACAAACGGAGGTATTTTTATATACGTATATTCTACACGTAAACTGTAAAAGTTATACACAAAATAATTGTTTTGTGTTGTAGGTTTCATCAATGAGAGCGATATCATCCATGTCGCTCCATCGTCAGTATCCATGAGATGCATAACGAAACTAATAATGCTGGAAAACATATGATATTTACATTTTATAAACATTATCCTGAAATTAATAGTATTTGCTCATTTCGGTATGAAATAGGAGCGAGTTTATATAATTACTAAAGAAAAATATTATTAACATGCCATTGGTCTGTCACCAGTATCATTTAATTTCAATCTTGGATATATAATCTCAACATCGTTAACAGTTCAAAGATCTCAAAAACGAAAATAAAAAAGCTAAAGCTTTTAGCAACCCTATTCCCCGAAAGCGATACGCTGGCAAGTAGAAAAACAAAGGAATACGCCAGCGTTCTAGGCGTTATAGGCACACATCGACGTGCACCTTTTTCTAAATATATTCGTCAACTTGTTTTTCCTTGCCTTTCCACGATATACCAACAGTCAATACCTGTTTGTGATTTCAACGAAATAAGGTATATGACCGAGGCTCGGATCTGAATGCAAATTAGGTATATCGGCTTAGGAAAGTACCAAAAATGGTATGGAATGTATTAGTCAATGTATCAACTTTCGTACTGGTTGGTATTGTTTATAGAGCATTGTCGTTCTTCAGAAGGCAGGATTAATTTGTTGCCTCCATCTGAATTTGGAATTATTAAAAGGTTTTGATGACTGCAAATGCAGTTACTAGTTGGTAATTTGTATTATATCGTGTAATTTCTTCATCAATGAGTGCTGGAAGATAAAAAAATTGTGATTATATTGATATTGTATGTCTAAACTTCCTACAAGTTGGAGACTTGACAGAATAAAAAAGTTGATCAATAACGATGTGATCTAACCAGAACTATAACGGTGAACATAAACTTTTCGGAAAAGTTATTGTCTTTTAAAGAAATTTTATTCCTATTGGCACGTGCCCACAACTTGGCTCGCTTGAAGGTTTGTTAGCGGCGTGATGTTGAGTTTTATTCACAATTTCAAAGGTTATTATAAAAGTACCTTAATATACTCCTGTGCTGTGAGTTATCGGCTGAGTAGAATGGTACCATTCCCTGTACCAGATATCGTAAGAGGTGACCAAGGTACCAGAACTGACCGACAGATGGCGGTATATCAATACAAAATATTGCAGCTCAAATGCACAGGGCGGGGAAGGGCAGCAGAATTCCCGTCGCCAAAGCTGCGCTCTGCGATTGTCAAGACGCTGGCCCAGCGCGGCAATTAAGGGCATAATTGCCCTTTTATTAGGAAGGTCATTGCCCAGCAGTGGACTTTCAATGGCTGGTATGATATGATGATAAGGTAATATACTTCTTATGTATGCAATTGAACAATTAAAAAGAACTGATTATTCCAATTCCAATCAATATGAATGCCGTGGGGTACTGGTAGAGTAAAATACTATGTCCCCTTGTACCAGGAGTCGTGGGAGGTGACTGAAGTACCGGAACCGACAGATGGCAGTCAGATCAGATCAGGCAATCAGAAATATATCGATGATGAGAATGATCAGTACTAAATTTTTTAATTCAGTCAGACAAATAAAATACAAAAGGCTCATGAATAGATAAAAATCCATAAGAACAATGTACTGTGTATGTACTATTTACATAAATACGATATTATATTTATGTCATAATAATAAATCAATTCGAAAATATCTTTCAAACTTTTTACTTTCACATGTTAGTTAAAGTTTGATTTTTTTAATGAAAATTGCACTGCTACTTTTCATCCGGAAAAAACACAAAATAGCATAGCATAAATACATAGGGTGGTTATAAACTACGCTCTACGATTGCCCATATTTGCCGCGCTGGGCAAGCGTATTGGCAATAGCAGAGAGTAGCTTTCGCGGTGGGGATGCTGCTACCCATCCCCACTCTATGCATTTGAGCTACACAAACAGTGTAGCTCAATGGCTCTAACGCTATAACGCTATCAGTCGGTTCTGGTACCTTAGTCGCCTCTTTCGACACTTGGTAAGGAGAAAGGTACTATTTTACTCTGTCCACAACTATATAACTCTATAATTACATAAGGATAATTCGGGTGCAGGTTTTTAAGGGAAGCAAGGATATTTCAACACAATTTCGATAAGAAAACGATAGGATTCCATTACGTGTATAATAATAATAAATTCATAAAACATCATTCATTAAACATTGACCTGACTCCGAGATGAGTCGCTTAAAACTCTGGTTTTACGGACAACTGACCAAAAAGGAATCTCATATACTATACTCAAATACATATTTTACATTCAGGTACAGCACAAACACAAATATTCATTATATTTATGTTTGCCCTGATCGAATTCTGGACCAATGGCGCACAAGATAATAAATAAAGTAAATAGAATCCGTCAATATGTGTACATGTGTGTGAGTGCGTGTATATGTTATTTAATCAATAATAACAATAATAATAACTTTATTTAACAACAAAAGGAAACTTAAACTAAAATACACTTTGATATTTAAGTACCTATGCTCAGTAGTGTGCATGTAGATGTGAATGTGTGTGTATATGGTCTAATATAATACAAGGTTTATTAATACAACATATTATTTACGCATATATTACATAAACACATAAAATATGTACAAATACTGTGTAAATACAATATACATAAACAATAATAGTAACTATAAATATAGTCCAGTCTAGCATAATATTGTTGGCAATTCCTCTGTCTTGTTGTAGTCTAATGTCAAGAGCCATTCCCTTACTGTTGTTTTGCATGTGTGTTTATTCATGTCATGAATATCTATTTCATGGTTAATTTAATTAAAAATAAATGGTCCTGCAAAATTTGGAAATCGCTGTGCAAACCGTGTACGACATGGCAATTAAAAAGTGATTAAATCTCTGCTCATACTACAAAGAGAAAAGATCTAAATTTTTCTTTTTAACCACTATTCGTTCATCTCATTAAATAAAACACCAAAACGATTTTGGAAATTATTTTAGTAATAGAAACTAATGTTATTTGCAGTAACATAGGCCATATTATATTAACAAATAAATAAGAAGCCCCTACCTAAAATGTTCTAACGAAAATAGGATATGTATTTTAGTACGTTTGTAACAATTTAGAAACTACTGAACCGATTTCATATTTTTCTTTACTAATAGGAAGTGAAAGTTCACTACGCGGTTAAAACCGGGGCGCGTTGCTAGTCTGATTACACTACTCAACACTAAAAAAATATCTGATTTGGCTCATATTGTTTCATATCGATGTTGAATATAGGCATTTTATTTCGATATCACGTCTAGAAACTGAGAAATATGAATTTTAACTTTTTGACGTATTTTTGATTTTTATATTGCGGGTATTTCGAAAATACGATTGTTTTACAAGCAAAACTTACTTTAAACCTCAGTTCAATTGGTAAACTAGAAAATGTTACGCGTATGTGTTAACAGTCCTAACGTATTTTGTTATACTTATTTGTGGCGAATTTACGCCAAAATCGAAAAAACAACTAAATATCTACGGAATCTGTGTAATATCGTTTATTAAATACATTATATCGTATATTATATTTAATATACGATATAATGTACAATATATGCGATATAGCCAAAACTCGCTTAACTCGTATTCTCGTTATGCGAAAGGTTATAAAAGTTATATAACTCTATTTTGGAAGTCTTAAAAACAAAGCAATATGGTCAAACAAGTTCGATCTGATTATACATTTCGCTATAAAGTTATCTGATAAAGGTAATATGCAGCTAGCATTATTTTAAATTTACCTGGGTTAAGTTATAGTCTATTCTGGTATAATTTATATCTACTAAAATTTCATAAATCTCGTTCCAATATCCGGAACGTCTTATGCTAGATCCACTATTATAAAAGCTCTAGCAAAAATTTTACTCACTGCGTTATTTCAAACTTTTCAATAAAATTTTGCTAGCATTGTTTCATGTAAGGTGGAGATTTTTTTTTATTGAAAATGTAGTATAGTCGTTGAAGTTATAATTAGCAATTAAAACAATAATAATAATATTTATTTTTTTCCTTCACACTTAAGAACTAATTTACAATAATTTTATATATATTGAAATACTTAAATCAAGCTTCAAGTGCAGTGAAGACTGGAGTCTGAAACTAAGCTTATTTTACTAAGCTTGTAATTTTCAAATCACCAGGTCTCCCTACCGGTACAACAGTATATACTTTATATTAGTGCATGTATTACTTCATATAAAATTAATAAATTGGAAATGTTTATGATATTGTGAGTGTGTTTGTGTTTTTGTGTGTGTTTGAGGGTATGTGTATTCATTAAAGTTTGTGAATATTTATACTAATAGTAATAATATATCTATATTTTACCTTTGTTATTAATATATTAAATAAAGTATAAATCGTAATTAATTCTAAGTAAAATTCCTATTAGTTAAGACTGACAATCGTAAGTAATCGGAATAAGCTTTAATTCAATTTCAAATATATCAAATTGTGAAATTGCAAAACATCGTTTAAACTAAAAACAGGCATTAGTAAGTATTTTATTTTTCATTTTCAGCTCAGAGTTCCATCGAGTTTGATCAAGAATAAAAAGAAAATTTTCAACAAATCTTGCATGCAAAATTATACGTTGAATATTCTAGATTTTGAACAATATTCAATAATACGCTTTCAATTTTGGGACTAAGTAAAGCATCAAAGAGTTCTATTTTCCAATGTAATGTATTTACTTTTCAACAAATTCACCGATTAAGTAGATAATGTGGTCAGCCCATCCCTTCACCTGATGGTAAGTATTAGTTAGCCCACAGGTATTCTGGGCCAGGGTATCTCAAACTCAGGGAATGTACCCCAATTAAATTTATGAGATAATTTAAAGTAAATACGTATTATTACGTGAGTTTGAACCTCAAAGACCTATGTTAATGTCTACATTTCACTTATACACATGTCGTGGGTTCCGGCAGAGTAGAGTACCTCTCCCTGTACCAGGTGTCGTAGGAAGCGACTAAGGTACTGAAACTGACAGAAAGCTCAAGTTAAAGAAAGTAGGCCAGGGATGGATAGCAGCATTTGCGACACAATACTGAGCTTTGCGGTTATCACCAAACCAGCGTGGTAACTTTAGTCCTAATGTTGGAGGAGAACGCCTATGTCAGACGTATTACAGGTGATATGATCACTACACATCGTCAAGTTTTTATATATATATAATTCTTTATTTTAATAACAGTCAGATGAGACGAGGATAGCACAAGCAAAATGTTATGTTTAAAAGTGACTATGTACAAAATGTCCATGTAAGTGTCATCAATGTGATTAGGGTCATAAAATAAACAGAAATACACTGAATAAATTTGTAAGAATAAATAGCATTGTTACGTGACAATAGATAATTTTTTTTCACTAAATGTATATTTCTGCATGTCTTGCTTTCCACTTGTGATATTGATAACACTCATTTATGTATAATAACTAACATAAATGCATATTACACTACTACAATTGTTTTTTGACATACTATTTT
Source organism: Heortia vitessoides (assembly GCA_020976665.1). Lineage (NCBI taxonomy): Eukaryota > Metazoa > Arthropoda > Insecta > Lepidoptera > Crambidae > Heortia > Heortia vitessoides. The sequence goes on from JACJUM010004390.1 coordinate 7,352,097, forward strand.
ATTGCATGGTGTCCTATTTATCTCAAAGTTTTTTAAATTAAATTTACTATTATATTATTAGGCTTATAAACAATATATATAATGCGCTATGGCCCAAGCGTCGCCATTATGTTACTAACATGTTTTACATACATATAAAAACTATACGAACCTTGCTAGTATTTAAGTGAATTAGGTTTTAAATAAAAACATACGTGTAACTATTATGAGAACAAACAAGTATGCCTTGTTCTTTTAGGGTCTTAGGCATAAAAAATCCTAAAATATTAATTGTTCATAGAAGTACAAAAGATTATACATCACTCTATATTGTATAAATACAAAGTCACTTTCCACTATCTGTATATACCTACATATGCTTAGACCACCAAAAAAAGTCTGCAAAAAAGTCCGCGGTGGTATTGTTCAACTCGTAGGAATAACACAAAATAACCATCTTCATTGCACCCAACTGCAACTAAAGCATGTTACATCACTAAATTGTTTCGAATAAAAATTAGTGATCTATTTTCCATTTGAGAACCACTGCTCTAGACCTTTACAAAACCTTTTAACCCTACAAAGTTCAGCGTACGTGAATACGTTTTGATGGTATTAATCATTGCGGGGTGCGAATAAATCTCGTAAGCTTCAGCTTTTCAAACCACATTGCATTAATCACGTTTTCATAAATTACCAGTTTTAATATAAAAGTTTATATGAATAACACGCTAAGGCTCGACTTTGTACACTTTGGTCATAGCAGCTGCTTGTTATATTTCTAAATATTGTTACAAATTATAAAATTCAAGTACGTTTATAATCTCGAATTAAGAGCGATTTACTTAATTAATATGTAGTGAGATTTTTTTTCCGATTGGCTTTCTTTGGCTTGGCTTAGCATTCTCCTTTCAATATACCTTGGTGGCGTAAAGTAAGGTCCAGCTATTTTATATGTTTTTATTTTAATAGTGTATGTTTTTTATTTTAGTATTATTTTAATTTATTTCACATAGTTTTTTTTATGTCCCATAGGAAAAGTTCCACTTTTTGCTATTTTATTTTATCGATAAAAGACTAAAGGACATAGTCAGATGAATCTGACCACTCCCATACTCTGGAGAGTACCCAGACGTGTAGTTGTAGCTCTGAAATATAAACTGGAAATAAATGTCATGTCTTCAATGCCTCCTGAACAGGACACATCCCTTGCTCTAGTAGGCACGAGAAAAGCTATGAAAGCCTTGAATCCCGACTCAGTATCCCACTAATATTTAGCTAATAAATGCCAATTTTTTTTATAATTGTATAACGTCTTTTTTTTCTTAATATCTCAGAGATACTACTAGCGTTGCCGACGTTGTGACTAGAAAATATAATGTTATAACACACATGTGGTTTACATGTGACAGGTTTTTACGTTATTTCGGCGATGTTTCTGCTAGACGGCTATGGCCATGGCTCAATTTTTGTTTTTGTTAAGATGAAATCAATGGTAAATTTTTTATCAGACTAGTAAAAGTTACTGTAGCCTGTACACTTACGTGTCATCACAAAGATATAATTAGCGTGTTGCTAACCTTGTGACTCAAGGATACTATGTCACTTTACCTTACTATATCTTTGTTTTCTCCTACTCTTCAAATCGGAAGACTGCAATGCGAGAACTGCTGCTGAGTTATCAGTGCAGACGACTTTTGTATGAGGTCTACCTCTAGTATTTACTCTTTTACAAAATACCACTGAAAGGGTACCGTCTCTGATGCTCGTATAGGTATATAAGAAAAAAATCCTTAAAATGTTATTCTAAAACAACATTGAGTATAAAAACATTGGACCTAAATTTACATTATAAGTGCATTTAACTCGTTACAATTAAAACCGCCGAGCGTCCACGCTCAAATGTCTGCTTCATTTTCGTTTGGCTTTAATTAAAATTTGACTTCATTTGACCGCACAACTTCAAACAATACCTATCTCAACTCCAAGTAAAATGTTGCACTGAAATGCTGTGTGCTTTTTTTATAAATTAATTAATGTCAAGCTCTGTTTTCTAACTTTTAACTACTCTTTTGACATTCAGGTGTCTATTGGGTACTCCCAGCTAGACGGAGCACTTAGTCTTGAAAACATGCCTTTCTGTAACACTATGTTTCTCGATACTTATCTATTCCTGTGAGAATTTTAGATCTATCTAAATCCTTTAGTCGTCAGTCTTCGTTGCTTATTCAAGAAACAAACTAACAAGTGACTTGTACTCCTGAAAATACTTTCTGAAGTATTTGAATCTGATTATTTTTGTTACTATTTATAACATTAAACAATCAAAGATCGGTCTGGGAAATGTTAAAGACAGTCCAATAATTTCAGAGAATACATTTTTCCTCTTTCATATTATCGAAAATACTTGAGTATACAGATATATAAACATTATAAATAGACATAATAAACAGAATTTCGTCTGTCTATCCAAAGATCGGCTAGTGATACCTCTCAGCCAATATTTCTGATGAGTATATGAAAGTTTATGAAATGAAAACGGCGAAAGTGTTGGTTGCTGTCTCTATTCCATCGAATAATATTTCTTTGGATAAAACGATGGACACGTTTACAACACACAGGCACACCAGGCGCATAGTAAGAAGATGTTGTGTAACTTATTTGAATAATACATCCGTATATCGGAGCCCGTTTCGTACAACTGTTTCTGATAGAGTCTGCGGAGTAGAAACATATATACGTAATAAGAAAACTGCGGGAATTTGTTATATGAAAGTGTTAAAGGCTTTAGAGTGGGCGCAGTTTGTGGGAATCGAAACCAGTCTTCTGTCTCAGCCAGTGCTCTTCATTCAAAAGTAAAAAAAGAATTGCCATAGTTAAGTGGACCGATTTTTTGATTAATCTTACTATATTTTATTTGAGCGAATTTAGAAAGATAAAAAATTCTAGTTAATTTCAAGGTATTACTAAAAAATACGAACGACTTTACATATTTTTCACTGAGTTGAAATTATTACCAAGGTCATGTGCATGGGTATCTCACTGGCACAACAGTAGTGCTGGCATACCTTTATTTTTAGGTACAGTGGGAGTTAGGCAGTGAAATTACTGAGTAAAGTGACATAATATCGTGGGGTCAGAAGGTTTGTTATACGCTAGTGATATCTTTATCGCTTTGTGATAATAATAATAAATTCACAGCAACACATATATAATACTAAAATATATATATTAACACCCAGATATAGAACAAATACAAATATTCCTTATATGTATATGTATTGGCGGGTATCGAATCTACGACCCTTAGCGCACATGATAGGATCTGCATCATCGGGCCCGTCAAATACGGTGACGGTTATCATCACGTAGAGTTGTTTAAAAACGTTATATAAATGTAAAAAAATCTTTGGATAATTCAGCCAAAAAAGGAGTAAGAGTGAACTGATGCTTCGGCTCACAAACTATCTGTTAGCAAGAAAACTGTTCAGACCAAAGGAACTGGGACGAAGTCGCGATAGGGCTATAAAAAGACGAAAAACTTTCAATTTGTAAAGTTTGAAAATTCCCCGGGTGGGTTTTTTACGTTATTTTTGCGATGTTTCTTATAGACGGACACGGCCATGATTTAATTTTTGTTATTTTTGAGATTAAATCAATGGTAACACTAAGATTTTTTTATCAGACTAGGTCGACAAATAAGCATACAGTCTCTATGTTAGATATAGTATGCATTACCGCAGCCTATACAAGTACGTGTCATCACAAAGCAATTACTATAGCTTTGCTAACCTTGTGACTTAAGGATACTACACATTACCCAGTATTTTCTTGCCTCTCTCACCGTTCCAACCGTAACAGCTATGCGAACACTGCTAATTAGCAGTAGAAATTGGTGAAAGTGAGGTAATAATGCAGACTACTTTTGTATAAAGTCTCTAACCATCCTTATGTTAATATGTTATGTAATATACTAAGAACCTAAGTATTTAAGACTAGTAATTCTTAGTACTCTTACTACCGGGGCAGTTTTTTACTTCTAGTGTCATCTTGTTTATAACTTCATCATACTAGGATGGGATAGTCATTAGCTAGTAAAAAAACAAATTAACGGTCCTATTTTAAATCACTTGGAGAGTATCACGGCTGATATGATGAATAAATCAAAATATTTTACTACTAGAAAATAACCTGCATAAAAAACTGACGGTGACGAGGGCCATGTCTCACCTTAGTTGGTGCCGGTACTTGCAAAACCGTTAAATCTTAGATGAGACTATTTTTAAAGTGTTATCTTTAAAACACCAATTTGCAGGAAAAAATAATAAACTAAGCCTTCTCTTTGAAACCGAATTAAATTCGATAAACTGGGGGCTACTTAATAATTTTATTGCCCTAATATACAACATTGCTAATGTATAGTATTATTCGGGTGACGTCTGCGCTATACCTATCTCAAATATTCTAGCGCTATCGGAGTAAGCGAGGACGCTTGTTAATGAGCACTTCTCATTCGCCCGCCGAGACCATCGTGCGTAGCGTAGATACCCCAAAGGGTTAGTAAGATCGGAACGGGACCGAAGGCTATCACTGAAGGGCGCCTCTAAGGCACGGACTTCGGCTTAAGTGGCAATTGTTAGGAATATTTGCAATTTAAAAAGACAGGGAAATAAATGTGTTGTAAGAGTAAAGACGCGCTATTCCTTAGATATCTTAGTCTATTGTAAATATAGTATGTATATGAAAGTCTTTCATAGTGTAGTAAATAGTTGTTTATTTTTTATTTTATTGCTATATATTTACGTTTGGATTAATGTTATAATAAATGCTCTGCTAATGAAGGGCCCGTTGTGTATTGATTTCATGTACACTGTTGTTTTCACTATAATTCTATATATTTGAACAGATAAACATTCATTAACAGCCTCTCGAAATGGGTTTTGACTAACCATTTTATTCCAGGTATTCGTTGAAAATTGTTTTTGTTATTATCGTCACCATTATAATAGCAGACCACGTAGGCTTCCACAAAAAACGGGTAGTGCTACCCATAATTGCCGCGCTGGGCAAACGTGGTGGCAACTGCGGAGCGTAGTTTCGCAACAGAGATGCTGCTGCCTATTCCCATCCTGTGCATTTGAGCTGCACTATTTCGGATGGATATACCGCCATCTGTCGGTTCCGTCACCCCAGTAGTATCTTACGACACCTGGTACAAAGGGTGGTACTATTCTGCTCTGCCGGTATCCCACGGCGCCACTTTTTGTTTTAATAATTTCAATTCTTGCCTACGCCTAGAACTCGGGACTTAGTCATTATTGGTGTCAAACAAACTTAAGAAAATAGTAATAAGGGTTTGGTTGAGCAAAGCGTTTGCACACACTGGTTGATCAATTCAGATTTTTGCACAGTTATGCAATCAATTAAAGCCATTGCATATGTTTTGATCACACAATCTAATTTAATTTCTACAGTATTGAAATAAGGTTTAAAATTATTTATTAGACCTTATATGATAATGGTCTGTGATTTAGCTCAGCAACATTGGGTAGAAGCTAGGTATTGTGGTGAGCGGAATATGCGGTTTACAAATGAAAGGCAATATTGTTCGTGTTTTCGACTTGCCATTTTCGATGTTTTGGGATACAGTAGTAGAGCTGTCATCGATAATTGAATTTTGCGTATATTCTTATGTAGAATTATTTAAGACACATATACAATTAACAAATATACAAATAACAATTTTATTTTAAAATTGCTTAAGACTCTTGCAAAACACCTAATAAATACTGACTTAGTTATATATTTACTCTTCATGGCGACAAAGCATTCCTTCGTATTGTGCTGATATTTCCATTTGAGGAAAAATAAGCTTTATCGTTAGCCGTGAGTTGCCGGCAGAGTAGAAAAGTACCTCTCTCTACATCAGGTAACGTAAGAGGTGACTAAGGTACCAGAACCGACATATGGCGGTATATTCATCAGAATCAGTGCAGCTCAAATGCACAAGGTAGGGATGGGCAGTTGCATCCGCATCGCGAAAGCTGCACTCTGCGATTACCAACACGCTTGTCGCAAGCAATTATGTGCAAAAATCCCCCTTTCGTTGTGGAGGCCTATGTCTAACTGTAGACTTCTAATGGTTAATATAATAATGCTTTATCGTATTAAAACTCGATTGATTTCATTACAAAAATCGTCGATTGGAGAACTCGGAGGTGTACTTGTACGTTTATTTTCAGTGGACATTTTAAGTTATATACATTTTAATTTTCTGAAACTAAATTTTAATAAACTTATTAGACAGATAGGGTTATTATATTGAGGCTGGCTATTAGATGCCGAGGCAACTTTGCTACCAAGTTGACCTATTTCAACTAATAATTAACCTTGACTTTGACATCACATCTAGGTCATCACACAAATTAGTATCTGTCTGGTGCATAGTAGCTCCTAAAACATGATGTTTTTAAATACAGTTGTATTCAATATGTATGAGGTATAAGTTAATAATAATAAGTTGTTTAAACTTATTTCTCATTTTACAAATGTATCTCACTAAACAATAGCCACAAACAATAGACTTCTATTTTAAATGACTTAATACATTGAACTGGTTATGAACTAAGAGATTTGGTGATTTGTTTTGAACTTAAAATATATTTTATAACAACAAAGTTTTATTTTTTACTTAATGAAATGTTTTGTTGTTTGCTGTACCAATATTTTCTTTTATATAGTATTTTTTACATGTTCTTTAAATGCACACATTATATTAAAAGTAATTTACAAGGATTTACGACGGTATAGATATATATCTCCTTAAAAATAACTTTACCACATCTAATACATTGACCTAATTTCGAGCTTATAAATAAGCTAAAGCTTAACAGAGGAATCACAAATATTATTAATTAATACATATTTTTACACCCAGATACAGAACAAATACAAATATAATCATATAAATGTTTGTTCTGGGTGGGGATTGAACCCATAACCCTAGGTGTATATGATCTCTAGCATCTGCGCCATCGGCCCCGTTAACCGACAATAAAATCTTTATTATACAAAGCCATCAAAATGAAGAAATAAAACTGTATGGTCTAGTAGCATAGAGCGTCTGCCAGGTAAATTTTAAATGAAAAAGTGACTAGAGACTAAAATACATTAAGAGATAGTGTCTGCAGTATTTTAAGTCATTAAAACAGCAGTATTAAAATAAACCAATGAATAAATACGGCAAATGTGAAATTAAATTTAACTTTATCTAAAATAAGTATAATTTACCAACAAGTGTGATACATTTTAATAAAGCGTGGATTTACAATATTTCTCCCGATTGAGCTTTTACTTGTACAAATAAGCCGAATTGGTAATCTGTTTCACCTTAAAAATGAAAGTATATATAAAGTATTTTGTAAAACGCACTTCCAACGTAAACAGGTGCCCTTTTTCCGAACCACTAGGTCGATTAGGCCCCCTATGAACGCGTTAAGAATTTAAACACTATTTAATGGTGAGGGTCACTCGTAGAAGTGTAGGGGTACCTTGGGACCTGTGACGTTTACATATTAATAGAATTTAAATCGTTCAGATGACATTGTCTGCTTAATGTATACGTGACTTAAAACTTTGAGTTGTGTTTTATTTTGTTATACATATTTTACATTAAGATTAATGTTACTGCTGTAAGAGTCCAGAGTTGGGGCATTTAATTAATAAACAATAAATTAACAAAGCTTCATCAATTAGCTTTGTTGTTTGGTCTCAGGTGTACAAATTGTTTGTAATTAAGGTTGCTTCAATTCTTGTAATGCGAACAGTAAAGGAATGATTGTTAAATATACGACTATGGGTGACACTTCATCTTTTTTGGAAACTTAAAAAAGCTAAGAGAATTGACCTTCTATTAAACTCAAATATTATTTATTTTATATTATTATTACTATAGTCACATGCATACTATAATATTGATCTTAATTTTCAAGCTATTTTAAGAACGTAACTCGTACTAAACTTACTCGTAAATAAGGCAATAACAGAAGGTTTGCTGAAAACAGATTAAAATACGTCCACCTAGGTGCGACCAATTGCGTCACCGTTAGGGGTAGGTGCAAAAAACATTTATGTGGTAGTGTAGTTATAAAGGTTTTTATACGGAGATATAATGGACCATGTGACTATAAATATACATATATACATACATACATTACGCCTGTTTCCTATCGGAGTAGGCAGAGTCTATGGATCTTCACTTAATACGATCTTGGAAAAACACTCTCGCTTCCTTTATTCGCATTAGTCTGTTCATAAATGCAAATTTATTCTTAGTTCTTTTGACTTGGCCCTTCTTTAATACCTCTTAAATAATAAATCTATATAAATAAATATTAATTAGGTAAGCTAGTTTTGGTGAAATCCAATCCACCGTGGATATTTCGCCGTGGTACTTGTCAGTCCTATTGTATAGTGATTAACAAACAAAAAAACCGTTTGTGCAAAAGCGAGTGTCATTAGATTACTTGATTAATCTATGTTTAACATGAACATTATTATATGTTCTTATGGAATGCCCGGCTCAAATAAATAAATACCCTATTTATATCAAATTGAAAATTACTGAGTATTTTGAATAATGGCCAATTTAACATTGTATTTAATTAATATGAACTACTAATCTTAATTACTTCCATTCAATCGAACCATTCGGGGGTTGAATGCAAGTCGCGTACAACTGGTGTCACTGGAAATCGGGGAGCCTTTTTTTTAACCGTGGACGTCCTATGGCTGACATAAATTCTAAAGCAGGAAATATCTAGAGCAGGAATTTACGTTTCTGTGATAGTATCAAAAGTACTGAGTACCACGAGCTATTTCTAACGATACAATATTAATTTTTTTTTAAGTTTATCAGCAAGCTTTAATGTTGTGGGGTGCCGGCAGAGTAGAATAGTATCTCCCCCGAACCAGGTATCGTAAAAGTCGGCTGAGGTATCGTAGCCGATAGAGCTCCGGCAGAGTAGCTCAAATGCGTAGGGCGGGGATGAGCAGCAGCATCCCCATCGTAAAAGCTACGCTCTGCAATTGCCAACACGCTTGCCCAGTGTGGTAATCGTGGGCAAATACCCCCTTTTTGGGGAGTCCTATGTTCAGTAGGGAAATTAAAATGGTTGGTATGATGAGTAAGCTTTAAACCTTCAATTGTCAACTAAATTTTGTATTTCACATTTGTTGATCAATTGAACAGAATAATTTAAAGTACATATATTAGTTTCTGCTATCATTCTATCGATAAAAGTGGCGCAGTTCAAGTTCACAGTGATTAGATTATGTTATATGTATACGTTGTGAAATGTCCTTGCATATAAAATTGGCGTGTTGTACGGGAGGAATATAAAGTATTTTTTTTTCGTAAAACATATATATTTAATTAATCAATATATGCACTATTGTATTTCCCATAGAAAGAACTAATTATGGAAAAACTAGCTGTGCCCGCGACTTCGTCCGCGTGGAATAGTTTTATTAGGTACCATACCTCTTCACCTTAATTTATATCAACTTTGAATGTCATGTTTATTTATATCGAATCAATGGCCTGAAATATAAGTTTCAAGTTTCTAACTCTAATTTTAGCGATACTTCCATACAACTTTTCATTGCCCTTTTCGACCCCTTACTACTATTATTCCGAATTAAAAAATAAATGTAATAATACTTCTGAAACTACACCAACTTTATGGAAAATAAAAAAACATTAGAAGTCCACTGCTGGACATTGGCCTCCCTAAGAAAGGAGGTTTTTTACCCATAATTGCCACGCTGGGCAAGCAATCGCAGAGCGCAGATTTCGCGTCAGGGATACTGTTGCCCATCTCCACCCTGTGCATTTAAGCTGCACTTTTTTCGATAGATATACCGCCATCTGTCGATTCTGGTACCTTATTCACCTCTTATAACACCTGGTGCAGGGAAAGGTACTATTCTACTTTGCCGATACCTCACGGCAAACCTACCAATTTGACTTCGAATCTACGGTAAGTTTTTCGACTTAATTACGCGAATCATAATAATGACTTATTGACTCGCATGTTACGAGTACCGATCGTACTACTATACATCAAAGGATCTATTGTTGAATTAAATGGGTATGTGTTTTCTGTATGTGTATTTGAATCTTACTCTTCATACATATTGGTTGCCTATCATTATCATCATATCAGCATAGAAAGTACACTGCTAGACATAAGCCCCCCCCCAAAACAGAGGGATTTTACCCAAAATTACCGAGCACAACTTCACTAAGAGGATGCTGCTGCCCATCCCCAACCTGTAGTATTTAAGTTGTGCTATTTCGGATGGATATACCGCCATCTGTCGGTTCCGGTACCTTAGTCGCCTCTTACGACACCTGGTACAGGGAGAGGTACGTTTCTACTCTGCTGGTACCCCACGGGTGCCTATAGTACACGGTAATTTATTTATAAACTCATGATATGCATTATATTTAAGATATATTTACATGTTTAGACATTAAACAAATAATAAAACAAACAAATCAGGATCTATTTACGCCAATTGGTAAAACACACTATAAAGGATTCAGCAGTTTTTAATCGACTATGTATTATAATATATTTCAAGGAATTTTGTCCAGACTGCAGAGCTATTGCCAGTAGACCTGATCTAAAAGCAATCCGTATTAGAGCGTTCCATACAAATTGGCACCGTTCCATATTTCCTAAAAGCATAATTTATTCATAAGCTCATAATATAAGGCGCATCGTGACCGGCTGCATCCCACCATCCCACAATTCTTCCGCGACCGCCTCGGATTTATTAGTTTCTCTCACGCGAATCGACCGTCGCTTCGCGTTCTCAGATTGTATACCTACTTGCCAGTCTGTGCAAGATACACAAACTTTTGTTTTTGTTTTGTGAGAAAATGGTGTATACAAATTAAATTCCAAATAAAAGCAAAACATAAACTCACAGTTCATTGTTTAAACTATAGTAATATATCAAAAACTACTAAGGCGAATTTAATAATAATTATTACCGATGAAGGCACTATATTTGCTAAACCCATTAGAAATATAGTGTATTGATACGACTAGTTAATTTTGCTGCATTTTTAATTGAGAAAAATAGCGAAAGCAGGTATATTACATCGTTTTAAATGATTGAAGCTATAGATCACATAAAGACTACTTTTCCATATTTAACAAAAATAGATAGTTATCCAGAGTTGCACTGGCCAGAGTTGAGGCTTATTTGTTTTATAATGTAGCGAAGCGGTTTATAGAATAAAGGGACCTGAATCTAGAGACCAATCGATTAGATAAAAACACAAGAGACTTCACTTAGTCTATGAAAACTAATTTATCATCGCCATAATTCCCGGCAAATTAAAGAGGCATTATACTAATTAATAATAATAATTAATTGCCACAACATCATACATTGACCTAACTCGTGGTAAGTCGCTTAAAGCACTTGTGTTATTGACGCCAGACAACAGACGAAGCACAAATATTATTGTATAAATATTTGCCACGAACCTTAACGCACAAAATAGGATCACTACCATCTGCACCATCGGACCTGGAATCGGACGATATCGAAAGATATCGGAAATGATACAATTGTAAAACCATTATAATGTTTATTGAGTGGGCCGAAGTCACATTCCTTATCTTCTGTGTGCTATGTCGCGTCGCCGGTTCGGTTCTCACCTAGAACACACCTTCGCGAGTAATTGATGAACTTCTAATTGTTTATTGCCTGATACTACATATAAAAATAAGATATCATATATATGTACACAAGTACTATAATAGTAATTCATTTGTGGTTTGACCACCAGTTTGTACCACAATTACTTTACGCTACCTATCTCAGACTTAAGTCATATGTGCTGATATGATGATAATGTTAGGCAACCGATATTTATGAAGAGTAAGATTCAAATACACATACAGAAAGTACATATCTACATAATTCAACAATAGAACCTTTGATGTATATTACGTACGATCGGTACTCGTAACACGCGAGACGATAAGTCAATATTATGATTAGCGTGATTAAGTTGAAAAACTTGCCGTTGATTCGAAGTAAAACTGGGTTGCCGTGAGGTATCGGCAAATTAGAATAGTACCTCCCACTGCACCAGGTGTTATAAGTGGTGAATAAGGTACCAGAATCGACAGATGGCGGTATATCTATCCGAAAAAGTGCAGCTTAAATGCACAGGGCGGAGATGGGCAACAGTATCCCTGACGCGAAATCTGCGCTCTGCGATTGCTTGCCCAGCTTGGCAATTATCGGTAAAAAACCTCCTTTCTTGAACAGGCCATTGTCCAGCAGTGGACTTCTAATGTTTTTTTAATTTCCATAAAGTTGGTGTAGTTTCAGAAGTTATATTATAATTTCCATTTGTAGAGAATACACGTACAAAAGTTATCAAAATAGGCCATATATGTTACAATGTATGAACATAATGTCATATCACGTTTACTTTAAACATACGATGTTGAACCTTTATGCTTAAACTGAAAATTATTTGAGAAATTGCATATTGCATACACGCACGAGAAAGTAACTATAATAATAAACAGGGCGTAAGTTGATCTAGAATCATTCATATCTGCATACAATATCTTGACGGGCCCGATGGCGCAGAAGGTAGTGATCCTATCTTGTGCACAAAAGGGGTCGTGAGTTCGATCCCCACCCAAGACAAATATTTATATGATGATATTTATATTTGTTCTATGTCTGGGTGTTAAATATAATAATAATAAATACTTTATTGTACACCAAACATAAAAATACATGACACAAAAAGATATGTATCTAAATAGTATATTTGTGATTCCTTTGTTGTCTGATGTCCGTAACACAATGTATGAGATGTTGTGGCATTTATTGTAAGAATTATTACACTAACAAATTTATTATTAACACTATTGTGGCTAATGTAGATGTCGCCTAAGAAGTTCTTAACTAAGGGTTATTTAATCCTGAATCTTTCTTTTCCACTTTGAAGTAATTTTGTGTTATCATAATCATCATTATATCAGCTATAAGACGTCAACTGCTGGTCATAGCACTCTCCAAGTAATCTCCAATAGGGCGGTCGGTTGAATGCGTCCAGCGTGATCTTGCGGTTTTAGTACTAATGTTCGGAGTTTCCTTGCGCGATCGAATTAGGAATAAGGAGATTCGTAACAGAACCAAAGTTACATTTTATGTTATACTAGGTCTAATTTAAAAAGTTATATGTACGAGTAATAAAGCATTGCAAGCAGCAGCACAAGGAACTTGTTAATAAAATTTTCCGATCATAAAAGTGTCTCATACTAGACGTTAACTCATGTATTGATCTTGAATCTTTAACATCTGCGTTTATTTATTACATTATCAAGTATCATCATCATATCAGCCATAAGACGTCCACAGCTGGACATAGGCCTCCCAGATAATCTCCAATAGGACCGGTTGTATGCGGCCTGTGTCCAGCACGATCCTGCGGTTTTAGTCAAATCGTCTGTCCATCTTGCGGGTGGACGCCCTACGCTACGCTTGCTGGTCTCCATTCCGGATACTTATGACTTTGCCCTCTCTGTAGCTCGTTGAGCTACTTTCAGTTCGCCAATAAGGCATTGACCTTTTCAGAGGAATAGCCTTCGAACTCTGCTTCTGTATTTCGATGGACATATGACAATACAAACACTTCAAAACATCGATGTACCAATGGTCAATATGGCACCGATAAAGAGAATGAATAATCCAGATGATTCATTCGCTGGTATTCTTATATCGTGCGTCAAAGGCAATACCACCGTCGGCAAATGTTTATATATTGATAATTTGCATTTGTGCTGTATCTGGGTGTCTGATTATATTTATTATATTTGTGATTCCTCTGTTTGACAAGCGACTTATCATTGCGTAAGACGTTATGTGATTTTTTTCTGGTGACCTGGTTCAAAGACTCGAATTACATACGGGATGAATCTACACGAGCATCAGTCTTTCACGAATGAGTTTATATCTTTATATATACATAACATTTATAAGCTTTTATTATTTGTTATCATTTGTGGAGAGAAAAAGAAAAAAATATTTATTTAATTTATTAATTTATTTATACTTTATTTCTACCAAATTTACTATCAACATAGTTGTCAGTATTTGAATCATTAGAGAGCTAGCCAGCTCGTGATGCAATGTAGAGCATAGACATTCGATAGAGTTTTGACCGTTCGAATTGAATGGCTCAAATACGAAGGTACCTACGTCCAACGAAACGAGGAGCGATAGTCCGCCGCCGGCAGGCGCGACCGTGTCATAAATCTAATCGTAAGCAAAGGCCGGGATATTGGAAGGAAAGGATGCTCCGGGTAATACCAGCTATCCGTCTTGTCTACGATGGTCGGAGTAATTGTGCGATGCCACGGTTTTTTTTTTATTCTATGCCTACTAGCAGAATAATACTGATATATTTCTTACGTGAATTGAAACGCGTTTGGACTGTTATTAGAAATTTATTCAATTCCTAATATCAAGAAAAGTCAAGCTTAGGTTTGATCTAAAAATAATTATTAGAAGATCTTCATTTCAAGCCTTTTTAAAATTGCGCTCAGAGATTAAAGCTGATCATCAATTGTTTTGAAGAATTACTAGCGTAATCATAAAAACTATGATAAAGTAAAACAATACTGCAATGCAGTAAACCACTGTATCTCAAATACTATTCTTCTTGTACATAAATTGAACAAATTGCTACCGCTTAGCCGACCACAACTGAAATTTTATTCAGTTTCATATGCTTGATATGTGTAAATATAACAGATTATTAAATACTGAGAAATGCTGATGATAATGCTAGAGTTGAGGCTATTCCAAAGACAAAAACATTCCAAAATCGGCTGAAACGTAAAACGAAAACAAATATATAGACAGACAGACATATTCGATACTTACATTTGTCAATACTAGCTTTACAAGTATATATTGACCGTGAGGTATCGGCAAAGTAAAATAGTACTTCCCTTTACCAGGCGACTAAGGTACCGGAACCGAAAGATGGATGGATATATTCATCTGAAAGTACGTAATACACAGGTGGGGATGGGCAGCAGAATCTACTTAGCGAAAGCAACTCTCTTCGATTGCCATATTGCTTGCCTTCCGTGGTATAATCCCCTTAATTCTAGGAGAAGCCTATATCCTTCGGTGGATTTCCGATGGCTGGTATGATGATGATGAAAAGTATCAAATCTCCAAGCGTCAAAATTCACTCAGAACTTATGTATTAGAATATTTATCTTTATAGATTGTAACAGTATTGTACGTTTAATAACGCGGTTTAGCATGCCTTGATAAGCATGATTATTACGCCTACACATTGGGTTAATATAATTTTTCTCTCCTGATCGTCTACCTACATTTCCATTAATAGCCTTTAGACAGTTCCCCGTTTTTTGAAATACACGCAAAATCACGGTTTGAAAGATAGAGAAAATATTTATACTTAAAAGACGCTTGTCGACATAAAAACATATTTTTTATATTCAAAAAGAGGTGTTAAGTGAATTATGTTATTAGTATGTCATCATCTATATTTACAAAAGTAGTTGACTGACTGACATATCACCGGAGGACATGGGTTCCTTTTATAGAAACGTAAGAAGACCACTAAGAATAAATCTCTACGAAAATTCACCCCTAAGGGTAACACGGGGGTGTAAAGTTAGTATAAAACTTTGCTGTTTTAGAAGTAATTCGAATGAAATTCAGTTTGAAGGTTCTTCATTGAAAGACATAAAACACGTGTAAATTGCGAAACTGCTTAACTTTAACAATCGGCCGGCGAGCGCGTTAACTACTGTGCTAAAGAAAATATGAGAACTTATCTTTTCACCTCTTTCTTATTGCATGTAAGTAAAGCAGACAGCGTACAACTTCTACATACTTTGAAATAGTACTGCCGTTGTAGACAAAAGCTGTCGTGCACCTCGACTTTTTCTTTTTCATAGCACTGATTAAATTAAACTGCATTGTTTGTGGAGCAGAGAATTTGAAACATTAATTGTGGTTCTCGTATTACGTGAAATCTCGTATTATATAAAATTAAATGGTCGTTTTTTCATAATTAGAGATTAAAAATATTCGTATAATGGATATTTTTGTTGTCACCAAATTTGTATTGATATGATAGCAAAAGATTGCCTATTTAACACTCACGGCTAAAACGGTGAACAATTATGGTAAATTTTGAAATGTAAAAAAAAAATAGACCAAATAGATTCGATGTCAGCGAAATCCCCGCCGTGAGGTACCGCCAGAATAGAATAGTACCTGCCCCTTTACCAGGTGGCATTAGAGGCAACTAGTGACAACATCATTCCCGTCGCGATCTGCGAATGGCAACACGCTTGCCCAGTGCGGCAATTATAGGCGAAATTCCCCCTATCTTGGGAGGCTTTCGTCCAGCAGGTGGACTTTCAATGGCAGCGGCAAAATACCCGCCATTTGTAGGCGTGGCGATCAATAAAGTTGGCTTGCAAATGGATTTATGAATGTTTTAATAGCTGAGCTCGAGGTTTCACCTGCGTAGTTCCTGTTTTCTTAAGGATGCGGGAATAAAATATAATTTGTTTTTCGCTAGTGACGTTGCTTTAAATTATCAAAACAATTTTTGTAATAGGTTTTGGGTTTTTACGTTTATTTTTTATTAGACTAGATCGACATACAAGCATATAACATATATCATAACAAGGATATCACTAGCGCGTTGCCAACCTTGTGACTTAAAGATATTATGTCACATTACCCAGTAATTTCACTGACTGCCCGGTGGCGCAGATGATAGTGATCCTATCTTGTACCACAAGGGTTGTGGATCCGATTCCCACACAGAACAAATATTTATATTATGATATTTGTGTTTGTTCCGTATCTGGGTGTTAAATATATGTATTTAAGTAGTATATTTGTGATTTCTCCATTGTCTTGCGTCCGTAACACCGGCGTTTTAAGCAATCTATCACGAAGTTAGGCCAATATATGAAATGTTGTGGGAATTTATTATTATTATTTGTTGAAAATGTAACATTCTAACGGCGGGAATTATTCAAATCATTGAAGTAGATTTTGAGTTAAAATGCCATAAACAATAAAACTTTTCTGTTTTCATTATTAGTTTAGATTTGTTGTGATAACATGCATCATTTTATAAATAAAACCGTGTTGAAAAGTAATTTACAGTAAACAAACATAACAACTATAAATAGCAAGTAACATAAGCAAAGATAATTTACACCATCTGATAGTTGAGAGGACTTGTTAACTCGGAACAAACTCGTGTAATCCTCCCCGCTTCTCGTCAGTTGTTACGTAACACGATAATATCCCGGGCACGAGAAAAAATATTTTGCACCAACTATTGCTGGGCTAGATCCAGTCTGCTAGAATTTGTACTGTAAGCACGCGCATTGAATGTTCTACTAAGTTAAATTGATGTAAAAACCTAGGTATATAAAAGTAGAAGCTGACTGATCGACTAACTGACTTACATATCAACGCCTACACTACAAGGAAAATCGAAATGTTAGTTGTTCGATGGTTTCGGAATATATTCAACACAATAATAAAATTAAAAAGTATCAGTTTCTGTGAGCTTTGGGTTTTAGGTATCAAGTTTTTTTTAAACAACTCAATTAACTCATGTTCCCATGACACGTTCTGTGATTTTTCAAAGACGCACGAGTAAATATAGTTGTCAACCGTTTACGATTTTAATGATAATCTTATTTATATTATGTCTTTATATTAATCTTATTTTTATTAGCGAAAGTTTGGATGGATGATTGTTATACAATGAGACCAGAAGGTCCATCAAATTTGCTACAGTTATAGTTTAGGATATCACTAGCGCGTTGCCATCTTTTGATTTCTTGTTTATATTGTCACATTACCCAATAGTTTCACTGCGTCTATCATCCTTCAAATCAAAACGCAGCAATGCAAACTGTTATTTGGCGGTAGTAATAAGTGAGAGTAAGGTACCAATATCTTCTGAAAAAAGAACATGCTGTCAAAATCATCTATTTAATAACTGTCTAATAAATGTATTTTTTTTTTGTTACAGGTACGTTAAACTTGGCGATAGTCGTCGGCTCAAGTTAGTTGGCCGTCATGGGCGTAAAAGAATTTAAACTTAACGTTTCTATGAAAAAGGCGTGTTAGAAAAAAGTCGACGGGAACCAGCGGAGTGGAAAAAAGCTTGCATTTCTGAGCGCAATGAATATTTTATGTATCATTTCCCAGTCCGAGAATTCATCTCAGTAGAAAGATTTATATCGGTAGAAATCTTGAGTCGGCGCCGTTTAAAGTGTGCTGATGTATTTTGTAGAATGCGTCTCGATGTATTTATGTGTATGGAATGCTGGACTGAATTTTAATACGTCCACATTACGGGTACTGCAACGTTGGTTAAGACATAAACATTTCGTTTCAAGTTAAGATCCGCCAACAAGCACGGATACTGCATAGCTAATTAAAAGATAAACATTTCGTCTCTAATTAAAATCATTTAACATGCACGGATCTATAGCACGGATACTGCATTGTTGTTGAACGATAAACATTTCTTTCGAGTTAAGATTAGCGAACAAGCACGTATACGGATTCGTTAATGAACCGATAAACATTTCGTCTTTAATTAAAATCATTTTAAACGCACGAAGCGATAAACATTACTTTTCCAGTAAAGATCATCTTACTAAAAAGAAATACGCTCACCCCCTTACCTCAAGGATAGGTTTCAAGTTCTTCTGAAAATCCCTCGGATTCTCATTACTCTTTTTTGCTCACCGTTGCGAGAATCCTTGTACAAATTCACTTATAAGCAGGGTAGGTTAGCTAATAAATTAGTTGATACTCGCGCTCTCTTTTATCAAAATAATGAGTACTGAAATCTGGCCTTGAGACAGTAGACAAATATTTAGCTTTTATTTTTTATTTATATAATATATGTTACGAGCAAATCACGTTTTAAGACAGAGTGGTTTTTCCTGGAAAAAAAATGGTAGTAGCCTAGGATAGGTATAATTTCTTCGGTCAGCCATAGGGCGAACCGGATTAGCCTACAGTAAATTACTTTGTCATAAATCTGGTTTGGTTCCTAACATATATATTTAGTTAGAGTTGTTCGTTCGCTTGAAAGCACCTGCGCTCTGTTAGATTTGTGATAATTTTTTGGGGGCGGTGACAAACAAATTATTATGTCGTTAGTCCATTCAATATATTTACCATTATCTAATAATTCAAACAAAATATTTCTTACATTGTTTTGACTTTGAAATAAATCGCTTAAAGCACGTAACAAATCGATTTCCTACGTCAGAATTAGGTTTTTAAAGCTTCCACAATAGATGTTGTGTCAAGATACGGTTTAAGGATTATGTTGGGAAAGTAATTAAGTATTAAAAACTACAATTTTTTATTTTATTTTTTAGTCTTAAATTTTATATAATAGGGTTGGGATAATAAATAATCTTAGTCCGAAATTAATACTAAAGAAAAAAGTAAGCCTCAATTTATTTAGGTAAAACGTCAGATATTGTTTACTCTTAGCTCTACAAAGCATGATGGTGAGATTAGGTTTTCAGACTATCAATAAAAGTTTAATTACGCATCATTATGTTAAAACGCAGAAGTAGACATTTCGTGAAATATTCTCGCATTGTATCGCTAATTACTGAGCGTTAAGGTATTGAAAAGCTTTTAAATATTATGAAATCAATTTTACACACGAAAAACATAATCCAGATAGACGTCAGATATTTAAAAGTGGGAGATTATGAATTCCCAATTTATTAATCTAGATCAAAGTAATCGGTCGGGTCACCATTTTATAGATTAACCCGATTCAAACAGGCAATCAAAACTATTTTTTTATGTAAGTAAATTTAAGTATTTAAGCTTTTTACTCACTTCTCTTTATATTACCCGTATATACTCTAATTACAATTACGTAACACCTTTTTAAAGTTTCAGGCATTTTAAATGAGCTATATAATAAATATATTATTATATATTATTATTATATATACCATATATTATATTATAAATTTGTAGTGGTGATTTCTTAGATAGCATAGATAGATAGATAAAACTTTTTTATTTGAAACCGTGAAGTACCGGCAGAGTAGAATAGTACCGCCGTTTGTACCAGGTGTCGTAAGAGGCGACTAAGGAACCAACCGATAGATATCTATAGATATATATTGGCGGTATATTCACCCGAAACTGTGTAGCTAAAATGCATGGCTGGGGATGGGCAGCAGCATCCCTGTCGCGAAAGCTGCACTCTGCGATTGCCAACACGCTTGCTCAGCGCGGCAATTATGGGCAAAATTCCCCCTTTCTTGAGGGAGCCTATGTCCAGCACCGGACTTCTTATAGCTGATATGGTGATGTAAAGTGAAACATACGTAACACATTCGTGTAAACCAAACTATTCGTGCACAAACGTACAGACAAACATTCTAAAAATCAATATTGTGATTTATATTTTGTCCATAAGCCCCTTATATATTTTCCATGTACAGACAGCGACTAGTTCGGATTTATTATATATATTGATTGATTTTCTTAACTTAGAACTTAACTTAACTTTGGGTTTTAGTGTGGCTAAGATTTCGCATTTAGAAATTAGTGTATTTGTCTAAGAATAAAACATCTCTCGAATGTATATATATTGCTTACGTCACATAATCTTTGTTACGTTATGTTGTGTTGAATCGTGACTTTTAGACAATAACAAGATAGAACAAGATATTACCTCAATAAAAGAGACAACAAATATTTTTTAAATCTAAATTTCAACCATAAATAGGTCTTTAATATATCCTGTGTTTTGTATACGCCAACAAACCCACACATTTCTCACTGGCTAAAATATAAGATGTTTTTTTCGCCAACAATCAATTAGCTGACGCTGTACGTCTAAGGAATGACGTAGTTCCAAGTCTAAATGTTAATTTGCCTGGACCAGTCCTCAAAGCCTCATTTTGATATAAAAGTTTCGTGAAACCTGTCCAAGAGCTTTTTGTCTGTGATATCGTTAAGGGAAAATATTAAGGACAAATGCTAGCATTTAACGGTGATAGAGGAACTCAAGGGTACTTCGCCTGTCCATCCGCAGACGTAGTCGATAATGTATTTGTACCGGATGTTGTAGATGTCTTCGAAAAACATTCTACAGGGATGATAATTCTGTCAAATATTTAGTCTTTACAAAAATTATGAGGAGTTTATGTCGTGGATAAAACCTAAGCTGCGTGATCGTTAAAGTTGGCGACATTCGCAGCGACATATTGAAATTAGCTTTTGCGAGGTTTTGCTCCGAAAGGATTGTTATGTCGTTGACCCTAGCGGCATGCAGTCTTTGATACTTCTAGACACTGTAGGAAGAACAGCGCTGCAATTTCAACGTACCCAAAGCCGCTATAGCATATGCCGACACAGGCAGCTAACTGACCATTCCGCCTGTCTAATTTTGTGTATTTTACTTTGTGTTATCTATTTTCTTGGTCTTATCTACAATATAGGTAATTTTCTTTATCGTTATCTCTATTGTTCTTTTTGAATTATTGTTTCTTTTATTTATATTGTATCATTTATTTCTTTTTATTTTTTTTACTTTAAAAATTTAAAATATTTATTGACCATTCGTCAATAAATATTTTTCTGTCTTTCCCGACCAACCAACCCGTATTGGGCTTGCGTGATAGGTTTTGAATGATGCTTGCTCTTTCTTCAGCTATAAGGTAGGCGAGTGTCCAGCAATAGGGACATAATAAAATATGACTGTATCCTCATCATAGCAGCGCTAAGCTGGCGTGGGGCAATAGCAAAGAGAAGATTTATGAAAGGAATGCTGTGAATTAAGCTTCCCTGTGTTGGGTGGATGGCCTCCACCTATCGGTACCGATACTTTACTTAAAAATATTTAATAAAAATCTCGTTTTATTCAGTAAAATAATACTTAGATTATGAGTAAAACTTTAAAATAAATCATGCCTATTAATAATATAAACAAATGTAATTAACTTAATAATATGTGTATTGTAAATTTAATTTATTTAATGGTAGTAGTTAAATCCAACAATAATATACATATATTATTGTTGGATTTTAGTTTATTTGAATTTTTTTATGAAAATATTATGAGCAGTATCCTGTACGCTTTGTTTGCAGTGCCTAGAAAGGGCATCTAAGTTATAAGACCACTATAATTGTAAGACCAAATGGACATACGAGTATACATACATAGCAAATAAATATTTGAATTTGAATTTAGTCGACTCATATTACCTGGCACAGGAGAAGGTACTATTCTACTCCACCGGTATACCCCGCGATATAACCGTGACTTATAAAAATTCGAGTAACTTTATGAGATTTATAAACTGGAAGAGAAACAACAATATATAATAAATTAAGTGAATCCCCAGTGTGCAGTCCCATTTAAACTTATTGGTGTTTATTAAAAACCGGTAAGTTTAAATGGGACTGCGTTAACACAGCGTCACTGGCATGTAAATCATACAATCTACTTAATTCCATGCATCACTCAGTATTGCTTTACCAGGCTTTCAATCTATTTGATCAAATTATTTCTCCGAATTAACTCGGAAAGCTTTCATTTGCTGTATAAAATTGACATCGGAAGTGACTTTATCGAGGTGTAACAAGGCCTTATGTAAAGGTCTGAGGGGGCCATGGATCTTAATAGCATCATAAGCGGTTTGGCAGAATATCCAATTTTCCATAACTCGTTTACGAAAATAGGGAGGAATAAAAAAGGAATTAGCGGGCCGCCCGCGGAATATCACTTTTTATGGACCCGCTGATCGATTTATAATAGAAACTTATACGGTCTTGTTTGCATAGTGTCACAGAACTTTCCTTTGAAAAGGTCCTGGTTCAATTCTAGGACGCCTTCAAAGGAATACTTTAATAAATTAATAATAAAAATATTTAGGCCTCGGATATCACTAAGATATGTCGTTAATTTATTCAAGTGTAGGTAATTTAAAAAAAGACCTGTAAATCTAATTAAATTTAATGCGGTCTGACACACTGATTTATTATGTAAAACAAAATACAATAATTTCATGTTCAATTGCTTACTAATCTGAATCACGCTTTTTCAAATGTAATACACATTACATTTCATTGAATCAAAGATTTGGATTGTCACAATTATTGGTATTAACTGTAGTGTAGAAGTTTGTCAAAGATTTTTTTTAATTCGGCAAATAATACTACAGCAAGGATTTCTCTTGTTCTAATATTATTTGACTTGTTCTTACTCTACAGATTTAGAAACGTCACTCTGCAAAGCATCTGAGTCGAGTTCTGTGGCGCTCGCAGCGTTATCGATTTCCCGCAGTCGGCGGAGGTGCCAGGGGCGGGCGGGGGCTGGGAGGGCGCAGGGGATCTCAGCTGGTCCCCCCCTCGCCCCTGTAAACATAAACACAGGCTCCCGCCTCTCAGGATCGACATCCGTCGAGGTGAAATAACGACGGTGAATATTTATGAAGCTCTCGTATCAGGGATTAAGGTTCGACTTTTCTAGGTCATCAATTCGCGAGGTATTTGTTGCGAGTCCCCGTTGG
Organism: Heortia vitessoides; assembly: GCA_020976665.1. NCBI lineage: Eukaryota > Metazoa > Arthropoda > Insecta > Lepidoptera > Crambidae > Heortia > Heortia vitessoides. The sequence continues at coordinate 7,375,778 of JACJUM010004390.1, forward strand.
GTAATGCGGTTGTTGCATGAACTGTTCCCACACGTACACATATATAGTGTTATTTATTATCTTGTATCGAAGATACACACAACGATATTACGAAGTGCGTACTAGTGTTACGTAAAGTGCAAGGGTCTTTGACTCAAGTAGCACCTCTAGTAACCGTTTATAAAAAACATGTTAATGTCTAGCTATTTTTTTAACGATAACTCATGTATTTTAAAATACTTTATTGGTCAGATGTCACAACTGACTAAATACAATATTATAACGCTATATCTATATATAAGTAGCCAGTATAGCATAATCAGTCAGTTTAATTTTATATTACTTTCATCAAAATAACTACCAGATTCAAACAGAACGCGTTACAACGCCGCATGTACATATGCTAAACGTTTGTGCGAACAAAGCTTACCGAAATTGTAAGTCACGGCAAACAATAGTTAATGCACGCCGTAATATCGAAGTAATGCGTTTAATTTATAGTCGTATTATGCCTCCGTCATAGCTTAGCGTTATTAATTTTGGGATGCGTATACAGGCAAAATAGACGCGAGTGCGTAATGTGCGCGATCAGGGCAGACGAGAGACGAGACATCACACGTTCGCAATTAGATTAAAATGATGTATTCCAAATTTGAAACAAGTATTTTTAAAATAACAGCATTCCAAATTTAAAACAAGTATGTTTAGAATTTAGAAATTTGTTTCAAGTATAATTGCTGCAAGTGTGTGGCTGTGTATTTGCGATATTTTGGTTTTTAATCTATAAAAAAAAAATAATTCAAGCCGCACATTTGATTATTTAAGTTTTAATTATATAAAGAATAGATACAGTAAAATCATGCATTTTATATTGGAGAAATTGGCAAAATGTAAAGCTTACTAACCAGCGATAACTAAAAAAGATTTTTTACGACCTAAGAACCACTTTTTCAGGTTTTTATACTACATAGACTTAATTTTATACCGAACTCAAAAACGATTATTGTGTATTAGGCTTTAGCCTTAATTATTTTGCTGGAGCTGAATATAAAAAGTAGAAAAAGCAAGCAACATGTATTCAAAAATTTTGTTGTACAATTCTACTATAAAGTCGTCAGTCTACCCCGCCACTAACAAAATCCCCTGAGCTGAAGGGAAATTAATTATAATTACTTTCTGATACGCAATTTTCTGACGCCAAAATTATACCAGGGCAAGATTAAATAGAAAATAATGCGTGCCATTACCAAAGTTGGAAATTAAATTTTTATTGTTAGCAAACATATTTATAAGAAATATGTGTTTATAATAGTATACAGTATGATGCCTACTGCTGGATATATGCCTCACCTAGATTGCACCGTAGCAAAAGATAATAAATCTGGATCTAGCTGCAACTCTTACTAAAAAAGTAAAAATTTGGTGTTTTCTATTAAAACTTAATTTTGACCTATTTTCAATGGTAAAAGTCTAAACTATTTTAAGAAAACCAGACAATATTACATTGGATGACATGTATGGGGCATTTATTTCATTTGAGATGCAAGAGTTTTGGGCCAGGACGCATGCTTTCTATCGATATACAGTGTAAAGGTCATAAAGTTAAATTCGATAATTTAATTGGGCCCTGAGTATTCTTAAATTTCCGAAGTCTAATTTTGCGCGCAACTTTTTAAACTTTTTTTTTATAAAACAATAATAAAAGAAATATAGCAATCGGCAAAATCGGTTTAGCTGTTTACGGGTATTTAAAAGTTGGGTGATTTCGTCCCTTTATTTTATTTATGATCTGTTCTAGATATTTGACTCGGTTATAGATTTGTCTCTTGTTTGTGCGCCAAGGGTCGTAGTTTTTATATCTATATTTATATAGATATATATTTATATCTTTCATCTTTATTTCAGCCATCTTATGTTTATACCAAAACTAACATCTTTCATGGTATAAAAATACCAGATCAGATTTTTTAATCCTAGCGTATATATCTCGCAAAAGCTTGAACATTCGAAGTATTTGTAAAGAAACATACATTTGCCCAGATTTTCTGGTAAGTCCTAGGATTTATCTACACACGGGTTCTTATTGTAGCGGTTCCCAAACTTCTCAGATCACATAAAATTGATGAAAATACCTTTTTAATCAACTGACACTACATAAATAACTATAATAATTAAAACCTATACTGTCTATCTAACAAATTTACTCAGGTCAGAGTGAACAACAAATGTCAGATACGTGCGCATTTATGGGACGGAATTCAATCTAATAATCTAGCGATTGATGGACCCAATGGCGCAGATGGTAGTGATCCTAACTTATGTGTCAAAGGTTTTGGGTTCGATCCCTACTACTACTATCAAATATTTTTAGGCTGCTTTTTGTAGTTGCTCTGTGTCTGGGTGTTGAATATATGTATTTAAGATTCCTCTGTTCTGTCTGGTGTTTGTAACAGAAATACTTTAAGCGTCTTATCTTCTAAGTCAGGCCAATGTATGAAACATTATTATATTACTACATTTTATTACTTTTGGGAAACCATGGAACGCTTAGGTTTCCAAATATATGTATATGTAAGGAGAAATATATTTATTAGTGTACATGTAAATATTACATATGTCGTGTCGGTAGCACGTTCGTCCGGGGAAATGTTTATGTAGGCCGATATTTGACGAAGGACAGAGAGGTAAGTGGTGGGTGTAGAATCGAGAGGCTGATGCAAACAGTTTGTATATGTCTTGTACTATTTCACTAAAATAACTTGCCTGTGTAAAAGAAATACCTATAGGCCAGCAAATAAGCGAGTTGAAGTAGCAATGGCATGGTACGTAGCACGCAGTATCGGCGACCGTATGAGCCGTTTGGTTTTGGAATGGACACCAGGCAAGAGCAGCGTAAGATAATAATATTTATTTTTCTTTTTCACACTTAAGAACTAACTTAGAATATTACTTATATATATTGAAGTACATAAATCGAGCTTCAAGTGCGGTAGAGATTGGAGTCTGAAACTAAGCTTAGTTTACTAAGCTTGTAATTTTCAAATCACCAGGCCTCCCTACCGGTACAACAGTATATACTTTATATTTGTGTATGTAGGTATTACTTCTTATAAAATTAAGAAAGTGGGAATCTTTTGTAATTAGGAATCTTTATGGTATTGTGAGTGTGTTTGTGTTATTGTGTGTGGGTGTGTGTGAGTGTATGTGTCTTTGTTTTCGTGTATGTGTGCGTATATATGTATTCATTAAAGTTAGTTAATATTAATACTAATAGAAATAATCTACCTATATTATACCTTTGCTATTAATTAAAATAATATACTCTCACTTGGTTATTAATGTTATTATAGTATTTCTGTACATTATGTTTTAAAAAATTGGATGTCCACTAGTTGAACAGATTTTCTAACTAGAACCGTATGATCACGCTGGATGCAGGCTGCGGACAACCAGTTCTATTCAAAATCACTTGGGGGGCCTTAGAAAAAAATAATAAATAAATTCACATATCCTCTACGTTGACCTGACTCCGTGATAAGTACCTTAAAGCAAACAAATAACTATTTTGTGATATTTGAAGTCATGTGAATTTATGAGATGTTGATTTTGTTTAATATGTTGACAAACAAGCGTACAGACCGCTTGATAGTAAGCGCCAAAACAGCTTAAAGAAGCTCGTAACTAACGTGCCAATCTTACGACTTGAAGATATGTCACATTACCCACCAACTTTACTGCCTCCCTCAAACTTCAAACTGGATCAGCAATGCAAACACTGCAATAATAAATATACTGTAAACATATAATATATATGCTTATAAAAATAGCTGTAATGTTATATGAGTTGAGTAATTAGATTGAAATCTTTATGATGTGAGCAAAGAAGCAGATGTAATGCCGAAACATAATTCCCCCCGAGATGAAATGTTTTCATTTAGTTAATAGCTTGTTGCGTCCCTGGTGCTGATAAATAAACTTGTGCACACATGCACTAACGAGTACAAAAGGGGTATTTGTTAAATTCAAGCGTCTTTTAACCCGTGTAGGATAGTATTAAATAAGTACGTACTAGTGGCTGAGTTCGCGTGGACTTTTTTTATTATTAGACCAGGTCGACAAACAAACATACAGTCCGTATGACAGTAAAAGTTACAAGGATATTTGCGCGTTGTCAACAACTTGAAAATATTATGTCGCATAACCCAGTAATTTCAATACCTTTCTCACCTTTCAAACGGGAAAACAGCAACGCGAACAGTGCTATGCAGCAGCTATTTGGCGGTAGAAATATGTGGGAGTAGGGTCCTAATGAAGACGACATTTGTATGAGTTCTACCTCTTATTTTCCCAGGATAAATAGTAGCTTAAGTTACCAATGTACCATTAGAATAAAGCGCGGTTATACTCTCGTTAAATAACAGAACTTTACTATATACACAAATTTTGCACTCCCCTCTTACACCCTGCAGGAATAATTTTTAAAGAAAAAAATTGTTTTCTGACTTTCGTAAAATGCGTACAATGATGTCAGGGCATCCTGCTAGGTTATAATATAAAACGGATTCAATACAACACCGAGGTCTGTCTATACTAATATAATAAAGAGAAAATATTTGTATTTTTATTATAATGAAAAGGTTAAAGAACTACTAAATCTGTTTTGTTTCATTCTTCTAAAGTAACAGAGCTAAATTATACACATCTACTTAAAATAGAAGTATATATAAACGGGATTTGTATTTTTAGACGTTATTATATTAAAGTTAATTTGTTACAAATTAACTCAAAAAGTACCGAGCAGATATTAAAATCTATTTCACTATTAGAGACTATCATTAGTTACATTATATTTCCATATTTCTACGGGAACGCAAATAAAACCGCGAAGCGCTGCTAGTTGTTTTATATGTGCCACTGCATTTAGCAAAAAGTAGAAGAGCCTAGGACAGTCAGTCATCATCATCACCATTATCATACCAGCCAATAAAAGTCCAATACTGGGCAATAGGCCTCTCCAAGAAAGGAGGCTTTTTGCCATTAATTGCCGCGCTGGGCAAGCATGCTGACTACCACAGAGAAAGCTGCTGCCCATCCCTGCCCTGTGCATTTGAGCTGCACTGTTTTGGATGAATATACCGCCATCTGTCGGTTCTGGTAATCAATCAGACATCGTAGCTCAAAAACGTTCGTGATATCGCAAATATATCGTTAGTTTATCGCCAACTTTTAAAGTTGCGGATATTATATCACATAACCTAGTAATTTCATTATCACTTTATCCCTTTAAATCGGAAAGTAACAACCCAATGCTCAGACTAGGTCAAAGTAAGGAACACATACTGATAACTTTACTCCGTGTTTTGTTGATAAAAGAATAAACTGTTTATTTCTTGCCAATAAGGGTCTCATAGTGACAAATTGATATATATATTGATATAGCCTGGCCATGATTATAAATAATTTGACAATGGTTATGTCTGTATTTATTAAAGGTAAGTAAATACAAAATAAAAAGTTAAAAAAATGATTTGTTTTGAATTCTAGTTAGATATAACGTAATTATGATTTGTTTGTACTTAAATATATTTTTTTTGAAAATTAAATTAACATTACAAATTATAAAAAAAATATATTGTATATATAGTAGCCCAAAATACTATTACGAGAACACAATAAAAAAAGTAGAGAACGTCACATTATCAAAATTTGGATTGTTTTTTTTAGCTTTGATGATGTATAAAATTTTTAATATTTATAAAAATCAGATTTGTAGTACGTGTAGTGCATTTAAAATCTTATACGCTGGCTTATAAAATAACAAATTGGCTAGAGTCTTATCCAGTATTGATAATCTTGCCTAGAATGAGCGTTGTCACGGTGTAAAATGTCATGGTATCTGTAGAAAAAAAAATATAACAAACACTATAATTATCCATGTCAAAAGCGAGTACCTTTTGTTGCCTTGTCTCACCAGCTTTTTATATAATAATATATATATATATATATATATATATCTCTAGTATTATAAGATGCGACTGAGGTACCGGATCCGAAAGATGGCGGTATATCCACCCGACGTAACCCAAATACAGCAGCCATTGCCTCTTTGCGATTGCCACCACGCCTGCCCAGCGCGGCAATTATGGTCAAAATTCCTCCTTTCTTGTGGAGGTCTTTGTCCAAAAGTCGGCCGCCATGATGATGAATTCAAATAATGGACTACAAACAATAGTACAGTACAATGGAAAGCCTTATCGCGTAAAGCGATCTCTTCCAATCAACCTTCAGATCTATAGGTACGCGACAGAATTATGTGCGTTGTAAAGAATCTGCAACTCAAGTCATTCAAAGCCAGGGGATATTAATGAGCGGTGGATTCAGAGTATCAATTTTAATTGACCAATCTATAAATATTCTATACATATAGATTGGTCAAATAAAATTGTATAAAATTAATTGACCTATGTGTCATAAATGAGTATAAGTACCAAAGAGGTCAGTGTACCGTCAGTTTCACTCGCTCAATTCCAACTCGAGAGCTATAATTCCCGAGGTGGGTGACCTAAAATATCCTCCGAATTGGCTCCATGTGCCCGTTTGATGTTTACTTTAGCTTAATCTAAGTTGGCTACTCTAGATTAAAGTTAAGTAGATAAATGGATACTTGTTTGTTTTTGTAATTATGAATACCTTTTATCTTTCAAGATATATCTTCAGTCTTTTTTATAGGTATGGTGCGTATTCATGAGAAAAGAAAAAATTGTTTAATTAACCTGAAAACGAAAGTATGACATTAGTCGTTGACAGTCAGGTAGATAAGTGTGAAGTGTTGGCAACACTATTTAATGACGTACAATCGAGATCACATTTAATTATTATTACATTTCCAATCTTTATGGTGATTTTAGAAAGGTTTATTACTAGATACCAACGCTCTGAGGTGTAATTAGTAGTTTCTATTCCTGTGAGTATAAATGAAAAGTAAATGTAGCCTAAGTGGGTTCTTATACCATCAGCTATTTGTCAGTGAAACTCCTATTAGGCTCTTGTACAGCTGGAACAAACAGACTGATAAAACTGAAAATCCTTAACACCTTAGTTGCTGTTAACTTAGAATTACTAACTGACATTTAATTTATTTTTATGTATTTATTTTTCTTGTTCCATATGCTATGACTTAATATTATGACTAAATTCATCTCTTCTTCTTTGTTTAGAAGATTCATGAATTGTAACCGCTATTCGTTTATTAAAATGAATGTGTTATATTTTTTGGTCGCTTACCTCGGAATTTACACAAAATCTCTTCTTAGTAGTTGTCTACGTCAGCCGAGGAACCTTTGTTCGAAATTTTTCTTCGCATGCCCTATTTAAGGCACCGTAACCTAGCTTTAGGAACCTTATATGCGTAATTTATCTCTAAAATATACTTTTAGATATCCGTAGGATAGATCTTTGTAGATTTTCTAAGCGTATTTGTGGAATATAACGTCATCTTTTATATCTAATTATTGTCCTGGGTGAGGATCGAGTCCACGACATTTGGCGAATATATATTAGAAAGGATAATTACCATCTATACCATCGGAATTATAAATATAATAAAAAGAAAAAGATGATAATGGATTCAAAGTAAACAGTGATGTAATTCTATATATCTAAAATCTTTACATAAAAAAAGCTTTATATAAAAAAACAACGTAAAATAAAAAACAAATATAACTTTATATAAAAAAACAACGTAAAATAAAAAAACAAATATAACTATATAAAAAAACTAACGTAAAATACATCACGTATGTGTGTCTCATCGGGGTAGGCAGAGATTATGTTTCTCCACTTGCCATGATCTTGGCACACCACTTTCACTGTTTTTATTAGTGTTTGTCATTTTTTTTATTTTTTTGTTATTTTGTTATTTTTTTACCTTTTTTGTACCTCTTTAAGGGGTTCTGGCTAAGTTAAGGATAAGGTAGACCCATACTAACTAAAGACTCTTCCACTCTATATATTTGTGCAACCATTCCACTTTACCTGTAATTTTTATATATGAATAAAGTCATGGTGTTTATCCAGGATGAACTTCTAACTTACGGTATGGAATTGCTCCGACCAATGTCTCTTTGGTCGGAGCAATTCCATACCGTCTCGATAACATTTTTCCTGTAAAGCTACATTATTAGTGATTATATTAAGTACCAGATTCCTCCTCCAACACTCAGGATCTCTTGTTATTAAAAGAAAATGTCCCCTGATAACTAAACTGTGCAAAAAGACAAGCCTATTCTATAGAGAAAAATAAGAAGTCAGTTCTATCCCTACGGGACATGTTTTCGAGATATAAAGTAGTGTACGAGTATATGTTACACAAAACTATAATATGGCGGTATATCTATCAGAAACAATGCAGTAATGCTGCTCTGTGCATTTAATGCACAAGGTGGCGTTGGGCAGCAGCATCCCAATCGTGAAAACTGCGCTCTGCGATTACCAACACGCTTGCCCAGTGTGGCAATTATGGGCAAAAACCTTTTCAATGGCTGGTATGACGATGAATGATATAAGCACTGTATAGTGTCCAAAAATTGAATGAAATCATTATACCAAAAGTATGTTTTATGAACTATGCTAATTTATTTTTTTGGTGGCTAATTTAGTTTTTTGTATATTGATAAATAACATAAATATAATAATATATTAAATATGGAAAAAAAAATTTAACGACTAAATCGACAAATAATTGCGTTGTGATAAACAGCGTCATTGCAGCCTAAAGATGCTTGTATTATTATAAGGATGCAGCTCGTATTATCACAAGCGCATAATCAACTTTGTAACTTGAAGGTATTTTGGCCCACTGTCTCTATTACTTTAGCCTTTAAGTTAATCACGTGTACAATTTTATTAATTCAGTGGTGCCGAAGGTGCAGCAGTACGCTATTTGGTGAACCAAAGGTCCTTTTCCACGACCAACATGATGAATGTAGATGTTTGTTTTATTTAAATGTTATATTTGTGGTTCCTCTGTTGTCTGATGTCCGAAACACAGGTTCTTTAAGTGACTTATCTTGGAGTCAGGTCAATTTATGAGACATTGTGTGAATTTGTTTATTTATTTATAATATTATTATATGTTCTCTTTCTTTCACACTGTTGATATTGGAGGAGGCAATGATTACTGCAGACGAAAATATTGCAGAATTAAAATAATATCTACCGACACCCTCGACATTAATTTTCCTTTCGTACGCAGTACATTTTCAAAAGAAAAGAAAAAATGCTCTGCCGCACTCATGTACCAGCCCCAGGTGGCTCTTTATTGAACAAAACAAATTACGTTCTATGTCCTTGGCAGTTATAATGGGTGTGCTCTTGTGATTTCTTTATTTAGATTTGTAATACCCTTGTACGAATATCTCGTTGCGAAGCATGTTTTTATAAGTGCCGTCGGAAGTAGGAACATTCCATTTGAAATTGGTTTTGCGACGAACGATAAGACACAAAATAAGTATACTTACTTATAGCGTGATTAACGATAGATGATAATGTAGTAGCGTCGTAAGAGGTATTTATATTATTTGAAATCATAATTTGTTATTAATATTGTTTACGCTACATATTATACAACAAAGTCACTTCCCGTTGTCTGTCTGTAAGGACAGAGTACTGTAGTACATACCAGTATATATGTTTAAATCTTTTAAACTAAACAACGGATTTTGAAGATGTTTTTTAAAATTAATATAGTGATTCAAGGGAAAGGCATGTATTATAAATATATATGTATAATACATGCGTGATATAGTAGAGACACAGATTATTTTAGAAATCTTCAATGATATGTCATAAATGAACGTTATTTTTCTTGTGATTATGTTGCAAATGCTGGCTGAGCCCGGATGTACTACATTATTGTACACCATAAAAAGATTTAAAAAAAATCGCAGCGTATGTCCATCTCTTAGGGATAACCCACAATAACCATTTGTTATCACCATTGCGCCCAAGCGAAGGGGCAATTCGCTAGTATTATATAAAATTAACCAAAAATTAAGAAAAACCCCATAAGAATAATAACAGAACACGTTAGCTTGACAGGTCATTTCAATCAAGCTATGTGTAAAGGAGTATAGTACCTATGTACATACAGTTGGTTCTGTACATATGCGGTATAAGTTATTGATAATGAATTTATAGCATGATTTTTTATATGTAGACCAGGATTATATTTATTAGCTTTTATTTAATTCAAAGGTTCATCGGATGATAAGATATTATATCTACATAAGAAAAGCTAACTGAGTGACTTATCAACATGGGCCTAAAACTATAAGGGTTAGAAACTTGAAATTTTGCAGAGGGGTCAAAATAACGTAGAGGAGCACAATAAAAGGATATTTGAACATTCAGCCCCTAAACGAGTAAATAGTGCAAAGTTAGTATGAAGCTATATATATAGCTATAGTTTATAAGTTATTCTCATGAAATTCAGCTTAAGGGGTTTTCATGGAAAGTCATAAAACACATGTATTTTATTTCGAAAATCATCCCTCTATTAGGTAAAACGGGGGTGCAAAGTTGGTTTAAAAGTTTTACAACTTTCTGCGGATGAAACTGCAGAGCGCATTTATAACTAGCATTATATAAATAAATATGCAGCGAGACTCCTCGCACAATACGAGAACATATTGTTTTTAGTTTGGTATGCTGTAATTTCATTACCTATCTCGAGGGTCGCGTCGCATACTTTGAGAGGTGTTCTCTCGTGTTATTGTCTGCACACTCAACTATTCCATTATCGCGCTGAAAGTGTTTAGTGCAACTTCAACGCGTGTACTAAACTAAACTTGTTTATATATCAATTTTAAAGTCGCGCGACGAATTACTATAAAATTAAACACAATTAACTTAAAAAAGACAATTTGAATTAAAAATTAAATGCTTTTAATTTATTTATTGTTTTCATTATAATGACAAGCCTGATAAAATGGATAATAGCGATCGTATTTTGTGTCCTGTACCTTCGACAAATATTTATATAATTATATTTTTGTTTGTTTTGTGTCTAGGTGTTAAATATATGTATTTAAGTATTTTATTACACAAGTTGTTAAGCAAATTATCTTGGAGTGAGGTCAATGTATGAGATGTCATGTGATTTTATTTCTTATTATAGGAGAAGTAACGATTGATATTATGGCCGCATGTCCATAGACACTTTCTATTTTAACAGTGGTCAGTGCATTACAAATGATGTTATAAATTCCTTTTTTTTTGAAATTTTTGTAATTAGTTCGGTAATTTCTGAGTTTATTTATTACAAACGTACACAAACGACTTTCGAAAAAAACATACATATGTTCCATGATGTTCATTGAAGAACCTTCATACTGCATTTAATTCGAAGAAGTTCCAAATCAACAATGTTTCATACTAAATGTGCACCCCCGTTATACCCCTTTAAATAAATTTCTAAAACTCTTTTTTTTTTTAGTGAGCCTACGTTTAAAAGTAACTACTTATAGTTCAAGTCCTGCGTTGGTTATCAGTCAGTTAGTCTTTTTCTTTTGTATATATACAGATAACATCGCCTATATTACACGGTAAAGAAGGAGCTCTCTAATAATGAAATAATTTTTGAATTCAGTCTAGAGGTTTTTGACTTAAGACGTTACAAACAAACAAGCAATCAAATCTTCCTTTATAAAATCCTCTTTATAATATTAGTATAGATGAAAACACAAAGACAATTTGTGGCTGAAGTACTTAACAACACCCGTTACGATGCGCGTTTTGATTTGTTTTGTTTAGATTGACGTTGACAATTTACGTCAAATAATACATAGAAAAGTGTTGTTTTGTTCAAGAGAAGTGAAAAGTGGTTCTTGGTTCTTTTGCACTGGCACTGAATACTTTATTATGAATAACACTATCACTATTTGTAATATTTTGCAAACTTTCCCTAGATTAGGAAAAACAATTTTGCCGAATTTTTCAAGTCATTCTCGAGTTTTGCGCTCAGCAACATTAATGTTTATTTACATAGATTACATTTAACAGGTCCGATGGCGCAGGTGATAATGATCCTATCTTGTGCGCTAGGGGTCGTGGGTTTGATTCCCACCCAGAGCAGATATTTATATGATGACATTTATGTTAGTTCTGTGTCTGAGTATTAAATATATGTATTTAAGTGATATATTTGTGATTCCTCTGTTGTCTGGCGTCCGTAACACAAGTGCTTTAAGCGACTTACCATGGAGTTAGGTGTATAAGATGTTGTAGGAATTCACATGATATATTGAAATAACCGGGCAACATAAGAATATGAAAATTAATTGTGTAATATCTACGTTACTGTGCAATGTATTTATCTTTTTCCATTTCTAACAATTGAAATGAAACTGATTTGCAAAATTTATTGCGTTCTCAATTAAAAGTATGGTAGAATTGAGAATATTGAAAATTTTGAGGATTTGAATATTAAAAGGCTATAAATAAAGTTAAGTGCTAAAAATCTGGCAGTCTGGATGAAATGCAAATATTCGAAGACTCTACAATTCTTTACTGTGATAACTTTTAATATTTCTTTTTTTATTTCATTATTGTGCTTGATTCGGTTCTATTGCCAAAATTTGGTTTCAAACTTTCACTTTTTTTAGTATCTTTGTATTATTTTATCTGTATAGCCTAGTCTGAGTCTTATTAAGAATATCACTGTCGCCCTGAGCTTGGCAAATCGAAGTAGGGCTCAACTGACCATTTTTCACGCAAATTGGGTACATATAGTAGTATACAACATGTGGTTACAGAAATTTCGCTGTCTTTTGGAGGTGAAATGAGGTTGTCGTCCATCTATTAAATTTCTCATTAAACCGAGTGTAATCATTTAATTGATTGCAGTTAATTTGGTCTACACAAATAAGAAAAATAATATAAATGCTTTCCAGTAGTGTATAGTCAATATCTAATTATAAAAATTACTTTAATATTCTTTTAACGTTATGTTCAGATTCAGATCAGATATGTAGCTCTTATATCATGAATAAATATTCTGTTACTGTATACTGTTAATATATCTGCACATATGTGACTAAATATAAAGATACATATTTATTACTTTATTACATACTAAGAATATAAATATAAAAGTGAATCTGTTTGTCAGTTATACTCACGGCTTGATTGTGAATAAATTTTGATGAAATTTTGTATGTGAATAGATTCTATAATAATCTTTAGAATGGTCTTACACTGCTTTCGACTCGAGCGAAGTCCTTATGGGATATAAAGTCGACGGGGAATTAGTAGCGGGTTAGATAAAGTTGCGGATAATATAGATTTAACTCTATTTGAATCGAGCAAGTCAGGTTCAAAATAAAAATAAATCAAGGAGTTTCATAATCGTTATTCAACATGTACAACACTACGCGTACATTCGGCTTCTGATTTATGGTTAGAGAATATATAAAAGAAGAAACATCCTTTTGTCTCAATAGGTACTATTGATTTTACATATTCATGATTTTTAATAACATTGGAGTTTGTACTAAATGTGTGTAAAATTATGTACATATAATCCACAAACAAGTCATAATATGCCTAATACAGGTATCAGTCTAATTTGGAAATGTATTTATTAAAAATGTAATTGATAAATACGAATAAGGGTTCAATTGACATAATAAAGTATAGTATTCTTAGATACTATAATATTTAATGGTAAATTGATCTGGGATAAATAATAATAGTAACAGCCTATAACAGACTTATATTCTAACTCAAACCTAATTTTATTTTTAAGTACAGCTTTAAATGTGTGAATAAAAAATCTGTTCTATTAAGACTATATTTTGGTTTATATATCTATAAAAGTAATATCTTTTTATGATCAGTATGTCTACAAATAGTTTCAACATTCGACGTGTCAGGGGATGTTATAAGAGACGCAAATGGCAGGCCTTTTTTCAAACGGTTCATCCAGCCAGCTAGTCTGTCTAGTTCAGGTAAAATATTTTTGTATGTTTACTGTGGGTCTCATACGAAGGGCTTGATATCGCCCAGTTGGCAATAGAATGAGATTATCATAGGCGTTACCTGTGTGAATGAGTCAAAGATATGAACAGATTTGGTCACCTAAAGTGGCAGAGACAGCTGAATTGGTAAAGCTATCGAATGATGACCATGTACTACGCAATGCGGAAAGGCGGCTACGAGTTGGACTGATTATACTACTGGTAAAACGATAGATCTAAGAAGCTCACGATCAGTCCATACCGGCAATGGAAGTAGAAAACAGATATAATAAATAAATAGTTAGCTAATTACGATAACCTGTTAAAAACTAGTTTAGACGGGTTTAAAATTCGACATTTGCACTAACATCCAAATAGTCCTTGTTATATAATTTCTGATTTCCACAAACGAAATCCCTAAATTAGGTCCAGAATATTGTGTGTTAATTAACATTCCACCATAATTGGATAGACTTTGAAGGCTTTATTATATTGGTATAGAAGTTAGTAAACATTCGCTCATCTATATATTTTTAAAGATTGTTTTTCCTTCATATTATTTCCTATTTAATCATATTATAAAGTAAGCAAAGTCTTGTTTCTCCTAACTTTAGACTAGGGACTAATTGTGTAAGCATAAAGACATCTTAAGAGGTTGTAAGACTTTAGATGTCTGGCATTTAAATACTTACAACTACAAAGGTTTGATGAGAAGATATATTTTCTTACTTTTAGCATCTTTTGTACCACATAATTAAACAATAGAAAATTTACAGGTTCTTTGATATAATTTATTATAACAGATAAAAAGTTCGCTTAATTTTTTTAAGATTGTAGCGAGTGACTTTTCCACTGTGGCGAATACATTGCGAAGAATTTGTTTCAGAAATGAAAATTCCTGGTAATACTATTCGCAAATGCAAAATACTGTTTTTTATTAACTTTATATATGGTAAATAGGAATTATACTATATATTTTATAACACGACATTAAATATTACAAGATAGTACGTGAGAAATCCGAGTCGCTGTGTCGTCTAGCCTAGCAATAAGTTTGGAGTAGTTTACCAATCGAGGAAGACTAAACACTTTCGTTCGCCAAATATCCATTATTTACTTTTCCTCTACAAATGCATTTAGTATGATGTTCCAACGAATGAGCAAACGCGGTCTGAGAATCGGTACCCATATCAAGTCTATGCTGACACGTGGAAGGTGTCTTGACGGTTTTTATAATAGACAATCAAACTTTAGAACGATCTTCCTTTGCAGCGTTTATAACTTTTAACTAGAAGAGTTTCGGAAGATAAGCGAGTTTGCGACAAAGAAGAAAACGCAGAGTAAACCAACTCCTGATACCTTAGAGTTTTTGTGAAACGAATATTTCTGCTAAAATGTTTGGAAAACTTTAAATAAAGTTTGGGAAACATTAAAAAATGGTATATATTAGGGAATAAGGATTACTTAGGTTTCGATCAACAGAGCGCCCTCTGTCGTTGCATGTTTACCAAATGTTTGCCATTTTTTAGGTTTCACGGCTTGGAAGATGGCTTTGATGTGAATGGTATCGGGACACACCTTGTCACATTTGATTTTAGTAAGACCTTTCTCACAATAGCCGTCTGGGTTGGTCTCAGCCTTATCTATTTGTACAGCTTAACATCAGTGCTTGAAGTGTAACACACGAAAGGCGTCTAGTCTATGACGATCAGATTATTGTATGGCTAGCCGTGTGCTCGTTTAATAATATGAAATAATCACACAACATCTCATACATTGACCTGACTCCGAGATAAGTCGCTTGAAGCACTTATATTACGGACATCAGACAACAGAAGCAACAGAAATATATTACTTAAATACATATTAATTTAGCAACTAGATACAGATCAAACACAAATATTTTGAATATAAATGTTTGGTCTGTGTAAGGATCAAACCCACGACCCTTGGCGCACAAGATACGATCACAACAATTTGCACCTACTACTACTATTACAAAAAGCTTTTTGGGTTAAGTACATACAACGACGTCTTGTCGACATTTATAGCTGTACCGAGTTAACCATTAACATCTCATACAAACTTAGCGTAAGGCAATAACAATTTACTGCCTAGACTGAACCTTCATCGTTACTATTTAGGGTTGCTAAGTGTAGATACAAAAACAGCAGAAATATGTAAGGTAATTGGGTTCATAAAAAATATAATGCTCGTATTGAGATTCATTTCATTGAGCTATTTTATACAAAATTATATATCCACCAAAAGTGACAATGCTAGAGGTCGCTAGTTTTCTAAAGACTATAGTATAATAGAGATAGCACAATAATACTATCTGTATTGTCGACAGTCTGACTATCAATTGAATAAGATGAATCAATTATTTCGTTACATCAATTCAATCTTAAACTATTCAATATTGTTGTAAGCTAAACATAATATTACCTAAAAATTAAGTACTCAATTCTGTACTCGTAATACTGATGACCCTGATGACCTTACAGGGTAATAACAACTACGTAACCACTATCCATAATCTCTGATCATCTCTATTCGCATCGATCAAGCTTACATATTGTTGTTGACGATTATCGTCTACTTATTCGTGCCATTATTTATATTGATCGGATACGAACGCGCGTTCGGAAAATTTACGTACATTGACCTCGGCTTCAACCTTGAATAGTGTAATTAATGTTTAGGTATTGGCTTGCGAGAAATGGCGTATTTCAAATTAAGCTGGATTGCTTTAAATAAAAATTTAATAATAATGCTGAAAGCCTTATCAACTATTTACATATTTACTTTGTATTTGAACGAAATTGCGTTTGATTGTTCCCAAGTATTCCTCAAAATTTTGCCGTGAGGTACAGGCGGAGTAGAATCCTCCCACTGCACCAGGTGTCATAAGTGGCAACTAAGGTACCAGAACCGACAGATGGCGGTATATCCATCCGAAACAGTGCAGCTCAAATGCACAGGGTGGTAATAGGCAGCAGCATCTCCGTCGCGATATCTGCGCTCTGCGATTGCCAACATGCTTGCTCAGCGCGGCAATTATTGGCAAAAAACCTTTCTTTCTTCATTTCTTGGAGAGGTATATGTCCAGTAGTGAACTATCAATAGCTGGTCTGATGATTTCTCAAAATATCCTAAGAATGTTGTAGACGCGAATTTGTGTGCGGATTTAATTAATGTTTAGTACGCCAACTCATATTTAAGAAAAAAAATTTCTGTAACCATATTTATTACTTTTTTGTTTTACATTAAATACGATTTTGTACATTCATATTTGTCATAAAAAGCCTTCTGCTTATTTTGATTATTATTGTTTTTGTATTACCTAGTTATAAAATTGTACTATATTATTAGTTTGGAAAGTCTGAGGCCTGTAGCACAGTTTTAACTAACATAGGCAACGAGTTGCCGTTAAAATATGCATGTAACTGATTGTGAATATATTTATTATTAATATAATTTATTAAGTATTAATAATAGCTATAAAACCAAAGAATAGCGCACAGATGTAGTCGTAAGCGGCCGCTTGTGTTCTACAAAATGTACATCTTGATAAAAATACTTCACGCAATAAGTACAGGCTTAAGAATGTCCTATAAATTCGTGTTGTCAACCCCGCACGCAGGTAACCGGTACAAAATGAAGCTGTTACTACAATTTACAATGCACGCCAAATTGATATAGATCTGTTTACAAGGTACGTTCGTGTCATACCACTGAATTACATGCCACATAAAACTTCGGGCCAAACCTCGTAGTTTATACATTCTCTGTATGACGTAACATAGATTGTTCAAATGGGGATAACTGAAGAAGTTATGAGAGAGAGAGAGATCAGTCTTTTTTAATATAACAAAGTTTGAGTAATATTATTAGCTTGGCAAACAAGTATACGGTCCGCGTGATGATAGCGTTTTAATATGATGAGCGTGGCTTGTACATGCTCGTATCTTTGTATGAATATCGCCAACACGTAGCCAACTTTATGATGTTATATAACGTCATAATATAAACAGTTTCATTAATTTTATTGCCTCTCTTAAACTGCAACAGAGTACCGCGAGCACTCGATAGGGCTGTAAAAATAGGTTAGAGTAACTCAAGCAACTTTTGTTAGAGCTTTGCTTATAGTAAATTTATATTCTGTGGTACGTACATCTCTCAGTCGGATTTGAAAACAGATTTGTAAGCCTCTTTTATTGAGCAATAGGAAAGTACAGATATATCGGCCATATTATATCCACTGTTGGGTTTAAATTCCCCAAGAGATTTCTGCATCGGTTTTATGTGACTTGCATTAAGCGTCATTCTGCGATTCTGATCAGATCGTCTGTCCACTTTGTAGGTGAACGTCTGTCTTATGCCGGTGTGAATCTCCTTTCGAAAAATTTATAAGTCTGCGTGATTATGTAAACAATGGATATAGATTTTCACAAACGAATAATTAAATTCAAAAATTTGGACAGATCTGTAGAGGATTTTCTATTATTATGTGTACGAGATTTAACAACTAAATTAAGTTGCCACTTTTGATCAAACTTGAGATTAAAATAAGCTAGGAAGAAGATATGTAAACTATTATAACAATACATAGGAAAAAGAATAATAAATTTGTAAAATAATATAATCTTATGGGATTATATAAACAAAATTTGCTTTTTTAATATTTATATTAGATGACCGACGATTACACCATTACAGCAAAGCTTAATAATAACTATTCTAACAAGAGCATCGTTACTAATGATATTGTTAGATGGCTGAACTCTGCCGCATTAAGGAAAGAGTCAAGTGTGCGTGTAACTCATATAAATTGATTGTGTGTCAACACACACATACAGCGCAAGGAACAGGCAGGCGGCCGTTACAAAATATATGAAACGATACAAAACAAAAATATATCTCCAGATTATTTATTACGACGCCCGAGTAAAATGTAATCGCGCTAAAAGCCACAGTTACATCACGGGGTTTCGTTCCACTATTTGTATGTTAATTTTTCTTGTACCGTTTTGTTTCGGCTTAGAAAAATGACGTCGTATCTTTGAAAACGTTCCATTAACCTAATACTACGTTCCCTTTGTTCTTTGACTTTGCAGATGTTTATCGAGATTTTAAATTATGTTCGCCTTTTCCTGCTGTTTGTTTAATGATAATTTTGTTTATTAATGATCAAACTATTTTTGTTCTGCGTTATACAAATAGACGCGATGTTTGCCTATAGCCAGTAACCATTTTTAATATCTTTTAAAATTAGTATTAAACAATACATTTTGCAAATATATATATACTTTTTTTTTAAATTGCCAGTTTTCTAAAGTCTCAAATAAAATATATTTAAAATAGTTTTTTTTTATATATGTAGTTTATGAATTTACTAATTATACAATAAATACCTAAAATAATAATAGAGTAACCATGGAATATATCGAATCTTCATAGTTATAAATAGTTCAGCGTGCTTACAAAGAAAGACGTAAGCAATGAATTTTGCAAGTAATTATTTCGATCTTAGAGACGGCTCGGCGAATTGTTGGAAATTGTTGTATAATTAGTTTGTGAATCTGTAGGACACTTACCCAGACACATTTTCAGCTAAATTATACGTACATTTGGCTTTTTAATGGAGTCTGGGGATCAAAGAGTTGTAGTTTAATTCTGTTGCTTTTTATAAGAATTTACTCTGAAGAAGAAACAATAACAAAACAATATGAATATTTCGAAAGTAGCTTCAAATGCTAGGTATGTGAGGGAATAAATCCAAGTACAAACGCTATTGTGAAATATGGCAGACAAAGCCGGGGTACATGGCTTATGACGGTCATATAAATGGAAATTGTCGCGATCCAAGTTCCTCGGCTTCTCATATTGCAGACTGGTTTCGGAAATGATAGTGAACCGACTATGCGCGACTGTGCCTCGTTTGAGCGTTACTTGAACGTGATCTGTTTTAAGTGGTATACTTTTAAGAAAGGGATGCATATTGCTTATATTATGTAGTTACTAGATATTGCATTCTATTATTTTGATGTTAGCATTACGATGTTGCATAATTATAATTAACGTCAAAATAACAATTAACGATATTGGTTTTTGACTCCTATTTCTTGTATTTTCCATGCTATGTGTACACTTGTTTACAGAGAAGAGAAAATTACAATATTAAGGGGTTTCATGAATTAAGTTTGGTACATAATTCCAGCCTTACATTTGATGTTAATTACAAGAAGCGATGTAAATTATGTTTCATTCTGCTAACTGTTAATTCAAATTTCATATCTAGCACAGTTTACTAATGAACATTGAAGGCTTAATAAATTAGAGCTTATTCTAGTCAGTCTGCGTAGATCGGAACGATAGGCATACGGCGCTCCGTGTTGGTTTAGGATCCATTACATTCACTTAAACATCCCAGTGGCTTTCCTTCCATTGAATATTTTATTTCAATCGCAGCCTTCAGATATTTCAGTTGTATTTTATTATGCGTCTATATCCATTACATATTTAGAAAGGACAAAATATACATTCCAATAGTATAAACATAAACAAAGTGATTTTATATATAGAGTTATCTATCAGATCATCTATGCGAGGAAAACATATTAAACAGTTTGAAGTGAATGTTAACCGAAGGCAAATAATAAAAATAAAAAATGACATATTAATAAATATATTGATATATTATTGTATGCATATATTTATAAAAAAAAGTAAATGAGCAGCTCTTTTACCATCTTCTTTAATATAAATGCACAGACTTCACAAATGTAACGGTTAAAGGAAAGCTCATTGCAAAGATAACATAATTATTACTACCTTCTTTTGTTTTGATATTTCATTGTAATCAGGAACAACGTACGTGTTATCATTTTATATAAGTATAAGAATATTACTTTTGGCATAGAACGTGTGGTTCTTCAGATCATTAACACTTTGAGTAAATATTTGTAAAACAAATTCGGACATTGTTAAAATGTATGTGAACGAAGCTCATATTGTTGCGACGGTTTATATAGTCGAGTGAGACTAATTTATGAAAATGCAGCATAGAATTTCTTACATATGTTTTAATGTATGTTGGATTCAAAAGTTTGAATATAACGTACTTTATTTAGTGCATATAATATCAATTGGGCGAGTATGGAAAAGATTTAGAGAAGGGTGAAATGTTGAAAGCGGGTTAATTGACGGAATCTGACATTACTATGAAGCTCTGAAGGTTACTGACATCAAACCATCATAGCAATGTCAGATTCCATAAAGCAAGTTATTTCGGTGTCATCTCAATGAGAATGTGAAAATGTAAATTTATTTATATTTAATACATAGAATGAACAAATACATTTATAGTGGTAAATGGTAAATAAATTTACGGTGAAATGAAGGCGAGAGAGATTGGCGAATTGTGTTAAAGATATTGATACCTTATCAGAGATTCGCGGCTCCGTTTCAAGTTATAGTTTTATAGTTATACTAGTCTTTAAAGTCGCCTCGGCTTTGCTCAGGTATAAAACGGAATAAAATGGTTATTGGTGGTTATGGGATAACGAAATAAATATATAGCATCGTGAACATTTTTCTAGACTTTTTTAGGATGTACATTACTGTAGTAGTTTGGTATATCTCGACGGGTTCAGTCAACGTTTGCAATATATGCGCAAAAAATATGTTTTACGACATCACAATAGAAGTTTCTAAAAAAATTATATAATATGACTCTTCGTTTTTAATCACTCTACCTATTAAAAGTATTAAACTCCGTTTCGTAGTTTTAAAGATCTAAATAGGAACACAGACAGTGGATAGTGGTTTAGTATTTTACTACGAGTATGTAGTGCAGAGAGGAGGATTTGAAATTGATCACAGAATTTGCTATCCTGATATCACGTGTTACGTATCTCTTGTCCAGTGTTTTTATAAAACCCGGCGGCGCGAAGGGTGGGCAGGCTCCGACCATTGTAACGAAATGCTTTGTTACGTAAAAGGGGCTGGCGACATTGGCTATCACATATTAGAGGCGTTACAGTTCTAGTAGGCTGCCCAGTAATACTAGCATGCTCGCACCCGTGTTTTACATAGAGGGCACTAAAGCAATGTGTGAATGTAGTGCCCGATGGCGTAGATGATAGTGATCCTATCTTGTGCGCCAATGGTCGTGGGTTCGATCCATATCCAGGAAAAATATTTATAAAATGATATTTGAGTTTGTTCTATTTGAGTGTTAAGTATTATATTTTTGAACTCTTAATTATGTGATCTCCGTAAGACAAGTAACTACTTAAAACGACTTACCTCGGTGTCAGGTTGTTTAATGAGATGTTGTGTGAATTTATAACTGATTACTTTTATTTTTTTCTGGTCATAAATTATTATTGTGAATTTGTCATCATGTATCAGTCAAGATACTTTGGCCCTTTATTCATCTGATTCTTACATTACAAAAATCATGTTATATGTATACATTGGAGATCTTGATAGCTATAATTTCTAAAAGAGAAATAAACCGCAATCCGCTTTCCAATTAACTGGAAATTTAAAACACAGCGTCAAAATTTGGTCTACTAGCCGATACTTGCTTCGTAATCATGCGGACAATTCAGTGTATGTGCTACAGGCAAGGGTACAATAAATATGTGATTTAATCTGTAATATATAGCTATAACGAAATATATGTTTGTTGTAAGTTATGTTTTAAATATATTCAAAATCTTCACCTCGTCATATATTTACCGAATAACATTGGCTATATAATACTCTCTCTTATTTTAAACAAGAGATCCGTAAAATTGAAACGTGTAAGCAAGATTTATTATTAGTTAAGCGAAAATATTTTTTTTTCATTAAAAGGTTACGTATCAACAATTAATCAAGCCCGGAGGTACCAGCAAAGCCGTGACAGTAGAATAGTACTCCCTCCCTTTGTAATAGGTGTCGTAAGAGGCGACTAAGATACTAGAACTGACAAATGGCGGTAAATCCATTCGAAACCGTTTAGCTCTAATGCACAGGGTGGAGGTGGCCAGCAACATCCCCGTCATGAAAGCTGTGCGATTGCTCACACGTTAGCCCAGCGCCGCAATTTTGGGCAAAATCCGCCTTTCTTGGGGAGGCCTATGTCCAGCAGTGGACTGGCAATGGTTGATTGTTGATTGATTGGATATATATCATATTTTATTGCTGTATATTAGGACAACTAATAGGCACGGGAACTACGCAGTTGTAACCGCGTAGTTTTTCTAGTTAATGACAATCGTGTTTTTATATAATCTCTATGTATCCCTTTTTTCCCTTTTTCTTTCTTTAGATTTTGCGTAAAGAGACACAAAAGTACATGCGCCCATTATTTGCCCAATAAATCTAGGGCTACCTCTGTGTCAACATGCCATCAAGGCTCTAACACGAGCCGAGTTAATATCCCTAGACGCAATATATCCCAGAATGTGTCATAGGAACTTACAGCATCGTAAACGAGGCACGGCCACTTGGTGTGTATGACGAATTTAAGGGGCGCAATGAGTTTGAGAGGGCTTTGCATTATTTATATACCAATCTTGGACAGCCAGTACATACTCATTATAGCATGCATTTGTTTTTGTATTGTGCTTGAAGATCTTGAACATTCTACAATCTATGTAATTTGTATTTTTTATTGTCTGTATGTTTCTTAACACTGTTTTGGTAAAAAGGGGTTCTTTGGGGTATTTTATTTGGTAGAAAGATTACATATCAGATCATAGATAGATACACCACTCGCTGTGAGGTACCGGCAGAGTATAAGAGTACCGCGGTATAGTAGAATAGTAATAGTATGGCGGCATATCCATACGGAACAGTGCAGCTCAAATTTACAGGGTGGGAATGGGCAGCCGATTGCCAATACGCTTGCCCAACGCGGCAATTATGGGCAAAACCCTTCCTTTCTTGGAGAGGTCAACAATCAAATGAGGACATTCAATGACTGATATGATGATGATGATGATGATGACAGCACTCGTGATCTATTCAACGGTTTTTTTTGTGCTAGTTATTGCCTGCGGTAATGTTAACAACAAAGGTTATCTTTAAAAATGTTAGCTTATGGAATTTCGTTCAAATGTATTAAGCAGTTTTTGTGTGAAATAAAATGACACTCTTAAAACTTTTGAGTCATTTAGGGTATTCTTATTTACTATAATTCTCAGTGTCGTTAAAATTACTTATTGTTGATGAAAAAATTTTAATATTATAATGACTAATGTGAGTATGGGAAACGAGAGAGGTATGCCAAAATCGTAACTATTGGAGATCCATAGTGTTTGTCTTCTACGATGGGACACTGGTGTGATGTATGTATAATTTTATTATCAATATTTGAATTATAGGTAAAAGTTTATAATCCAAACATATAGCATAATAATAAAACAACTTTTATAACGGCTTCCAAATTGTTTGTTTAACATTTTCCATTTTTTCTTCTACGTTCTCCAGATCTTAAGATCTCAGAAAGATCTCAGAAAAAATACCCCGTTTAAAACCTTTCAAATTAGTTTTATTACAAGTAGCGAACGCCGAGGTCTATGAAAATGTAATACTGTAACGAACAACGTAAAGAAATAATAGTGTTCTTTGTAATAGCATGATAATTGCAGCACAGTAAACAAACAATGTTTTTAGAAAATTAAAACAACTGAATTACGTCTAACAAAGCACAAATTGGTATCATTTATTAGACTGTAGCGCAGTGAACTCTCAGAATAGTTGCTTTTAATGTTCCTCGCGCAATATTGCATCCAATTGTGACGAATTTTAATTCTGACAAATAAAATATCTTCTCAAGTTGTGTATCTAGGAACGAATGGGAAAGCCGGACTGAGTGGGAAGTAAACGAGGCATTAACTCTGAGAGTAGGACCAATTGGGGGCACAATGAGACTGGGACGCTGTTGCATTATTTACATAACAATCTTGGACTGAAAGTGACTATTATGACGTCATTGTACATTGTTCTTAAAACAAAAATATCGTTCCGTGAATTTGTATTTGAATTTTAAAATTAACTTATGTTGTGAGAAATTCTATTAGTTTTTACTTAATTAACTATTTAGTTATACTTTTGACCTCATCGTTGGCATCAAGTTCATTGGCTATACTTGAGTATTAAAGGTTTTATTTGATGCTTCAATTTTATAAGCAAAATTATATTCTTTGTTCTTTTTACGATACTAAAATTACTGGATCTACTAACTAATTAGGTGGTTTTCTAAAATGTAAAGAGAAATGAATGGTGTTTTTGGTGAGTTAATACCTCTCTAGAATGATTATCCCTCCCGCTTCTCCAGGGAGACAGACAGAAGGAGAGACAGGGAAGAGTGCGGTTATCATGTCATCGATTCCACTGGAAATGTAGGCTGTATATTTGTTTCCGTGAACTTGGGGCTGATGTAGTTTGTTTCATTGAGTTTTAGTGGATCAGTACGCTTAGTTGCCAGTGCCATATTGTTTTTACTGTATTACATCCTAAAACAAAATAAAGTTTCCGGGAAATCCCTTACATTGTTCGATATTTGTGAAACTATGAGTTAGTGAAATGGTTTAATTGTTGACATAATTTACTAGCGTACTACTTGAAATAGTTAAAGTCGTCTCACTCGTTATTTACAATCACGGTGTTGTACTAGAACTGGCAGGAGATTGTTTACAATAACATGTTTATTGCTCGTAAAACAGCATTAGCCGTTATGTGTTGGAAATTGGACTTCCTTATTAGATGAGGGGACGCAGGTATAAAGTACATCGTAAAAAGGCAGCTATCGAAAGTTACCGACATCACCTAGAGGATTAGCAAGTTGAAGCGGGAGAAGCACGCGGATCCGAAAGTCTATGGTGACGTAAAGTTCTACAACGGCGCAGTATAGGACATCCACTTAAAATTTGGACAGTCGATCAGTATGCAGACCACATGCAATTGGTATTGTTGGAAATCACTTGTCCAACAGTGGACGTCCTACGGCGGATACTCGTATGATGATATCAAACTTGTGGGCTTGTTGATTCCTTTCTGTTATATTTAAATAAAGTTTAGTTATCAGACCCAGTGACGCAGATAATAGTGATCCTATCTTGCGCGCCAAGGGTAATGATATTTATAATTGTTCTGCGTCTGCGTGTTAAATATATGTATTTAGGAAGTATATTTAAGATTCCTCAGTTGTCTGTCATCCGTAACATAAGTACTTTAAGCGACTTACCTCGGAGTCAGGTCAATGTACTAAAATGTTGTGGGAACTTATTCATTCATTTATTTTACACCTACACAAGGCTAGGCTTAGGCTCTCAATTTTTTGCGTACCGTAGAGCATACATGTGTTACTTTTTTATCGTTTTCACACATTTAAGAAGTGGTGGTGGTGTACGCAAAGTTCGCCAGTAAAGCTCCTAGATATAACGTTTTTTTGTGGTCAATAAACGATCATTCTAGTATTTCTGCCAATCTATAAAATAAGTAATTACTAAAGTTTCTTTTGAATCATTTATATACTAGTGAAAAACGAATGAAATAGCGTTTATTACTTATTATTACTATAACTATATCATATAATTTGAGAGACATTTAATACTAACATGTCTAACAATAAACCAAACTTTTAATTATTAATTTATTAGACATTTATTCATAAATTTCATTCTTTATTATCAAAAAAACATTTGTCGCGAATATAATTTCTATATTCTACAACAAAAAAATTATAGAAAAGTAAGTATCTATTTATATTTGTATTTATTATTAAGTTCGATAATACTTTTGACTTAATTCTCGTAAAACGATGAAATTAACTGCCCGATTCTGACCTATCCATTGCGTGGCCAAGTCACTGGATTTGGCCACAAATCGTTACGGCAGATTGATACAAGTATTGCTGAATGTCGAAAGGTGAGATATATATATATATATATATATATATATATATATATATATATATATAGCTATATAATATATAAATACATCATCAATACATCATCAATATACTCTTTGTATTGTACATATATATATTAAGAAAGCATACACACCCATATGCACGCGTACACACACATTTAGCTACGTATTACAATATTGGGCGGGCTTACATGTGTATTTCTTATTCGACTCAAATCAAAGACATGAAGGGCAAAGCAGTCGCAACCCACTCTGAGCCCTTACTAGGCCTAAGCAAATTAATCCAGTTTAGTTAAATGGGACAAGAATACAAACGCCTTTTATCTGGGACTTATTTTCTGCGTAACAAGCATCCACTATCGAATTACTTCAGTCTCCTGAATTAAGGCGAGGGGAAACTGTTCCGTTAAAAGATACATTTTCGCGTCTAATTTACATCTGGAACAGTTTGAACGCCTCGGACGTCTCCCGAGGACTCAATTTGCATGCTATACCAATTACTTTTTATAAGTCTACTAATGTCTTGAAAGAGTAAAAAGAAAAAAGACGGTTTCTGTACTTAAATATACTAAGTTTATCGGGAGGTGCTTAAGGTTCATAGTTGAGAAAGTTTAGTTTCCTGCCAAAACGTACATTAGTCTAGTGACGTCATAGTATTTCGAAGTCCTGCGGATGGTTAAATTAGTTTTCGAGGCAAAGAGATGTTATGATGATGAGCCAACAAAAAACTATTTTTTGTTGTCTATTGGTGCCTTCTTGAAATTGAAACATATTTCTTAAAACTCCGAAATGTAGATTCAAAGTATTTTTTTAAAATCAGTTCTACGAGCCGAATCATCTGGAATACATCTAAATGTCTTTTATAAAAGAAACGCTGTGTTATTGATCTACTGCAAGTAGCATTTGATAAAAGTAATATAAAAGGTGTTTGATTTGGAACAACTTTGTATGGTGCGACGTCAGGCAGTTTACGACTCCCGAAGTTAGAACAAGTTCCGCGCGGCTAATAGATGCTCACACGTTCGACTTATTCCTCGAGGAAGAACAGTATTTTCATTAGATAAGCTCTCTTAATACATCCGTACTAATATTATATATGCGAAACAGTTTGTTTGTCACGCTTTTACTGCTTACTCGTAGAATTAATGATGATGTAATTTGGCATACCAGAAGCATGAACTAATGAAAGGAAAGGATATAAAGTACTTTTAATTCTCGAATGTTCCCCTGGGATATCGCGTCCTCATGGATTACGCTTTATATTACATAAAGCATAGTACACGCTGACGCGGGAAGTAAACTAGTATTAACAAGATTTGAAATGATACAATTTAAAACACAATCTTTTGATAGTAATAAAGATCGGATCATAAATTATTTTGAAGAACCTTCTTGTGCGCCAAAGGTCGTGGGTTCGATCCCCGTCTAGAACAAATATTGATTCAATGATATTTGTGTTTGTTCTATGTCTGAGTATTGTATATGTGTATATAAGTATTATATTTGCGATTACTGTGTTGTCTGATGTCTGTAACTGTGTCTTTAAGCGACTTATCATAAGGGCTGGTCAATGTATGAGATTAATCTTTATTTTTGTATTTATTTCTATGAATTATTTTATGCTGCCGATTTTTAGAGGAAAATAACCTTCATTCTCCATTATATCAACAATGGCATTGACCTATATTTTCTATGTACAGAGGTATATCTGTCCTGTCCTGTTGTGTTAAAGCTTCTCTTTAAAGTTATATGTATTGTTTCTGTAAATAATCATGTTTTCCGAAAACCCTTGCTATATGTTAAAAATAATGCCAAACTTGTTTACTGCGTACCTATTGCTTAATAGACGCTGACACTGTTAAAGCTTCTAAGTAATGGCAAGATGACAGCTACATGCACCCTTTTAACTTCCATCGGGCAACGCGCAGAGGGTCTTATTGAAAAACTTCTAGAGTACTCTTTCTAGGTCACTGGGCACTCGACCGTAACTTTGGGCATGGCAAACTTGCCTTTTGTGACTTAGATCGACGCTTGTTGACTTTGTTCTTTGTCACTTAAAGCTACGGAATTGTCTTGGATGAATGTGTAGAGTAGTTTGCTAGGAACTTGTTTGATTTCGTTGTCAGTTTTACTCGGTTAGATCTTGAATACTAATAGTAGAAGTTTGTAAGTGAGTAGACTCAATTGTCTAGTAGACACCAATGTTTCAATACCCAACAAGTTCCAATTTTTATCAGTAATCAATTAGATTTGTTAGATTTTACAGAAGCGTTTAACCTGGTGTTAATTTTGTCTAGCGAACTCGACTGTACATTACTAGCGACCCTTTTTGAAAATATTTTTAAAGTGTACAATACGGTAGAACATTATATTGATCTATCTCGTCGGGTTCAGTCAGCGTGTGTAATGAAGCGCAAATAATGTGTTTGTTTACAATATCACATTAGAAATCTCTGTAAAGATCAGTGTTTTTCTACTATGTTGTGCATGTTTGATACATATGAACTTAAGAATTAGAATTTACTCTTGAATCACTGTATCTATTTAAAAACTGTTGTTTCAAAAATCTAATAGGGGCATAGGGTAACAACAGGGCATAGGGACAGATAGGCAGCGGGAAATGACTCTCTTTTATAGTATGTAGTGATTAACTTTGTGCTAAAGACTTAGATAATTTATTGTCTTTATTTTCAGTCTCATTCCTCATAATCTCATATTATCTTTCATACCATACCCTTAAACTATCTTAAAGCGTAAATGCCTCGGTGTTGTATACACCTATAGGCTGCGGTAACCGTCTAATATCATAAGGGCTTGCATGCTTATTTGCCAACTCTAAAATCATAATAAACAAACAAACTGAAAAACACACTGACATATTTGGTTATTTTGGAGACGTTACCTAAACTTCATTTTCGGTACACCGCTAGTACTCTCTACACGTAAGTTACACAATGATGAGATAATAAATGAAATTGTGTCACAACTCCCATAGATAGCTATGACCCAAATCCAATACGAATGCGTTTATATCTTTTAAAACTATAACATATGAATTTGTTTGTGGATGAACTATGTTATTGTGAGGTACATTTAAACGCATTCAGAAGTTTAATGAAGTACTAATAGATCTACATATTCCTCCTCAATAACAAACGAATTTATAAAGTTTTGATTCAGTACTAACAAATACAACGTGGGGAAAACTTGCAAGTCAAAACACCGATTACGTTTTCAATAAAGGTAACCTGTTTGACAAGTTTGAATTCCGTTGTTTTAATCTTAGTTATTTAAACATAGAAAATTATATACTGATTATACAAACAACTAAGATTTAAAGTGCAGAATAGTCTATAATATTATAAAATGAACGGCCAAAAGTTAATCACAAGTTATAAGAGTTACGCTTAAGTAAATGAAAGAAAGTTGAACCTTTCAAGCAACCATTTAGCGGGGGTTTAAGAAGGGAAACTTGCGAGACAGTTCTAATTGCTTTCGACCTCATATCAAACGGCGCTGGAAAGTCATTGTTGACCGAGATCCTATTTTGATTGGCATTTTTATCATGTTTTATGGAAGGAAATCTTCTATTCTCTTCGATGTTTTATGACTGGATTTTATGCGCTTAACATACGCATTATTTTGTCTCGAGCTGTTTACTTAATCCGTATATTGTATGTACGAACTAAATACAGAATTTAAAAGTATTTACACGCTATGTATACTTTTTCAACCCGGATATTTACTTATATATTTTAGAAGCGAACTTGATATAAATGTGCAATTATTTTTATATTCTATTATTTTGATGTTCTGGTTCTATTTCCAAATTATTATTTTTTTCATATACACTGGGGCTACAAATGTTAATTTTATTATAAATCGTATAAAGATGGCTTTCTATTTTCACATCTTAACAGTAATAAATTAAAAAGAAATTCATATTTAGAATTGCAGGCAAAAATATTACCGCCATAGACGAAATGATTAAAGCTTCCTTATGTAAAAAATGGAACGAAAACAAACGCTTAGCTAGAGAGATATAAAGCAGGGCGTTTTACGGAATAACACCCATAAATTCCCTTTACAACGTCCTTAAAAATCTAGAACGACTGTTCCATTCAAAGAACGGTCTAGATTTATTTAGATCAGGCGAGAGGGCATCGTAAAGGGTTTGTTTACGTTAACACAAAATATACGGTTCCGGTTCATTGCACATTCGAGACGATTACAATACAGAAGCGTAGTTATATAAGTGTTTGTGGGCAATAAGGCGCTACTCAGACCTTTGTGTCCTGCTAAGTGCAAGGATCTATTAGTAAATATTTAATTTACTTTCATAGAACCAGGGTGTTAGGCCGTAGAATACCAAGCCATGGAGTACCGGTAAAGAATACTGTAACCGACAGATAGTGGAGATGGGCAGAATTCCCGTCGCGAAGTTACGATTTGCGGTTGTCACCACACCTGCTTACAGCAGCAATTATGGATAAAATGTCCCCTTAGGTAAGCCTATACAGTGGAAAGGTAGACTACCTTGGCTTTGGTGATGATGGTGTTAAATCAGTGCGGCATGCTGTTCGTTAAGAGACGACTAAAAAACCGAAAATGGAAGATAGCGGTATATTTAATCTAAACAGCATACATAGCTGGAATGCAGGGCTTGGTGGGCAGCACCTGAATTGAGCAGCTTGAATTGATGAAGGGCTTCCCGTCGCGAAGATACGGCTCGTGATAGCTACGACATCTTCCCAACGTGGCAATTATGAGCAAAACACTAAGATGTATGGGTGATCTGCTGCCACTATGTTTCCTAATCAACATATACTCCCCGAAAGGGTAAACTAATATAATAATAAGGTCCTTTACACCCTTGTGTTCTAGTTAAAAACAATTTTGTACAGTTTAAATGGTCTGTGTTACTAAGTGCCCAGTAAGAACAACCGACAGTGTTCAGTGCTGTCTACGATTGTCAGCGCTTTAATGAAACCGCGAATTTGGTTTCTGAAAGCGTGCAGGGAGTTCTTTAAAGGCACACACTTTTGACACAAGTACGTCATACATTTCTTGGTAAAGGAATACTCACTCCTATTTCTAAGAAAATACAACATTTGTGTAATATTAAAATGGTACTTCAGTTGAAAGGCAAACAAAAATCGACTTTAACTACCCTTGTTAAAACTGATTTTACTTTGCCTGCCATGTGTATATATCGTTGTAGAATAGACAAATCAACGGTAACAAATAATAACCGGTCATTTATGTCAATGTTGTTGGCTATCTTGATATAGTTTTTTAAATATTTATATGGGAAACGAAACATGAAGGAGTAGGACGTATATTAAATACCTACGTCAGACTCGTTGTATTAATAGTGCATCTCTTCACAAGAATTGTTTTATTAATTTGACGGGCTCGATGGCGCAGACGGTAATGACCCTGTTTTGTGCGCCAAAGGCCGTGGGTTCTAACCCACTTCCGGTATTTGTGTCTGATCTGCGTCTGTTAAATACATGTATTCAAGTGTGTATTTGTAATTCCTGTGTTGTCTGCCATCTATAACACAAGTGCTTTAAGCGACTTAATGTATATGTTGTGTGAATTTACTATAAATAATAATAATTATTATTATATTTATCAGTATCAATACAAAGCTTAAGCGCATATAGACATTTTCAATGTTATTTTTCTAGTTCAAAATATTATTCTTATATGGTTTCATCCGTCGGAAGGCCTTCTAGTACACCTTTTATTTTTCCCTAAATTTAAGTCAATATGAAGAAGCCTTTACAGTGTCAAATCGAGGACGTGTATCATCTTTTTCGCATAGTAAACACGCGTTGTCATTGTGCAGCTAAAGACTTCTGGCCTCATGTTTGGCCTTTGTGGGCAGTATTCAAACATTTGGTAGTGCATCACTTCGAATTGATACTTTTTTTCCTACTATCAATATAAAATAGAGTAAAACAAAAACCAGTGCTTTTCATTGCTTGTCGGTTGATTCATTTTCGTAGGCGTGGGTCAGCTTCTGAAAAATACGCATGGCAGTCGCTTTGTTTCTGAACCACAATGATTCTTGATTTATTACAGTGTTAAAAGGACAGGATGAGTAAGAACTTTGTCGAATTTGGCAATTATATGTTGTCACGTGTAAATTCTTCTGAGCATTCAGTATTCTGAATGCTCAGAAGAATTACCTGGCGGGAAATCATCATCATCATGATTACATCCATTGGAATCCACTGATGGAGATAGGCCTCTCCAAAAAAGGGAGAATCATGCCCATAATTGTCTCGCTGCCCATCCCCACCCTATACATTTAAACTATACTGATTCAGATGAATATACCGCCATCTATCGGTCCTGGTACTTTAGTCACCTCTTACGACACTTGGTATAGTGGGAGGTACTATTCGACTCTGCCTCACGGCAAATATGCCGTGAAATAATCAGGCCAAATTACCTTGTTTGGGCCAATACAAATTATTCCGCCCTAGCAGCCAAAGGACATTTTCTTTCTCTATTCATCCTTCTATGCCAAAGTCAAAATACTAATTAGATGTACCAACACAGTACATAAGACATAAGTTAGGGTTTTTTATGTAACAAATATATAAGATGTTGATTTAGCATTAGTGGCTAGTATTCTATATTCCTTTAAGCTTTGTATTTTCTTTATAAAACTAACGATGACATTTTTTGTAAATAAAATGTATGGCGAAAAAAGTTTTAATCATTAATATAGAATTAAATAATTATGTTAAAATAATTACAACAGGCAGTAGGATTAATAGGGGGATTAGTAGGGGTAATACTCTTAGCGTAAACTTTTCGATAAATATTAATCATCTTACTGATGTTGGACATAGGCCTCCCTAAGGAAGGGGGAATTTTTCACAAAATTGCCGCGCTGGGCAGTTGTGATGGCAGTCGCAAATCGACACTAGGTATTGGGGGCGAAACTATTATACTATGTTGGTACCATACGGAAGACTATATCATGTATATTTGTTATTCTATAACATACAATTTTTGCCACTATATTAACGCGACAAGAACGCATAAAATTTGTATGTATACAGAAAATATAAATATACATTTTATGCTTAAAAAATATGTGTTTAAGCTATAGCGTAGTATATATATATATTTAATTTACCGACATACAAGCATATGTCGACAAACAAGCATACAGTCCGCGTGACAGTTACTGTCACGATGTCGATTTGCAACTGCCATCACAACTACCCAGCGCGGCAATCTATAAACGCTCGTAATATCACAATGACTCGTGATATCACTAGTGCGTTGCCCACCTTGTGACTTGTAGATATTATGTCACAGAACCCAGTAATTTCCCTTACTGCCTCTTTTACTCTTTAACCGGAACAAAGCAATGCTAACACTGCTATTTGCCGGTAGAAATAGGTGAGTCTGGGGTACCAATACAGACGACCTTTGTCTGAAGTCGACCTCATGTTTCCGTCAATGATAATAATATGTAATAAAGTATATTATATAACACTTATAACAAGATTGAATAATATAACACTTAAAACAAGATTGAATATGTTGTTTCTACGAGGGAAATAGAGCATACCCAATGGTTAAGTGCGTAATACTACGGCTATAGTAATCCAGTATTTTGTTTCAGCAACACGCAGTTCCAAGCACACAGCGTTAATAATTCCATGTTTGCGCAGCGTTTTGTTCTTAGAGATTTACTCATTGTGCCAGGAACGGTAATGTTCGTAATATTTTACGATACGGAAGTTTTATGCATCCAGTAAAAGTGGAATGCTAGAATAACACCGCTAAGAGTGGTGTAAGTGAGAAAAATATCCTTTTTGAGTGCAATCTACAGTACTCCGTGGGTCACATATAATATGGTTTTGGTAATTTGGTTTTACGATTATATTTCTCTTGTGCCATAACTCGGGTTGTATCTGGTTCATTACGTTCAGAAAATAAAAACAAAAAGCGTCTTTAATAAGAGGAGAATGAATTTTAAAATTAGAGCTGGCTGCTCGTTTCTGTGCTTAGGTAATTAGGCTGCTTATCTATTCACTTTCGAGGAAAGATTTCTGGATACCCACGCTCAGCTGTGGCTAATCCGCGATTCTGCGGGAGCTTTAATATTAAAAGGTACATAAAGCACGAAGTATTGAAGTTCATTATCTGTATTATTATACAGATAATGAATATATAGGTTACAGTAATGCGCGGTGAGTCATGGCAGTTAATTCTTGCTATAAGTATGTATATGATTCAGTAGAAGATAGAGAAGCAGGCGTGTGAGGGCCACCAACAAGGATATGTTTCAACGTAGTTGGTCTGGACGGAGGGAATGGTTTGTCTCAGTTAGCTTTTAAACTACCAGCACGTGCTACCCGCGTTGCGCAAGGTATAACTGTTTAGTCATTAGGGCACTACACACACATACACACATACATACACACCGGGAAAGCTATAAAGAGTAAGTTGTTGCCGGAAGACATACAGCGGGTGGTTCCATGTATTTAGTGCGAAGATGAGCGCCCACCCGTTTTTCCCAGAAAGACTACCATTGATATGTTCTGGATTAAAGGGTGATAGAGGCAGTGACATCATTGGCTAATGTGATGTAATCTTCAAGTCACAAGGTTTGCTATGAGCTATTGTTATTCCTGCGTGATGATGCGAGCGTGTGTATGCTGCGGTGACGCTTACTATCACGCGGATCTTATCTTTAATTTATTATCTATTATATTCATTATTTTGATTAGGAACTATCGATTTGTTATCGACTTGATAACCTATGTTTTACAGTTATCATAACTGTAAAACATAGGTTATCGTCGTAATACAAAAGAAAGTAGCTTATATTACAAAGCAAATATTTATACTACATTCCTATGAATACAGACGTCTGTCTATCATATACGTCTGCAATAACATGTTTGCAAGAATGGCATGGGCACTTACATTAATATATTATTAACAGTAAAAAATACACTCGTCATTATCATATATGTTTTTTGTATATAAATGAGTATACGGTAAATAGGTATAAGGTTCACTCGAAGAGCCCTGAATGAGGACAACAGACTCCATTTGTGACATTGCTTACAACCTTCGTCTCAGTTGTTAGTGGTGAATGATAGAGGACACGAAACGTAATGTACCTTTATAAGTGGATACTGGTACTATGAATATATTTAAGCACACATATTTAGTCAACCAGATGATACTACAATTATCGAAGCTTTTACTTCGTGCTGACACTTTAGTAATGTACTTATTGAGGTATGCATTGACCATTTTGAGTTAGGTGGTGTAGAACAAGAGTAGGTAAAACAGCAGAAGCATAATGTTTTGTGGACTTGTATAAATTATTGTGAGGTACCTGCAGAGTAGACTAGTACCTCTCTCTGTACCGGTAAGACTAAATGAAACGAGGTAGATCTTTTACAAAAGTCGTCTGCATTGGTACCACACTTTCACAGCCTATTTATACCGCCAAATAGCAATGCTTGCAGTAAAAAATACTAGGTTATGTGACATGATATCTTCAGGACAATAAGGTTGGCAAAGCGTTAGTGATATCTTGTGATATTACGAGCCTCTATAGGATTACTATCACGCGGACTGAATGCTTGTTTGTTGACCTGGTAAAATAAAAAAAAATTGCGTAGCATGAGTTGCAACTTCTCTGTTATCGGCACCAAACTTGCCCTGCGCGGATTGTGTAAAAGTCAAACATGACACAGAAACAGACGTAGGCTTCCCAGAGATCCTTCATCAAAGTAGCAATAAACTGTCTAGCTTTCGTTTAAATTTCTCACTATGATTCTGAAGTTAATATGATAATACTATTTGGTACAGGAGGAAATGTTTTAACACCTTTAAGCTTATATGTATATATATCAGGTAAATATATGCTTGTAAATGTATTAAATATACTCTTTGTTGCATGTTTAAATGCTGAAATATTAGTATTACCTCGCTCAACCTTCTTATAGAAGACACAAGATTACGCTATGTCTAGCAGATTGAAATATTAATCTCGTGTAAGTGAATTAATTTGTTAGATAAATTAAACCGTGTCAAGTGCCTTCTGAGGCATAATTGCGGTGACCTAGTTCTGCCCACATTATGACGGGACGAGTTAGGCGCTCGTTTTAATATAGCCTTTTAAAATTTAATTTGGTCGGATGGTGTGGGTGTTTCCACTTTTGGCACGTTTGTGATTTGTGTCAGTTTTTGTGACGAGTTTTAATTGGATGCCGGGTTTCAATTAAGAATAGATTGCGTCGATGTATAATCTCGGATACATTCATTTGTCTTTTATGTACTGTTAAGTCCAGTACAAAAGAGAACACATACAAAAGAGAGTACTTTTTTGTTCCTTTAAGTATGACCCACGATATATATTATTATATTATAAAACATACACGGGTCCGTCTAGCTACTCTTTTCAAATGTTTTGCCAATACCGCCATAACTACCCCGCGCGGCAATTATGGGCAAACCTCGTCTTCTATTTTAGAGGTCTATGTCTGAGGATGATTTGAAATGGGTTGAGAATTTTTCAACATAGTTTATCTGTAACGTAATAGATTGGATGAAAAATTTATTATCTAATTGTCTTTTGTTAATAGCAGATGTTGTTAGTAACCGTTGACCTAAAACGGATTAGAAAATAAAAAGGTAGTAGAAACACAGTTATATGTTTTACCACACGAGCGCACTGGATGCAAGTCTCTGAAGGTATTATTGGACTTAATTATGGAAGGCCTAAACCCAGCAGTGGATGACCTACAGCTGATATGATATGCCTATGTTCATTATCCTATTATTATACCATACTAATATAAAAACAAGTGAGATTTTACATGACGTTAGAATCATACAAAGATCTTCCGCATTGGCACCTCGCTCTCGCCTATTTATACCGCCAAATAAAGGTGTTTGCCTTACTGTATTCCAGGTTTGAAGGGCGAGTGAGGCAGTGGAATTACTGTTGTATGTGATATAATATGTTCAAGTCACAAGTTTAGCAATGCGCTAGTAATATCCTTGTGATATTGCGAGCTACAGTGACGCTTACTGTCAGGCTGGCTATATGCATGTTTTTTGTCTTTTTCAGTACCAACTTTAGTACGAAGATAATAATCAATTAAGTGTAAATTTATGGGTCAATATTCGCTCTGGTAAATTCTCAATTGCTTAAAAAAGTGTAGCTCTTAACAACGATTCCATATTGATACATATGTATAGACCAGTTTGAATTAATATTTATTTATCTCAAGATCAAAGAACGAAGATTTGAAATTGAATCAATTATTTCGGCGAATTACGTATTTATTCAGTACTCAAACTTTTGTTTACTTAGTTCGGACAAAGTCGAGATTTTAGCTATGGAGGATTCGGCCTAACTTTCTCCATAAATATAGTTCGTAGCATAGCTAACTAATTATGTTCTAGACTTACAATGTTAAGCCATCTTGAATTCAGAACTACAATAAGTATTATTTACTTTGTAATGAGATTATTGAACTCTCTTATTAAAATGCTTAGACTGAATGTCATAGAAGTAAATAATACGTACATGAGGTCTTTACTTAGAAGTCGTGGCGAGTAAAATGAAACAATTTTCATTTATTAAATCTCCTGACTATGACGCTTCTGTATATTAAATATTTAGATTGACTTAAAAGCTTATTGAAATATCTTAATAAAAAAACAAAAAAATAATATTACTTCATTGTTCTTAAATGATATGAAATTATCCGTTTAATTTATACAAGGTTGAAAATAGAATGTATGTTTAATTTATAAATATAAAAGTATTGAAAATATGAACAGAGGTCGTAGTTATTTTAAATAGCAATACTAATATTAGCATTTCGTTTCGTCTTTGCCACTTTTGAATCCACTTTCAATTTAATTATCCATCCATAGGCTAGGTATAGTGAGTATATTAACCTGCAAAAGAATATTATTCTCTCTAGAAAATTAAAAAACTAGAGCGGAGCAACCAAGAGATGGTCAATTAAATTTCTTTTCTCCATTATCTTTCCAGCGAAAGATTTTAATTTAGTTTATACATTTACAGCTACGTGTGCTGTTATAATTTAGTAGAGGGAAGGGAAAGTAATTTCACGAGAGGTCTTTGTGCATTAAAAATTAAACACTTTGCGAGATGCAAAATTCTTGAGGGTGACGACCCTTTATTTACCCACAAGCTTTGTTGCGGTAAGTCATTGGGATCTACTTTGCGTGGTGTGTTTTTTTGTTTTACTTTTTAAACCCCTTCTCATTTATTTTTTATGTTAAAATAAATAGTTTATTTTATTTGTTCCATAAAATAATTGTATTTTACATTTTAAATTATGATAATAAAGGTATATGTATATGTACATTACATATATTTCTACTCATTTAGGGCCGATAGCCATATCTTGCGTTTGAGTCATTATTTTCCTATTAAACAAATGAACATTGTCAACAGGAGACGTGTATAACTAGTTCATATTCTTCAGTAAACTATGGGATGTAAAATAAGCGGAACCGTAGAATTACATATTAAATATTTGACGTTTCACTATCAGTCGTGGACAAAAAGATCTAATGAAGGCATTTTGTTAAAAATAATTATCATCATTTAAGCCGTATGTATTCACTGTTGGTCATAGACTTACCAAAGAGATTTTACATAGGTTAAGGTTAAGGCAGTAAGTGTTTCTGTTACGTTAATATGATTCTGCATAATTCATATCCTACATAATATTATAACACAAATTCGACTGTATCTCAGTCTGTTTGTTTAAACATATTAGACGCACTAATTCTTGAGAATTACCCATCCCCTCCCACTTGCTTTAACCACTGTTCCGGATGAATATACCTTCATATATTAGTTCTGTTACCTCAGTCGTCTCTTACGACACCTGGTACAGGGGTGGTTTTATTCTAGTCTGGTGGTACTTCACGGCTGCAGACATAATAATAAGAATAATAGCTAAATGATCACTACTCAAAGATATCATTATTAGTTGCTTAGGCCTATCCACTTAAAAAACAGGCTCTCCCCATTTTTTTCGTTAAAAAACCTAAAACAAGTATTTTCTAATTTATAGCCGTCATATTAAGTTTAAAGTTACAACGCAGACTAAAGTAACAAAGAGGAATGTCCTATTCTGTTTTCTTAGTATTCGAAACTTTACTTCAGATCTCAGTTTATCTGTGATTGAAATATCTGATATTAAAACTTTCTTGGACACTTTGCCTGAAGTTTATCTCAATATTTCACATTTGA
Organism: Heortia vitessoides; assembly: GCA_020976665.1. Taxonomy (NCBI): domain Eukaryota; kingdom Metazoa; phylum Arthropoda; class Insecta; order Lepidoptera; family Crambidae; genus Heortia; species Heortia vitessoides. The sequence goes on from JACJUM010004390.1 coordinate 7,416,005, forward strand.
AATCTTCTTTAGTAGTTTTAAGCTTCTTTCAAAAGCATTCAATATCGTTAAGGAATCTCTATATGCATATATAGTTTATATTATGAATTTTGCCAGGCTGAAATGAGACATTTTCTTTAATCATCATATCAGCCATGAGACATCCACTGCTGGACATAGGCCTCCCCAAGTAATCTCCAATAGGACCGGTTGTATGCGGCCTGTTTCTAGCGCGATCCTGCGGCTTTAGTCAGGTCGTCTGTTCATCTTGCGGGTGGACGCCTTACGCTGCGCTTGCCGGTACGTAGTCTCCATTCCAGAATCTTACTAATCCATCGACCATCGGTTCTGCGTACCAAATTCCCTGTCCACTGCCACTTCAACTTACTAATCCGCCAGGGAATGTCAGTAACTTTGTTTCTGTCACGAATCTCTTCATTCCTGATTCGCTCGCGCTAAGAAACTCTGAGCATTCCTTGACATAGTTACTAATCGATTATTTAGAGTCTCGAGTTGCTTTTTCATATGTATTCTAAGATTTTAATTTTTCCTTTTCGCCTTCCATTTAGCTGCCTTTGCAAAGTAAGCTATAAATAACCAGACGTACTTATTTACTAACCAAAATACTGTATAATAATAAGCCGAGTGGTATCGGCAGAGTAGAATAGTACCTACCTCTATACCAGGTATCATAAAGGGCGACAAAAATACTAGAACTGATAGATGGCGGTATATCAATCGGAAATAGTGTAGCTCAAATACAGAGGGTGGGGATGGGCAGCAGCATCACCGTCGCGAAAGCTACGCTCTGCAATTGGCAACACGCTTGCCCAGCGCAGCAAATATGTGTTCCAGTAGTGGACTACAAATGACTGTAATGATAATCCAGAATTCGAATCTTTTATTTTATACCTACGCAGCCTAATTCTAATTTATTTTTTTATTTACTTTAGTTGGAATTATTAAAATCCTAAAGCAATATCTTCGAGTGAAGACTATTTTTATATTACGAGGAAAAACTATTTAATTTTCCAGAATCATATATGTTGGTTCAATAAACAAGTCGCTTGTTGCTTATAAATATACAACATTATTAAAGCTATTTTTGTATGTATTAGTATTTATTGCTTTGGTTCAGCAGTAATTATGTTTATTCATACAAGTAAAGCTAAAATGCGTATTTTGTTGGTAATTAGCTTGGCTTGTTTGCCTTTTTGTCTCCCACAATTCGGGCTCCGCAAACAATGATGTTAATTTGTGCATTCATTTGACCATTGGTTAGATAAACAAATTTTAGTGTTTAATTACAATTACTATTATATTATGTAAATGAATACGATAACAGGTAGATAGTAATTTGTTTTAAACATATTAATTCACCAAAAATTACTAATATAACAATAAAATGTCGAACGTGTATTTTCGTATACAGATTGGAGCTATTAAATCGCCTAAATTCCTTATGAATAGGTGTATTGTAATATTTGTATTCAAAATTTTCCAAAGTTTGGACATAAATAATATGGCATTACCCATATATTTTGATTTGCTGATATTTTATTCTAATGAACTTATAATATTAAATGAAGAAAAATAATATTTACTTTAAAAGTACTCGTAATAGGTAATGATTAAATTTGTTTTGACATTGTTACTATATTTTAGGGGATAAAAAAAAGTTATTTCCAGAGCTAGGCAATGTAAAAGAAACAGTGGAATTAATGAGTGTATCACGTAGATCCACTCCATTCTGAAGAAGTGTACCGAGAAGTGGAGATAAGAAAACGGCTAATTGCAATTAATTAACTGGGAGCCTTTGTATTGCAAGCGGACTTGTGTATATATATACATAGGTACTCGCTAGCTCTGTGTATATGCCATTGTGACGGCAATGGATCGTGAAAGAAATTGTATAGCCCTGCAAAATACAGGTAGGATATTTAAATTATTATATTTATCGTGTATGCAAATCGTAAATAAAATAATATAATTTAAAAAGTCCCTTCATATTAAGGCGATGCCTTATATTTTAGAGTTCCGTTGAAACAAATGTAAGCCTGTCTGGCGCAGTCGTTTCTTACATACGACATCTTAACCTACTAAAGGACGCTGGGATGGAACAATATTCCATGGTAGCGCTTTTAGTACGAATCGCTTGTAGTAGATATATACTTGTGTTCAAAATCTTCATACTACTACTACACCTTCTTTTTAAGTTGAATTTTGGAAAAGTTATTATGAATCATTGAGAGAAATGAGGATGACGTCATAGTTTAAATAAGAGAGATGGTAAGATAGAACTTAATCGATAAACAAACTTACGGTCAGTGTTATAGTTAGCATCCCATCACTTCAGACTATAAACGCTCATAATACAAGGTTATCACAGCGTGTTGCCAACCTCTTTACTAGAAAATATTGTCACATTACAAAGTATATTCCACTGTCTCTCACCAATCATACCGGACTACAACGCGAACAATGCTGTTGGTAGAAATAAGTAAGAGAGTGGTGCCAATACAGACGACTTTAGTTTGTCTTATACGTAATCTTGCAATTCATAACATTCAAAATTTAAATGTCAGCTGCTATCATTTTTCATAGGTAAAATCGGGTGTTGATAACATTAATTCATATTATAATGCTTTTAATTTAGGAATAGAAATTAACCGATTGAAATATTGCCGGAGTTGCTATGGATCCACGATGAAGGTTTTAAAGGCATGCTAACATCAAGTTCTTTTATTAGGATGACTATATTTCTCAGTTAGTGTTTTAACATGCGACGAAATGCCACAATTCGACATATAAATGTTGTTCTTCAATTAGTTCTTGCCGGATAAGATTGGTTTTATGGATTATATAGAGAAGTCATCTAGAATAGTAAAGTTTCCAAATGAACGCAATTAACACGTGCGCATTATCAACAAACATATTTAAAATATCATCATACAAGCCATTGGAAGTCCACTGCTGGACATCGGCCTTCCCAAGAAAGGTGGAATTTCGCCCATAATTGCCGCGCTGGGCAAGCGTGTTGGCAATTGCAGAGCGCAGCTTTCGCGACGGGGATGCTGCTGCCCATCTCCACCCTATGCATTTAAGCTACACTGTATCGGATAAATATCATCGCCATCTGTCTGTTCTGGTACCTTAGATGCCTCTCCTGGTATAGAGAAAGGTTCTTTTACACGGCTCCTAATTAATATATATGTACTTTAATATCCATTAACTTACTCTTTAACTTCTCATTATATTATTTAAATCATTGAGTGAGGTCTAGATGTTATATTATTCTTACTGCGTTATGATAACTTAAACAATATTCTTGTGAAAATAACTTATATTATTAAGGTTTTACATAAGCACTCTGTATTTCTTTCCTTCTATGTAACGATAATCTGTGACTGTCAGCTGTTGATAAAGGTCCTGACTTCCAGAGTAAATTAGACATATCACTTAAACCTTGTTATACATACCTACATGTGGATATTTATAATAGAACGGTATTAAAGCGGGTTACGCGGTTAAGTTGATACAGTTCGTAGTTTAGCACTACGTCCTATTTCGCTATAATATTCAAGTAATGACGTCATTGTACACGAGTTACATTGCGTAATGACGAGTCAAAATTCGTATTGCTTTTTCATTAATTAGACCATTTTAATTAGGTTGACATATAATTCGCGGGATAGCAAGCGTCACTGCAGTCTTCAAACTCTCGTAATATCACAAGGGTTATCACTCGAGCGTTGCCAACCTTGTGTAATTTTAATGCCTCTCTTACCTTTCAAACTGGAAAACAGCAAAGCGAGCACTCCTATTTTGCGGTAGATATATGTAAGAGTGAGACCCCAAATGCAGACGACCTTTGTTTAAGGTCCACCTCATATAAATGGTTTATGGAAAACTTATTTTTTTAAGATATGTTTGAACCTTTCGTCGAATAAGACCCTATTTTATTTAAACAAACTAGTGTTTAATATAACGTCGCCTTCATATCGTGTTTATGAGATGAAAATTCGTATTTGTCATTGACAATTAAGACCTTCGCAACGTATTATGAGCACTGTCACTAGATAACAATCTTGTTTATGAGCGTTTCATGTATAATTTGAGTGGCGTTTAGCTGATGATACCAAACATTAGTTTTCAATACCATTCAATAAGTAAATGGTATTAAAAACTAATTGATACTAAGTATATTGTTAGATTACTTATGAAATATAACTTCAAGTTACCTATTACAGGTGCTATAGAAGTTTAAAAGGACAGATTTACAATGGGAACTGTTTAAATAATTACTTTGTTGAACTCAGCAGAAACGTTTTAGCGTAACATTTCTTTGGAAAGCTGAAGGGGGAAACCGGTTGACCGACTTTTAAATTGGTGTTCCCGATTAGTCTTTAGTCTTTCAAGAATACTACCTTTCTTTGGATATTTGCTTTCGGCTGGTGAAATTTTCTCTGTGCTCTGGGATTTGTTGAGTTAATCTTTTATTTTAATTATATTCCAATGGTTGTATTTAGAAGTTCAATATCAATTGAACAATTGATTTGAATTAAGAAAATCAATATAATTATAAGATCTTGAAATACATACTAAATATCTAAATTTTGCCATATTTATTTAAATCAGCTTTATGGAGTGTCTTTAATATGGTTTTTTTTACATTTTTGTGGTATATCCGTGTCTTTTAAATGCTTCAGTCAAGGAAAACAGTATTCACCTATCATCATTGACCTATGATTTGGCGTTTGAATTGATCAGCATCAGTAAAATAATACTTTCGTATAGTCTGTGCAAACAATCCGGAACAAATTCGAGGTTTTTGTAATAGTCCAATAGACTAGCCTGAATGTTATGAAAGTTACACAATTTTAAACCTGAGTAAATCAATGGGAAACCTTAGAAAGTAACTCGCACCCGCTTATGATACTGTTCTTAAATATGTTGGTTTATCCACATAGGCAATTACAATGTTCACACAAACGATCTTATGAAGCCTATAAAACTGATATTAATTAAACTAAACTAAACTAAACTAAAGATAAGAAAACATTGGTGCAATTATCAATCAGAATTTATAATTGTTTAGTTAACGGTTGGTCATGTTTAAAACGATCAAGAATCGGTTCCCAGGCGAATAAGTAAATTTGTATAAATCTGGTAACCGATAACAAAAACAGCAGGCCATTGCAAAATTAAACATAACTCTATGTGACAAGGCATAGTTTCAGTGAAGCGGGGTCACAGCGCGCCGGTCAGGTTTGATTACGCTCATATTTCATGCGCCCATTTTTGCCAGGGCAAACTTGTGACATCGTTTCCACTCCAGTAAATTGTGATGCTTCACTTTTTACTGCCACATCTGGGTGTGTAAAACACGAAATTCATCTCTGGCCGCCCGCCTCGCGTCTGCGGGCGTTAATCGATGCATTAGCTTTTTGTTTAATTGCGATTGTGCTTTGTTTTGTTAAAAGTTTTGCGGTGAACGTAAAACTGGAAATTGTAAACAGATAACACATAAAGGAGTGAAATTACTTCAACAGATTTGAATGTTTATGTCAGGTTATGTAATAAGGTCTTATGTTAAATAGGCTTAGTTTTAATTGGCGCGAGTAATTATCTTTTACGCCCTTTTGAGCCTACTTTACAATTGGTTATACTCGTATAGTATATTTATATTTCTATGCTATTATTGTAAAGGGGAAAAATTTTTTGTACATTGATTTTTTTCAATGTCTGTAACGAATTAACTTTATAACTAATGGACCGACTACAAAGATGCTTTTACTTTTATATATCTTTTCCAATAACTTTAGCATTATATTTTCAAAGGATTTAGAGATCCTAAAATGGAACTATGTCGGCAAGACTGTACATTTTTCAATGTTTGTAATAAATAAACATATAAATAACTGAGCTGATATAAAATCTCTTTAACGGATTCAGAGCTATATTATCAATAAATCTATTACATATATTATTATATTATAATACTATATTTATTACACTCGATTATATACTATATTATCACAGGAAACAAAAAGGAACGCGGGTGAAAACACAGAGCGCTGCTAGTCTTCAATAAGATTTTAATTTACATTTAGCTATGTTGTTATCGTGTTAGTTCCAAAATATAATGGGTACAAATTGTTGTATATGACTGTAATATGAGGATCAAATAAAGCCTAAGCTATCAACACAAACTATAGCTTGATTAAAACCAAGTTTACCTATACTGTTTCTTTATCATTAAATGATCTCGCCATCAAATGAAGCCAAAAACCATTTTCATTTAATTTACCGAAAGATTCTGCTGCAAATGAAACTCGCCCTTAATTAATATGTATTATTGCTCTCAGGGTCCATTTGAACATTTTAAAACAGCTCGGAGCTCGTCTGAAGTGGGAAGTTGGCGAGCATATTATAAATTAATTAACACTGAAAGGCTTGTAGGAGCTTTTCCCAACAATTGCTCTAAGATTGCGATTCTGCAATGGGCACCGTGCCAGATGAACGTGAATTTTAATAATTATGACTTATACCGTTAATTTTGGGTGCAATGCGCCTGCGATAATCTTTCTTAAGAAATTAGTACATTTAAACTATAGGTAGAATCGTTTTCTATGATATATTACTAAGGCTTTTTCAAACTTAATAAAAATAAAGTCAAATATACTTTATTCAAATAGGCCCATTACAAGCACTTTTAATTCAATGTCAAATCAATGGAATAATAATAAAAATAATAACATTAATATTTTCACTAAAGTATATATTATTTTGTATATGCATCATTATAATACAGACGACCCTATTGACCCATGGGATCATAAAAGTTATTAAGCACACAGATAATTTAAGTAAGCCCACCTTAAACTAGTCTGCCAGCACCAGACCAGTCTTAAGACTCAGTTTACTTCAGGTTCACTACGCGACCCACCAGAGAGAAAGCAATTTTATCGATGACATAATCTTTAGCAAAATAATAAGCTTTGGGGATAAGCGTTTTTTTGCCATATTTCTTGAGTGTGAATTGCTGAGTAGTTATTTTATATCGAGATATTTCATCATCATCATATCAGCCATTGAAAATTCTCTGTTGGTCATAGGCCTCCCCAAGAAAGGGGGAATTTTGCCTATGATTGCCGCGCTGGCCAAGCGTGTTGGCAAACGCAGAGCGCAGCTTTCATGACGGGGATGCTGCTGCCCATACTCGCCTTATGCATTTGAGTTGCATTATTTCGAATGGACATACCGCCATCTCTCGGTTCTTGTACTTTAGCCGCCATTTACGACACCTGGTACAGGGGGAGGTACTATTCTAATCTGCCGGTACCTCACGGCTAAGAGTTATTTATAAAGCTTTATTTATTGATTAATCATGTACATATGTTCCATCTATGATGATAGTGAGTCAATAGTCGTGGACTCTACGATCAATCTTGAATACATTCTTAAACTTGTGTTATAGAGATTTCAAGTAAATAACGAAACGGTTGCACTTTATTTCATGGGCGACACGCTGAATCAACTCTGTGATTGGTAATTGGCTCGATCAGAATTTAGATTGAGGGCATTACGAGGTGATGACGTGAAATGGAAACCTAAATTGGCTATTTAAGCTATGTGTTCGATCTATTGCATTCTTGTGATGAAATTCCAGTGGTGAGTTCTGATTGTTAGTACAGAGGCACAACTTTATTAGAATACTGAGCTGATTTGTGTTTAGGTAATTGACAACTTTATTGTTTTGTACTCAAATCTGCTTGATAAATTTACTTCAATTCCATTTACGTTTGTCATTTACATCATCTTTTTTGTTCAAAAGGATCACAATTTGCATTATATTATAGGGTTTTGATATAGTTTTTATTTGCTTAGGAACGTTTTACGACGTTGTCAAAATAACATAATTAATTAAATGATTGGATATAAAAAAAATCATAGTCTACTAAATAGTAGACTGAATAATGGTGTGGACTAATTAGATTGTAGGTTATCATTATTTAAGTTGTCAGTAATTATAAGAGACCCGCTCTCTTTTGTCTTTCTCCGAAAGTATCCCGTCAGTCAAAAGTGTTTTTTTTTTTTCAAAATCTCTATAAAATCAACCACAATTTTAAATTTTCGGTAATTCATTAAAAACTGATTAATTACAAATAAATGTAGGTATAAAATATTCCTGCAACAACTCATATATATCATCTGATAAGCCACTTAAAACACTTGTGTTACGGATATCAAACTGATCACACAGATCGGAGGAATCACAAATATACAAATACAAATATACTACTTAAATACATATATTTAACACTCAGATACAGAACACTTATATCATCATATAAATATTTGACCTGGGTAGAGTGGGCCAAAGGTGGTGGGTTCGAACCCACAATCTTTGCGCACAAGATAGTTACTACCATCTGTCACCATCCATCATATCAGCCACAAGACGTCCACTGCTGGACATAGACCTTTCCAAGAGGTTTCCAATAGGACCGATCGTATGCGGTCTACGTCAAGCGCAATCCTGCGGTTTTAGTCGGATCGCCTGTCCACCTTGTGAGTGGACGTCCTACGCTGCGCTTTTCGGTACATGGTCTCCATTTCAGAACCATACGACTCCATCGTTCATCGGTTCTGCATGCTAAGTGCCTTTCAACTTGCTAATCAAGTGAAGATAGTGATCTAATTGACATAGTGCCATTGGATTCGTCAAATATACTATTAAACTTTTCTGAGTAATTACTCAGCTTTGGGTAAGAACCGCTATATAGCCATATCCTTTGAGTAGTTTTTACTTTTTTATGAATATACGAAAAAGAGACTTCATGTTATAAGGAGGAATTTTGCCCGTTATTGCCGCGCTGGGCAGGCGTAGTGGTAATAGCAGTGCGTAACTAGCTTGCCGTACTAGCGCGTAACGTGTCGAGAATGATGCTGCACATACCCGCTGTGTTGTGTTGCGTGCATGTGAGCGACGCTGTTTCGTGTGGGTATCCCGGCATCTGTCAACTACGGTATTTCAGGAGCCTCTGCGGTAACCTACTCTTACTATTCTACTATGCTGGTACCCCTTCTTATAATCAGCTTAAAAAGATACTCTATTTATATTCATCAAATAAAAATCAACATAATAAACAAACCCAAAACCTGCCCCGGTTTGCCACGGGTATATAACAAAATAATCACAAGTTATACATTTTAACGCACAATCTCACACTTAGACACATACACACTACTATTTTTGGATCAAGCAACTAAATAAAAATAAAATAAAAAATATATAACGCAAGTTTGAATATTAATGTTTTAATAGTATTGTAGTAAGTAGATATTATAGTATAATAGTAAGTAGATTGTATATTTCTAAATTAAACTGGAGGCGATTATAAATATTAGCTATGGACATTTTTAAATTCTATTTTGCACTCTTAGGTAGTAAATTTCAATAAACCATGAAATAAGTTTTAAACAAACAAAGTTTTAAGCATTCAAACATGAAACCATAATATACATCCCTTGTGTATTTTAAATTAAAACAACTATACAAAAATACAGTTTCTACCACTGGCCGCTACGGCTGTGCGTTCTTATATAGGTCACTGGGAACTTCTCCTTATATATTGTATGAATATTAGCCACTGAAATATACTATCCGGAAAGATAAATAGGAATTTGGAAATCCGCCCAAACAAAAGCCTTAAGTAGACGCAGCCGCGTTTAAATACCTAGGCTCGGTAACATGAACAACAGACAGACAATAGAACATAGCTGCAATAGAATTTAGCTCATGTCTGCGCTATTTGATATCCAAACCGCTAGCTTTTCAGAATACCCTTTGTTGTATGAACAATGTGTTTCACCATATTTATATGTACATAGCAACTCGAGTCTCTTATGCGTATGGGACTGGACCAATTTCCTTATCAAATTAACAGTATGTAGGGTGGTAATACGGGCATCGCCCCACGTAATAGGACTCCGGTCCGTTGAGGATTGCGATATCATCACGGTGTTGCCATAATAATTGGGTCGCTACCATTAATGTAGTTTACGCTTTATCATGAATCGATAAGCTGATATTTAACACGCGTTCTATAAAATGGAGGAATAAAATAGATATATATCAACGAAATCATTTAGTTTTGGCCAGTACTAACTGATCCTATTATAACACTTATTTATTAAAATTTTTGTCGTATATATTGTTTACTTGAGCTAGAAAGTTTACTTCTCAGCGAATTATTAGATTACTTTGCAGTAGTAGTAGCAGTAGTAGTAGCAGTAGTCAAGTATTTAGGTTCACACAAGAAAAAATATTGTGATCATTTGTGCACAACGTCCAGTGACGTAGGTTATAACCTAAATACTTAAACAATGTAAATTTTCAACAAAATACACAATAAACCATTCTTAAATTTGTTATCACATACTACAACATTTTTTAATAAAATTTATTTAAACAATAAACTGTTCTATTTTCATTAAATCCATATCAGCCAAAGAACGTCAATATATATTGAATTTTGGCTCTGCATTTATCACCACAGCTGCATGCTGCAGCCCATCTCCGCTCTGTTACATTTAAGTCATGCTATTTCTGGTAGTCCGTCTGTCGGTACTGATACCATAGTCTCCTCTTACAACACCTAGTACTTTATACGTCACTCTGTGTGTCATATTACTCGTTTATGCCGCGCAAATGGTTAGCAAGGCAATCAATATGCCAAACGAAACAATCATCATAATCATCATACCAGCCAACGGAAGTACACTGCTGGACATAGGCCTCTCCAAGTAAAGAGGAATATTGCTCATAATTGCCGCGCTGCGGCAAGCGTGTTGACAATCGCAAAGCGCATCTTTCGTGACGCGGATGCTGCTGCCCATCCCGACGATGTGCATTGGAGCTGCACTTCTTAGGATAGTTAATTACTATTGTGATATCCATAATAACAGTAACAACTCAGTGACGTATCATAAAGTAAAACTTTCATTGTATCACAAAAGATAAAAGAAACAGTGAAAAAGTTATAACGTTGGGTAGTATATATCCATCCATATATTTCACGGGCATTTCCTCCATAAATTTTTATCAGAGTTATTGCAACGGAAACAGTTATAAGTTTGTAAGTCTAACCAGTATTTTTACTGTAGTGAAACAATGCATTTTAATTTACAGGGAGATTTAAACATAACACATTAGTGCCAACAAATTTGAGAGCTATTTTCTATGAAAATAAAATACAATTAAGATTTATGTTTATGCATTTTAATTTATTTAAACGCTTATTTTCATCTATTTGCCTTTATGGAATATATTCAATGTAGTTAAGTGTTAATTTACTCGGTTCGTGAAATTTTCCAATTCAATTTCAACTCAGTTTATTGTTTTAATCACTCCTCGAACAGCGCAGGCTGTATGGTAATAATCCTTTGCTTGCATCAACGAAAGGGCAATTAATTATCTGTGGTGTTTTTTCGCGCCTTTTGCCGCCATCGTGTCGTCGGCTCGCGTAATTACCTTCGGGGCACAGGGAAATGCACAAGCATAATTGAAAATACTACTAAACATTTTAATTCGAAGAACGTTTCATTAATATATATCAAAACTGATTCTATTAAAAAGGACTTTATTTTATTTTAACTCAAATTTATTATTTCAATCCAGTTTATCAGTATGTACATAATGGCTACACATGGCTTTGTTGTTAAAATTATTACCTAAGTCTGTTTAGACTTACTTAATAATTATGTTGTTCTTTCATAATAATATAATTTATAGTTCTTTCATAATATTGCCTTTTGGTGCCGGGGCTATCAGCACTGTTTTTTGTTTAGCATTCATTTTGTTTGTATAATCTCAAGTAAAAATTTGTTAAAAATAAAATATATATTTTGACTTGTATATAATTCTAGCTTATATTAAACTTCTTTATTATTATTAAATATCCGAGATTATCTTTTAAAATGCATTATAAAATTATTATTATTAAAATATTATTTATGTTCATTATTTGTTAAGTTTAAAATTTTGTATTCATACATTATTAAAAAAAGTAAGTATATTACTATTACTTTTTTATTTATTCAAGTTCATAGAAAATTCTGTGAATATAATTCGTCTAACATCATTGAAGTAATTCCTTATATGCTACACACGATATCTTCTTATCTATTTTCTTTATTTAGTAAAATATAATCGATTGTGAGTGTGAGCTATAATTAACCAGACTATTAATAAAGGAATTAATAATATTGTATGGATTCTTGTAAGTTATCAAACTAATAGCTGAGCACGTCTGAGCATAAATCGCCGTGCTTTGTGCTCATAATTGAAATTAGAATGTTTCCCTGAATCTCCGCAAACTTGTTTGTGCTCATCCCCCGATTTAGCACGATAACATTTACTCAGAAATTTAGTTTAGGAATTCTATTAGCGGAGCTGTTTAGAGCACGTTGCTTTAAACAATTTCAGAGTTGAAATTATTGGAAAATAAGTGATTTATCAATTAAATTTCGGCGTCTAGTGTTTATTTTTCTATTTAGAACCAATTGAAAAGTATAATGGTAATATTATCATTTTTTAACAAACCAGAATAATAACGTGACTTTGTATTATATCATTAAAACCGGTTTGTTGAAAAAGGATTTTTTTTTTATAAAATTTGTATAGTTTAGCCGTGAAGTAACGGCAGAGTAGAATAGTACATCCCTCTTTGGTGTCTAAGGTAGCAAAACCGACAGATGGCGGTATATCCATCCAAAACAGTGTAGCTCTAATGAGAGCAGGGATGGGCAGAAGCAATCCTGTCACGATAGCTGCACTCTGCGATCACAAACGCGCTTGCCTAACGCGGCAACTTTGGGCCAAATTCCCCTTTTCATGGAGAAGCTTATGTCCAGCAGTGGACTTCCGTAGGTGGTTGGTGGTGAATTTAGGAAAAACAGCATACATTTTAACACCTTATCAAAATATCCATTTCTGTGAGAGAAATACAATAGAATATAGAACTTTATCGCTCACACCATCATATTTTCATTTTCTCATATAATATTCTTACAAGCTCCCTGAATATGCGGAAACTTTCAATGGAAGCTAATAAAAAAAATGCATTGTTTAAACATTGCAGTTTCTTTCTTAGAAACGGTGGCTGGCACTAATAAAAAATGTATGTTCGGATTTTTTAGTACTATTTATTTTAATTTTTAACGATAATAGTCGTCTACTATTTTATTAAAATTATCTTATTAAAAAAACCTTAATTTTCCATGAAGTACTGGCAGATTAAGTATCTCCTCCTGCCGGGTATTTATATTGTTGGGTGTCAGATTAATTATGTTTGATAAATTATTCGTCCTAACTAAAAATTACGTTATGTAGTAAACGTTAAGTAACGTACCATATATTTGAACATGTAAGTGTTATGTGTGGTCGGGCCCGATGGCGCAGATGGTAGTGAACCTATTTAATGCACCAATGGTTGTAAGTTGGTTCTCCAGCCTTTTTTATTTTTATTTTTTGGGTTTGTTTTGTGTGTGGGTGTTAAATATATGTTTATGTATTAAATTTGTGATACTTCTGCTGTCTGATGTGCCTAACCTTTAATAAGTACTTCAAGCAACTTATCTCGGAGTCACATCAATGCATGTTGTGTGAATTATTATTCCAAAAAATAGAAATTTATATTCAAAATATAAACTTAGGAGTTAGATAAGACCATGTGATGTATGACGTTAGCCGACACGTGGTGCTGGTAAGTAATATCATTCGTTAGCCAATAGACGTATCATTAACAAAATAATATATTAATAATAATAATCTTTATTGTACACCTAAATTTACAAACAATATTAATAGTATATAATATATAGTGAAGTACAATTGTGTGTGTAGTAAATAGTATTTAATATAAAGTGAATTACAATTAAAATAAGTACAGTATTGGCCAGTAAGAATGCCAGAATATATGGTCACGATTTCAATATTAAACATTAAAGAGCTGGGTATAGTTCAGAGTTCTATGTTGTTATGCTAATACTTAGGACTTAGTTCAGTTAGGTTATGCATAGCGTGAGGGACGGCGAATATCGGTCAGTTTGGGTGGATAATCAATATCCGGCAGGTGTAGATACTAATTATTACAGTAAATTGAACTTAAGTCTCATATTTTGGATACTTACCGTACCCAAGTTATAAATATTGCTATTGCGTAAGGTAACACATTAGCATTCAGAAAGTATGCTCGAACAAACTCTTTTTTATCCTAGGTATAAGATGGCGTATTTGCTGGTTGTGAACAAACATTTAGTGTTAGTTATAAGCCGCATTATTTTTGATTCGTTAAAGTTTATTAGTGTTTATTATAAAAATGTTTTATCTATACCAATATTATAAAGAACAACAACTACTAGACCGATTTTAAAAATTTCTTTTACCTTAAGAGAGATCTTTATATACATAGAGATATATATAGTAATGTCTGGGTAGTATACGTAGGGGCACCACTAAGAAAAGTTCAAAGAAATCACTCCCCAAAAGCGAAAAATAACAACGTTCGTATGATAGTATTAAACTTTGCTGTTTTAAAGTTATTTTAGTGAAATTCAGTATAAAGGCTCTTCTTTGAAAGTCGTGAAACACGTGTTAAATATTTTCCGCAAATCATCCCTCAAAGGGGAAAAACTTTAAAGGTAGTATAAAAGTTCTACAACTTAACGCTAAAACTGCAAGTCGAGAAACAAAGCTTTAATTTGCCTTTTTTTGTCAAATGGAGTAAAATGTTTGAATATTTCTATTTGTCCATTGTATGTTGTTACTAAAAAAAACACATTTTTATGGCCGTTGTAAAATGGGCGCAGCATTCCAAGTCAATCGATGTGACGTCACTGTCGATCAAAAATGTATTGTGTAAAAGCTTGATACGTTTTTGCAAACATATGTAAATTTATTTTATGGTCGTAACGATGAATTAACATCTATTATATATATTTATTTTATAACTTCCCACAACATCTCATACATTGGCCTGACTCCGTGGTAAGTCGATTAAAGCACTTGTGTTACGGGCACTAAACAATAGAGGAATCACAAAAATACTACATAAATACATATATTAACAACAGAACAAACACAAATATCATCATATAATTTTTTGCTCTAGGTGGGAATCGAACCCACGACACTTGGCGCACAATATAGGATCACTACCACCTGCGCCGTCGGGCCCGTCAATCTATAAAAGTGGCATTCTTTTAACGTTCGATTATTATCCAATAGGGTATTTCACTATGTGTGAGTGGTATGTGTTACTTACGAAAAAGGTAAACTGATGCAAATAAACATTTTCCATCAGATCCATATCAAAATAGCACAAGAAAACTTGTATTTAAATTGGAGGAATGGGTATTGGTAGTTTGACGTATTCATCTGTGTGCACTTAATATAGCGATTTTATTTGCTTAAATCTTTACCCTTTTTAAAAAGGAAAAGTGGATGGCTTCTATGTAAAATTAGAACATTACTGCTATTTTAACTAGCGAACCAAATACTTTATACTCAGATACTCAGGGCCATGGGGGTAAAGGGGGAGTATAATATTACCTCCCTCTGTACCAAGTGTCGTAAGAGGCCACTGCGGTACCAGGACCGACAGATTGTATATCCATCGAACATAGCAGCTCCAATACCACAGGATGTTACCTCTGTAATTACAACCACGCCTGCCCAGCGCGGCAATTACGGGCAATAATCCCCCTATCTTGGGGAGGCCTAATCTAACATAGGACTTTCTATAGCTGATATGGTATGCCTTTACTTATATATAGCGTATTATCTCGCTGTAATTACGAGTATAATGCTAAGCGATATAATAATTCATATAAACCTCTCAAACACGATATACTCAGAAATTATTCATAATGTAAAATATTCATATTGGATGAGTACGGGCGTATTTGGTTGAAATGGAAGTACGTTCACTAACCAGAGATATTGCACGTACATATTTCCATTTCATTAAATTTGGACCGGTCCATCATTACAGGGAACCATAACGCTCTCTAGCGTTTCTGCCTGTGACCGCGTTCCGACTAATCCTGTTTAACATGTTAGTACAGTGCTATATTAGTGTTAAATTGCACTTAGGGCTTAGTGCTTGTACATTATAAAATGAAAATTTCCTTTATAGCCACGATTTGAGGCGATCAAATATTCACACCGTTGGCAAAGTATACGATTTTATGTTTTGGTCAAAATACGTTCATTCAGTATGTTTTCCAATAGCTTCATATAAAAAAGATTTTAGGAATCATTTGTCTATATAATCTAATGAAGAAAAATGTTTTGAGTTATAATTGCTATACTTGCCTGAGAGATTAGTGCACAACTAAACTCGATCCGTGCATGGTGCAGACTGTCTGCAGTAGAAAACACGCCTCTATAAGTAAATTTTTCATATGACATATGAACGGTGTGAGAGTCTAGATAACATATATATATATATATATATATATATATATAGCTTGCATTTATACAAATATATGCAGTGAAAATATTGTAACCCATTTAAGGAAATTGCGCGAAATGATGGATGTCACGTTTGACATAGTTTAAGTTAAAGTGGAGAAAAATTTCTAATCAGTATCTAAATAACATATTAATATACTTAATAAATTAAACATTAAATGATCTATTGATTGTCTCAGGCAAATGATGACTGAGTGTTTACAAAATTTTATGAATTACGTTCGTTCACTAGTTTTAATTAATATGCGAAAGTAGGTATGAACGTACGCGGTACATATATACTTTATTTGCCCACAAAGGTTAAAAGATTTAAGCACTGTGGCTTATTTTCTAGCCCAATACTACGCCACTCGACAGTATGCACTTCCCATAACACATATATTTGACTCATAAAGTTTGTCTGGCAAATGTGCTGCGGTTATTTTGTTAGCGGTGAAATGCGGCTGCCGGAGAGTTGCTGAACTGTCAAAGTTTGCTTGCATTTTGCACTTTGGAGATGGTTATGACAACATTTTTATATTTTATTTGCACTTAGGATTGTAATACAGACGCATATCTATTTGAAAACTTTGTCATACTTTATGCTCGTAAGTTGAAGTTATGGTTTGAGCATATGTTGTGGTCCTCGGGGATTTAACAATTGATATTTATTTATTTATTTCGCACACTAGAGATTGTACCATTAGTATTATACACTTGCAGTCTATAAAAGTCTAAATGCACAATCAATTATGGGAGTATATCGCACGCAAAACAAAAAGTTAGTAAAGCATACAAATATTTACGACATAAAATTATATATCACAATACAGAAATATTAATAAAAATCAAAATCAAAATGATTAAGTAAAATTATTTCCTCTAAATTAATTATTGATGATAGAAATAAATAGATAACATAATTGTTGTGGTAGTATGATTTAAGCGGGTGATAAGATATTGTATTAGAAAAGATAATTTAAATAAGAAGAAAGAAAAGTCTGTTGAAGAGGTAAAGTCTGTAATTTATATAATTATTATCATAATCTCCAAAGCAGCCATAAATGGCCGGGTCTGTGATTTTTGTGCTTGACAGGCAATATAGCAACCGCAGAGCGTAGATTCGTACTAAGTATGGTGCTGCCCATCTCCGCCTGTTCCATTTGAGATTCAATGTTTCGGGTGGGTTATACCGCCACCTTTCAGTTCTGGTACTTCAATTGTCTCTTACACTATTTGGTACAGAGGAAAGTAGTATCTAACTCTGCCGTAAAAACCATATAGATTTGGTGTTGGATGGTATTGGATTTTTATTCATAAATGATAAAAAACGGAGAAAGTAAAACAAAATCATGCTTCTAAAATATTGTTCTATTCACGATCAGAGCGGTTATATTAAGCGCAATCCTGCTGTTCTAGTCAGTCAGTATGCCCACTTGTAGGGCTCGTGGGACGGCGCAATATAGGTAGCATTTGCTGGTGCGTGCTTTCCATTTGGGTCGGCTCTATCGGACGTTACCTATATATCTAAGCTATAGCCAACTGAAAATGTTCCAACCATCATCATACCAGCCATTGGAGGTCCATTGCTGAATAAGCCTTCCTAGGAAAGGAAGTATTTTGCCCATAATTGCCGCGCTGGGCAAGCGCAATGTTGGCAATCGCAGAGACCTGCGTTTTCGACGAAATGCTGGAGCCCTTCCTCATCTCGTATATTTGAGCTGTTCTGTTTTGGATAGATATACGGCTATAATTACCTCTTACGAGAGCTGGTGGTGTGGGGGGTACTATTATATTCTGCCGGTATCTCACGGAACATCCAAATTTACAACAATCACTATCTTAACGATATACTGTGAATTGTAAAATTGAACATCGATATGAAATTAGAACTTGTGACATCATTTATATGCTCCCTGATCCGCGTTAGTTAAGAGGTACGCTCTTGAATATAATTTTATCAGTTAGACAACTAAAGTATCGTAGTAGGTAACAAAGTCTAACTGGTGTCGTACCTATGAGATTCGTGATGTGAGACGGAAAGGAGTAAGTAGGTATGCCTCCACTCCATCTACTGAATTATTAATGATCACCCAGAACAGACATGATACTTCGCGACATAGTCACGAACGCGACGAAAGTGTATAAGTGTACGAGCGATCACAAAATAACATAACTTAACATACATTAATGCTTGGAACAAAAACTTTCTAATGTCATTCTGGAAATTGGTTATAGAACAAAAACAAATTTTACAAAGTTAAATAATAATAATAATAATAATAAATTCCCACAACATCTCATACATTGACCTGACTCCGTGGTAAGTCGCTTAAAGCACTTGTGATACGGACGCCAGACAACAGAGGAATCACAAATATACTACTTAAATACATATATTTTACACCCATACACAGAGCAAACACAAATATCACAATACTAATAAATGTTAGTAGAGCTATTGTTAAACAACTCTTTAGTTGCTGGACCCAAAAAAAACGCTTATCTATGTAATACAGATACTAGCTTTTAATAAATTAAATCATTAATAAATGATCATGATATATAACATTTGTTTTTTTAGTCAGGTCGTAAACAATTCTGTTATATAAATTCTATAAAAAAGGATAATGATTGCTTGAATTAATTAGGTAGTATTTTGCCACGCTGGGCGGGCGTGGGGCACTGATATAAATACAATCTATACTGATAACAAAAGCTGTACACATAGATCTTTTTTGTCCCTTGAAGATTGGAAAGTGAATATGTTACACCTATTTAAATAAAGTTATCTGACCTTGACGATATAATAATTTACATATTTTTAAAAAGAAATAGAACATAAGAGCGTCGTTTTAAGAAATAGATATTATATTGATTTGCGATTTGATAACAAAATTTGTATATGACCTGTTGGGCATGGTGGTTTTTAGAGTCAGATGTACCTAATTGAATAGAAAATATATGTATATTTTTTTTACAAAAAGTTATGAACAGGTGCCGTATAAATTGCTAAATATAGTACAGATTAAAACTAAACTGGTGACCAATTTGAAGTGTTCTTTGTAATTATCTTATATTTTAAACGAAAATAACATTAAATAATTAATAACGAAACCAAAATGACCTTGACGGAGATAGCGGATATTATTTTTATAAGGTTTTTAATATAAGCATGCAAGCAAAACATTCCAAAAAAACTTCTCTACTAAATGTTGTACTTGGCTTTTCTGAGGGTATAACAAAAGTGATCTTAGCGTGTGAATCTTTTTCTATATTTGTATAGAAATAACTAATATATATATATTAGTTTAAGAAGAGTTGTAATTATAAAATATATTAGAATTAACATAATGCTCGTTAGTAAATTCTGTGAATGAAGAACTATTATCTTCATCATTAACATATCAGCAGTATTATGGACATTGCTAGATATTGCCTAAACGAGAATTTCACATACTTATCCAGTTCTCTTCCAAACAAACTTATTCTATGTGAAAAATTATATTTAAGTGTATGTTGCGGTTGCTTACAGACAACTTCCCCTACAAAGTTTTGGAGCGAAGTCAGGAACTATCCAAGTTTGTGCTCAATCGGATTAACATAAATCTTTACATGCTATGTTATACACCAATAAATATCCAAAACTGTCTTTTAAACTGGAACACGATATTTGATTAAATTATCGTGATCTTTTAACATCGTCCGCATTAAACTTCGAATTTGCGGCAAAATATTGTTTACCTCTTTAAGTTCGAGGCTTTATTATTTTTTGTATAAATGAAAAAAAAAAATGCAATTATAAATGGAGATATATGCTGTCTCTCAAGTTAGATGAAACTTTACACAGTAAGCAAACATTAATTAAAATCAGTTCAGTAGTTTAGAAGTCATTCAAATTTTATATATTCTTCGAGCTTTCTTTTATATATCTTCGAGCGGTAGACAATGGTAATCAAATCATCAATAAGTGTAGATAATATTATAACATGCATACATTTTTTAAAAGATATAGAACGTGGCAGCTACGTTTCAAGATATGGAATTTTATAGGCCTGCAGCTTGATAACAAATTATTAATATTTTTAAATTAATATTTGACCTACTACGCATGGTATTACTCAGATAGATAAATCTAATATAAAATATTTCGTTTTTGTCATAAACAATTGCCGTATTGTTCCGAATAAATACTAAGATGTAGTATAGATTTAATCAAAACTGGTGATAATTTTTAGTGTTTTATACATAATACAGAATAAGTTACAACTAACCAAAATAAGCGATTTAATAATCAATTCCGAAACAAAAATGACCTTGATTATCGAGTGGTTTTATTAAATGCAAGCAAGTTACGTAGGGATTTTTATAATACGCATATGATATGATTTTATTGAAAATTAAATATTTCTGCGCAAAGAAAACCTTTATGATGCTCCACCATACGAATAACTTGCTTTATACTTAAAAAAACATCGTAATAAAAACTTGTATTTCGCCGACTGAACATACTTTTCTGAGGGTGGGAAGGGAAACAAGTGATCTTGAGCTTCATCATATTAGCCATTAGAAGTCCACTGCTGGACATAGGCCTCCCCAAAAAAGGGGGAATTTTGCCCATAATTACCGCGTTGGTCAGCGTGTTAACAATCGCAGAGCGCAGCTTTTGCGACGGGGATGCTGCGGCCTATCCCCGCCCTGAGCATTTGAGCTACACTGATTCGGTCTCGGCCATCTCGGCCGTCTGTCAGTTCTGGTTGGTTAGTCGCCTCTTACGATACCTGATATAGAGGGAGGTACTATTCTACTCTGCCGGTACCTCACAGCACTCTTTAGCTTATAAATCTTTTTTTGAAGCAATAACAAATATTACAGATACACAATAACATATAATTAGGCGCCATAAAAAATCTACAAGCTATGGCAGCTATAATTGGAACACTCCAGAATTCTGTCAATAAACATTTTTGGTCGGGCCCTCTTTCCGCCGGGAAGATGACTCCGATAAACGTGACCCTCCACTTTAAGGCTGCCAGCACAGTAATGGGAGCAGCGTTGTAGTAGTACATAGCGAATCCATTTCGCTTTGTACGCCTTTTCGTCTATTTGTTATTCTGACTTTGATGTTAGTTTTTTTATACTAATCATATGATTCTACATGTCAGTATACTCTTTCTTTACAATTTACGTCGGCTTCGCAACTATTTATAGTAATTTTTTTGAATAATGATAGTTAAGCATACAATTTTGTCAAGTTAAATAAATTCGATTTAGTTAAATCGAAATAGATTGTTCAAAGTTTGGAGGAGATTGCGTGAATAATTGCATTAGTTATGATTTCGTTTATCAAGAAAACATGGCAATATTTTTAATCAATGCTTTTATGTTGATAATTACAAATTTATGATCACCTTAAGAAACACAGATTGCACAATTAAGCATAAAATGTTATAAGACACGGGCCCGATGGCGCAGATGGTAGTGATTCGAATGACCGATTTAATGTCAGCTGGCATTATGTCCCAGTCAAGCAATAGATGAAACAGAAAATAAAAAATAAAGTGGTGCAGAAAAAAATATAATGAAGATAATTATCATACTGATGCTGCTTCTCTGACTTTATAAACCTATTTCTGATGTACGTTATTTTATGTATATATATACACACACACACATATATATATATAATATATTTATATATATATATATATTTATATCATATGCATTTATTGCGTTTATTTATACAAATATATATGCCACGTTTATTTATTTTGTATATATATTGCCTGCACCACTATATATATATATATATATATATATATATATATATATATATATATTTTTTTTTCTGTTTTGTGTAATGGTTGACTGGGAGATAATGCCTTTTGGCATTAAGTCCGCCATTTGTACATTTTGTAACATTTCGTGCAATAAAGTTAAATAAATAAAAAAAATCATCATCATAGCAGCCGCAAAGCATTCATTGCTCTACATAGGTCTTTCCAAGAATGAGGGAAATATTCCCGTAATTAACGAGTTTCGCAGCGGAAAAGCTGCTGTCCATCACCGCTCTGTTATATTTTAACTACGGATGGATATCTACATAATAATCAACAATATACTAATCAAGAACTGGTTTATGAATTAGTAGTAACAAAAGATATGTAATTTATAAAATTTCAAAGTTAACACAACAACGATTAAAAAAAATATAGAGTTTAAATTATTATTTTAACTCTTTTTTTATTATTTATAAATAGTTTATATTTTAAATTAATTCTTTTTCACAATTTTATATAAAGCCGTTTTCATATTTTTATTATGGTTTTGTAGTTGTTAAGAACACAATTTCTAATGATGTGTTATATTAAATTACAATACGAATATAGGGTAATGGAACGACTCGTTTCTATTATTGAAAGTTATTAATTGTAATTAGGCAATTACGATACTAAGTAGTCTAAGTTAGTTGTACAAGTCAATATTATAGATGCTCATTTCGGTTGTAGTGAGTATTCTTAATCAGTATTTTCACAATTGTATCTCACTAACATCAGATACAATTCAGCCCCTGGCCTGGAACCCTGTCTAGCCATTAGATCTTACAGCCGTCATGAAGAAAGCAAGGCTCTATCCATCCGCCGCATTTTAGTTTGCATTTTAACACTCCTTCTCACACGACACCGTCTATAAGTGGAATTTCAACCGCTTCGGCATTTTACAGAAATGTTCCATTTATTGATTGCGCCCAATAGCTGGGTTACGACAGAATTTATACGACACGAAACTCATTTGCTTCATTTATTTATGGCCGCGGTTGTAAAAATTTTGTAATGTTCCCTTAATGGGTACCCCCCATGTTTACAAGAGCAAGATATGAAGCTCGAGGTTAACAGTAAAATATTGTTACAATCAACTCGTAACATTACGATATTCATAATTTTATTCACTTGATTATTGTATATGATTTATTCAAGCGAGTTAAATAATTTATGAACGCGCGTCAAATGATGTTATAGATTTACTTTGATATATTTGTATGTTATCTTGTTTGGATAGACATATGAATATATATTCTTAATTGAATAAAAAATATTTCACAGATAAAATGAAAATGTAAGTGCAGTGATCTCATTTTAAAATTTAAACGAAAACAGGTTTATTTTCCTTATAAGAGATATGAAAGTGATGTTTCCTTTGCGATGTAAATTGTTTTTTAAATGCAAATAAAAAAACAAAGACAAATTATATATTCAGGCTTAATCGCGCTACGTTTTTTGTTTTTTAAATTGGTGGTTTGATCAAACGTGACGCGACGGATTTTACGAGTAGATACCATACAAAACTCTATACCAATTAAAATATACGGTACATTTGCGCGTACATAAAACTAATGTACTTAAAAAATATAGATACAAGTTTATTTGTATCATATTGTAAAATAAAGACACAAACCTCGTTAGTATGCTTAAACAGTTTTTGATGTATGTAAAGACTACAAACCTATGTCCTAAGACTATACTTTTTATGCTATGCTACATAGATACAAATATGATCAGAATATTAATCTATATGAGTTTTAGAGAGAAACAGAAAATGAGAGAGAGAAAAAGAGTTTGTCAGCGCGTGAGTAGGTATATTAAAACTATATAATATTTAAAAAAAATAATTTTTGAGTATACGTCATTCTATGTTGATATATATAACGTAACCTGATACAAACATTATGAATAATATTACGATACAAACTGTATTAAATGTATAATTGAGATTTTAATAAATCTCAATATGTCTAAGATATTAAGGAATATAAAACACCTTAGGATTATTTTACGCTTAGTCAAAATTTGTAGGGAAATGTTAATGCCTTATCCTTGATTATTCCGAATTTGGCCCGCAGCCGAGTTCAACGACTGCTATTTAGCAAACCTGTTCCAAGAAACAAATTAATAATACCACACAGCTATTGAGTAATTGTACCTATACTCATATTGTAAAAAAAAAGATTTGATTGTTACGGCTTAACCCAAAAACCAATAGACCAATTAAAAAAAAACCATAGAGAGCCTTTTAATTTTTTACCAAATAACATAAAGTATCTAAAAAAAATTGAAAATAGAATTAGAAACCGCTACCCAAAAAAAATTATAACGTTTGCATAAAATAAAGTCAAAAATTTTTAAAGTGATTTAAAAAACTCAGAATGATAGTGATATTTTTAGCAAAAATCATAGATAACATATTATTATCGTTTCTACATATTTTAACGGGATGAGGAATTTCATAACTAAAGATGAGGAGCGTTGCAACATTATAATTGTGATTTGACGTAGGTAAATACTTAAAGAAAATTCAAAGGAATACCGCGTCATTGTAACTGCAGCTTTCTTTAAACGTATTCAAGTTTTCTTTAAACTTACTCAAAATATAATTGCTTCTTTCTTCTGCTTCTTGAGTATTGTAGATTAAGCGGACAAATTTGTGACGTAACACGAACGTGTAGTAGATGTGTTATGAGTTGTTTTCATCTGATTAAGTCTTACTTGGTTCTGACATTGAAATATTAGGGGACTATTCAACGCTTGCGTAATTGTTAATAATCAGGGCTAAGGTTTGAAAGGCCTAAATTTAGTGTAGCCTTGACGGTGAAACTTCTTGGAACAAATGGTTATGTAGGCGCAATTAGTTTTTTGTGTATAGAATTTAGCATTAGCATTTACTACCTCTATATGTTACAAACCGATTATTAGGTATAACCTTAAATAGACCTCTGACAAATCACACAACACCTTTTACCGTACATTAAACTGACTGTGCCTAATTAGCTTATGTTACGAATATCAGATAAAAGAAGGATTAAAAATATAATACTAAAATACGCATTTATAAAGCCATGGCATAGAACGAACAAAAACATTCATCACCAAAAAGTTTGCTGTGAGGAGTTCGGACCCCAACTACTATATACTACCAAATGCGTCATAGGGTCGTCAGCCATTGTCATTTACACGGGAATTACTATCACCTATTTCTACCACCAAACAACAGTGTTCGTGTTATTGAGTTTCAGTCTGAAGGATGAGAGAGGTAGTTAAATTACTGTGTAATCGGATATAACACCCTAGGTCACAAGCAGCGTACTAGTGATGGGTATCTTTGCGATAGTACTATCGTTTCTAGTATAAGGTTTCCAAGTATTGTTAGTATTTACCATCTTTGTAGTATATACAATGTATATTATACATATAAGCAACTGGCTGTGCCCGTGGCTTCGTTCACGTGGAATAGTGTCTTTAAGTGCCATACCACTTAGACCCTCCTTTATTATTTACAACAACAAAGCAAGCTTTTAGTTACAACTTATTTAACGTCTCTTTCTACCCATTTTCACATTTTAATCTATCCTAGCCGCGAGGGAATTGCGAAGTAGAATTACTATTCTACTTCCGTCTGTACCAATTATCGTAAGAGGCGATTAACACACAGATGGCGGTATATCCATCTAAAACAGCGCAGCCTAAATATTACAGGGTGAGGATGGGCAACAGTATCCTCGTCACGATATCCCCCTATCTTAGTGAAGCCTATGTTCAAAAAAAACTTTTTTTGGCTGATTTGGTGATGATGACAGCCTGTGTCCTTTATCAGGCTCTAGTCGTTTTAGCGTAAAAGCGCAACAGATATGTCGACAGACAGATAGATATAGTTACTATCGTGTTTATAATATTAGTAAGGTCTAAATTAAGGATGGTTGTGTGTATTCATTTCATATTATAAAGAAAAAAGATTATTAAATTTTCTTTAATATGATATCTACGAAACACACACCACACCTCAACAGGCTAAATCCTTTTTGTTTAAATAAGATTTCCCTGCCTAAAATCAATAAGTGCGTCATGTGGAATCATCAATCCCTCTATTAATTTGTAAAAGATGTAAAACAAATCTTTTAGCTTCAAGACCCACCCTTGTCGCTTAAGATAGAATCATCTGCTCCATCGGGCCAGTCAAATATAAATTATATGAAAGAAGTGGTTTGTCAATATTAAATAATAAAAAAGTCGTAAATACGAAACCATTTTCTGCAAAGTTTGCCTTTAAGCAGGAAAATAAAAGAATAAATCGGCCAAAATCTCCAGCACTCTCGAATAAATAATAATTATCGTCTTTGGAACTATTTAAGCTACTTTACGGCGATAGTTCCAGAAAGTTCCAAACAAATGAATAGGCAGGGAAATAACTCGTGGATTTGCGGTGGTTCTGGTTCTGGAATTATTAATGGGAGCAAGGTTGGTCTTCAAATTAGGGACTTTACTACCTGCTGACGCTGCATACTTCGCAAATTATGTATTTTCGTCTGCTATTTTTCCTTTAATACTACTTATCTGGACGTGATTTTAGTTAATATAGAAAAATAAGTTTATTTTAAAAAACATACTAATAAAATGTTTATTCGTAAGTACGCCTGTTCATCTATATCTTTTACGTTTGCACAGATTATTTATTTGAGCGATTTTCATGATATTTGGCAAGTGGATAGTTAATAACAGGAAAAGAGGAATACTAAAAATGGTTGAAATCGATTTTGTAGACATGAAGTATAAAATAAAAAAATAAATAAAATAATATAGTATAAAATGAAATCACAAGAACGATTTATTAATGATAATTAATTTTAAATAAGTTGAAACTTATCAGTTGTATTGTTATAAAAGCATATTGAACTCTTATATTACCGGTAAGGTACCGTGAAATTCCTTTGCATAAAAGAACTCTTCACTTAAATCTGCCAACAATCATAAAGATCGGTCATAAATTTGGAGTTCATCGATCTTCATATATGGAAACTGATCCTAGACAAAAACTTTTCGATTTGATATAAAACCGCCATTTTATGAGCAGTTTGCAAAATAAATATCACATTCGAAGCGGTAAAGGGGAATAATATTTTGGGGACCTTTATAGATAAATTATAATAGACAAATGTTTCTTCAATGATCACTAACATACTTATTTCTCTTTTTGAAACCCCAAAATGACAGAGACAGAAATACAGTTTTTAGACATCCGAACTATTGTTATAAAGATTTCCCACTTTTTTTCTTTATCTACTACATTTTATTTATTTATTTAATATATTAAAAAGTTAAAGTGCCATTTCAATTCCAATGTTATATAACCCACTCAGCCTAGAAATATATATGTCTTTTAAAGAAACAAATAAACTGGAAACTGCTGGCTGTTTCATCAACCCCATTTGATATGAGACATAAAGCTCCCAACAAAAGTAATTCAATAAATTTTATCAAGTGATTTTCTAGAATGTCCAAGTATTGCGTCAACTTCAAAGAAAGAACAATGGAAAAAAATATACCGCAACAAAGTATTTATGTTAGTTACAATTTTAATGAAGGTTGCAGCCTTGAGGTTGCTTTACATTTTGATTTTAGTTCGTGGCGAATAAAATTGTTGTTACGAGCATGCACTGCATATTCATATGTTCATAGAATGCATTTGCAACTAAAATATTATAAAAGTTTTTATATTTATACTTATGTAACTAATGTTTGTTTAATATTTTGAACTTTTGTGCTGGTAGGAGTTAATGGCAATATACATGCAAAGTATTTATGAATTCGCAACATTTATATAGAAATAACCATGTATAACATATACATTAATAAATTTCTTTCTGAATTTGATTTTTTGTATACTTGGAGATTAGTTAAATTGAACTGACAGATAAGGAGATGTGATAAACGAGCCTTCCTTTTAATAGTTAAAATCATTATTTGCAATGTTTTGTATAAGGATGGGAGACCAAAATTATTATTAAATATCGTTAATTAATCCGTAGCCGTCTATGAACCCTTAGATTCTTCGACGAGATCTTCATAATAAGAAAGACGAGAAAGGTATGCATTTACTCTGTACCTTTAGATACTGTATAAAAAGTAATATTAGCTACGGCTACAAATATTCTATCAGTTTGACTTTCTTTTGTGAAAAAAACATGTTACTCAACAAGCATAATGTTAGTCATTACAAGGTTATTTTCACACAAATATCGCCCAGAACTAACATTCCTGGTGGTGGTATAATAGCAGAATGCGATGTTAATTGCTCTTTTAATATATCCCCTACTAAGGTTTCTGTTGCTACCACTCCCCGACTGAGTTATTGCGTCCGTGCTGGGCATTACAAATTATCGTGCTACGCCGCCACGGCGCGGCGCTACGAGATACGCCGTAGATGGCTACGGTAAATACAAAACTTCGAAGCTTGTTGTAAACGCTATTTTCTAATTAACTGTGTAGATGGTGGCCGGTATCTTGCCTATTTTAATTTGATATATTGCCATGTAATCACAACTAAATAAAAACTAGTACATCCTGTTGGTATAAAAAAATGGTGACTCTTTTGTTGTATATTAATAGATTTAATGTCAATGTTTGTATGCTCGTCTGATGTTGTAAGCATCTGAACTGATTTAGACAATACCTTCACTGGTACTTGATTTTACTTGTTCTAATTATATTTTAGATTGATAAATAAGATTCTGTAGAATAAAATTAAGAGACATCAATAAGAATCACATAGAGAAGTAAAAAAATATCGTTCATACAGAACAGTTCACGGGAACGAGCTAGTTATAATAATAATATTACCACCAACATCTCATAAATTTACCTCATTCCGTGATAAGACGCTTAAAACACTTGTGTTATGGACGCCAGACAACAGAGGAATCACAAATATACTACTTAAATACTTATATTCTACACCCAGACACAGAAAAAACACAATATCATCATATTAATATTTTCCTGGGTGGGAATCGAACCCTACCATCTGCGTCATCGGGCTCATCAAATTAATATAATATTACATACAGTTACACAATATAATTTTAGTTCCCTATAAACTATTTAACAAAATATACTCTTTCATACAAAAGTTAAAACAAAGTGCTTGTGCTTTGTGCACAGTATAGTCACTGTACAATATTCGCGCAATATCTTGCGCTAGATTGACCATGCGCTCCCAGCGCGTTATAATAATATAACAATATAGTATAACAATGTAAGCGTTAGTTATTTGCTATTTGACAGTAGCTCCCCAATGCCGGTCAATCCCGATTTGACGTGACCGATGGTGCAGATGGTAGTGACTATCTTGTGCGCCAAGAGTTGTGGGTTTGATCCTTACCTAGGACAAATAAAATATATATTATGAAGTAGTAAGTTTGTAATTCCTGTTGTCTGACGTCCGTAACAGTGCTTTAAGCGATTTATCAATCAATATGTCAGGTCAATGTATCTTTTAGGAATTTAAAAAAAGACGTGAAAGCGTAAAATACATTCATATTAAATAATTGTATTACTAAATCTTATATATTTTGATTGAATAAATCATTTCATTATTTTAACTCAGCCTTTTCTCATTATGTAATATCCTTGCTATAAGTCTTTGTTTAACAAATAGCCAGGCCATGTTTTTATTGTCCGGCCACCGATAGACAGCTTAAACTTCGTGTGTTGTCGACGTGTGTTATCCGCGCAATACCTCGCTTTGTATTTATCATGCGCTGGAAATAACAATATGTCACTTTGGTCGCTCAAAATTAAAACGATATATTATTTGTGAATCCTCTTTATTTTCCGCTATTGTCTGGCCAACCCCGGTAAATGGAGACTATAATTTTAATTTTCTTCGCCTAGGTTTTGCCGTAGGGTGTTTATATTACCTTTCATTATACGTAAGAAGCCACTAAAGAATCATAAACAGGTGGCGATATATCTATCTGATACAGTGAACCTTTAGTGTCGTCACCTCGTATGTAAGTATGATAACAATAAAAAAAGAGAGATGATATCTCGGGTAATCTATGTCCAAAAATTGACGTGGCGTGGCTCATAGAATTTAATTGACAGCTTGAACAAGAAGCGCAATTAGCCATTTTGGCGCAATATACTCTAGTTGTACGAGTATTAAGTTGTAGTTGTACTAACTAGGATTTAATATGCGCTAGGAAAAACAACTTAAAAACGGGGACCTAATTATGATGAATAAGTTTTATTATAGCTTGGCTGATTGGCTATTTCTCATAAGATCTTTATGCCTGGTATTAAATTAACATATTGAAATTCGTTTCAGTCACCGAACCACTTTCGTACATTATATGGACCGTTACTGTATTTACGCTGGAAATAACATGAGCAGGGTTAGGAACATGGTTATAAACAAGATCGAACTATTTGTTTTTATTTGTCTAGCTTTCGATAGACAGCTTGAACTTTGTGTATAGTTACCGTGCGTTATCCGCGCAATATCTCGTCCGATATTGGCCATGCGCTAGGAATAATAATGGTGGGGCTAGGTGTTTGCATTATTGCTCGGGTGACGTGAGCGAGTTCTGAATGGTTAGCGGGCAGTTTGTCAAGAGTTTACACGTTCTGTGTTACGTAGTTTTAGTGTTGTATAGACCCACTGTGGAATTACCTGTGTTGGATACGACGAAGTTTATTTACAGCTTGGACACGGTTTTTTATTTGTTTTTACCGAGTTCTTGTGTGGTTATTGACAATGGTCTAACAGGGCTTTGTTTATTGATAATGGTCTACAGGGCATTAATTATTTTTTTAATTTATAGAATATATGTCACGGTGTTTGTCCGGGATAAACTTCTAATCTGTTTAACCAATTTAATATCTTTTTACTGTCCGTTACTGTAAAATCCAACTTGACAGATAGGATACCTTATGTCTTAATTGAAGATGGGACAATCGTATCAAAAATAAGAATATAAAAGTAAAAAATAAGATAATAACGCATACTATTTATATTGTCAGGAATAATAAATACCTTATTTTAGAAATAATACCAGGATTATGAATAGAAAGTTACATAATTATTCACAATGTAAATATATTCTAGGTGGAGCTGTAGAATATATTTAACAAATTCATAACGGCGCCTTGTGCAAGAGTCTCAAATATTGTCACTTAAGCTGATATACTGTATAAACACCACCTTAATCCGTTATTCCGCTCAGTCAGCGACACAATAATAAGGAGAATTTATCAAAGACATTGCTTAGCTACGTACTATGTCTTGATTTACACCGACTGCGCTCCCGCGAAATATTACCGGGCGCCTGTGCCCACCTGCGCCTTAATACACTCCAGTGAAATTTATTCTGCAATCATAAATAATAATACAAATTGCCGTTCAATTGAATACGTAATGAGGCAGTATTTAAATTCGATTGCTTGTCATTCGTGGGCAGAACGTTTCTCCTCAATTTGATTGTACATAGTTATGGTTTTTAGTCTATTTGTTTAGCCCTGTGCTATATATTGTTTTAGGATTCCCTTGAAAAAAATTAGTTTTATCACTTAACAATTCACTTAAACATATTGTAATCGTCACGTGTTTTGTTGTTTTAAATCATCACCACAGTATCACGTTTACTGCTTGACATAAACCTCTCCAAAAGATTCGTATGCGATTTTCGTCCTGCGTCAGAGTCAGACGGTCCTACTAAATAGATACGGGCCCTTTGGCGTAGATAGTAATGATCGTATCGATCTCTAATATGTTTGTCGACCTGGTCTAAAAGAAAAAAAGGTCAATATATGAGATGTAGTGTAAATAGTATATTATACCTATATATATGTATATATACACATACATATATATATGTATAAAGACGTACGTAACGACGTACGAAAATATAAGAACGCACATATATATATACCTTATGTCTTAATTGAAGATGGGACAATCGTATCATAAAAATAAGATAATAGCGCGACCTTATATTTGGCCACAAGAAACCTAAAATGCCGTAAAGTGAGAAGATGTTCAGTCATTCATTGTTTACAAAATATTTCGCTTAAATGTAATGTTAAAATTACCCAACAATTCGCAGAATTTGTTAAATATGTCCCATTTATCGGTTATTAACTGGCAGGCCAGTCGATTTGTAATGGAATTGCAAGCGGAAATATCGAATCAATCCAGCCAATTTGACGGTCCGGATTGGGGAAATGTCGAATGCTAAAGTCGACTTGTAAGCACGAGTATTAACATAGGAATTTGGGTAATTTAATTTTAAACTATACGTCTGTAGTTTAAAATTATAGCATTGAATTAACGGCATCGGTGGCTAATACTAGATTCGCTGAATAGTTTTCACCGAAGCTAAAATCAACTATAGGTATTATGCAAGCTGAAAATAAACACTATGCCTAATAAGAAATGTCGTTGATATTAAAATTTTATATTTTTGAGTCAAGGTTGATTATCTCGACTTTGATTTAACTAACATAATATATCATCTATTTACTAAAGCATAACAAGTAAAAATTTCTCATTTATTTGTTTTAAAATTTTGTTTGTATTACTTTAATACCTTTATAGCATTACTATAGAAAAAATATTATACAACTAAATATAGTTTTTGAGGCAGAACTTTTATATACTTCAACTAGATGGCGCATAATATATTATTTGTATTAAAATAAAATATAACCACAGACATAGTATTTATTTGGTGGTATCATCGCAAATAAATATACTCCAATCGTTGTATTAATGAGGAAATCGTCGTTGTTACAGGAGATCAAGTGCGGGTTTGCTGGCGCCGCAGCTGGCGTGTCAAACGTCATCATCAGCCAGTGTTGCGTCTGCGCCACCACTCCCGGCACCTGCCTCGCCGCCCCGCGTCGTCTCCGCACCGTCCGCACCCCTCGCTCCACCTCCCCCAGACCCAGTACCTCAGCCCGCGCAAGAAGATGGTGTCAGATTACGTCGCGCCCACACAGTGGCGGTGCGGGACTACCTTAAAAGAGAGACGCAGACTTTTTTCGGGGTACAAAGGGATAATGAGAGGGAACAAAGAAGGCTGTGGAACGAAAGGAGGAGGAGGCACGTGATACGGGCGCTGGGTGACCTGCGGCTGGATCTACCGCCAGACCATCATCCGGATGATGATGATATTAGGTAAAAATTGTTATTGATATCGTTCATATTATCTTTTGATGTGGGGTATTAGCCAAGTAGTTTAAATTTAGGTACATGATGGAACTAATAGATGGCGGTATATCCATCAGAAACAACATCCACGTCTAGCTTAGTATAATATCAATCTCTTGGAGAGGCAAACTGCTTCAATTATATACAACTATTATACCGCGTTTCTTTAAATCTAGTAAATACTCAGTATGACAAACAAAATACGAGTCAACGTTTTTTAACAACCCAGCTTCTCATGATACACTTCGTCAAATGATACCGGGTGGTACTCACTTCATGTAACTTTAAATACTACTACATGTAAATATACAGCAGTTTCGTTCTTCATTAAAGATGTTAGTGAATATAATGGTAATAGTTAGTGAGAATAAAGGTATGCTGGCAATATAAAAATCACGCTTCTAATTCAAATTAATTATAATTATCATCATCATGTCAGCCATTGGAAGGTCATTGTTGACTCCCCAAGCGAGCCTGGGTTCCCCTCCCCCTACCAACAGGGTAAGCGTGGTGGCAATCGCAGAGCTTATCTTTCGCAAGGGGGATGATGTCTGACCTGTGAATTTGAGCTACTGTTACAGATGGATATACCGCCATTTGTCGGTTCTGGTACCTTAGTTGCCACTTACAATACCTGGTACAGGGAGAGGTACTATTCTTTACTACTGTTTCCCCACGGCATATTATTAGTATCTCTTTATTTAGTACAATTATTACGGTTAAGACATGACCCTGATCGATATCAAGCAAGACACCGTTAATACCTAGGTATTAACATAACTACCTTAAACTGGAACGGTGCTGTACCCATCTCGAAGTTTTGGCCACAAATGTCAGTTATCCTTATACATCAGTTAACAAGATGTTGGCTCAGGAGGCGAATAATCTGGGAGCTTCTAGATTAAAGCACACATGATTGTATTAGTTAGTGTTCCAGTTTCTAACTACATTTTGCAATATGGAAACTTTCAGACCTTCCCGGGGAGTATTGCTGAGATAATAAAAGATTATATGTATCCGAAGTTCGACTGTTTGATTTGTGTTGTTTGGATGCTGTAATATTGCTTAAGAAAAAGTTTTATATGTATGTATTTTTTTTTCTGCAATCGGTAGTTATTTCACGGATGGATAGTTGTAATGCCATAAAACAATGTGTTGGTATGGATTAAAAGTTTCATCCAATGTTTTGTCAATTGAGTGATATTTTTTTTGTCTACTGATTAGTAATTTATCACACACATTCGCACACGTTGCACACCTATATGCAAATTACAGTGCATAAAATTATTTAGTATGTAGCAAAGTTAAATAGGCACAAATTAGCTGTTTGTTTTTACACAAAGAAATCTCAATTACCTTATGAAAACTAGGTCAGTGAAATAGCTTCGGGTTAAACAGAACTCGTATTTTCAATGTTTGTTAACTTCCTATGTTTATATCTGTTTTGTATCTATTTTATCTGTCCTGTGGGATTGTGCACAACGGACAAACTTTAGGTGCTGCTATGAGATTACATATTTTTTAACAAAACTAATAAAATGTATTTTTAAGCTGAAATATTACATTTGCCATGGACTATCAGTAGAATAGAAAAGTAACCCCCGTCTGCCAAGTGGAGGCGTCGGATCCGCTAGAACAGACAAGTGGTGGTATATTCATGCAATACAGTGTAGCTCAAGTGAAACAGGGGCAACAGCATTCCCGTCGCAAAGCTACGCGCTGCGAATGCCCCCACGTTTGCTCAATGCGGCAATTATTGTACAAATCCCCCTTTCTTGGAGTGGCAAATATTCAGTGGACATTCTATTACTGCTATGATGATGATGACGTTATAATTAATTATTACGATACATATCGCAATAATTAATTATAACATCATGTATCATGTCATCATGTGTATCGTTATAATGAATAAAGTATTAAAATTAATGAGCCAATTTATATAAGATTAAGTCTTATGAAATATATATGTATATATTGTTTATTCTTTTATTTTAGGTTAAAATAAACTTATGCGTTGCTTCTCTCAACTGACCATTGACCTCAGACTTTAGCGCTTGTCAGTTGTCAATGTCATTCAATGTCGTTCAAAAATTAAAGAAATATTATTTCTTTACATCTCCCCCCCGTGGGGAAGAAAATTCACCCGTGGATTTTCTTTTAGGTCTCTTCCATGTCTTCTCTTATGTCTTCATTACCCGTTTCTTCTTCTTCTTTTATCTATACTGGAATAAATTTTGAAACATGAAATAGATTTGACTCCGTTTTTCTATGTCCTGTATCAATCTCGTAAATAGTATTTGTTCTTTTATTTATTATTTTATATGGTCCTATTCTTAGTTGATCTAGTTTCTTTCTATTTAGCTTATTCCCATTTTCAACATAAACCATATCTCCTTCATTAAATTCTCTATCTTTTCTATTTTTATCGTAACGCATTTTGTTATAGTCATGTGATTTCAAAGTATTATTAAACGCTGTTTCTTTATCTCTCATCCAGACATTTTTTCCACGTTCTTGACGTAGTTCCTTTGGTAAGATTGTAACATCTGTTCCAACATCATACTTGTCTTTGGCAAATACTGATTTATATTGTTGTATAAGTTTATTTATTTCGATCCTTTTATTTTCATCTAAGTGGTCAACTTTTATTTTAAAGTCTTCCTTAATATGTTCATTGAAATTAATTTCATATACTTTTCCTAATCTGTTATTCTCGTTTTTGTCTTCATTTAACTCTGCCTCAATCACTGAATTATTTACATGTCTGATAAATTTTCTATTCAACACGTCATCCTCCTTAAGCTTGAACCAGCATGCAGATTCCGGATGATAGCGGACGCCTTTATTCAATTTTTCACACGTTTTACATGGAGTCCGCTCTTCAATTCTGGTATTTATCTTCTGATAGTCATATTTTCTATAGGGTCCATTTTTATATTTTTTTACCAACTGTTCATACTTTCTCACCTCCTTGAATAAGTCAACTGTATCCTTCATCTCTTCTCTATTTATCTTCTCTAGTACAGATGCTGGCAATCCTGCCGCAATGAGATCCACTAGTGTACCTGTGTCTATTGTTCTCCTCATATCCAATATAAGTTTCTCCTTTTTTATGGCATAGTCCACTAATGAACCCTCCCGATGTTTAAATGACAGTGCATAACTCACTTGATTCCAGTCTTGTTTGACAAATGTGTCACAAAACTTACCCTTCCATTCTGTCCAGTCTGAATCTAGGGTCAATTTTATAACCATTGAACCGTACCAATCAACACAGCTTTTGTCCATGAATAGTCGGAGGATCTCAATTTTTTTCTCATCTTCCGTAATGTCAAAACGAGCACACTCCTTTTCAAACATTTCAATCCATTGACTTGCGTTCGGGTTTTTACTTGTAAATTTGTCAATCACAAACTTCTCTGCAATATATTTTAAATTTTGTTTTTTTAATTCTTGTGTGGTTTCAATTAGTTTCGAAAATATTTTTTCCAATGACTGTGTATCAGCTACTTGTCCTCCAGATGTTACTTTTTGTTCAATTTCTTCCAGATATTGCTCTCCGAATTGTAAATTACCATCTTCGTCCACATAGATTTTACTCAGTTCATCTGACATTTTAATCCAAACTTTTCGTGTCTGGTATCTTTTCTTTAAACTATTTTTTATTTTGATATATGCAGAGGTCTTTATCAACTCTTTGTGAAGGCCAACTGACTGTAGTTCTTCTGGTATAGCAAACACTTTTTGTTCCTTCGTTGTTATCGACGTTACACAACATGTGTTTGATTTCCCATCACTCGTCGGTAGTATTGTAAATCCGAAGCGTAGTTGTTCCATCGTTTCTGCTTTCTTGGTATTTAAATAAACAATTGTCGTTTTATATTGTTTATTCTTTTATTTTAGGTTAAAATAAACTTATGCGTTGCTTCTCTCAACTGACCATTGACCTCAGACTTTAGCGCTTGTCAGTTGTCAATGTCATTCAATGTCGTTCAAAAATTAAAGAAATATTATTTCTTTACATGTATATATAGTACGATTGATTTCCGATCCGATATAAAAACGATTTATGTAAATACAATTTATATTTAAAATTTAAAAACTTATATCTACGGAAATCAATCGTACTATGCGTGTATAAAAACACAATATATTTATAACAACACATGAATAAGGCACAAGTGAGAATGATCTAACAAAAGAAACGTTTGACCTAAAGTCAGTTCTCAGAGTACGAAAGCTTATTAGCGTCTTAGTTAATTCCGGACTCACAGTGACACGAACTTGCGCGCTCAGTCCAATATAAACTTTTGTACACTACGGACTTACCGTAAAGTCTGTGTGCATCTCGTTAGAACTCAGAGTTATTTGGCGTTCCTTTTTAACTGGACATACAACAGTTTTATTAAACCTGTCAATATCAGCCATTCGCAGTCTGTTACCACATGTAAGTGGATAGTTAGAGCGCATATCCTGTCACTGTAATGACTGATCGACTAGAACACGAATCATTATTTATTAATATGTATGTGTTTATTTATGATGTACGTAAGTTAGGTGTTATATATATATAGTTTTATTATTTGTTAAACTTTATTATCTAGACTAATGTTTTAACGATTTATATTTTTAGATAATTAGCACAAATAAACACAAACTGGATAGATTTTAATTGGTTTTTCTATATTAGATTGCTGCATTATTCCTGAGTAACATATACCATATATTTTTACTAAAAAAATAGGGATATCCACTAAAATTTCGATAATGCAATCCAAAGTACCAAAATATTGTCATAAAATGACTGCCATCGTATGCGCTGCAAAAGCTTTAAATGTTAGAAAATAAATATGTTCTACAATATTAAAGAACAAATTAATATTTATAAAAACTTCATAGTACCATAATTTGTGTAGCACATTTTTAAAAGAAGTCTCATCAAAAACCATACAATATCTAATCATCATTATTATAGCCATTAGAAGGCTACTGCTGGAGATAGGCTTCCCCAAGAAAGAAGGTGTTTGACAAACGCAGTGCGCAACTTTCGCGACGGAAATTCCGCTGCCTATTCCGATCATATGCATTTGCATAAACTGTTTTGGATAGATTTACCGTCATCTGTCAATTTCGGTACCGCCTCCGGTTCTGGTAGTCGCCTCTTACGATATCTAGTGCAGGGGAGGTACTATTTTACTTTGCCTGTATCACACGGCTCCATGCCTAAAGTACCATGTTATTCAAGTCTTTATATTAGCCGTTATTCTAATAAAATATTTTTTATTTAAGACTGTTTCAGTATCTATAGATAACTTTTTGAAGGATTAATATCAGCTATTGCATTCAAAACATATTAAGTGTTTAAAATTGTTTATTAACACAAAATAAGCTGCCCGTCATTGCCTGGTTTTGGTTTGTGCGGGCTTGCGGTAAAGTAGGGGACATGGGACTATTTCAAAATGTTTCAAGTCTATTGACATATAGAGTATGTGGTACACTATTC
This sequence comes from Heortia vitessoides, assembly GCA_020976665.1. NCBI lineage: Eukaryota > Metazoa > Arthropoda > Insecta > Lepidoptera > Crambidae > Heortia > Heortia vitessoides. The sequence continues at coordinate 7,455,052 of JACJUM010004390.1, forward strand.
CCAAGAATTTTTAAATTCACTTGACTCGACAAGTATCTATGCCGCCTCGTAAACTCAACGTATAAAAACCTTAAAATTAAAAACCTATAAAATATTTGTTATCTACCCTCGAACAGAAGACATTTCTTTCAGGTTTTTAATTATGGGTTTATCGTGAGTTTCAGGACTATGATCAGTTTTAGCCAATTCATATATGTTTAACCGAGATGTTTAAAACAATTGTCCTCCCGTGCAAATCCGGCGCGGAGCGCTTCTCTTTTTATAAATTTAAGTACATGTCAAACTACCCAACACATTTTATTAGATTATTATCATACAAGACTTGCCTGGAGGAGAAAGCTCTACGTGAAAAGGCCGCCAATTGCCATTTATATTTTTTTTATATTATTGATTTAAAGAGTATATAATTATTAAAAAAATCTTTTACCTTGATGATTTAAGCTGTAATGCACCAACTTAATAAAATAGAACACGTCTTTGATCTAAGTATTTTAATTTTTTGTGAGAGCATTGAGGGTCCGAGACTGTGATACCTGTATATTCAGTAAAAAAGCGTAGATCCAATATAACAGGCAGGGGACGGGTTGCAAAAACCCGTCGCGAAGATATGTTCTGCGATTATTACAATGCCTAAGTGCTTTTACTTGCTCAGCAGTAAACAACTTACGGCTGAAAATTATGATTTTTTTTTAAATATTCCTCCACTTTAATGCTAGGTCGTGATAATGTTTAGGTTAGCTGTTAAGCGTAGACAATACATTACATTTGAAAGCAACAGCAAATGTGAGTAGACACGTCGGCGGCTTTACCGACAATGCAAATGTCAAACTATTTTCATAAACGATTTGACATTTAAAGGAACCTCACTTAACAAGGTATGGTTCAGTCGAACACGACCTTTGGTTTATGTTGTAAGATACAGATAAATGTATGTATGTATGTTTGATAAAGCTGCGAGGTACTGGCAGAGTAGAATAGTACCTCCCTCTGTACCAGGTGTCGTAAAAGGAGACTAAGGTACCACAACTGACAGATGGCGGTATATCTATCCGAGAAAAAATCACAGGGTAGGAATAGGCAGCGGCATCCCTGTCGCGAAAGCTCTGCAATTGCTCATACGGTTGCCCAGCGCGGCAATTATGGGCAAAATTTCCTCTTTCTTTGGGGAGGCCCTTGTCAAGCAGTGTACTTCCAATGGCTGTAATGGTGATGATGATCTAAACATACCATAGATTATTATATATTTTAGGTTATGATAATGAATGTTTTATACTGAGCGCATCCTAATGACCACATCTTAAAAGCATTATGTTTGCTCTCCTTTGGTCCTATAGAAAGCATTGCCAGACAATAACATTTTATTGGCTCTACATGCAATTTTGAAGCACAAAGGAAATTTAAACTCGTGCATTTGTGTTTACCGTTTGAAGTAGAAAGTAAGCACGTTTCAAGGCTCCACTGGATACCGAGTATCTTGAATATTTTTAAGGTAATCGTAGAATTTAAAAGCATTTGCTCTTGTGTTGTTTCAGTCGGGCGAGTCCCTTTTTACTATTATGTTAACTAGTTCTCTTGAATTACGTAGCGTGAACAAAGATATCTTCTATCATAGTAGTCACTCTTAAGTCACCTTTAATCAAAGTATATAATACAATCAAATTGTTGTGTTAATGCAAGTCTAGTAATAGACAGAGCAACGATGGTGCAAGACGGAGTAATCAGTTTAAACTTTTGGAAGCGGGTATAAATGCCTACAAAAATGTTTAGTATCAAGATTTCTTTGTAGCTCAATTGAATTTGGTGACAAATCTCTGAGAATTTTACAGACATAGACATTGAAATTTTTTTGAATACTTCACGTTCATTGACTTTAAAATAACTTGGAATACATCTTCAAAAATATAAAAATAAGTTGGTTTTATCTGCTGGAGTAATTTAGCCTGTTTCTTATTTACATGTAAGCTAAATACGGCAATCCATCATCTCTAAATGAACCGTTCACGATGGTATCGCTTGGTTACTAATACAGAGGAGCGTTGATTATCCAAACCTATTCACCGCTACACTCCCGTGCTCCTTCGCGTAGTAGTCGCGCACGCGTCTAGCTCGCATCAAATTTTTGTAGAGTGTATATATTTTTTAAAAACAAAACCGAAAATAAAGGATAGCAAGATCCTTCATATGAAAAATAAATTTGAGATTAATAACCTCTTAGAAGAAGTCGAAGCTGCAGCACAGTTATGCAATTATTAAATAAAATGCTAACGAAATAAGCGTCAACTTTTAAAACTCTGCCTAGAAAAGCTTATAGTTTATCACACCTAAATATATGAGATACCTATAATTACACCTAATATATGAGCCAAATTAAAAAATATCCGAAAGATCCTGTTTCCAAACATCCAGTTCTCTAAAATAGTTTGGATAATATAATCGATGCTCAAATGTAAACAATCTTCTAATAAATGTAATGCTTTGCAGTATGTATGGAGCTTCGGGCGCCGCCCCCAGGGAGGCTCGGGGGCGGGCGCGCGAGCGGCCCGACGTGCTGCCTGCGCCGGCGTCGCTCGACGAACACGCCCCGCCGCCGCTGCCGCGACAGGGCAAAGACAGCGTTGCCCGACTCACGCTCACCGGCATTTCTTATGTTGTTACTGTAAGTACCTATTTTATTAAGGCTTTGATATAATGAAACTAGTTACTAACGGTTTTATGTATATATTATTATAGAAAACATTGCGTAACTTCAAACAAAAAAGTAAAAAGTAAAATAAAGTGCGTTATACCGTTATGACGACTACGCTTCCCTTAGCTCGTTCTTTACAAGCGATCAGTGAATAAAAATTAATACAGTAATAACAAAGTACAATATAATTGTAACCTTGTTAATGATGAAGTGTAGAGTAGATAAAATAAATAAAAACACATCAAAATAAAACTAAGTAAATGCAATATTAGATTGAAAATAAATCATTATCTTTGAGTTTAAATAAGAATTGGTTCAAATATGGTATGTACGTGTAAATAGGCATAAAAACGATTAATAAATTTATTTTTCGCATACAATGATCTAGAAACATAGCTTGATGCAATTACACATTCCATATTCTTTTTTAGATTGCAAGTTACGAATGGAATCTTACGCTAGTGGTAAGCGTTGTATCCCCCGTGTTTTGGCGACTTATTTTTAATATATACCTTGTTATATATGTTATAGATAAGTTGCCAAATTAACAGCTACCTATCTTGTACGCCGAGGGTTGTTAAAAATATGTTAAAGTATCATATTTGTAATCCCTTATTTCTGATATCTTGGAGTCAAGACAACGTGTGAGATGTTATTCTATACATTACCTTGTTAAGCAATTGACGCTCGGTACGATAACTGGGTTTATTGTTTTGTAGTTTCCATTATGCTATGTTAGTAATGAATACAGTGTACTTTTAAGATTTTGTAATGCATACACGCTAGTGCAATTGTGGAGGTACTTTTTAATTATTTCATATGGCAAACACAATAATGATAAATAGGAGATTCCAACAGTTTTTATCTGAGTATTTTATTTTGCATGCTTCTGGTGAATTGTGCAGTTTACTCACAACACACAGTTTTGTATTTCATGTGTAAAATACATTAATCTAACCGATCCGACAGATGTTGTCTTCTTTTATACTAAATTCTATCTCTCAGGTTGTGATACAACTACTACTGTAACTAAAAGTAACGTAGTAAGTAAAGTAAAGTAACTAAAAGTTCATCCCGGATAAACATATGTTACATACACATATATTCATTCACATATATATACACAATATGTATACATATATATGTGTATATAAATATATTTATATATAATGTGTATTAGTTGACATTAACATAATAGTTTTCGAATAACTATAGTCGTTTTCACTATTATTTAGGTGTAATTGATTATGTTAACAGCAAACAGACGATCCAAGTCTCGTGTAGGAGCAAGATAAATCCTTACATAGTAGCACAGTTAGCTTAAATATATACTTTAATTATAATGATTTGATTACTCGATTGCAATCTTGTTTTGTTATCCAAAACGGTCTCGCGCGTTTTTGGCTACAACATGTAAAAGTGTTAATACATTTTGAATTAAATCAACAAGTCATAGAATTTACTATTAATTGGGAGATTGACGGATGAATTGGATCTGCGTGATGATTAGTTTTTACCTAGATCCTTATTACTGTGCGAACCATTTAGCCTTAAGATATTACGAAGCTCAGTATCTTCGTTTATAAAACTCAACATAGAACCACCAGGAATAAAAACTATAAGATATATTATAATTGATCTTGTTTTATATAAACATAAAGTACGGTTTTTTAAATTGTATGTCTTTGATAATTTACATATTAGAGTAAAAACAATTTTCAAATTTCAATAAAGAAAATTTATAATACAATATATGATCGCGGCTGATAAGCTAATTATTATCTTAACTAGAATATGTTGATGTTTTTCTGTTTCAACGGTGAAAAAATTATAGTTTCTTTATAGTTAGCCATTGTATATTCTAAACTAGTTCTACAACTATGCAATACTCTTGATAACGGACAATAAGAACATATATCAATTAAATTGTCTGTTTGTAATTCCAAAATAACAGTTTTTAGTTAAATGTATATAAAAAGTATTTGATCGTACCTAAAAAAAGATCTGTCGGTTTCTTACATCTAATAATTTTCTTCTTATAAGAATAAGGTATTTTTACGCAGTAAAACGAAGCCTATGTGTTTATTCAGGATGTCAACTGACTTCATACCAAATTTCAATCAAATTGCTTCAGCTATTAAGACGTGAAGGATTAACAAAAACACACACTCACAAATTTTCATCTTTATAATATTATTGTCAAAATTTGCGCGGGAACGGGAAATATCCGAGTAAACCGCCGGGAGCTGCTAACAAAAAAGTTAGCATCCAACTTGACCCATATTACTCGTTAGCGTTATTTAGCTCTGCGATCGAACACTCCGCTTGGTACCTAAAGCAATAATTAAGCGTATGTCATGTTCACATAGGATCAATAAAGTATGCATGTCGGTTGTTAGCCGATAGCGGCAGGTATATCAAGTGGCATGCAACTTACCGCCATACTGTTTATGCTTACAATACATGAATTCGTTACATTTTAGTCCGTTTATTATGACTGTATAAAAGATTTTGATGGCGTGAAATTTAGGGTATGGTTCTGAATGCGTAATTGCTGAATAGCGCTTTATTGTAGGTATTTATAGTATGATTTATAGTGAGGATGTTAATTTTAGGATTGATCTTAAGTGTAATTATTTTTTTATGATTCGAACTAGCGCAATGGCTTTGGTAGTTTTATTTTAGTGACCTAAGTACTTTTTTAGGGGTTTAAAAAGGGGATAAATAAAATATTGGCAATAATACCGAAAAGGGTAATTCTCTAATTGATCATCTTAACTACTATAAGTAATATTAAGTGCATTACATTGTACATTTGATGATCGATTTATTCAAAGTCTATTATTCGATATATCATTTACAAGTATAAATAACTAGTTTTTTGTAATATTCATAGAAATATGATTGCAAACATCGGTATACATAGTCGAAATAAATTACTTGCGTACATGGGCTATCATACAAAAAAGGCATTAAGGCCGGCGTTTATCTTTTTGCAAATTGTTAGGAGAAGGCACGACGTAGCAGGAGCAAGCTACGGTTTCTTTGCAATAGAAACAAATGTAAACGTTTGAAACCTAAGCTGAATTGTGCTATCTTTATCCCTCAAATTCATAAATCACACGCAGGCACATTCGTCCCAGAGCAATGCTGTATTTGACATTGACTGCATAACCAGTCTATCAACGTTGCCTGTCACCTACACAGCCTCATTTTATAGTCTGATACTGATGGTCATTAATTCTAAATTCTAAAAACCTAAATGGTGCCTTGTGTGTTAATGTTTTCTGATTGATCCTGAGTCATGATGTCTTTGTTTCACAAACTTGAATAGTGCGATTGTAAAGTACATTACTCTATATGTTTTTTAAATCGATTTTAGCTATATCGTTTAGTGGTGATTTGGTATAAAGAAATTCTTTTGGATCCCCAAAAGAATTTCGAATGTAATAAAAACTTGTTGAGGGTTTTTTAATGGAACCAGTGTGCTAATAGAAAAAATGGGATTAGCACCAATTTTTAGCTTTGAACGATAGTAGAAGGCTAGTCTTCTTCGAACCATCCCTTAATGGTTACCATTATTGGAGCAGACTTTAAATTAAAGACAATCTTCAAAAAAAGTTTGGTGCGTTTTACGTCCAAGAAACAAGCGTGTATGAAGAGAGTAATACATTTGCAGGAAAGCATGAAAAGTATATGTCATCATCACCATTATTATATCTCATTATCATATAAGTGAAATAAAGTCCAGTGCTGGACATATGCTTCAACTTGAATCAATGGCAAGTGATTTCTAATAGGATCCATTGTATGAAGCCTAACTCTGGCGCGATTTTGTGGTTCTAGCTAGATCGTCTGTCCACTTTACGGGTCGATGTCTACGGTACAGAATCTGACGACTATTATAGACCGTCGGTGTAGCGTGCTAAACAACCTATCCATTGCTATTTTAATATGCAAATCCATTTCCAGGATCAACCGCGCAAAGAAAGTATGCGCGGGTTATAGCAAATAAAAAGCATTTTCGTTACCCTATTTACTCAGAAAAAAAGGCGTTTGTATTTATATGTATCACTGATAGAGAGGAACAAAAACCGAATAAATTATCCACATTATGCGAGTATTGGAATTCTTACCAGACTTTAAATTTTCAAGGCTCTCCCGAAACACTACGATTCTAAGCCAGCAATGTCATGGCATACTGCAAGTATAAATAAGTAACGCCAGGGCAGCCTTAACTATAGTAATCCGTAAAAGCTGCGGCCACAGGTGGAACAGTTAGGGAGCAACCTAGTTTTGCATGTTAGCATTTAAAAGTTAGGTAAATATACGTCGGTACTACTTCGGCTGCCTGCTGTTTAAACGTCGGATTGAGGGCGTGTTTTGCCAAGTTATAAACCGGATAGTCTGTAACACTAATTTCTGAATACACTTTGTTTTTAAATTTTGCTTGGAACAGGTTCAATGTTGAAGGTTACGTGTGCACTTTTATTCTTGTATAGAATAAAACGTGGGTGTATTTTGTTATCGAAAACGGTCTTGCGTGTTTTTGACAAAGTAAAAGTGTTAATAAATTTTGAGCTCAATGAACAAGTGATAGAGTTAACTATTAATTGACGGGTGAACTGGATGGATATACGTGATGATCAGTTTTCACCTAGATCTTAATTAGTGTCCGAACCATTTAGCCTTAGATATTATGATGCCAATGCACCACAATATCATCAGTATCTTGATTTACAAAATTTAACATGAAGAATAAAGAACCACCAGAAACTATGAAAGAGGTATAGGGAACTCCCTATACTTATTCCAAAACACAATAATACAAGTATTGCCGACTGGTGAAATAGTTGCGATTAAGTAAGTATCCATGCATTCAATTCTAGATCGGTACATGCTTACATTTACTTACATGTTATACTCTCACACGAGGTAGACCTCATACATTCCTCATCGTCGCCTGCATTGGTATTTCAGCTATTTCTACCATCAAATAGCAGAATTCGCATTACTGTGTTCTAATTTGAAGGGTGGGGTTTCATCTCATACGTTGCTTAGTATCGTCCTACGCACGCCCTTTAAGAACTCGCGGCACAAAATTTTTCCGAAATCTTTGACAGTAATCGTCATATTTCAGCCAAATAATACAAAAATAGACTTTCTATTGTCGTATATATTTAAACCCTTCTCGGGCATTATTCCGTCTTTTGCTGAGATTCTCACTCAGAACTTCTCAGTATTTTTCTTAAGCCAACGAATTCGTATATAAATACACTACTATAAATATATTCTACCCAATAAAATAATGTTCTTGACGGTAAAATGCAGTTTTTTTATTTTTCAACTTTTTTGTTCGTCGTTTGGAATACTAGTCTTAACCGGTTTCAAAGTGCCTTGATTATAAAAGAGGTTGCTGGGGAATGTTAATAAATATATTCCATGCTGGTCTAATGCTCCTTTTCTTTTTTTATAGTTACGAAGTTAAATTAAGGTAATTTTCTTATTCTACATATTCTATTAGCTCCTCATAAGATTTACATATCATTTTTATATAATTGGATCAAAATATGCTCATAGTAGTAGTACATCCGATTGCACATTGACCTTTGACAATAAAATTCCTAATCCTCTTTATCAAGGTTAGCTATGTAGAAAAGAAATGTAAAATGTACACTCCAAAAGTCTATAAAATGGTTTCATAGATCTAAAGCAGTTTTAAAAATAAAGTGGAATGAAAAAATAAGCTTTGGTAAAACATTTTAAGAGGATTTCAATCGGCGGACGACATTTCAGGCAAGACCCATTTCAACTTAGTTTTGTTTGACATTAAACGGATCCTTTGGATTTTTGCCTTTTCTTTCGTTATATTCCAGTGCTGTCATTTGTTCATTTTATTATTTTTTTATTTGGCAACACTTAATCAGTAATTACATTCAACAGTATTTTTTAAATATATATTCAGATATTTTGCTGTGCTGGTTTGTATCCTTACAATAATAAAATATAGATGGGTATTATGTGCCGGTTCATCAGTGTGTATGGCTATCCATTTGTTACGTATTTTATGGCTTGAATTAATAGATTTTGATTAAATTTGGTATTAAGATTTCTTTTAACACTAGGCAAGAGAAAAAGGGTACTTTTAATCCTAGGAAAGCAAGGTTTACGCGGGTATATCCTGCGTAAAAGTATATATAAAGTGAAGTCGAAGTTGCACTAGCTAAAATTAAGGAATGTTATGCATATTAAGGGAAGATAGAAAATGTGTCTGGATCGAAGTGGATGGATGATGAACTATATATAGTTCGTAATCTGTAGGTTGTATACATCGATATCTATTGAGCGGAAGGAATTGTTACTCATCTTTTGACTAACTTTTCATGCGCGTCTCTGTTCACATAGACTTCACTTATTTTGGCAGCTAAAACAGCATATGTTCCTTTCTTAGAATAATTTATTTGCCTTATTTTGTCAAATATGCATACTACCGTTTTAACTAGTAAAAGCTTAACAAATAATTCCTCTTTAATAACAATAATATCGAGCAACGTCTTATACATTGACCTGACTCCGAAATAAGTCACTTAAAGCACTTGTGTTACGGACATCAGATAACAGACATAGATCAAACAGAAATATTCATCATGCAAATGTTAGTCTTGGGTGAGGACTAAACTCACGACCCTTGACGGACAAGATATTTACACTACCAAAAGTGCCATCGGGCCCGTTATAATATTAATTTAGATAAATGTGCGTGCTCAATACGTTTGGACCGCCATAGCATTAAATACGAAAAGTCTTTGATCGCTTAATGCCGGGTCACCGAACCATAGAGTACGAAGTTTGTGCTGACTTGTTATGTATTTTTATGCGATCGTTTCCTGAGCGCAGTTCTCTAACTACTATTTTTATTTGGTACATAAAACTAAGTAAATTTTACAGGTACATAAGTAATAGAATAATTATGTTCATTATATTCTAAAACTATAAAAAGAAAATTGTTTGTTTGTATATTACGGGTTAACTTAAAAACTACTAGACCTATTCAAAAAATTATTTCATCATTGGAGAGCTAAATTTATACCGAATAACATATTATTATTTAAAAAAATAATAAGAGATCGCTACCTAAAATAGAACTATGTAAACGGGATTGGATTTTTGTACGCTTATAACAAATACTCTTAGGAAGTACTGAACTCACTTTATAAACTTTTTTAATCAGAATATTAGATAATCCGCATGTGACATAGACAACTATTGTATTCCCATATTGTCACAGGAAGGGAAATTACGTAAGTAAGATGTGGAGCGTAACAAGTTTTCGATAGTCCGCGTTACTCGGTGGAAATTTTTTGTTGATTCTATATGTTATGTTTATTCTCTCAACTATCAGAACAAATCGTGTCCTGACTTCATTAGGGCATAATCCTCTTGATTTTTTACGAGTCTTGAACCTGTTTATAAAGCTCTATACTACCTAACTGCATACACATGTATGTAGAACAAGAAAAGAACTACCCACTATGGTGTCGCCGTACGATTTATGTTTATTTATGTAAAAAAGAAAATTATGAGTATTATACATCAATTTAATTGAATTATGTATTTAGTTTTTAGTAAAAACACATTTTTCCGATCACATAGTTATATATATTTATATCGGAGGCTTAATTTATTAAGGTTCGCTTTTATGCAAAATCTACATAGAATGAATAGCATCGTCATTTATCCATCCCAAGAATTTTTATGAGAACATCATAAAATAGATTTTTTACAAATTGATTTTATTGAATAGATGTATTTCAATATAACATATTTCCAATAAATTATTTTTATTTGATATTGATAAATAATATAAAAAGGAATCAGATGCGTTGTTTTGATCTCAAAGTAAAATTTGTATATCTTTGATCAGAAACACGTGATTGCATGAATTTCTAATAATAATTAAATATTATGAAATTATTAGATATGGACTGTAAAAGCTCAAGTGTTATGATATAAAAATAAATAAATATGTTTGTTATTATATATTCAAAAACATTATGTGGTATACAGATAGACACTACGATTTTAACTATTTTGATATATAAAGTATCTATGTGTCTCTGTGTATGCAAAATTTAGAACTGTAATGTGGAACGGGGGTAAATAAACAGCGTAAGTTTCGAAGCAATCTGTTAGCTTGGTTCCGGCGCGACGACGACGTTCCCATCATAAATAATGAGAGTGCCTCCGTCCAAGCGTTCCACCAACCTTCCAAACCACCTTATGTTAGAGCGATAAAGGCTATTTCAACTTGACAATATGCCGGTTAATCTGCAGAAGAACGTGCAGTATCCTCGGGTACCCCGTACCAATACACAACTACTTCCGTACACCGTGATGGGGATTCTTTTAATCGTGATAACGTTTGAGTTAGTGTTTTGGTTACCTTATTTTCTACGTACTTAGTAGTTACTTGTATAGCATACGATCAGTTGTTAGAATGTAGGTATAGGCATGGAGTAGGTGATCGTTTAAGATTGAACATATTAGAAATACAATTTCTTTTTTCATAATGAAACTACTTTTTAACGGCTTTTAAACGTGGTTTATTGTACTTTTTACATTTTTAAATCGAAGTTACGGTTCTTTTCTTAAGATTTCTCCCAACCATTCCCAATAAAACGCTTTTTAAAGCCGTTAAAAAGTAGTTTTACTATGAGTAGTGAACGCTTCAATGTAAGAAAATATTATTTATTTATGTAAATATTACTTATATTATGAACTTTCAATCCGCCTCAGCTTCTCACGAGTGCATTGAGGATAAAAAAGGGTTATTATTGTGTTTTACCTTTAAAAGATGGAAATTTACAACTTTTTATATTTAAATATATTTCTTCAGTAACAACTAGCGTGTGCAAAGTGTGTTTATTTACGACATCACATTGACACCCCTAAGTTTATATTATCAGTGTATTTCTACTATATTATGTATGTGTTATATATATAAACCTTTATCTTGAATCATTGTCTATTAAAAACCGCATCGAAATCCGTTGCGTAGTTTTAAAGATCTGAGCATACATGGGAAGATACAGCGGAGATCAACTTTATTTTATACTATATAGTGACTAGCTTTACGCTTGCAATTTATTCCGCGAAGTCCTTACTTTAAATCTCAGTCCTTAGGAACTCTTGTTATTCCGGGAAGATGTTTATGTCGCTCTCAAACAGCTAAAAAATATTTTGGTTACAAACCATCGCGCCATTTCTTAAGAAAGCCAGATATATCCCACGGAAACACGCCTTTGTTCGCAGTGTATGAGTATATGTCTTTCTAGACTGTCAAATAATTAAACAATCATTTGCAATTATAATATCAGATAGATGTGCAAGTATATTTTGTATCGCTTATCAAAGCATAAATCGATGGAAGGAATACAAAGATCTGCAATGGTACCTCACTGTCAATTAATTCCATCGTTAAATAGCAGTGTTACCATTGTGTACCGATTTGAAGGGTGAAAGAGACATTGAAATTACTGGCCAATGAGACATAACGTCATCTAGTCACAAGGTTAGTAATGCGCGAGTTTTACTATCGTTGCGACGTTTACTATCACGTGGACAGTTGTCGGTCTGGACTAAAAAAGGTAACATATCAAGACAGTCCGACAAAATTAAAGTAAAATATTGTGAGATTTTGGGATTGTTAGTATGCGGGTTATAATTCTTTTCCAAAATATGAAAAACTATATAAGTAATTGACGTACCGATAGAGCAGATGGTAGTGATCCTATCTTATGCGCCAGGGGTCGTGGGTTCATTCCCCACCCAGAACAAATATTTATATGTTTTTGACCTGTGTCTGGGTGTTTAAGCATAATAATATGTATTTAAGTATTATATTAGTGTTTCCTCTGTTGTCTAATGTCTGTAACACAAGTGTTTTATGTGACTTACCACGGAGTCAGATCAATGTAAGAGATGTTGTGTAAAAACAATATATTATTTTAATGTTTTAGTTTTGTTTTAGAAGCTTGGGGACGGTATGTAAATGGTAAAATATTTCTGAACCAACCGAGCCATCGCCATTTTGTCTTTTTATTATTTTGAGTTTATTATAATAAGGGAAATACTTACGATCACGGATAAATAATCACAAGAGTCCACTGCATCGCAAAATTCAGAAACGAGCAATGTCGCAGATTTACTGTTGCTTCCGGACTAAATATGAAAATCCTTTGTCGTGATAGGGGTTCAGAGTTACTGTTCCAGTTATGATGTTATGTTGCAGTTACCATTATTTGTTCGTTGACGTAACGCTAGTATATCGGTATAATGTACGGAGATAAAGAATTGTATTTTCATAGCGAGCATGCCATATACGAATAAAATAAAAATAAAAGCACTAGAGTCATGCCCTATGTTCATTTGTTTATTGGAATATTTCATAGTCTTATATACTAGGACACTGTAAGCTTGTATTGGTCAAATTAAAAAGAGATGGCTCCGTCAACATCTGCCGAGAGGTGCCGACAGCGCAGACTGGTACCTCCCCATGTACTAGGTGTCGTAGGAGGTGAGTGAGGTTTAGATGACGGCATGCCATTCATATTAGCGTAATTCAAATGCGATTTTGGGCAAGAAATTCCCCTTTTCTTAGCGAGGCTTACGTCCAGCAGTGGACGTCCAATGGCTGATATCAGACACAGTAATACATATAAATAAGAACAATAAATGTAAAGTACAATGGCCAGCATGTATATATATATATATATATATACACATGCGGTCTCAATGGCGCAGATGTTCTGTGGTTGTATGATGTATTTAAGTAGTATATTTGTGATTCCTCTATTGTCTAATGTCCGAAACGCAAGTGTTTTTAATATACCACGGAATCAGTGTATGAGATCTTGCGGGTTATTTATTCATTACAGATATTAAAATAAGGAAATAATATATCGAAACAACAAAATAAACGATTTTATTATGTCATTCTGTATTACAGATTAGAAAGTAAACAAATTTCAATTCGTGTGACTTTTAATAATATTTACTTATTTGTTTATTTATGATTTGATTATTAGGTATAGCCTTTAGCTTGTGTACATAAACAACTAGGTTACGCGTTCGTATTCTTTAATTTACATTTGTATTTAAATCTTAAAATATAAATGTAATAGGAATCGTAGTTTTATAGTTGTCGTTGGCTGGGTCGAGACGGTCGCCGTAATAAATAACCGGGTGGGACGGTGTATTCCGGGATAATATCCCGGGTGGAACCCGAGCTGCTGATACAAAATTACTTCCTCGGCCAACTGATTAGAAATCTTTTTAGTTTATAACTTTATTTTACACTAGCAGCGCTCCGCAGTTTTACCCGTATTAAGTTGTAAAGCTTTCACACAAAATTAGTGCTTTTTAACCCATTTATGGGATGATTTTCGAAAAATTATTTTACCCGTGTTTCATGACTCTTAATGAGAATCTTTTATACTGAACTTCATTCGAGTAAGTTTTAAAACAGTAGGGACTTTTACTAACTTTGCAACTACTTTCTTATAAAAAAATAAACAATCCGTCCAGTCTACGTCAAGGTGCAATATAATAATATTACTCTTCATTATACATCAGTTAAACATTTTGATAGAAATTTAAAAAAGTACAATGAGCGGCAGTATCGTGTAGAGCCATCTCTTTCAAGCAACCTTTAGATGGAAAAAAAACTGAAAAACAAATTAGGTAGTTCTGGGTGTACCTATGTGAAAGTGATAATGTACAATAAAACACTAATAACAATGTAAATACTATTATTAATTATTTATTTATAAAACTATATAAATAAATGATAATAGGTCAAATGGTACCACAATTAAATAAAGGAATAATTACTATGAGAGGTAATGTTCCTTCACCAACTTATTTTATGAGTACAAGAACTGCACACATTTTATTTTTGCGGGAAGTGTATTCCACAAACTAATAGCCTGAACTAGAAAAATACATAGTAAAATTTTATGTCGTTGATGAGAATACCATGAGAATTTAATTCCGATTTTAGGAATTTAAACGGTTATCATTATTTTTATACAAACTTGTTTGATCTAGTGTAATCGGTCGAGAGTTATATTTGTACATACATACATAGTACGTACATAGTACGAAACTGTTAAGGCTAGTTTAGATATAAAGTAGATAAAATGTACAAAGTACAAAGTTGTACTCGCCGCCTGTAGATCTTGTCGCTGTAATAAATTATGGGACTAGACGGTTCCGGAGTAATATTCCGGAAAAAGACCGCGTCACTGTACACAGTATCTTCCGATGTAAGTTCAGAAAAATTATTTCGAGTTCGATGTTTATTAACTAGCGGCAAACTAGCACGTAGGCATTTAGTTATTCTTATTGCGGGCTATTTTACCCTTCTCTGTAAATACCTAAAATTTGTATATAGTATTAAAAAGTGTGTGTTTTTATGTGATCAAGTCGCCAATAAATAAAGGTATGCATGATAGTAAGCGTCATCGCAGGCTATAGACGCTCATATCATTATAGGTGTATCAATAGCGCGTTGTCAACCTGATGACATATTATGCGACATTACCCAGTAATTCCATTGCCTCTCTCACTCTTAAAACCGTAATACAACAATGAGAATACTGCTGTTTAGCGAGTTAGACTACTTTGAAGTCTACTTCTAGCGTGACCTCAATATTTTAATATTTAAGTACAGTAAATAATTCACTTGAGCAAAAGTTGACCTTGAGATTCAAATTATATGTTCCATTTATCAGTCAAAGTATTAACGATGTACCAAAAATAATAGATTACTTTTACACCATTTTTATCCTTTAATCTTTGTTAATCCTATAGAAGTATATGTTAATATTTAGAAAACAATTCTTCACTAAAACACTAACATGTTTAAGATACGAACAAAAGACATTTTCATATCATATTAGCAATTATAAATGAGTATTACCATTTTTGTATTGAGTTATAAAACTTTAGGGTTTCATCAGTTTAACCGAAGAAAAATTTGTTCGTATTAACTATAATAATTATTTCACGAATTATGGAATATTTCATGAAATTGATACTAATACATAGTATTAGTAACAATTTCATGATATTACTTTTTCTATAGATATCAAAATTGAATCTACATTTTAATAAATGAACACTAGTGCAAATCGAGTCAAATGAAAAAATACAGTCTAATGGAACTTTGACAAGAAACATATTAGCAATCACAGCTTATCTATTTCTAATGCACCGCTCTAAGAGATTATACTGATTAAACAATTAACTACCAACAAAGCTATGATTGAAACTTATTTAAGCGGAAAAATATTTTCTTTGATGAACTAAATATTTTTTATTATTTGGTGAATTTATCAATATATTGAACTTAGTTCGATTTTAAACTGTGGTACTGGTGGTATTGTATCTTTTCTGAGTTTACATAAAACTATGTATTAAGAATTATCGAACAGCGAATAAACTAGAGAGTTTTTCCCTGTTTGTTCTGGCCTAGGATATTTGAGTCAATGTTTTTTTTTTTAATTTTAAGAAATAGCGTGAATTTTCAACTCTACTCTAGACTGGATCGATTAAGGAAAACATGTATTTATTCTGTGTTCAATGGTCATTAATATTCGTAGTTTCATTGCATTTGTGAACCAAATTTTATGGGTTTCCTCTTTAACAGTTTTTGATCTAAAAAGGTTCTCAATAATATTACCATTTTATGCAAGTACTCAGAGTTCTCGCGCTATTAGAATATTTTTATGTTAATTCCCTTTTAAAAGTAGCAAACTTTTTTTGTGGTGGAATTTATTACGCTTCAGAGTTACTTTTGATTCGATTTTAAAGTCAGAAAGTAAAAAAAATATGATATTTTATGGTTTATGGTATAATAAAATCAGTTGCGTAAGTGTTTGCTTTAAAGCGTTATTGGATTCTGGTATCTATGTAGCGTTCGCTTTGCAGTACAAACAAAAGGGTTAACGCAATTTTTCTTATCCAGTGATTCGTAGGCAGCTTGCGCCAGTGCGGTCGATACTAATTCGAAGATGGAGTAGAAACTAGAAACTGCAATCTCGCAGCGTTTTCAATTTCACTGGATCTCACGGATTTACGCTTTGTTTGTCTGTTAAAAGAAGTTCAATATATTCAATACAAAATGACAAAAAAGTTTGAATTTTTGCACTCGCAACTGTGGTTTCGCAATCATCGGCTCTGATTTCAGTTTGTCAGTGCTTCATTGTATTTTTGTTTCCAGTTGGAAGCAACTGGATACTAGAAATATCTCTTTGTTATTTTTGTTCATTAACTGCATGAAATTCGAGATTTTACGTTTATTTCACTATTACTTTATCATGTACGAACTTATTCGAGTGAATTATTTCATAATACTGATCAAGAATAAAAAATATTGACAAATACAAATATCCTATTAATGAGACTGCAATGCCTATATACTGCAAATGTGTTATAGTTTGATTATATTAGGTTGT
The DNA here is from genome assembly GCA_020976665.1 of Heortia vitessoides. Lineage (NCBI taxonomy): Eukaryota > Metazoa > Arthropoda > Insecta > Lepidoptera > Crambidae > Heortia > Heortia vitessoides. The sequence goes on from JACJUM010004390.1 coordinate 7,472,257, forward strand.
AGTTAGATTATATTAGGTTGCAGTTAGATTATATTAGGAATCATAACTTGCATTATTCTGTCATTTTTTTGTTGCCTGATATCCGTTAAATAAGTGCTTAAAGCGATTTATCTCAGAGTCAGTCAGTATGAGCTGCTGCGTAAATTTATTTATTATAAACCTACGCAAGCGCTTTTATAAACTAGTTTAGTCTAAGACGTCTTAACACGGAATACAAGAAAATGAACATTTTTTCCGATCGACATAACATTAGAGAAATACGGATAGGCGCAGGAGCATCGATAAGCGATCTGTATGGTAAGGCGAGCAACAAGACGCCCGGTTAATATCGCCTATCGTTGTACCATGTTCAACGTAGCAATACGACAAATAGTTTATACCTTTTAAAACTACATACAACGCGTGTGCTATTAAAGAAACTAGACTTTAGAGCCTCTTCATTCGTTAGATTCTAAGACTCACTGAAACGATTAAATATAAGACAAATGGCATCCGGCTTTTTAAACCTTCGCTTTCTTTTCTTTTTCAATGAATAATTTATATTTATATAAATTCAGGAATAAGAAAACTGAAAATCTTTTCTGTGCAATTACTTTTTTAAGCCGTGAGGTATCGACAGAAAAGTACCTCCCTCTGAATCAGGTGTCGTAAGAGGCGACATGTACATGATGGGGATGGGCAAGAGTATCCTCGTCGTGAAAGCTGCGCTCAGTGATTGCCAACACGCTTGCCCAGCATGGCAGTAATGTATGAAATTCCCCCTTTTTTAGGAAGGCCAATGTCCAACATTGGAGTTCCAATGGCAGATATGATAATGATGATATGGTGAATTACTTCCATAGACATGCAAAGTCAAACTTAATTTAGCAGCACAATAAATCAGGAGATCAGGAGTACTTCATATTTGAAAATCAAGCACAATCACACATACAGCCATTTATTATTCCATGATTTTATATCACTAACTTATTTGTTTATTACAGGCGGTGACAAGAAGATCACGGCAGTCAACCTCGATGCAGTGGTCACGATCGTTCCGAGGCAGCGCGATCACGCCGCAGGACGACGCCGAGGTTGACGACGTGTTCTTTGCGCCACCACCTTCGTCAGTGCCGCTCACGCAGCACCACGACGAGGGCGACCAGGCCGAGGGACCTAAAGGGTACGCAACGTTCAGTTTTAACTCGTCACTACTATTAGAAGTCACGAATAACACGGTGTCGATAAAATTGTCGATGTGTTTTTTCTTCCCGACCTTTATTAATCATGTTTATGGAGTACCAGAAATATGGTGATCAAGCAGATAAACCACAAAGGTATGTAACTGTGAAGTTTAGTCTGAACTCTCTCTTTACAGTTAAAATTGCACAAGGTTCTATTATGCATTACATTCTTTTCACACTATCTCTGTCAGTATTACTCATATGACATTAGTAACAGGACGGCTACGGAAAATGAAAGGTTACGTAACCGTGATGTTTAGTATTTTCTTTCTGCGAATCACGTTCACCAGCCAGATGAACTTAAAATTAATCAGCGAAGCCAATAGAGCGTCATGGAAAGTGGACGAACTTGACCTTTCGGTATGATTTAAAGTAGAAATCTTTTTCTTATATTTATGCGTTTATTATTCATAATAAAACTACTTTTCAACGGCTTCTAAATTCTAAATATTTTTATCGATGTTTCGACTATCATACGCCAATCTTTCTCAAGAGTGACAGAAATAGATCGTCTAAATTAATTAGAACTTCTTTGTAGTTTTTTATTTCTAATTCGAAACTTTTTCCCTAGATTAATTTGGGGTATTTAATTAAATTAGGTAGTATGATGTTGACTCATTATTACAAACTTTATTTTAACTAAGAAGGTTGACATTCTATTGTTACCAAAACTAGAGCGAGAAAGGTAATTACGCAATTATTACGAGCGTTTGATATCCGATTAGTCTGTATTCCTCACAGATTCCCCACACACCACATATCTCGTTCGAGCCCGTGCAGTGCGATTGTAGCGCAACACCGATAGGTTTCCTACGACAATATATTATTAATTATTACTATTAAAATATGTTTCTGACATGGGAAGCGCTACTTATGTTTGCGATTGCGAACTGTAACGACGACTTTTGACATTTCAAAATATAGGAAGTTTCAAAATAATTAATTTCAACAATTGTAGATATATCAGACGTATGAGGAACGATACATGTTTTTATATTTATATCGTATATCGTTTTATAATGAGTATCGTAATTCCCTAGTAAATTAAAACTAATGATCGTTGTCGGAGAAGCTCGTCATCCGGATATTAATTTCAACTTGTCGCTAATGACGATAATATATCGATCGCGTAATAATAGAAATTATGGAACAGCATTTGGAGATAATCGCCTGGAACATTTGGGAGAAGATTATCAGAGTCCGACCTTGGCGGTTAAACCCCATTAGAAACTCGATCAAAAGTTATTTCAGCGTTAAGTCTCAAAAGCGAAAGAGAATAAATCTTTAGGCTTGTGAAACAAAGGGGAACGTTTAAGTCACTTTTGATATAGTTGTAGGGAATTATCACCGGGGTCACCTTTTCATTGTCAAAGCCTTATGGCGTTTTCCCTTATCCCGGTGACAAATTTTAAGCCACGTGTGTTTGGCAATAGACAGTGATTTTTGCATTTCTGATATTAGTATGGTTAAGGATTTTAAAATGTAAACTCATGTAGCAAAAATTGCGTTTATTTTGCACCTAATTCTCTACAAAACCAAGGACACATATACACATAAAACTGTCTATAATTGTTTTGTTGCGAAATTCTTTGTATTTTCATTAAGTTCTGTTAATACTCTATATTACCTTATTTAGTTTACTTGTTTATTATCGTTTTAGCTATCATTAAGCTAATTAGAAACCTAAGAGCCCTAAAACCCTATAGTTACATGAGAGCGAGATGCGAGGACTTCAATATGAAGGTTGTCTGAGAAAAATACTCTTAATGTATCTTTAACGAAATTAGATCTAATTTGTCGCACGATGTCATAGTATTAACACTTAATAGACTCAGAAGCTGAACCAAAGAAATTCGTTTTCGTAATTTTGTTTTCAATAAAAAATCCGATTAATAGATTTTATGGAATCGTTATATATCGAAATAAATAATATTCATGTTGTCACAAGAATTTCTTGATATAACATAATAATAAATTTTATGTTAATACGAATTGGGAACACAGAAAATTTATAATAAGCCGTGGGGGCGACATGAAGTGAGACTCTAAGTAAGTTACAGAAGCAAGTTTGTAGTAAACTTTAGCTAATAATCGTACTTCAGGCAGAACCAAGCTCTCGTTACCAACTCATGTTGCGCTGGCTGACAAATTAATTAGCTCCTAATTTATTATATAGAGCAAAGTGGGTTAACAGATTAGATATTCTGGTGTTTGAGATGAGGTCTTGTGACAACTGTTTCCTGTGGTAAGCAATTTAGGAAATAGGTATTGTGGGTATTTTTTCATGGGAAACTGTACTGAACTACTGAACACCGTGAAAGTTATGTCTATCCAAGGGTCAAATATATCTATTCCTAGTTTGTTCTCTAAAAATTGCATGTGATCAGTATTCAATAACTTGATTTTGTAAATTAGAATTGCACGGGTTCAGTGCAATGCTCAGCATATTAATATTAATACTTATTTTGAACAAATTACAATGCATGTATGAATGTATGTCTTAAATTTACATTTTGTATCGACCCTTTGGTAAGAGTTGTCAATATACTATGTTAAATGTTAGATGCCAGGGCCAGCATATTATTTGGGATCTACATTGTTTTTGGTTTTGGTTAAACCGAAATCAGATTTAGTCGTCAGTTCCTATAACATAGACAGACTTTTATCATATGTATAAAGAAGTTATAAAACCCGGACTATGGAGTGAGAAGTAATTTTTTGGAAAATCTGTGTAAAATTAACTGTACTTCTTTAAGAATAATTATGTGTGAGCAAGGGTGTTTAGAGGACAAATATTGAGATGGTGGGATTGGCAATAAAAACTGGCTCCAGTTTGACACAACAAACTTTCCACTCCTTGGTAGAAACTCTTCTAGTTCTTATACATTCTTATACATTTAATAGTTATAGTTCCAACGAAGTCAATGTGCATGTGAGATACTAAATGGCTGATATTAAATTTCCGATTTTAGGGACCCATGTCAAATAGATTTGGGTAGAGATATCTGTGTCAGATAACTTGACTGAGGAATTAGTATCCGTCCATTGTATGTATATCTATTGAAAGTCGACACCTAGTTTGAGCAGACATTTTGTTTTCAAAGGCTTTATAAAATGGTTGTTATATTTTGACGTTTGTGAATTTATAATTATGTGTTTTGTATTGTTTATTAAATTCATCATATAATGAGTTTTAAAAGGTCTACTGTCTGACATAGGCCTCCCAAAGATAGGGGGGTTTTTGACACACCTGGAGTTTTATTCTGTAGTAGAGCATTTTAATGGTATACATTATTTATTAAAGGCTTATTTTTGCGTATATATTTTTGTTCTTAATGATTAAATCTAAACCAGACGAGATTTATTTTATATGCACGCATAGAAAAAATTAAGTGACTATTATATACTTCAGATGTGTGTAAATTGTAAATATACAAATTATAAGTTTTACCTAAAAGTATTGGAAATGTTTGCCCGTTAAATAATTGTCAAAGAAACATAAGCCGCCTTTAGAAAAGAATTCTCGTTTCAGAAAGTTAGCTTTATTTGATTCAGGGTATTTAAATGGAACAACGTATTCAATGATTACTCAAAGCTGTTATTATAACTTTGAAATTTCCATTTCTCGTGTTTAGAAGTTGTCCAACCACTAATTATGATATTTCAAAACATCCTTGACTTAAGATTTAGAAGGTTACAAAGGATTTCATAAAGCTGAATTAATTTTTTTTGTTATATCCTCAACTTGTTTGTATTGTTGGTATGGAAATAAAATAGCGGCCATGAATGACAAGGAAATGCTAACTTTTTTATATAATATAAAATATATTAATTACCTGATATCGACGACGACGACAGTTAAGTCATCGGAAAAAGCGGAGGTGAAATGTAACAACACGTTTATTGTTTTTGAATTGTATTTGCATTGTACATGCATTCCTGCGGAAAACTATTTTTAAATTTAAATACTATATTCTAATCATATTTGATAGTTTATAATATTCCAATACAGCTGTTTGCAATCCAAATATATTTTGAGAGAACTGTTAGTAATACTGAAATTTCATGAAATTTTTCGTTCAGGGAACAGCAGCAACGAGTCATATTCCTGTGAACCATTAAACCTTTTGGTCTATATCTGATATAGACATACAAAATTTGAACTGTATAATTTCCGGCAGAGGTACCGGCAGGATAGAATAGTACCTCCACTGTATCAGGTATCGTATGAGACGACTGAGGTACCAGAACCGACAGATGGCGGTATTTACACCCGTAAAAGTAATGCTCATATGCATCAGGGTGGGGATGGGCAGCATTCACGTCGCGAAGTGACTCTTTGCGTTTACCACCATGCTTGCCCAGCGCGGCAATTATGGGCTAATTCCTCCTTTTTTAATTCTACGGCTGCTATGATGATGATAAAAATTATAATTTTGTCTACAGTGCCCGTTCCCCAATCACATCCAGCGGGGTGGAATACAGAAGGCCAGAGCGGAGTGTATCGTGGGGTGCGGGGGGCGCTAGGATACACACGCCCATGCTCGAGCCGTTGGCGGACAATTCTAACCGAAGGCAGTTCGGCATGGGCGTTGTAGGCAGATTTTTCAGGTGAGTACTTTTTCTTTCAGACTTAGCTGATGAGATAGTCACCGTAGTTGTCTATAAGCTACGGTGACTATCTCACCAGCCGTATCAGCTCGTATCATTGCAAGAGTAGCTATAGTGTCACCTCATTCTTGAGACCTCCAGACATTACTGAGTAGTTTCAAATACATTACCCAGTAATTTTATTGCTTTCTTAACTAACCGCATTGACTTTGAGATTTTTCTGAAGTATAATTTGTATATTTATGTGAAATCTCTGTATACTGACTGCATAATTTGTGTTTTAAAAAAGTTTACTTTAAAAACTTGATCAAATAATAAGTGTAATATTTTAAAACGTATGCCCAAAACCGGAGTATACTTATATTTTCATGGAGTACATTAAAAAATAACGTATTTGTCATAATACTTTAATGAAATATGTCACTGTAAATAAAAAAGTGGCACGATTCGCTTTAATACAGATTGTAAAATGCAGTATTAATTTCTTTATAATTTTAGTTGCCTTATGAAATTCAGAGAAAGAAACTATACCTCTATGATTATCCTTATTCATGTCACCAGCGGTTGTGAAGGTGGATGGACAGATGTATGGATATTTATTAACACGGGAACACTATTTTAAATATAATTAAACTTCACAATAATGTAGCATTTACGCATACGATACTTAGAGCCAAATATAAATAAAATATATAAATAAAATACAGGACTAAGACAAAACTAAGAATAGCTAGTGTCAAATATCAGGCAATGAAACTATTTTACAAATTGCTAATAAATTTTAAATTTACAACAAAATCAAATGTTATCATATATTCAAAAGACTAGGTTTTTGTACTGCAGGGAATTATATAAATAAATAATATTTAAATTGAATTCTCGATATTATAATAGGTAATAATCGAATAAAAACAATTTTAATATTCAATCTGACATGATATATTTTATAAAAATCTAATTGCAATATTTTTAGCGTTTAACTTAATTAATTATGTTTTGTTACTTTATTTTATTATTATTCTAGAATAAACGCTAAAGATCTATATTGTCCTGTGTAAATACATATCAGCATATTGACGCTAGTGGATAATCAATTGAAAATTCAATAACTATTTCACAGCGTGTATACATAGACACATAGTGTATAATTAATATAATTTTAAGTAGTCAATTAATATGCTTTATTACACCATTATTGTAAAATTTTAGATTATTACAATATTATTTTGTATGCCCTTCCCCACAATGAATACTAAACTGTTATAGGTTTTTCTGTTTCATGAGATTATAATAAGTTGTACATAACTGTCTCTTTATATTCAATACCTACAAAGGAATGCTAAAGAAAACTTACCGCATTGTTATTACGTCTTTCCTATGATGAAACAGAATACCTACAGCTACTTACGGCTTGTGAGGAGACATAAATGCATATTATTACTATTAATAGTAATAAAGAGAAAAGATATAAAAGAAATTAATGTTGAGAGCTGCGGCAGTTGTTAGGTGGCAAATAACAAGCGGGTGACCGGTCGATAGCTTGTATCGATTGAATGAATTCTGCACTATATGAGTATTGGTATACTTTGTAATCTGGCCAGCTGTGGTATAATATATATAGGCTGTTTCTCAATTCTTTCTGCTCGTCTTGTTCTTTATTGTTTCCTTGTTTGTTTTGCGAGGTTCCTGTAAGCATTGAAATCCAGGGATAAAATAAAGCTATATTCAATAATATAACTTTGATAATGGAACGTTCCATTAGTGAAATTATTTTTAAAATCAGTCGAGCATTTTTTGCGTTTATTCGTTGCAGACTCACAATAAGATAAATCTTGTCTTGTTAAATGGTTAAAATGTAGTTGGCGGAGTGAATTGTTATGTTAATCCTACCAAATAAACAAACAATCGAATATTTTCTCTTTATAATATTAGTATAATTATCGTTGTACCTGTCAATTTGATTTACGTGTTTTTATGTTCTGGATGTATGTATATATATATATGTATATATCTTGTCACCATCCATTTCTGTTTGTGTATTTTATGTATGTGGCGCCTGTTTACTCCGTCGTCAACAGGTGTTCACTGAAAATCACCGTTGTGATTCCACACTTTGTTATAATGACAATATAAATAAATTCCCACAACATCTCATACATTGACCTGATTCCGTGATAAGTCACTTAAAGCACTTGTGTTACGGACATCAGATAACAAAGGAATCACAAATATACTACTCAAATACATATGTTTAAAATCCAAGCCACATAACAAACATAAATGTAATCATATAAATAGTTGTTCTGGGTTGGGATCCAATACACGACCTTTGGTGCACAAAGCAGGATCACTACCATCTGCGCCATCAGGTTCGTCTAAGTTAGTCACCTTTTTGACACACCGCGATATTTTAGAAACGCCCAGCTGTTGTTTTTTTTTAGCTTCTTTGTGTGTTAAATAAATATATTATTATTATATTATCTCAAACAAAGCGTGTAAAATTCTTCAAACTTTTGTCAACTTATCTCAGAAAACAAGTTTATGAATACCATTAACCTTATAAAGAAGAAAATGTCTTTAACAGACGTTTTTATTTCTGACTAGCGAACCACCCCGCAGTTACGCATGCGTGCAATATAATTGCATTTTAAATAATGCTATTTTTAAATGTTTTATGTAAAATATAAAAACTGTTACTGTGGGTTATTGGTACTATCGATCTTTATTCATCGATCTTTTTAAAATATTCAACTCCGTATAATATTGATTCGGTCACGAATATCTATCTGTCTGACTAAAGATTAATCAGTATTTGCAATTTAAAAGCACAAAAATGTTTGTAAAAATGTCAATTCTTTGATTTTTTTGGCTTTGATGAGGCTTTGATACTATTTACGCTCGAGCTGTAAAACTTAAAGAAAAAATAAAGCAACACCTAACGCATATAAACCGTATAAGTTTTATTGAATAAAACTACGCATGTAATGCAATAATCGCATCCCGGTTACGTGCATTTAAGTGTTTATTAACTGATTCCGTTTACATATTTTCTAACTTATGAAATTTTAAATGTAGTTACAATATAGTTAAGCGGTTTGTTATGTTTTTAATATTATAGCAATGTAAAGCATATTAAAATATTGAAAAAAGTCTGAATAACGTTCTCCTTCTTAAATTATGTACAATTCAAAAGGGTCTCAGGTGCGCATTAGGTATAAATCGCCCACCGAATTTGATTATTCCGCGCAGCAAAAATAAATTACGTAACTAGGTGAGTTTCACTCGAGCACATAGTGATTATTACGATTCATTAGACGTTTGTTGTAAAGAGACATTAAACTAATGAACTAGTTCGAGAAAATTCAATTAACGTTAGGTTAGACACACATTGCGTTGATTTATGGACATTAAAGTTCTCAACTGTTTCACTCATCATGTAGTTCTAAGACATTTGTAATTCTCTATATTGAGAAGGGTGCGTGGCATTGCTCAACTTTGAAGCGCACCAGCTATTTGAATTAAAGTGTGGAGGCGGGAGCGGTAGATATTGCTTTTATCGCGCGCTTACATAATTCAGTTGGGACACAAGGCCCTTTACTTTTCGCATCTTCGGATACTAATTAACATTTTTATGAAGACTGCTTGATGTTGCCTCAAAGTTGGTAAAAATATTCGATTAGTACTGATAATTCTAAAGTTCCAACACAATGCAAAAGTTAGAAAAATAAGGCAGCCAAAATAGTATATTTAAACTTTTCTTTGTTCCCCAAAAATCATTAATTTCGTTCTAACTGACCTGATGGCGCATTTGGCGCAATAGTTACACTTGTGATTATGCAAGCGGTTATAGGCTGAGGTGAATCTTACAACCACTTAAACTGTATGCTAGTTGGTCGACGAGGTCTAATAAAAAAAAGTGTTGATATATTGTGTGTACAGGGTCGTAGGTTCGAATTGCATCTAAGACAAATATTTTAGTTCTCTGTTCGAGTGTTCTGTATATGTATTGAAGTATTATATTAAATTACAAATATAATTCTGCTATCTGATATCCGTAATGCAAGTGCTTTCAGCTAATTATCTTGAATTTTTGTGTGGATTTACTATTATTATTTATCCACAAATTGTGAAGCAAAGACTGTAAAATATATTTTTAAGCCTACTTTTTTAATCCACATAGCATATTTTGTGGGATAAATCTGCCTTTTTATTAATCTCTAAGGAACCGGCATGACATCTAAATACCTCGGACAATGTCGCCGGTGGATTGCTAGTTATTTACAACAGATGACCCGATAACTTTATTGGATTTTAATTCACCTAACATATATGCAATTAAATGAGGTCTAACCCACTCAAATAGTTTGCTAGCACCAGACGGGTCTAAAAACAAAGTTAACAGGTTCATTACGCAAGTCACTGGAAGAACTTTCATTCAAAACAGTCGTGGAAGTTAGTCTAATTATTTCTTTATAGTGTTGTTTGTTTCTCTTCAGAATATTTCATTCAGGAATTTATTTGTTTTATCCTCTGCTGAAAAATTATAAATTCACAGAAACATCATAAATGTTTCTGTGAATTTATAATTTCAAGTGTCTCCTAATTATTTCCGTTCTAATGAATAATATAATGAAAAATATTATAATGAAAATGAGTCTGAGAGAGAGTATTAAAGCTAAAAATAAATCGTTTATAAGAGAACATGAATATCGACGTAATTCAGAATTTTAATGAGCGAATAAAATAAACAGGACCCGCCTTCAAAGCCTTGACGCGGAGTCCCGACCACATTACCTCGGAGGCTCTACGTGATAATGACGGAACCCAGACGGTGCTTACGGCCCGTATTAATTTTTAAACATGTTTTTTTTTCTTTGCTCTCATGAAACAGGCTACTAGGGCACGTTGCTGGTATTTTTTTCAAAGTTCTTCTTTTAAAAATATTATGCTCAGTTTATATTTGATATTGGTATAAAAATACGCAGAGCTCACGTCGATTTTTAGAGATTTCCAGAGTTTATGAAACAATGAAGTTAATAGTAAGCCTCGATGTCTTTCCCATTTGTTATAAACACACTTCTAGTTTGTACTTAAATAACAAAGTTGTCTAAATTGCAAAATACTAAATAAAATTTTCAGTATATTTCTACAGAGTGTTATCTTCCTATCGGCGAAGAAAGTTATATATTTCGCTAAGAGTCATAAGCATAAGGCTTTTTTTACTCGTCGGATATTTAATATTTAATGAGAAAGTACAACTCTGTTGTACCTTATGATACTAATATCATATTTGATAAAATTTTGGATAATATATATGGTTTAACCCTGTAAGATTATTCCTTAGACTCACGAGGATATAATTCACCTTTGATCCCGTTAGAATCCCTAAGGGACGCCATGTAAAGAGTTGTTTATGTGCAGGATTCCGGCCAGAAAGCCATATAGAAAAAAACTCTTAACAATCTCGCTATTCTGCTATCACCTTGAGAAAGAGGACATCCTCTTTTTTAAGGCCATAGCAGAAAGAATATTAGTAGTCTGTTCCCGGGGAAAACGTTTTTGCTGTTTTTATTTCTTGGTGATATTTTTGATTGCTCGTAAACGTATTATTTATCTATTTCTGTATAAACTTGTGTATAACAGTATTTATAATTTTACATAAACTAAAATAGTTTTTGAAGGTCTATTGGCCGAGGTGCACTCTCGTAGCCGCAATGAAAACAATTAATTATTTTAAATAGCAACACAATCTCAAAAGTTGCCGTATAAATTAGCAGTTCCACGGGCTAGTTATTGCAATAATTCTTGCTTAATGCGGCACCTGCAACGTAAAAAAATAATACAAGGACTTGATCCCGCCATATTTTAACGTCAGTCGTAATATTTCATCATGTTTACGTGGATACCTTCCATTTAAAAGTTGGTGTAATGGTTTTGTGAATTAATACCCCGTGGATGTGGCGCAGATTATTTATGGGGCTGCGCGTTATTTTCCGATTCCCATTGGATAAACTGGATACTATAGGGTCAGGGTGAATGTTTGAAGGTGTGAAGGTAATTTTACTGTGAGATAACACCGTGGTGCGTGAAGGATATATATCTAAATGACTGTTCGAATTTGTTGGGACATGGAAGGGGAGTGGAGTGATAGACTAATTCTAAAAATAGATGACTTTAAAATCACCTACGTTACTTTATATTCTTTCTTTTCATATACATATTAACTTTATAAGTTTATTTTTATGGCTTGGAGGCAAGTGGGGAATGGCTAAAAATCACTTGTAGTACCTTGGCTGTTTCTAGGTTATAGAACACAGGATCTCATTAAATGTATTACTAGTTGAACCGATAGTCGTTGTCTTGCCCTTACCGTAATTATTGTTTTTTTATGTAAATACGTTAATATATTTGCTTTAATAACAAAATTAAAATGCAATTAAAATTATTTTTGTAGTTAACTGTAACCGAAAGTAAACTATACGGCTCGATAGCTAAAGAAACAATGAATCATTTTTTAAAGCAATCGCAGTTATATTTTAAAAACACGCCCATGTGCCGAATACAGCCATATTTCTTCTACAACTGCCTTCTCTTTTCATATATTTATTTATTTATCAAAAAACCTAGTAACTAACAATTTTTCCCGAGTCGCTTACAAACTTAGTGTTCATACAAATCTAAATGACTTTTATAGTAAGTATAGAGATAATATAAAAATGCAAACAATATCACGCCAATCAGTAATGATTATTATTGTATATAAAATAATTAAAAATTATTAATATTTGCATTAATACATTATCATTAAATACAACCATAGGAAAACGTATGACTTCATACGAAATGGAGAAATTTATATTATAAAATTGTCGTGTCACAGTTTTCATTGTCGTACTTCTCCAAAATGGTTAGATCGATTTGAAATTTAATTAATTTCAAAATTTTTGTTGTTTATGTTATCTATTTGAAAACAAACCAAGAAAATTTTCAGACAACGCTTTGATTTATAACACTACAACCATGCCTCGATTTTTAATAGCCATTTTAGTTATTTAATATTTTCCAGCTAAAATATTCTTTAATCTATATGACAAAACATCATGTACCGGGTGAATATATAGATACACATTTTAAATTATCGTATCTCTATTCTTTTACTAATTATGTTTTATTTCCTGCATTCGTATAAACACACCAAAAGTAATAATTCCCCGTAGTTGCTAACAATGCTTTGATACAATTTTCCCAGTAACAAAACAAATCCTGTATTTACATTTTCTAAGAAAACACTAAACTTTTTCCAGGCGGTCACTCCGGAAGTCAGTGACACATAGAGAAGACGTCGCGAGACAACTGGACGCGCTCACCGACTACCGGCCATACTTCACGTGGTGGGTTAGCACCGTGCAGACCCTCGTGCTGCTTCTCTCGCTGCTCTGCTATGGCTTTGGACCAGTGGGATTTGGCAGACACACGCATACTGGACAAGTTTTAGTGAAGAGTTTAAGTTTGCAACATGTAAGAAAACTTAAATAATCATCACCCTAATCATTATATCAGGTGATTTTAAATAGGACCAGTTATATGCGGCCTCTATTCAACGAGATCTCGTGGATTTTATTTTAAATCACCTGCCCATCTTGTAGTGTGGGCGTGGGCATGTTACGTTGCGCTTTCCGGTTCGTCGTATTTATTCCCGGACATTGCGCCTCCATCTGTATAATAGTTTATTGTAAAGCACTTAAAAATAGCATCTGGTCATCACAAAAACAACACAATGGTACAAAAGACAAAAACAAGAATTTCTTAAAATGGGGAATATTGGTAAAATAAGGTGATGGTAGTTTGAACCAACTTTAAGATTTACACTATACCTAAATGGTAAAACTAATGTTACAAGAGAGGTTTTACTGATGTTTATTTGAAATAAATGTCAGAAAAGCCTATCTAAATCATCATCATACCTGCAACTAGAAGCCCACTGCTGGACATAGAGGAAAGGAAGGAGGTTTTTTGTCCATAATAGCCGCACTGGGTAAGCGTGTTGATAAACGCAGAGCGCAGCTATCGCGACGGGGATGCTGCTGTCCATCACCACCCTGTGTATTTGAGCTGCGCTGGTTCGGTTGGATATACCGCCATCTGTCGGTTCTGGTACCTTAGTCGCCTCTTACGACACCTGGTGCAGTAGGAGGTACTATTCTACTCTGTCGGTACCTCACAGCACTACCGGTACCTCACAATACTGTGCCTATCTAAATATTGTACCTTAAAACAATAGTTTTATGTTACCTAAGAGACATCCAAAGAAAATATATCGATTCTTCGAGTCAATTCAATCAGCTTGGAAATGAAAGACCTTTAAGATAACTAATTTAAAAAGTAGTTCTTTTTGTGGCAATCAACAACAAAAATACATAGATTTTATAACTTGTCTGAGTACTTACATACGAGTAATGAATGCAAAATATTCCTATATAGAATTTTGTTCCACAAATAAAAATATTCAATGCGGTATATAAACGAGAATTCACAGACGTGGTTAATTAAATTTGTGGTTAAATGAGATTAAACTCGTATTCACGATTATTCAATACAGTTATCGCGAAATGATTTTGATCAAGTAAATTATATCAAACCGCTATCAGTGTCAAGGGCACCGCAACAATAAATCAATATATCATTTAAAATAATGAGCTGTGTAAAGGGTTATGCGGAGGAAATGGCCCTTGAACATTCCGTTTTGCAACTGATATCCCGAACATTACGCATGTGGATTTTCTGTTTCCAACACATTGGCAGATGATATGCGTACTTTCCTTACACTCCAGTGGGTAAATTTATGTAGCGTGTTTCTCCCCAAGAACTTTATTTTACGGATTTGCACGTAATTTATTTTTTATATTATGTTATAAATATTTAAAGTGTCACGTTTTGACTTTCGAAAATATTATTAGAAACATAAAGTCCTATTTATTTTAATGATTCTAAAAACGATGACGATTATAATGGCTGCTTTTATTAATAGAATTGCTTAATGAGACGGAAAAGAATAGTTGGTCGTGAAAACCTTAATGGGCAAAGTGAAATAAACAAATACATGAGGGTGGTACTTTACAAATGTTTTTACCACTTTTGATGGTACTAAAAACAATAATGACACTTACAAAGATTGCCCTTTATAAATAGGACTGTTGGATAAAAAGAAATACTGTAAATTGGAGTTAGCCACTCGTAGATGCATCTGTTCAGGGATTATTGCTGTACAAAATTACATCATTATCTTTACGCTCAGCTTCGTAAAAGGGATTCCTAACTGCTGTTCGGAGCACGTCGCTAAGCCATTATCCTAATAAAAAATTAAAATTAACACTAAAACGTCGGATCCGCGTCATTTGGGAGGCATAATGCGCGTCAACGTAGAAATTCCGTTTCTTTTGTACATAAGTTGCCGTAACAAGGTTAAATGAGGGAAAGCTTTTAGACAAAACACGCCCAGATTTAATGTCTGAGAAAGCGCTTAAGAGACAATGCACAATATTTACTTGGCGGATTTATTGCGTGTTGTCTACAGTCTTTTGTTTGTCCGTGTAAATATACTTGGAGATGGTGTGGGTCTAATGTTATTACGTGTGACGTCAACAACGTATTACCAACGTCTCGCCCGTAAATAAGTGTTCTTTGGGTGGTTAATCGTGTAAATTGATGTAGGAAGGAATCAGGTGCCTTAGATAGAAATAGTGGGTAGAAACAGTCGCAAATCAGTAAATGCCTAAAAATTATAACAGGCAAAATCTTATTTGATACTTAATGCTTTTAAGTTGCATATTATCCTGTTTTGTTTGACAATAAGCAAAATTTATCACGACGTTGCCAATTACGAAAGCCTTTGCTGTCTTGAAAAACTTTACTGTAATCATTGATATCTATTTGAATTAGATAGATGAAAGAATCTATACATATATATAAACAAAATTGATGTTCTGCTACATGCATATGTTATACGTATGTATAAACGTTACATATACCAACATATCTTTTTTTACAATTTTTCCCTATCTGCCTGTCTGTTCCGGCCAATCTTTGGAACGACTAAATCGGTTTGAACGGGACTTTAACTGGCAGATTGCTTTTGTTATAAGGAATAACTTAGGAATAAGGAATTTAAGTTTGGCACAAAAGAAAATGTGGCACAACCGGGCATAAAAATTATGTTTTGAGTAGAATATGCTGTCCAAAGTCAATGCGGACAAAGTTGCGGCCGCAGCTAGTATCTGTATATGATAAGAAGTGCTTAAGTTAAAAATAACTAACAACTTATTTAAATAACGCATGTAAAAGAGAGACCTCGGGCATTTTATATGTTCACTTAAGCCGCCGGCCTCACATATAATAGATTCTTACGTTACATAAGCGAATAAAGAGATTTAACTAGTACAGAACCTTAATAATTTGGTATTAAATATGTCTAGCAGTATAGTAACGATAAAATCGATTATGGTTTTTTTTAAATAACAAAGCTATTTTCATTTAGTCCGTATGTTACCTGTCGCTGTAGCCTGTCGGCACACATGTTATCTCAAGATTAGCATTAGCGTGTCAATATCCTTGTAACCTAGAGATATTACACTACTCCCAGTAGCTCAATGCTTTTCTCACTTAAAGGTGTTAGCGCTAGCTAATACAGTTGATTTTAGCAGACAGGAAAATTAAAAACATTATAGTTACACATATTAGAAGCGCCTGTATATTTAAATATGGAATCACACAAAAATTATACCTACAAGATGGTACTTAAATGCGTAATTTACCGCAAAACAAAAATAACAATTAGCAAGTACGCTCCAAAGGGTGAGATACCGCACATAAAGACGTCACAAAGTAAGAGCCTTACCGAGGGAGATGTAGGTCGGCAGGCTTTATGCCGCTCTCGCCCCGCTTTGTCTGTTTTTGCGATGTGACACATTTACGGGTCGAATGACCGCAAATGAATCTAGATTCTTCTAATTTGCTTTTGTGTTTGAACTGTTTTGTAAGACTTGATAGGTTCTATTGTGCTCGAAGAATTATTAGGTACTGTGCGTCAATAAAATGTTATTGGCGACCGCGATCGAGATCTGAAGTCCCAAAATGTGAGGAAACATTTTTAACTAAACAGGGATTTTTTTTTATAACTAAAAATGTTGTCTATAGTAAATACGTAAAAATTACACGGTAACGAAAAAAAATTACAATTATACGTAACGAAATATTCCTAGGTAACGGGTTATACAATTAACTCATTTAAAGTTTTTGTAAAATAACCTAAATCGGTTTATCGCTTTCCTAAAATGAAAGGGACCTTACTAAAAAAATCATGTACCTAATTAGGATTTCCTGTAAACTAACTTTAATAATGCTACTCTAGAGGAGAATATAAAAAGAAACTTTTATACATACTTATTGACTAAACTACAAATAAATAAACAACATGTATAATGTTAAAGTCAAATATAACGAGCTTATCGTAAAAAAAAACTGAATATAAATTTGCTAATTATAATTTTACAAAAATGACCGATGAGTCATTTAAACAAATAAGTCGTACTATAACTACAAGTCTACCTACACCAGACGGGTTCTCATGACTAAGTTTATAGCAGGTTAATTACTCCAGAAAAGAAACTGAAAGAAAAACTGATGTTGACGCCTACTTTTGAAAATAACATTTTATCCTGAGGTCACTTAAGCTGGGGGTGCGCGATATAATTATTATAAGTTATAAGTAAAAATGTATGATATTATGGGTATAAGGTGAAGATGTTTTAAATAAAAATTGACGACATTTTGTCGAAAGTCCTTGAGGCTTCGGGTGAACAAAAGTAACGTTCAAGATTTTCCTTAACCTTGGAAACTTTTAAGTCTTATCCGGAGTTTTATAAGGTACAAATAGATAGAACACTTCCTTATATGTATTCTCGATTTTTCGGAACATATCAGAGATAAGAATTTTGCCATCTATCTATTAATCCGAGCGATAAACTTGTACAATAATTTCTGCCATGTATTCCATTATCTATATATATACTATCTTCTTTTCTTTTAATTATTGTAGTAACTTTTATTCGTATGTTCAGGAGGTATAAGATAATATATTTTGTATTTGATGTAATTGAGCATTGTATGTAAATTTGAATATATATAAAGAATCAAATCTAAAAATAGAACCTATTTTAAAATTATGTTAGACATATGATGCTGTGTGCATAGGCCTTATTTAACCTTTAAAAGGTTACACATATTGCAATATTTAATGAATTCCGTAAGATAAGCGTTAAAACGAAAGCTTCTCGAAAGTATTAAGACAACGAAATAAAAAGGTCTTAACATAAACTTCATATGATTTACAGATAAAATTATTTATATTTTATAATAATATTTATGCCAATATTATGTGATTACTTTATAATTCTCATGTGTGTTTTTATTTTATGATACCAAATTGGAATTCAGACAAACAAATTTAAGTTGGTCACAATTTGTGTAGCAGTAGTTACCATAAGTTTCTCTGATGAAGTATATTGGTATAATATTAGTTAGACCTATTTTTAAAATTTTCTGTATACGCCAGTAAAAGTACTTTTATTGGCCAAATTACATTAAATTAAAACAACAAAAAAAAACTACAATTTTTATGAAACTTGGAGAAATGGAGCAATCTCTTCGTCGAATATTAATGAATAAAGCGTAATAGAGTAGTAAGATAATGATAATGATTAAAAAAAAATAAAGTTAATTTAACAATAAACTTACACACCAATAAATAAAACCATTTATACCAATATCAATAGATTTGTACCTAGACGATGATCCTATGCGCCAGGGGTCGTGGGTTCGATTCACACCCAATACAAATTTGTATTTTTCTTGTGTCTGGGTGAGAAAAATGTCTTTAAGTATTATATTTGATGTCTGTAAAACAAGTGCTTTAAGCGACTTATCACAGAGTCTGATCAATGTATGAGATATATGATACATATGGCAATACCTGTGTAATACAGTAGTATAACATTTTCTATGTGATTTTTACAGGTTGAGTGGGAAGAGCCAGCCTCATTTTGGCTAGGTCCTAGGGCAGCAGATCTTATACATTTAGGGGCAAAATTCGCACCGTGCATGCGAAGGGACGTTAAACTAGCAAAGGCGATAGCGGCGTCCGCGAGAAGAGAAAGGGATACAGCGTGTTGCATACGGAACGATGACTCGGGCTGTGTGCAGTCCTCAAAGGCTGATTGTTCAGTAAGTTGATTCTGATAATAAAAAAAGTGTAATCAAAGCTGAAGCTTGACGTCATAGTCCAGCAAGGATTACGTCTAGAAAATATTTGGTAACAGTCAAATTATCATGGAAACTATATATAATTTTACACAAAAAAATATCATGGTTTGAAAAAAAATATTAATACCCTTTGATACCTTTTTAATTTGAATTTGAATCCTTTGAATAGCTATAGTTTGTTCATCTAAAACCCATAAATTGTATGTTTATTTTCTATAATTAAGTTCCATTTACTCCTCGGACATTCGTAATACAACGCGTGAGATATTAAAACACACACTATGTAGTTCTAGAATTTTATATCCCATAAATGATTAAATCAAAAGCACAAATGAAACATGGCACATATACTTAAAAACGAAGTGTCTACTTGTATATATGTACATTATGACAACTATTTGCCTAATTTATAACACTAACATACATTATTAGAAGACCTGTGTTTGTATGGAGAGTAATTTGAAATAATCCTGGTCTTATACTGTGACAAAGTTATGTTCTATATCCCTCGACGATATAAAGAAACACACAGATAAGTAACACATACGCTATAATATCGTAATTACAGCATTTACTATGAGTACAAATCTACCAGCGTGACTCGAGAAAAAGTTTAAGCAAATAGACAATATGGCTATGCACCAAACTATAAACAACAAAAGATGTTTTGCCAACCTTGACAAAGTGATAAAATCTTATCATCTGTTTTCCGCGTCAGACTTAAATTTTTGAGGTCAGTCAGAATTCAGATAAGGACTAGCAAAGGCTGCATTTAAATAGTAATTCCGATAGTATTAAAATTGGGTAATTTGTATTTACCTCTTGCAAACAAAGATGTTTGTAGAACTTCCGAATTTCGAGATATTAGTATAAGGATAATAGATGAAAGAAGTCAACAAGGAAAATGATAAGCCAGCTAATATAATATATTTGTTAGTTTACACATTTTTCTTCTCCATTATAGTACACTGCAAATGTATTCTTATGTACGTTACTGATTGAGTCTCCATTACGATAACTGTTTTAAGAGTAATCATTATTTTTTGCGCACGCTTTCATGTAGATACGAGGATTAGTAGCTAAGGTATGTATGAGCGGATTAAGTCCACATTGATTTGCTTGAGTGAAGTTAAAATTCAACCTGACAAAAAAAATCATTAATTAATATTGAAACCCTTTATCACCTCTTTCTTTTTATTAAAAGAAGAAATCAATAGGGTTTAAAATTTTCATAATATTTTGGACATTCATAACTATGTACAATTTACAAATTACATAATGATGTAATTTGTAAATTTCAGAATACAATATCAACATGGAAGAAGTGGACATCGGGTGAAGCTGGTCCTGGAGGTCGGATATCAGGGTCTGTTTGTGGATTAGACCCTAAGTGAGTATACAAAAATAACCTTCGTAACTAAGGGATTAGAAAGCATTTAAAGAAATCATTAGTTTGACTCAAAAACGTTGTAGTATTTTTTTCAAAAGCGTGAATTATTTCTTTGAGGTGCGTATCGAATTTGCATATTTTATGGAATATCGTAAAAAGTTGATCACTAATATAATTGTGATGAGCTGAACTTACCGCAAACAATTTTCTCAGATATTCGAACCTTTTTAAATAAGGTCTTATAAAAATAATGTAAATTGACAATTACAAGACGTGGATCTCATAGGTCACTTTGCCCTATTTCTGCCAAACAGCAATATACGCGCTGTAATGATTGAGTAAGAAGGATTTGAGATTCCGTAAAATAGTGCTATCCTTGTCTTTGATAATGAAAGCGTCTATAGACTGCGTTATAGTTTTCTATCACGCGGACCGAATGCATGTTTGTCGACTCAGTAATATATAAAGAAAATGTATATTAATCTTCTAAAATAATATCGTCAGGTTCTGCGAAGCGCCGCGCTCCATAGCACCACACGAGTGGCCGGACGATATAACAAAATGGCCGATTTGCCGCAAGTCTGCTCTGGACGGGTCGGCAGCTGTGGGGCGCGCCGGCCATGCCGCCGAGCACATGGCTTGCGAAGTCATCGGCCACCCTTGCTGCATCGGTGTGCATGGAGAGTGCCTAATCACCACTAGGGAGCATTGTGATTTCATCAGGGGTTACTTCCACGAGGAGGCGTCTTTGTGTTCACAGGTGAATTGAACCATTTCTAACTATATTGAAGCTTACAAATGTTGCTTAAAGCAATATTCAAACAATTATACTTCAAATATAGCTTGTTTAGAATGACAGCTGTCGAAACGAATGTGTTTTAATGGTTTTTTAGGTTGTTTTTATAAAACAATCTTCATTCACTCCTCTTGATTGTAAATAATATTAAACTTCTATAGCCTTTATGTGGTTAAAAACAAAAATGCCAAGATAAATAACTCGTGTAACGCTACTGACATCTGTCATTTGAATTAAACTATATTTAAAAGAGTATACTAATTTATACTGCATTAGAGTAGGGCTTCCACATAGACAAGCTTATTCTACATATTTACCGAGAATATTGCTATTTCGAAAGATAATGACATGATCAAAACAGTTTGCCTGTCAGTCTTAGTCTAATGCTTTCTTTTTATCCAGAATTAAATTACAATAATTAAAAAGAACATTATATAGATATAAGAACATTATATATGTTACAATAAATAATTTTTTAGCGGACCCAATGGCACACATGATAATGATCCTATCCTGGTCGTGCGTCGCACCCGCATAAGGCTAATATTTAAGTAATAAATTTGTATTTGTTCTGCGTGTGTTATTTAAATGTGTTTATGTATTCAAGTGTATAATCGTGGTTGTTATTTATATGTATTTGAGTTTTAATAGAATCACAATGGATGCAGGTATTATGGGATATTGTATGACCAAGTCTTTGTGCGATGCATTAACCCAGCATTGGGATCTTGCTGATGATAACATTCTTTTACCGTATAATTTCGATATTTTGAGGTTCAATTTATTCTCGTTAATCATTAAATATGATAAGTCACCGAAATTAATGCTTTAGTATACAGTCATAATAAAACATAAAATTTTATTAAGAGATTTATTACTTTTAGAAACTTTTAGTATTCTATTAGTGACCCTTCCTTTTTATTAAAATTTCAAACTTATTCTCTCATGTAAAAATCTTCATAACAAAATGTAAAATTGCGTTTCAGGTGTCATGTATGGATGACGTATGCGGTATGCTTCCATTCATGAGGAGAAGACGTCCTGACCAGCTGTACCGGGCGTGGACCTCGCTTTTCGTCCACGCAGGACTTCTCCACCTAGTAAATACGTTAGCTCTTCAATGGCTCTTCATGAGGGACCTGGAGAAGATGGCTGGCCCTGTCAGGATTGCTATCATTTATCTTGGCAGCGGTGTGGCTGGAAACATGGCCTCAGCCATTTTTGAGCCCGTCAGAGCAGAGGTGGGTTGTGAAACCAGCTATTCAAGTTTTAATAAAAAAAAGCAACCGAAATGATTCGCTGTTCGGTATTTTATTTGCATCTTTATAGTAATAAAACTAACATTTCGAGTGTGACGTCCAATATGGTAAATGGACCAACTGTAAAAATAAATGACCTAATGATATAGTAAACAGGTGTCTCTGTAACCATAGTCCCATGAAATAAAATAAAAATAATTACAATTCCAATTTAGTTATCAACTAGGTGGCAATGACGTAAACCTCGAGTGATCAATGCTGTCAAAGAGGTTTGACTGCTCATTCATCATATCAGCCATTCGAATCCACTGTTGCACATAGGCCGCCCCAAGAGAAAGACAATTTTTCCCATATTTGCCGTGTTGGCAATTGCAGAGCATAGCTTCGCGACACGGATGCTGTTACCCTTACTCGCCCTGTGCATTTGAGCTACACTGTTGCAAATAGATATACCGCTATCTGTCGGTTCTAGTAACTCAGTCTTCTTTCCCGACACCTGGTACAGGGGAGATACTATTTTCTACTATGCCAGTACCACACGGCCAACTATGGTGTAACTGCTTATTATATCTCATTATATCGAATTCTTGTAGTTATTTCGACGGGACGTTCAACCATGCTAACCCATTCTAGCCACTAAGTAAATTGCACAGAAACACGTCTCTCTGCCAATAGTAAGACCACTCTCTTATCACCGAGATTCGTTATCGATGACATGCCTTTCGCAGAACGATCACGGGTACTCGCGTGTACATCAAGCTTACTCCTCCTATTACATGGCAAACTATTTTAATATCACTAATGACGGCCACTCGAGCCGAGGTCTGGTCTCAGAGGCATTGAGCATCGAGTGGACCCAGTCCCACTTCGATTCTAAACACCATGCTTGGCACGGTTCTATTTAATGAATGGCGTCCTTAGGTAGCGCTTGATTTGACATAGGAGTTGTCAAGGTCCGCACAATTATAATATACTAGCCACCCACCCGAGCTTCGCACGGGTGCAATGAGGATACAAAATGGTTCTTGTGACTTTGTTATAGACCTTTTTTTGGGTTCAACCAGCGTTTGCAAATTAATTAAAAAAATGTATTTATTTACATACGACATCACGTTCAAATCTTTACCTATTAAAGAAAGTATTATCAAGTGATATATTTTTTTAATTTTATACAAGACCATTTAGTAGGGAGCTGACTGTGCGGGTGAGCCACGCGGCATGATGATTTCATGATTATAAACCCCCTCCCGTACCTCCGTGTCCGAGTCACGCCTACAAGTCTGCAACACATAGCAGCCGCCGGATATTTTTAAATATTTTTAACTTGTGATATCTTTTGAATGAAATTAAGGTTATTAAAGCGATCTTAAATAAATAATTTATTTTGATAAGAACTAATACTAAGGTCCAAATAAAGAGCCTTTTCAAGCAGCAGTATTTTAATGATTTTTTTCATTTAAAAAATCGCTTATTGTGTCAAAACTATAATAGTTAGAGATTTAATGTTGTGTCGTTTTTTGTAAATAATAATACGTTCTACAAAATTGTTATACATCACTTTATTATATCTTCAACAGTTTTCACAGCGTTTGTGATTAAAGAAATTTATTTGGTATTTTTTTTACACCTTGGGTTACAGTATCGGAGTTTTTGTAAGGAACTCTAAAATAAATAAAGTCGGTGTCACTTAAGGATAGTGTAGCTTTCCAACGGTTAAAGAAAAAACAAACAATCAAACCTTTCCATTTTATAATATTATTATAATGCGTACCCTTAGATTACGGTTAATATCTTTAAGATAAATACTGTAATATTAATAAATGTGAGTTTATATTCAATTTCAGGTGGGTCCAGCGGGTTCACACTTCGGTCTTCTAGCGTGTCTCATAGTAGAAGTGATCAGTGCTTGGCATATTTTGAAGTCCGCCCGCCGAACGCTCATGAGACTGTTGAGCATCGTGCTCTTGTTGTTTTTATTAGGACTCCTACCGTGGATAGACAACTTCGCCCACGTGTTCGGATTCGTATTTGGCTTTTTATTATCTTACGCGTTGCTCCCGTTCATAACGTTCGGTCCGTACGACAGAAGAAGGAAAATAGTGTTAGTGTGGGTTTGCCTGATTTCGGCGGGAGGAATGTTGTGCGCGCTCGTGGCATTGTTCTACGCGGCGCCCGCGTATGAATGCCCGGCGTGCACCTACTTTACGTGTCTGCCGCTGGCGCCGCAAATGTGTACGTCTCAAGATGTGCACGTCCGACAGCTGGACGGGGTATGACGGCGCGCGGCCCGGGCGCTCCCGCCTTCGCCCCTGCCCCGCACTGTGACCACGATCGTGTATGTACTATTTTGTATGCCCCGGTTCTCCGAGTCGAATACATGAAGATTATTTTCCATGTTAAGGCGGTCTCCTGACGTTTTTCAACCGTACATGTTGATCTGTACGTATTTATGTTACTTGATTTTACCGTTGGGCGAATGTATGTGCTTAGTTGATAAATTGATGAAGACAGAGAAAGCGGCAAAAAGCTTGCACAATGTAAGTGAAAACTATGCCTTTTGTGCACAGATCGACAATCAGAATCATTAAATTTGAGAAGAGACGTAACAATTTTATGAGGCAAACCTATTGACGAACGTCAACGTCATCGTATACAGCGTCTCCGGGTAAGCGGGAAGTATGTTAAATTAAACATTTGATCTGAAAATCTTACTTGTGTGTACGAATGAAACAGCAGGAGACTGCCTGATATCGAGATGATACGCGACTTGTATAGAGTTGTCTCCAAAAATTACAAACGAAATAATGTAAAACTAAATGATATGATGAATTATCGAGGTCTTATTAAAGATAAATTAATGTGTTAAGTTGATTGCCTGAAAATTAAAAATGGTTACCCGCGTTTAGCTAAAAAAATATTTTATTGAAGAGACCCGACAGGATTAGAAACAGTAATACTTGAAACAAACGATTTCACATAATACATGTTATTATTAAATGTTCAGTTAAATCACATAAAAAGTATTTTTTAGATGATGGTTGTATTAACTAGAACTAGATAACATACAAACGTTTATATATACTAAAAAATAACTCTATAGCAACGTTAATACGTTGCGACACACATAGTTTAGGTAAATGATAATGCCACGGCCAATGTTTTGATTTAAATAGTTGAAAAATTGTTTTTTTTAATAACATCTCTATAGTTTCACCGCGCCTCTGGCAATTAGGGACGGATAATTAAGCACCGTGCATTAGTGACGTTTTTTTATGAGCCAAATGCTGGTTGACCTCTGTTCCAGGAGTAACAGTAAATTGTGATATTGTCGTCCGAAAATTTATTAGTTGATCTTTAAAGTTTAGAGGACTTTATCAATTTGCAAATTGTTAAATTTGGAATTTAGTCTCTGGTGTATACGACCATTAAATAAGTCAGTCGACAAAATAAAAATCTGAACCATTCAATTCATAGTTGTTTTAGTGTACTTATCATGGAATTGCTCTTTGGGAGCTAATTATTAAATTTATTGCATTGGATATACACAACAGCATTTGATATTAAGGATGTAATAGAGATCTCGATGTTTTATCTATACATATTTGGTCACAATGCATTTTGATAATAAATAACAAAATTAAACTAATAACTGTTCTTATGAGCGTTTGTACAGTCGTGTACATAAGTAATTACATGTAAAAAACGACTTATAGATCCCTACATTGTGCTAAATCCTTGGGTAAAAGAATTCGTATTCAGGATGCGATTAGGTAATGTAAATATTCTGTAAATTATATAACGTACATTAAATATACAGTCTATAAGTGAGTTGTATTTATGTGTGACTATGTTTCTGTATGCGTACATTTTACGGCAGTTGCGTTATATATATTTATTAACCAATAGAACCAAATAAACATGAATTCAAATACCAACAAATGGGATGTTATAAAAATGATATTTTCTTTTATATTTGTTTGGTTGTTAACAAATTTGCATGACGCGCTGCAGTAATGGTGTCAAATATACATTTAGTATATTACTAAATAATGTAAATAGCATGTTAAAATATTTGAGATTTTCATCTATTATTTTCACCGCATATAACGAATTCAGTCTTATCTCTAAGTATCACTTTAATATTTATATTTTGTTCCGTCAATTTATATAGTTATTATGATCAAGTCTGCGTAGATTTAAATATTATTTTATATTAATATGCTAGTAACATTTAAACCACGTACGTTTAGATTTGTTTGTTTTACTATGGAGGCAGTTTTAGGCGTTTCGGTTGTCTTTCATACTCGTACATTTTTTCATATTTTAATACGAATTTATTATTAAACTAATCATCTCAATTAAGTGTTTTGTTTTTATATGTACATAAACTTAATTTTAAAGCGAAGTGGTGATGAAAGTACTTAACAATGATTGTAATTTAACAGTTATTTTGTTAAGGGAATGTTAATCGAGAACAAAAATTGTATCTAAATTGAGCGTTTTATACTCAGGCACAAACCATTGTAGATATAAACACTTCTGTAAGTAGTCGTAATGGACAAAATGCATGACAAGGGAATGTTGAAATACCTTATTGTCGCACACATTTATTTTTGTAAGAAAGAAATATATTTAGGTGTTGTCTAACTTCCGACTTCGAATCAAAATCGAATATTATAGGAATCTTATAATTGGAAATTACGGTCACGCAATAATTTTCGGTTAAAACATGGTTTTTAATACATGAGAAAAATACTGTTTTTTGTAATGCATATTTCTGTTAGTACTCGTCGTATTATCCTGTTTCAACTATCGTCTGGTAAATCTGCGAAGGTGTCACTGTGACTGGCCCAAGTGTGTTTCTATGTGTAACAAATAATCTTAAAGCTACATCTAACTACTCATGATTTGATTTCGATCTATAGAAACATGTGACCGATATGTACAGCGAACATTAAACAGTTCTAGTCTTTTATCAAATCTGTTAAAAGTATGTATTACTAAATTCTGTATGTGTATTTTTCCTCTCGCGTGATTATACGGATTGGCAATATTTACGTTTATGTACTTTATGGAAGCAATACCAGAGGATACTTTACAAATCCTGCTCACGAAACATTCTCACTGTCTATTTAGCTATACGTTTATCTTCGTATAATTTTATAAGGTACCTAGATTGTTATGCTCAGTTGTATGTGGAGTGGTGCGGTTGATTACAGATGGACAAAATGTACGCTTAGTTATCATTGTTTTGCAATGCGATTCTGTGGTCAACCGACGATTGAATTGGTCATGATAATCCATCGTCTCCTAATGCAGTAGCAAGAGTATACAGATTATTTGATATGTTTACCTACATACATTTAATTAGAAACATATTTTGTAGCTTCCTATCCATGTTTATATGTATGTATTCATTTATAGTCTCGTAAATTGTTTTATTTAAGTATACAATTTCTAATAATAATTTCCACTCAAGCAGTAGAGCATGAGAACGACTTATCAAATCGATAATATTTATGACGTCACAGATATGATTTTTATCGGAGACCTCCCGATGTGAACGGATTATGCTCAAGTGGATTCTGTACCTATTTATCGCAGGAGTAGTCGAATTATTTTTCTGATATATAGGAGACGATTGGTTGATTATACGCGCAAAATTCTGCGCTGAAAGGACACAATAAGGTCGTTTTCAATCTAGGTATATTTTTGCATAAAGTCTAATAATACTTTTTAACAGATCCATTAAGTTTCTCCATTTGTGTTTTAACCTTTGTTCTATTTACGAATGAACCAAAATATTTCAATAAAGTCTAGATGAGAATATGCCTAGATTGCTACGCCGTAAAATGGAATGTATTATGGATAATCTCGATTACTTTCTCTAACCAGCGAGTTACATGAAGTGCCCTTGCGCCCGGCCGCCCGGCGGACTGTTCTCAGAATTTAACTTTAAGGAAACTAACATATTGTACATTGTGAACATACACCTAATTATTATATCTAATTCGTAAGGAAATGGTAAAGTAATCTTATTGTAAACTAGTATTAATCGAACAAGAACCTTATTATCATAATATCATTGTGTTTTATTTCTTCGAATAATCTTGCCGGTGAAGGCTTTTTAAATTAAGTATTTTAATTTTATTTCTTATTTTTAACGAATAGAACTTTGATCGCTTATTCAGCAATATGAAATGATTCTATATAATTTAATACTTTGCAATAATAATTGTACAAATATCTTTTGCGAGCTAATCTTTTTTTAATAACATGAGTAATTAATATATTTGGTTATATTTCAAGTTAACTTCAAATTTACATTTACCTACTGATAAATTTACTGATTACATAATATAAAACGAAACTTTAACTCCACTACAAACCTCAACTGGAGGTTTAGGTTGAGTCTAGGTATTTTTCTACTAATATGATAATGAGCGTTAAAATTCACTACCAATCGATCCACCACCACTCCGCTATTTTTCCAGAATTTTCTTGTCTTTTATTTAACCCAAAACTCGTCGCTACTATTGTGAACCATGTTGCTGTTGAAGTTGTTCCGTCTTCGTCTCAGTTGCCTGGCTTCATCTCTTTGCGCTAAGCGCGTCCTGTTCCTGGCATAAACATACGTAGGCATATCATTAAAACTACTTGCGAATTGATAAATCTACACTTCAATTGAAATATAAAAGTAACACTTTTGTTACATTTTAACAAACTAGCCAATAAACTTTGACATGTGGATAGCTTTAGGCGTGAACATGGTTTAATTTAAATATAAGGAAACGGAACACGATACGAGTACAAAGCTAAGTTTACGTGAACTGAGTTATGGATAGAATGCTATATAATAAACGTCATGTAACATTACTCCATAAAATAAATTATATGATATGTTCGTTCCCATATCAACCATAGTCTTAGTCTTAAACTCTTCGACCCATATGCATTAACAGTGATAACTTGCAATGGAAAGTGGTCACTCACTGTAAACCTCATAAGCCAATTCAAAGTAGACCAAGGTGCTATAAAGAGAGCAATGAGCAGTGAGGATGAGGATATCCGTAGAACTTTAATTACGTACTTACTTATTACTCATAGCAATTAGCACGAAGAACGATAGTATTAAGAGTCACAGCAGCATATAGACACACATAATATTACTAGCGCGTTGCCAAACTTGTGATTTATAGATATTATGTCATTTTACCTAGTAAATTCACTGCCTTATCACCCTTCAAACCGGAAAAGCAAACACTGCTATTTAGCGGTAGAAATGGGTGAGCGTGAGGTATTAATGCAGGCAACCTTCATATACCTCATGTTGGGATAGCTTGTTCTATATAAAAAACAGCATACAATTTTGTGCAAAATAGTTAACTGAGGCGATTGCATGTTTATTACATATTTTATTACAATGACGTTTCTATTAAGATAGTTACTATTTAGAAATACGCAACAATAAGTAGCATTATTATCATTTGTATGGAAATTGACAGTTCATATGTAAAATAAAAATACGACTTGTATGTTTATACAGCTGTTCTTAAAATTCAATATATTACTATTATAAATGAGGTAGTCTACGTACTTTAATTACTCTACGTCAGAACGTCATTGTATCGCCATATAATAAAATATCTCTCGTCTCTGTACCTATTTATGTATCGAATTATTATAATTAACTTACTTAGTAAACTGTTATAAGTAGATATACATAAAAATCTCATATAACACATATAAATTTTTCTATAAAAATAGGTGGATGTCCTACGCTGCGCTTGCTGTGGTGTAATTTCTATTGCAGAACCAAATGGATCCATCGGCCGTCGGTTCTCCGTACTAAGTGTCCTAGCCACTGTCATTTGAAATTAGTAATTGGGTCGGTAACTTTTGCTCTTTTACGGATCCCCTTACTCCTAATTCGATCGCGCTAAAGGACTCCGAGCACAGCTGTGCATGTCAAATTTAGGAGCTATGAAGCTCTTTGGACTATTATGAGTTTGCTAATAAGACACGTATCAGCTAACATTGACAATGTTGGTACAAAAACATATTATGCTATGCTCACCACAGCACAACAGGTTTTTTGTTTTTATACAATCATATTCGGAATAGAGCTCATAGAATTGTGTCTGAGCATGTGCAGCTAGTGCCTCACGCTTACTGTCCTTAATATTATATCTGATCACTTGTTAAAACCAAAACTCTCTTACCAAACCAACTTTCCGTGTCATTTAAATTACAGCCACAGATTCACTATAATCAGTATTATTACAACCACATGACCCCTGAGGCAGCCAAGAGTAATAATTTACACAATAAAAATTTACAAATCATGTCATACATTGACTGGTCTTCGAGGTAGTCGCTTAAAGCACTTGTGTTACGAATATCAGACAACAGAAGAATCAAAAATATAATTAACAGCCCCGATGGCGACAGGCACAGAGCAAACAAATGTTCATCTAGGTGGAGTCGAACCCACGACTCTAATTGTTTCAGATAGGAGCATCGTCAGCACCATCAAACCCGTCGAAATGAAAGAAAATTTCTTCCCACGTTCTGAGATTTGGTTTGAATAAACATAGGTTTTTGGAAAAGGGAGGAAACGCAGTCAATGTTACTTTTATATAGCAAATATTATCTTCCGTTCTATTCTTTTATTTATTTTGTGATTAACAGTGTAAAATTTATAATTATTAACAAATATACTTTTAAATTCAAAATTAAATTAGGTGTTATGCAAAATTATGCAAGAGCATATATTTTAATTGATTTTAGTTTTATTAGGACAAATCGATTTTTGTATCTTACCTTATATTATAAGGACGAAATCCAACATTTTTATACACCATCTGATAAGAATTATAAAGCCAAATGTATTGTATGATACCACCGACATTTAACTTTACTTAAATTAGGAAACAAATCTAAATATGCATATTTTTTGGCACCACGTACAGAGAGACTTAAGAGAGGTGCTTTAGATATGTAATCGAGACACGTGCCCAATGTTGAGACAATAACACTCTTACAAAAGAACTTATAGTTTGTTGATAACGTCAATCACGGAGATAACGAAAGCAGGGTTACCGCAAAAAACAAAAAACTTACGCCAGTGTCTTTCCGCAGTTTACTTAAACTGGGCACTTTCCAAATATAGTTAAAGTGCGACATAGAAAACGAAAAATAGTGAGTATTGTTAGTTTAAAAGAAAAATATTACAATTACAACTTTCTTTATACTTTTAATAAACATTTAATAAACAACACAACACAACAAAACAGACATTGTAAGATCAATTTAAAAAAAAATTAAATTGATCTTATAATGTTTGTCTATCTTAATATCCGCAAAATAATTATTAAATTAATAATCAATTTTGAATAAAACAATGATTTGACGTGCTAAAGATATGTGTAATTTTTGTAATATGAATAACGAATATTATATTATGAAATAACGGTAATTATTTTAGTTTCACAATCGAATATTGAATATAATTAATAATCTTTAATAAATAGGATTATTTTTGCAGAAAGACTTCGTGTGATTAAAGTTAATACTTTATACGTCAATTCTTTGTAAGATATAATTAAACATATCACGGATATTATTCGGATAGAGAGAAAGAGTGCTACAAATATATAAAAAAAGTTACTCGTCTATGAAAATATAATAGTCGGGACGACTTTTCTCGTCTCTCGTATCTCGTCTAAGCTCTAGCTTAGGCTCTAACCAAGGTTTAAATGATTGATCTTTTAAATAAGAGTATAAAATTAAAAGTAAATCTCTGTCAATTTGCCAGTTTTCCAATATTTGGAATATAACAGCTCAACTTAAAATGGTTGTTTAATTGTGTAACTACCATTGTAATACACGCCAATTTTTTTTAATTAAAGCTTCTGTTTGTATTGTACCAAACTCTGATATAGCAGGTTTTGTCTAAATAAAATATACGAGATGTGTTGATGATACTTGAACTTATTTTCAATGAATAAATGAGAGAGACGTTATTAAGAATCATGAAATTATTGGCGCATACGATAGGATCAAACTTTCGTCAAACTCAATTTCGCCGCATGCATCAGTTTTAACCTTTAAATTCTGAGCTTGATAATTACTTTTTATTAATAAGAATCTTTAGTTAACTATACAATTAATAAAAAAATTATTACAACTAATAAAAAAGTAACAATAATTATAATAAAATAAAAACGATATTTAAAATATAATAAAATAAAAAAATATAATATAATAAAATAATTTATTTAAATTATAAAGAAATAGAACACAATAAAATTTTATTATCAACATCATGGTATCGGTGATACCGTGACCAAGGGAGTAGAAATAATTTTTTATACATATTAATTATAATATTGGTAAGACTCTTTTTAAGCCTTACATCAGCTGTTATTTAATTTTATTTTTTGTTTGATGGTGATTTTTCAGAATTCTAGAAGTTTACAAATACTACCAAGTTTACTCACCAATTTATATACTTTTTTATCGAACTTCTACAATCCGATAAATAATCCTGGGGGACGTTGAACATTAAAAAAGTTCTACTCCATTTTTTTGTCGTCCACAAAATAAAGTCAATACACCAAAGGGACAAACATAAATTATGCTTAGTTAACATAAAAGGAATACTGTCCATAGTTATAATGCAATCAAACCTCAATATTTGAGTAACGGATAGTAAATTTAAAATAAATAAATGAAAATCATTGATTAAACAAAAACGTTTTCAAATATTTGTTGATCTACAGATATATTTTTGTCAAGGTTTGATAAGCTATCAAAACATTGATAAAGTCAAACAAATATAGGCTTTATTGTTGCATAATAAAATATAAGTTATAACGGATTATGTGCATGTGTTATGGTACATTTTATAAATAATACCATTAAATTTAGTCAACATATAGGTATGAACTTTAAGGTAACTACGAGATAAGTAGCTTTAAGCATTTATGATACAGATAAAAGACAATAGAGCTGTTACAAATATAATATATATTTGATTTCCGAATTCATATGTATCATATGAATGTATGTGTATGAATTCATAACTCAATATAAATTTTTTATTCGATACTTCGTCATTCGATATTTATAAAAAACAAAAGGTTTTGTACTGGCGTTGGAGGAAAAAATAAATATAGGTAAGTTTTGTCGGAAAAACCATTTAGGCTATTAGAGAAAAGAGTCCTCTTTTTTCCACTTCCTTGTCTACCGGAACGGACGCTCCGAAAAACGATAATCGATAAGCCGGAGGCGCATTCCTCGATTAGTCGGAAAAGCAAAATCTGATCCAATCCACTTAACGCAGAGAAATTCTTTATACGTGTTCCAATACCAATTGTTTCTTTCTTCATCTTATTTTACTTAGAACTTTCTGAACACCTTTTATACCATTCGCTGTTATCATTCGTTTTATTGTGGTGATTTCACAAACAATGTCAAATCTTTACTCTATAAAAGAATGCAAAGGAAGTAGAATTTGTGATTTTCTAGACTAATATTTCTGCACGGCAAATATTTCCTAGTTCTGTTCAGTCCTTTTGGCATGACTTTGTGATAAACACCCTCGGAAGATGTAACTTTCACACCTATCATTATATTAAGTAATGTATTATTTTAAATTGTATGGCTAACAAAACTAGTCCTTAAAAATGGTAGGCTATTAAAGTTAAACTTTATTTAATATATAATTATGTCCCTTAATTACAATGGCAAATAATTGTTTCGCAAAAATAATATTAAAATCAGACATATTCACGTTAAAAATACAGCCATGTCGTCAACTCTATCATTCAACTTCGTATTATATTTCTTAGCGACAAAAAATTTGTATAAAAAATAGATAGAATCTGAAAAAAAATGCTAACAAAATCGGTACGAATAATATAAATTTATCTGATCCCGCGCAACAAGAGGGGCACGCAGATGAAATCGGGCATAGGGTCCCTCTTTACTGGTCTTGCTCATCCCTCCGGCGTTGTATTGACACCCGAGTAATCCAGCAATAGGTTTGTCTGGAAACGTAAAATGATCACAACATACCCATTAGGTTTATGGCGAACAGACAGACAGCCAAGTAGGCAAGCTATGAACTCCGTTAAAGTATATTACATATACATATCAATATAAAATTTTTAACATGTAAATGCGTTCTGCTGAACACTGGTTGTTACCGACTTATCTAATTTAAACACTTCACACATGTATTTTTTATAGTGATATTTTTTATTTACTTAATTACTATTAATGCGTGGAATTTATTTACAACTTAATAATTATATTACTGAAAAAAATGTTATACATATGTCTCTGATAATGCACATTATTTTGTAAAATTAAAGTATTAATACTTTTATTTTTTTTTCAATTCGGAAATGCTATTTTATATAGATCTATATAAAAATATTTTAGAAGAAAAACCAATTGTTAATTATTTACGTCAAATATACACATTAAAACGTTCCCAAAAATGTCTTGTTCTCTTGTTAAATGCGTTACAGTTACGTTTAAACAACGTGAGGATTGGAGAAACATTAGTTCTTTCTAAACATAAGATGCTTAGAATTTGTCATACCATATGCTAATTTATCATTATTACAACGTGAATAATAGATGTAAAGACTAAGTAGTCTAGTAGTTAATTTTTTGCATTTTATGATGACAATAGCACTTTTATTTTAAATATTTCTTCTTAATTTTGAACAATAAATTCGTTGTTTTTTTTTTACCATTTTCGAAAGATATATTTTTAGTCACCATTTTACTGTAACATATACAGTTTTATTTTTTAATTCCTGTTAGATTAATACGTAACAACATAGCAAGGGTATGATATTTTTTATTTAGTAAAGTATAGTGTTTACTTAACAATGTTAAGCATATGAATACAAAAAGAGCGTAACTTTTAGAGAGCGTAATTTATTAAATCAAATTTATAAGCCAACTGTTAACGTAAATGGAACGTAGAACTTCGCAGTTTTTAATTATATATGAGTGATATCTAGATAAATAGTACTGATGCATGTACAGGAAAGAAAGGAACACTGATTCCAGAGAATATATTAAAACAAAACGTGACTACGCTTCCGTTAAAAATAAGTAAAAAAAAAATAAGGGGAGAAAAAAATAACATTTTCAATCCCGAGAGATAAAATGACGCAAGTCGTGCCGCTGACTAAAGATAATGTTTAATTAAACACGTACACAAATAAATTTTCCTTAAAACACACGGTGGTCAAATTATCCGTAGAAAGTCCGCAGCTGGACATAGACGTGTCCAAGAATCCGCCGGTTCATCACGCCACCACCTCAAAAATGTACGTTAAATCTATATCTTTAAGATTTTTGTTTTATTATTATGACAATGATAAATTCATTTAGCTCATCTCCTGTATTAGGTTCGCTGACCATCAAACACATATAATATTTGTCAATCTCGAAAACCAATTTATTCGTATTTTTCATTTTATTTTATTATTTTTATTTTTTTGTTTTTAATCGTATTTTTTACGTACGTGTGTATCTGTTATACGTAACATTGTAACGTGTGGAAAATGGCACGAGCTATCACTATCAGAAAGATCACAGATATGTTGATACCTGAGAATTGACAGCTTTCTATACGATAGAGATCACTTTTTTTTGTTACAGGACTTATCGATACCTAGAACGCAGTTGGCTGTATCCATTTGTTACGATAGGTATCGGAAATATTATAACTTTTAACTATAATTATAGCATCTGTAGAAATAATTTTAATGAATGCCAGCATTGTTATATTTGAACTACACCGTTTTCAACAAATATATTTTGTTTTATTATATTTGTCGATTATGTTTCTTCAGTCGCACTAACACCTGGCACAAAGAGAAATACTATTACATTCTGTCGGCTAAATATTCGTTTGCGTTACTCTACTTGATACTTGTTTTTGGTTAAACCCTTAAAAAAAATCATAACTGCAAATTCGTACAACACTATAAGAACTCAAATTAGAAAAAAAGTTCTATTTTAATTGTGAGTTTCTCCTTTTAATATCAACATATAAACTATTGAGCTTTCAAGGCCTTGGTTTTGTAATGCGTTATAAATACAAAAAATCTAAATAGTGAGAAAAAGAGCACAAATACAGACTTAATATATTTATTATTTTTTAACTTACCGCAGAATTGTTTTATGTGAGTCCCAGATTTTATTTTGTACTGGTATTAATGGAAATATCTTTTGGAGGCCTATATCCAGCAGAAGACGTTCGATAGTTGACATGATAATGCTCATAAGGATCTGTATCTATTAGTTGTAATCTAAATAATATATATTTTTTATACATACTTAATTATCAATATGTTATTTCCTTATAACTTCTATTCTGTACATAACATAAAACTCATATATCTTGACTGATTACAGTAGCCTAGATTTGCTAGGCTACACTCAGTGCCACTCCAAATGTGCCAAACAAAAGATATCTAGTCTAAAAGAATTTTATTTGTATGTCACGATTTTTTAAATCTTTGCATTTACAAATTTCGTGTCACAGCGTTTGCCAGGAATGAATTTCTAAACTATTAAATTGATTTTAATACTTTTGGCTAACTGTGTAAAGGTTTATTCAACTTGAGAGATATATAAACTAGTGATATTTCAATTTATAGTCGCAATATTGTTTTAAAGATTAGCATATACGTATAATTAACAGGTTAACGTCTGTCAGATTAGCTTCTTTTATATATATATTAGCTAAAACCTTTTATATATAAATAGTTAATAGGTAAACAATAATTGTTCAGGTGTTGTCATCAGCAATAATCGGAGTAAACTGACACAATAGGTGATCGTACTATAGTTTATATACTTTGTTTGAGAATAGTTGAAGATCAATACTAGACATTCTAGTCAGTTTATGGCATAGTTTTTTTTCTTATCTACAAATAGATATAACGGGAAAACTGAAACGAGGAAAATCGCCGAGTTGCGGATACAGGGTTATCACTTTTCGTTAAATAGACGGACATGAGGAAGTGTTCTTAGTGCTCATTATATTTTTCAAAGTTGTAGTTCTATTTTGTGTAGAGAACAAAATTGTTTATAAAATACTGAATGGAATTTTGTAACGGTTGAAGTTTTTTATAGTGCGCAACCATTTAATTCTTTGTTTGAGTGTTTTGTTGTTGGCATTAAGGGAACCATGTGGGTATTAACATAATAAATATGTTATTCACTTCTTCTCTTGATAACTATACAACTCTGTCAAAATTATTAAGGATTTAGAACACAATCTATAATGTACGATTGACAGTTTAGTAAATATACAAATTAATATTTGAAATATATATTTATAATGTACGTCAAATAGATAACCTTAAAAAATAATCATAGACAAACAAGATCTTTGAATAAAAGGTTATGGACATGTCCAAAAGTATTAGTAGTTAATTATTGACATATTACACTAGTTTCCTTTCATCCGTGATATAGAAAGAATTAGGTATATACAGATATTTTTCTATTAATAATTAATTATATCCGACAAAAACTTGATGAAAACTTTGTGGAAATTTTGAACTTTGATTTTAAAGTTGATGAAATAAGTATAACATCAATTGTAAAATTTTGACAGACAGTTAAGTTGTGAGTCAATTAAGATATTCTCTCTGGCCTAAATGGCCAAAATAAAAAGGAAATATAAAAAAAATGAAAACTACAATTTCATTTAATTTGATAAGTGTTAATTAATTTATTTGAATATTAAACATATGAACATGGTGAGAACAATGTTTAATACCTTATCTGTGTAAACATATACATTTGCATCAATTTAAAATTCCAATTAATGTTAAGCTAACACAGCGAGAGTCACATTTCGATGTTTTTAAAAAGTTGGTTAAATGTAATTTTGAAAAATTTATTGCATTTGTATAATTAATTGAACCGAGTATGTCTTTGAAAAATAAACATCTAATGGTGTTTTTGATGATTGTATGTTTAGTTTATCCTTAATCTATACGAGTACTCGGTAAAACGTAATTTCATCGTTTGCAACTTCTATCACCAATATAGTATTTTCATACTCATCATGAATTGTAGACGTAACGAATTAAGTGTCATCGACCTCTAGCAGCGATACCTAATGCCATTCTTATTACTTCTTACTCTTCATTATAATAGAGTTAATATTCACATCTATTTTCTTTATTTACTACTAGTGGCCCAGCCCGACTTCGTCCTTAGGTAGTGAAATTTGATCCCGTCATCGTGATTGAGTTTTAATCTAGGTTTCTCCTTACTTGCGAACACGCGGTAGATGATACGTTTTTTTTTCGTAGAAAGTTCCCGATTTTGTCGATTCTGTACAGACCTAGTCCTGACTATTAAAAACACAACAATAAAAGAATGATCCAATTTGGTGATGCCATTCTAAAGTTATGAGTGTGCATATATTTGGACGATTAATTTTTATTCACGAGTAACGAAGCACTTCAGTCTTTACCTCGTAGTTTCCATTACTATAGGAATTCAGGAATAAAAAATAGCTTATATTATTTAATGAATATGTAACTTTTCATCAGTAAAATGTTTTTTGAAATTAATTTAGCATATTTTGCGTTCAATTGTTACAAAAACATAATATTATAAATCTCAAAATTACATATCATTTTAGGTGTTTATAGTTTATTTTATTTATATGTATATGTATATATATAAATCTAAGCTTATATTATTAGCGTTATGAAAATATAATTTTCATTATGAAAGAATTATTTAAATCGGTTGTGTAAATTTTGAGTTTAATCGTAGCAAAGAAACAAACATACAATCAAATATTTCCTATACGATTTTAGTATAGACTACTTTACTACTAGTAATGTATACTACTATACAACTAGTAGTCTACAAGATAGTTTTGATTATTATGTATCGTATTTTATATAAGGATCTCAATATTACAAATTCAAGATTCTGTCAAATTTAATTACCTAATACCAATGATGAAATCGAGATAGTCTGTACCATGACCTTGACCTAAGGCGGTAGTGTTTAACAAGAGTCGATCACTTCTGAGTACTTCCCTGATGGGCATCAGTATGACTAGCTGAGACATTTCACGCGACAGCCAGTTGTATTTCTCCGCTGAAAGCGTGCGGTGTTACTGATAATGCTTAATTATTTATTTCTATAGTATTGTTGTTTATAGGCACGGCGCCACGATGTTAACGGGATGGAGACTCTGTTTGTCGAAGTGTAAGTATTTATTCTTTATAATGTTTGTTGGAAAATTTCATACTATTCATGAATAGTTCGTTTAGTTTCATCGTAAAATGTTGTGTTCAAAGTGTATTCTCCCATCATCAATAGTAGTGATTACTATTATATCACAATTCAAATAGTATCATTAAACTATTCCTTCAATAATATACATACATATATATATATATATTTCATACGGTTTGTCTGTCTGTATCTCTCGATCACGATTCCGTAATTAAATAACTTCTTTTCGCTATATGTTGGTAGTTATTCCAGTTTCATGCAAAATGTTATCTATATTATTAATAAAATCAGCATTGATAAAAAAATATTGTTACCCTTTTAAAAATAGCTACTATATATAAATGAATTGTTTAAGACGCAGTTTATTTAACTTTTCACATTATTTCGTTGGACGTATTGTTTATCGTTCTTGAGATGTTTTCTTTTGCTAAAAGAGTATTTTTATTATCTAATAATAATATTTTAGTAATAATATTAACTTAAAACCTATTGCTGATTTACGGACATACGAAAAATTAAAAACAATGACAGCATCATACCATAACAATAGACAAGACACTGATCGATGAATCGATCTGAAATCGATGCTCTGAAATTACGCATTAGCCACGACATTTACTCTCTCTACTTTTGATTTCAGTGTTCATAATACCCCAGCGGTATGTGATGGCAATTATGTCGCTATTAGCGGTAGCAAACGCGTACACTATGCGCGTTTGTCTCAACCTGGCTATAACCCAGATGGTGAAGAAAGGTGCCAGCCATGGAAGTGACCATTTCGACCCTTACGCCTGCACCGACTTTAGTGTTGTCTCTAACAGTTCTACTTCGGAAGCTATGAGGTTCTATAGAGACACTAAAGAGGTGAGTGTTTAATTTTGTTGACTTGTACATACTAGTTGAATTATGAAATAACGAACACCGTAGCAGACCCTAATTGGTAACGTTGACTATACCGTATAAACCTGCAGGTAATAACTCTATCTATCTGGTATTTCACATATTCAGCATGGATAAAATAAAAATGATCAGTTCTCTATGAAAAAATAGCAAGATTTGTGTGGAAATGTATTTTAAGTATATATCAAAGTATTTCTCGCTGCTACTGTGAAGTACTTTATATGCTCATCATTATCATATCAGCCATAAGACGTCTACTGTTGGACATAGGCCTCCACAAGTAATCTCCAATAGGACTGGTTGTAAAGCTTGGTATAATGGAGCTGCCTGGGACTGGGGCCTTGTAATATTGTAAATATTCATTGAGGATTATGCCCTATAATTGCCACGCTGGGTAGGCGTGGTGGCAATTGTTGGGCGCGACTTTGCGACGAGTATGCTGCTGCCCATCCTTGCCCTTTGCATTTGAGTCACGCTTGTAGGATGGGTACCGTACTTTAGTCGCCTCATACGACGTCTGGCACATAAAGTACTATTCTGTCGGTACCGCACCTCACATATATGCACATATATCTATACATATACATATCTCTATAATTATTGAAACTTTTAAAAACTAATTATGGGGTTAATATTTATATAAGCACTATTGAACTATATACGTATGTTGGTTCTCTATAAAATAAATATTTATGTTTTTTTACGTGTATACCAAAGTTTTATTAGGTAGGTATTAAGGACGAAAGAAGTACTGTTCACTACTACTGTGCAGTGTTACTGCGTACTACTGTATATACCAAACATATAATTAACTAGCTGTACCCGTTACTTCGTCCGCATGAAATAGTTTTATTGGTTAGCATTCCTCTTTACTTTAACTCTTACTCAATGGCCTGTAAAATAAGTTTCTAGTTTTGAAAATGGCGATACTTTCATACAACTTTTCATCCCCCTTTTCGACCCCTTACAGCTCTTATTTCGAATTACTTTTATGCTAAATTTCATCCTAATCGGTTGGAAAGTTTAAGCGCTTAAGCCTTTAGAGGCATTTAGGCAATCAGAGGCATTATAGCTTACATATTATTTGGAATGAAAAAAGTAATTTGCAGTATTCGGTTGAAAAACAGCATACGTCCATTGTCTCATATTTTCATGTTCATAATATTAGAAAAAAGGATTGATATCTCCTAGCATTTTACGTTTGATCTTGACAGTCTTTTTTGATGATTTTTTTATCCTTCTAAGATACGTGACGTTAACAGCCAAGAAACATTAGTAGAAATAAATAGGAGCAAACAATATTTTCGGTAGCCCCACATATTTACTAAAGAGACTATAATAACGTGGACTTGTTTAATTTTGCACAGTGATTGTTATAAAAGGTTTTTTGTTATTTTATCATATCATATGATTTCAATAATCCACTAAAAACTTTTGACTTTTATTTAAAACATGAAAGGGCTATATTTTTTTTTAATTTATACTTTTGGGGTAATTACTATGCAGGATTTATTTGTTGTATCGCGGCAGTACCAACAATACCAGCATATTTCGGTCAAATTTCATATTCAAGTCAAATGCAAGGCAACATTGTACAAGTACAGCAGTATTGTTTAAATACAATACTCGTATACCTATCTTTCAATGAACGCACTTACACTTACACGCTCGAAGGTTTTTATTTAATACTATTTAAATTATCCTTCCAGCATTCTTTAACTTTATTATAACAATTTATTTAACTGATATAATTTTTAGTTTTGATAGTTTATTTTTATTATTAGTTTAGGTATTAGTAAACGGAAATATTGTAGAGAATATTAACTAAATACTTACTTAGTAAGTCTTAAAAATAGTTGCTGAAACATATAAGTTACACGTCGTAAACCAAAATGTAAAATATTTACTTGGCCTTTAGTATTATATATTTTCCGAGAATTGGTTACTGAGTTTTTAAAATTATATTTTTCTTATAAATTTATAGGAAATAAATGCTTCAGGAACGGAAAATATGATGACATGTGTTTATACATTCTTTGTGCTAAAGTAGATGCAGAATACAGCTGTTATATCTATTTGCAGTGTTATTAGCTAGTGAAAATAAGTACGTGTAATAAA
The DNA here is from genome assembly GCA_020976665.1 of Heortia vitessoides. Taxonomy (NCBI): domain Eukaryota; kingdom Metazoa; phylum Arthropoda; class Insecta; order Lepidoptera; family Crambidae; genus Heortia; species Heortia vitessoides. The sequence continues at coordinate 7,515,181 of JACJUM010004390.1, forward strand.
ATTTTAATTGGTCTGTAGTAAGTATGGAAATAAGAGAAACAGGTTCTCTTTAAACATTTTGTTCAAAATTATACTTTTTGCATGTTCAATTTGCATGGCCTATGTCAAACATTTACTGCTTGACATAGGCCTCCCCAAAAAAGGGAAAAGGGAATTTAGAATTCTTATTGGCAATTATGAATTCGCTGGGCAAACGTGGTGGCAACCCCAGAGCGTGATTTTGCGAAAACAATGTTGCTGCCTATTCCCGCCCTGTTAGTCTGTTAGTCGCGCGTTTTAAGAGTAAAACACCTGGTAAAGGGGAGGTACTATTTTACTCGGCCGGTGCCACACAGTTTTTTATTATTATGATTTGTATAATAAAATAAACTAGATGTTTTGACTATTTATTTTGTAATTTCATTGAATTTTTGTATTGAAAAAGGATAGATTAATAAATTTTTTTTTTAAATAAATTAATGTAATTTGCCTTAGTTATTTAGTATTATTAACAGTGCGATTCCCTAAAAAGGAAAGAGTACAAATTTTAATCTCGAAAACTGAAACTTGAAACTTGTTAAGGCGAATCCTGTGCTGTCTTTTTCTTTTGCTCCATATTAGAAGCAAAAGAAAACGATATTTTGTTGTTTTCCACTTTTATTTCTACTACTATGACAATTATTTTTGATATTATTATTATTAACGCACTTATGAAATAAAAGAAAATAAGTTTTAATTATATGTCTATTTAAAAAGGTGTTAATTTAATATTACAAATAGACAGAAACATTTCATTTATATGTACAGATCATTGACCCGAATAACTGGACATGAAGGTTGACATATACTTATATGCGATTAGATCTTTGTATTCAAGTATCCAAATCCATCATGCTCTTAAAGTTTTATGACTATATCAGATATATATATATATATATATATATATATATATATATATATGTTAGTTTATCTTTTATAAAAATCTAGGTGTACATGTATGTAGATACGTACGATAGAGATGTATGTAGATACGTACGATAGAGATGTATGTAGATAGATAATCGACGTCACAAGTTTTACAATGCTATATTACCTGCTTACGTTGTGACAAAGAATATAAGATCATGGAAAATTTGGATATCTCAACATGTTTCATACATTTTGCTTTATTAAATAAATCGGTATTTTATGTACTGAGATGATGTATTAAAAGCAGAAATTGCTGTTTCAATTGTTATGTGAATCGAATTGAGGCGAAAGTTTTAAGGCTGTGCAAAGAGTTGGCTTGTTACATGCTTACACTTCCTAGTTATTTGAATTTATTATTAATTAAATTTATAGAAAAAGTATGAAGAGTATAATCTTAGATAATTATTTTCAGTAGCTTTACATATGGGTGTGATTGTATATTTAAATTTGAAATCATTAAACTAGAATGAGTATAAATATATTTCGAATTAAAAAAAAGATTACAGACAACGCAAGAAAAAGATTGTGTAACTAATGTATTAACTCTATGTAATTTTATTTAAAATAAAACTATATATGTTTTACAATAAATAATAAATCATTAACAACTGCCTGAGTTAATCGATTGTCTAATCAAAATTCACGATAAATGAGTTTAATGAATCATGGTTTTATTTGTTTGTAACAGAGCCTAGCTTGTCACTGGGACATCTTTACTGAATTGAGAATTTTATTTCTGAATATTATAACGGTAAGCCATTAAAATGCCCTTTTAATATTGAGTGTTTCTAGTATAATAGAAATGTAATGATATAATTTAAATTGAAATATTGTCATATAGTTATCTCTTACTTCAGAAATTATAATAACTTAACTTTATTTAAACTTATTTTTTTTCATTTATTGCATAAATGTTATCTTATATTTAAAAAAAACAGTTTAAAAATTTAAGAAAATAAAACAATCGTAAGTTCTGACCGATTTACAAAATTTTCGGTGATATTTTGCTTTATATATCGATTATTATATCAAATTATAAGTTAGTTCGCTGGACCCGAAGATGGCTTAGAACAAATTATAGAGTTGATCACAGTAGATAACGTTATCATCATTCATCATTACAGCTATTAGAAGTCCACTGCTGGACACAGGCTTCCCCAAGAAAGGGAGGAACTTTGCCCATAATCGCCGCGCTGGGCAACGCGTGTTAGCAGAGCGCAGCTTTCGCGAAGGGAATGCTGCTGCCCATCCCCAACCCATTCATTTAAGTTACACTGTCTGTCAGGCTACACTGGATAGACTGAATACTGGATATCGCCGTCTGTCGGTTCTGGTACCTTAGTCGCCTCACACGACACCTGGTACAGAGGGAGCTACTATTCTACTTTTCCGGTACCTTTCAGCAGAGGTACCGGCAGAGGGTAACGTTATACCATACAAATATCTGCGATATACTTGCTCATATATATGTAAACCATGTAAGAAATAGCAAAACGGAGTGATGTAGTTTATTTTCCTTTTAAAAATACAGTAAATAAACGTACAGTACCTAGAGTAAACGACCTGCAGAATGTTTGCTTACAGTGGTATGCGACAATTAGAATTAGTATCACTATCTAAATCCTCTGTAAACACTACCACTTTATATGCCACTTTCAAGAAATGATAAAGCAGGCTTTGTTTACAAATGTATGTTATTCGTCTTCGACTAGTTATAAATTGTGAAATAATATCGACAAGTAGCAATAAGAAAACTTCAAGGAAATATTGACCATCTTAGAATTCCGTAAAGATGAGCGCTACATTTTTGTATTCAACTTTGCAAACATGATTCGGTGACCTTTAACGAAACCGTGCATTAAAGCCACTTGGAATAAGTTTTATTATATCCAAAGAATAAGTTAATACAAGAAAACATAATTAATTATCTTCAAATTATTTGACGGGGATTGAAAGAATCTTATGAGAGATTGAATTTTATGTACGTATTACAGTAGTAAGTAATGTGTTAAATTTCTTTATATTGTATTTTTCATACACATAAATAATTGAGGTATATGCTAATAATACCACTGGTCAAAAAATTTAGTTCATTTAGTATTAAAATGTTCAGTTTTAATGTTGACTTGGTTCGTACTATTGTTAAATTGTAGATGAATTCCAATGATTATGTGTATTTATCAAATTTGTAGGCTTGCAACTAAATTATTATTAAAATTTTAATAATTGATTTTTAAAGGCCTAGTGGCCAATAACACTTTATACTGTATGGTCTGAATATACAATGAACGTGTATTAAAAATCCATGCTATGAACAAGGTAAGAAAATGCCTTTTTAAACTATAAAAAAAAAAATACCCGGGTCTCAAGTAAATTTGAAATTGGATAAAGCGAATTTAAATTGACTATGTTTCAAGCCATTTACAAGGTGTTTTAAACCATAAAACACGAGTGCTTGCATCGAGGTGATAAGACACTGCTTATTAATTTTACTAAACTACTCGGTAATGTAACATAATAATAAATCACAAGGTTGGCAACGCGTAAGTGATATATATTCAGTTTGTTTAGTTAGTGGTTATCGGCTGCGGTTAACTATCACGCGGACCGTATGCTTGTTTCTCGACTTAGTCATATAATTAGGTTGTTTAATAAAAAATTCTAATGTTTCCCAGGCGGTATTATTCGAATGGAGTGAAGCCACCCAGGGCTTGATCCTGGGAGCCTTCTACTACGGTTATGTCCTAACTCATATACCGGGCGGTATGCTTGCCGAGAGATTTGGTGGTAAGTGGGTGCTCGGACTTGGTCTCTTCTCGACCGCCATATGCACTCTCATCACACCAGTCACTGTCAAGATGGGAGGAGCTACTGCCTTATTCATTTTGAGAGTCATTGAAGGTTTAGGCGAGGTAAAGTTCCTTACAGACTTTGTTTTCCCTTGAAATTATATTTAAAAGACCAAATTCTTTATTATTTGTATTTGTAAGCAAGGTGTGTTTTTCTAAAAGGTATAGAACTTTGAAATGGAGTAAAACAAAGGTGGTTATTTTTTTTCACATGAAATTTACTTTATTCGCTAGATAATCTTCAGGCATTATGATTTAAATATTATTATAATTTAGTTGTCTAATCAGGAGGACGAATCCTGTGTGACATGTTGCACCGTCTTATTAAAACCAGCTCAACAAATCAGTAATCATTGCTCTATAGCAGTCAACATTGAAAGATGTACGGAATAATTATTCGACCAAAAAAAACATGGTTCGAAAACGTTCCATACTTATTCAAATTATTTGCTTTGATGTACAATTATGTTAACCGTAAAATAGACGTAGTGAAATAAGTATTGCAAATAGAACCATGATTTTCAAAATAAATTTGCACAAATTGGAAGCGTTGTTCAGGCATCAGTCTATTCATATTGAAATTTCAAACCAAACTAAACATAAATCACTTGCTTGACAGCTGAAAAAATACCGCCAGCTAAATAAGTATAGCCTTAAATTTTAAATGTAGTGTAGCCTCAAAAAACACCTTATATTTGAAATTTCAGGAATTTTTATTTAAATTATTTATCATTCTCTCATTTTATGAAACAAAGATATATATTTTGAAATTAAGTATTATGTTCAACAGGGTCCAACGATGCCTGGTTTAATGGCTATGTTGTCTCGGTGGGCGCCAAAAGCCGAAAGGGCAAGGTTCGGAGCCATTGTATTCGGTGGTGCCCAAATAGGTAATATCGCGGGTTCTTATTTCTCTGGACTGATCATGCACACTGGCAGCTGGGAAGATGTGTTCTACATGTTTGGCGGGTTGGGATTGCTTTGGTTTATTCTGTGGGTGAGTTGAAATTTTTTTTTGAAACTTATTTAAAATTCTTAATTTTATTGAATTTATTACATCGAATTATTTACATCTTTCTTTATATAAATCTGCTGCAATTTGATATAGTGGATTAGATAGATATTATATTACATATATTAGGAGAGACCGTGTACCTTATCTGATGTTTCTCAGCTGTCAATTGCATTTTAAAAGCTAATAATATCAAATTTATTAATGTTTTCAGTGCTTCTTATGCTACAGTACTCCAAATACGCACCCTTACATATCAGACAGTGAAAAGAAGTTCTTGAATGAAAATGTTGACTCACTGAGGCATATTAAGGAGAAAAAATTGGACCCAATCCCATGGAAGGGTTTACTTCGCTCTGTGCCACTGTGGGCTCTTATCATTGCTGGTGTAAGTATTGATTTTGAAATTTCAAATAATTCCTATTGTGCAGGTTAAATAAATGAATAACTAGAAAGAAATTATTTCTATCAAATCTATTAAAGTGTCTTATCCAGTATAAAGTTAGAAAAATAATTTATTAAATTGTTACAAAATGTGCAACTACATTCTCATAATATCTTTTAGGCAGTAAATCTCAAAGAACCGACCTGTTGATTCCTTGTAATCAGAAAATAAATCTATACCAAAGTACATATTATCCTCATGTACTAAATATATTTATACTTATACGATATCTAAAAAAAAATATCAGTAAAAATTTTATCCATTTTTTCATTTTAGATTGGCCATGATTGGGGCTACTTCACAATGGTTACTGATCTTCCTAAATACATGACAGATGTTCTCAAATTTAATATTAAATCTACTGGAATACTCTCTGCTCTGCCTTATGTCGCTATGTGGATTGCATCTTTCTTCTTTGGACTTGTTTGCGACTTTTGTGTTAAAAGGGGCTATCACAGTATTCAAAATGCTAGGAAAATATACACAACAATTGGTAAGTGATTTTACGGAAAAAAAATTAGTTAACATTGCATAGTTGCAATAAGCAACAACTTACAAAGACAGCAAGAAAAAGGAACAAGAGGATATTTGCTAAATATTTGATGAAAAAGAAATTAAATGAGTTGATAAAATAAAAATTCGATCATGCTATTGATTATACTCCCAAAGAACACATTTCGACAATCTTCAGAATCTATCACAAACGTTCCGTTTTATTTACTATAAATATTTTTATTTTAGCTGCTACCGGTCCCGGTATTTGCATCATCTTGGCCTCCTACTCTGGTTGTGATACCACACTTGCTGTATTCTGGTTCGTATTCGCCATGACCCTCATGGGCGCGTACTACAGTGGCATGAAGATCAATCCACTGGACATCAGTCCAAACTACGCTGGTACCACCACCGCTATGGTGAATGGCATTGCTGCCATTTCTGGTATCGTCTCACCTTACCTCATTGGTTTACTAACGCCAGACGTAAGTAGCTTGTTCATGAATCTAATGCTATGCCCTATAAATACAAAAAAATCTGCTCAATGGGTGGTTCATGATAGCCTAGTCTCTGAATCGTATACCAAAATATTGAATAACTGGTTTAAATGCGTGTTTTAAACATTCCAGAATGACTAGAATCATATTAAGAAAGCAATTTTAATTAGCCTGGTCTCAAAGTAGGGTGACTTAAAATATTATCATCATCATTATTCCAGCAATTGGAATTCTACTACTGGACATAGGCGTCCCCAAGAATGAGGGAATTTTGCCCATTATTGCCACTATGGGTAAGCGTGTTGGCAATCGCAGAGCGCAGCTCTCACGGCGGGGATGCTGCTGCTCATTCTCGCATTGTGCAGTTTAGCTGCACTATTTCGGATGGATATACCGCCACCTGTCGGCTTTGGTACCTCAGTCGCCTTTTACGACACCTGGTAAAGGGGAAGGTACTATTCCACTATACCGGTACGGTGCTGTGAAGCACGACACAAGAAAATTTTTAATGGGTTGAATTTTTTATTGTATTAATCATTTAGTACCATGCTTGTTTCTGATATTGTTTTTTAACTAATATTAGTTAATTTACATATATACATGATTCGTAGGTTTAATAAAAAAAGAAAATTAAAATGATTTTACTAGATTTGGAATTAGCGTTGAATGATTCTTGTTACAGTAAATAATAGGAGGTTTGATTTTTATTTTCACAGTCCACACTGAAGCAATGGCGGATAGCATTCTGGGTTTGCCTTGGCGTGCTAGTGGTAACCAACGTTATTTATCTCATATTTGCCAAGGGTGAGCAGCTTTGGTGGGATGATGTGAAGAAACATGGCTACCCAGCTGGATGGAAGCATGGACCTCTCCCCACGAGATCAAATGATGCGGAAGACCAGAAAGACGAGACCAAAGAGAAAACACCGACAGTTTAAATTTTACTAGCTTAGGTAGTCTTATTTATTGCGATATTAATTTAAGGTATAATGTAAATAAATATTCATGACACTAAATATATCGTTTAGTTTTTGTATTACCTTACCTATTGATGTCCTATTCAACACAAAAGTAATTTTTTATAATATCCTTTATTCCCGGTCTTAACAGAATATTTAATTGAACTAACTCGAGCTACATTTACAATAGATAGAACATTAGTTATACATTCGATACATTAACATTTCCTTGGTTTATAGTAAAATGAGTAATTTGGAGTTTATTTACATTTGGAGATATGGAAAATTTTAAGGGTCACTCAAAATTCACTAAATTATTAGCTCCATTTTACGTTTTACAAGATGCTTTCGGTTAGGCTAAACAAAATAAAATATTTTAATTCTTTTTCTGTCACAATGAATAGTGGTATATATTTATAATCTCTAAAGACTTTAAAGAAGACGACCGTTTAAAATTTTCGTCAAATAACTAAACAATGAAGTATTTGATTAACAATGCTTGGCAACATTTTTTAAATAATGAGTTGAGAGCAACATAGCTGCGATAATTTATTTTAGCTAAATGTTTGCATAATTTATGTAAATGACTAAACAAAAATGTTTTAAAAATAGAAGGTTCATGACGAAGCTGCTTATAAGTGGTGCTTTAATTAGATTATGTCCAGGATTATATTCTTTTTCTATTAAATGTAATTAATCTTTATAATGTTACCTTTGTGCCAGAAAAAGTCCCACCAAAACAGGCGTTTCGGATATTTGTCACAAAGTGCAGATCATCATATGCCCACTCCTGGACACCGGCCTACCCAAGATAGGGGGACCCTTGCACATAGTTGCCACGCAGGTGATAAGCAAGCTGCTGCCCATCCTCACCCTGTAGTATTTAAGTTGTACTATGTCGGATAGATATATCTGTCGGTTCCGGTTCTCTAGTCGCCACTTACAATTCCTGGTACTGAGGAAAGCTCCTTCTACTTTGCTCATACCCCACGGCAAAAAACAGATATAAGTTGTTAATTTCAAAAATGTATTGGGTAACTCATTAACTTAAAGGAAATATTTTACTTAATGTGCATGCACAATTTTATATGGGCTGACACTTTTAATGTGTTTCCCAAATTAACAGTAAGTACTATGTTTAGAAAGAGGCCCTGGTAGAAAATAATGTATTCATACTTTATCCAATAAATCACACCATCACATGACACTATTATTCCATTCGAGCATAGCCGTGGACAGCAGGCAGTTGATGACAAATATCAAATGCTAAAACAACTTTGTTCATTGACGTAAGTAATATTAATAACTTAAGCACAAGAGGTACAAAATGATTCATAGTGTCGACGGCCGAGGGGCCGTAAGGTTCTAGAATAGAGATCGTGCTATGGCTAGCGTAGCAGCGTAGGGCCACCAATAAGGTGGACAGACGAGATCCACAGGATCGCGCTGTATATCGTATATAACTGGTTATACTGAAAATCTCTCGGTGAGGCCAATGCCTAATATGATGATGATACTGAAACTGATAAAACATCCCAGTTTCTTAAATTAATTCCAGTTCCCATATACTATCAGCCAATTATCATTAGGCCTCTCTAAAGACATTTAGTAATTGCCACTCTAGGTAGAATCCTTATAATGATAGAACGTAGCATCACAACGGAGATTCTGCTGACTATCCCCGCCTTGTTGTATTTGATTTATGCTATTTTGATTTGATATAGGTACTGTCTCTAACTACCTAATATATCGGTTTCGTTAGAGGCTACAAACCTGATACAGAAGGAGATCCTGTACTAAATCTACAAGAATACTTTAACAACATCTATATTTTTGCAAATAATGTTGTGATGCCACTTTATCAAGCTCCAAGATATCATCACATTAAATCTTATATTGCATAATCCTTAGCTGTGTAGTCGGAAATTTCACGTCTTATCACCCGCCTCAGCTTTGGTTCGAGAGCTATTGTTATCGGATCTTTGTAGATAATATTCACGTTTATGTTCCAGAGGCAACTTATTCGAGTTTGTTTTTTAGTTAACTCGGATGCGCTTGTGATATATGCGAAAATAAGATGCCCTAGTGTTGTCGTCAATGCCATCGCATACTTGAGAATTGACTGTTATTGTTTTTGTCAAATTTTTAAAAAACTATGGTTTTGACGGGATGGAGACGAGTGTTGAACAAGGGTAAGTGTTTGTTATTAATCTTTTTATCGTATTTGAAAGTGACAGTAAAACTAACTGTCACCTTGAACACTTGCTATGATATTTTTTATTATATTGAAAATAATACTTCATGTATAATTTATTTTTAAAGATTCTACTATATACTGTGATCGATACAATTATTTGTCTTGGCAGTATCTAAAACGTCACGAATTCTATTAAGAGAAATTGATAATAAATATTATTCTAAAAATTTTGTGAGAAAATACATTTCACCTGTAAATAATAAAAATAAAGTCTAAGAATTACTCTAGCTATAAATACTAACTGATATTTTTTCTTGTAGTAATATTTATACCGCAGCGGTATGTCCTTGGTATTCTGGGCTTATTCGCTTTGGCTAATGCCTTCACTATGCGGGTATGCCTCTCGATGACGATTACGCAGATGGTGTTGCACGTGGAATCCTCTGAACATATCGTAGGTGAGACATGTCCCGATCCTGCGAACAGCATCTCGAGCAACAGTACAAGTAATGAAACTTCACTGGTCGAGGTGAGACATTCATATCTATATTTATTTTAGTTGACAAACAGCTCGTATGATATGCATACGCTTTACGCATACATGGGAAAGTATATTAATAAGGGAAATCGTATGAGTCTCACGAGTTCTCACGCTTTGATTTCACGAGCTCTATTTATTGTGCTGTCATCACGAAATCTCGCAGATAGCGTGTAAAGTGTTCAGATATATGCTTCATATCGCAGAATCACTTACTAATTCAAAAGAACCTATTTATTTAAAAAGCGTTCAGGTATAATTTCCTGCGTTGCGCACGTAAATATATAGTTATTTTTCTATAATTATCTTAAAATTTTTTTAAAAATTTAGCTCGAATTGTTGAAAATGTTTTTTCTGGTTACTACATTTTTTGCCTAGTCAAAAAAAATTGCTTTTAACATTAAATACCACTTTCTAACATGACCGGGAAAGTGGAAAAAGCTGGTTAAATAGCCTTGCTTGAAGGATGATGTTCGGAAACTTATCTGTCTCCGCAATTATTTTTGAGATGTTCCACTGCCTTGAGGACTTGGCAACGGTATTTAAAGACGGGTTTAGTCAACAGAAAACTAGATTCAGGAAGGAAACGAAGCATAGTACCTCGAAAAAATTTCAGCTTTGTGGTTAGTTTTATATATTAGTGTATTGTACATTAGTGGAGTTAGGCATTGTGAAATTGTGAGGCGTCTAGTGAGAGCCTAAATAACAGCCTTGAAGTAGTAAGAAGAGTAGAAATTAGCATGTATTCGGTCTTAAGAATGTTATTTATATTTATTAAGGTTCTCAGTAGTTACCGCCCAAGTCCCTAAATTATTATGTGAGCACCCAGTTCTCGATTATACTCGACACTCGATTATAGATTGCTCGAATTTGTACTGTACGGGCTTAAGAGGATCAAGTATTGTTTTCTTATGAAGCCTAGGATCTAATTACGTAGAGAGAACAGAAGTAGGCGAGTACAATACGAAAGCATGTTTTTTTATGGCTCTGTTATGTAATAGCTCTATTATGGTTTTGCTACTTGGTGCTTACGTTATTTTGTAAAATGTAACATTAAACCTATTATAATGAACATATATGCAACCCGCATTGACCCCTCTCGAGGGAAATTCTATTTTTATGAACGATAATGTTGCGAATACAAAATGTTGGGTTCCTTCATTTAGATTAATCAGCTTGTAGCGCTAACTTCAGTCCAATTAATTGTTTGGGATGTTTTAAAGAATGCAAAATCAACTAAGATCATTAATTTCCTTTTTGACCCTTTTTTTGCTAAACATTGCAAAATCGATCCACCTTCATTTTAAAATATTAAGCTTTAGAAAGCGTTAAATTATATTGTTTCTTTTAAAATTACCTACTTTACTTTATACATATTTGTTTTTGTATGTTATATCCTTCGTACAAACCCAGGACGTATAGCTAGTATAAACTAAATAGATAAATTGAACAAAACGTGAAGTACATGACAGATTAAATTATCACATACGAAGCTCAGGAGTGCTATGCCTGACATAACATTCAGATATAATATCAATTCTTAAGTGTTTGGTAACAATTTTTTATCTTGTCACCTAATATTTTTACGCCAAATTCATATTCCAATGGTTGAAAGGTTACGTATGTCCACACTCAACATAAGTATATCAATCCATTACAAACTAAATTTTACGTTTAAATTGATGTTTACGGTGAATTTGTACAGAGTATAGTGTGTTTAGAGTATAGTGTTTTTTGAGACATGTTAACAAACCAAACAATAATTTGCGCTCATTTATATTCCAATATTTCCATAAACGTGCAAATTTGTAATGATGTGTAAATAATTGTTATTTTTACTCGCTAGATCAGCTAACATTTTACACAGACATAGATTGCGCGCGATAGACTAATTTTGTAATGACGGGCCCGATGGCGCAGATGGTAGTGATCCTGTCTTGTGCACCAGGGGTCGTGGGTTCGATTCCCACCCGAGCAAATATTGATATGATGATATTTGTGTTTGCTCTGTGTATGGATGTAAAATATATGTATTTAAGTAGTATATTTGTGATTCCACTGTTGTCTGGCGTCCGTAACACAAGTGCTTTAAGCGACTTACCACGGAGTCAGGTCAATGTATGAGATGTTGTGGGAATTTATTACAAAAAAAATAAAAAAAAATATATATATAAAGATGTTGACTTGATTTAACGGATGCAGACAGTTTCTTAACCAGTTTTATAGGTTATTTGTAAAATGTCGCTTGTGGAACACTAAGATTTATATGCTAAAGCCCTAAGAACCCAAGCTACGATCCCATTGTAACCGAATATGTAACAAATGGACGAATGGATAAGTAAAATGCAAGAGGCTAATAATTTAAAAGTATAATTTTTTTTTCAGGGTCGAGAGCGCTACGACTGGGACGAAGCTACCCAGGGTCTACTTCTAAGCGCATTTTACTATGGTTACGTAATCACCCATCTTCCAGGGGGGCTCTTAGCGGAAAAGTTTGGGGGCAAGTGGACACTCGGCTTGGGTTTGCTTTGCACTTCGATCGCTACGGTACTCACCCCGTGGGCTGTTGATGTTGGGGGCGCTGTCGGCTTGTTTATCATCAGGGTTGTTGAAGGGTTTGGGGAGGTAAGTGTTTGTTTTGTCAGTATGAACTTTTACTTCGATACGAATGCAGCATACGATCTCTAATAACATACTTTTACAAATATTTAATCAGTACGATGTCGATGGTAGTGATCCTAACTAGTGCGTCAATGGTGGGTTCGATCCCCACCCAGGAGAAACAATTATATATATATAGAATATTTGCTCATAGTGCCTACTCTGTGAGTTGGTGTTAATTAGCTATTTATCACAAGAGCTACTTATTAACATTTATAGTTACAATATTATACAATATTATTTAATACATTTACTGTTACATTAATTCAATCTTTAGAAATTTAGAGTTAATGATATAAACATATGTGATTTAAGCTTATATTTATATTTTTAACATTTTAATATGGAAGCGAAATGCAGCAGCGAATTGCGAAGTATTCTGAAATAGTACTGCAATTCGACTTGTTTTAAAGCCGCAATGAGAGAGAAGTTACTTTGCGAAGCTTTTATCATCGTGTACCATTTTACAGAAAACAATTCGGATGTTATTTAAATGGACGGGATTGTGTTCAAATTTTATAAAATTATGCTAGCAATTGCATGCCAGCATAACTTGAAAACTATCAAAGCGTTAATTTAAAACTGAATAAAACAAATACACTGAATAAGAATATGCTCTTTCCATTCTATTGTTCCTTTGTACTGAAGTTTCTGACACATAAATATAATTTTATTCGCCAGCAATAAACTTGAATGTTTTATGTTATTCAGCAGCATTTTTATTTTTCTGACAGGTGTTGTAAGGTAAATCCGTAGAAATAATTGGCTAGGATAATTGAGATTAATTTGTATAATTTAGAAATAGATTTAGAAGATTTTTCCTCATGGTTTCTATCTAAAATTGATTCTTTGTATCATTGATTTATACATCGTTAATTTATATTCTATCGTACAAGATTGTATATTCTCTTTGAATGGACAATGACTATCATGACAATTAGATTTTTGATAGTTTAAAATCCGTCACTGCAAAATTCTGAACTATTCCTCATACTCAATGAGGTAGACCTCTAACAAAGTCGTCTGTACAAGTACCTCTCACTCGCCTATTTCTACCACCGGTTTCGGTTTGAAGGGTAAAGCAGTGAAAATACTGGGTAAATGTGACATAGTATCTTTAGTTCACAGGGATTGCAACACGCTAGTGATATCATTGCTAGCGAAGACACGAGTGTCTATAGACTGTAGTCGCGTTTACCATCAAACGGAACGTAAGCATGTTTGCTGACTTCATAATATAAAAAATCTGGTCTTTATTATAACAGATTTGGAAAAATTAAAGAACAATTAAACTTCTCCGACAACCGTTGGGTAGAAATGTATTGAAACTGAATCAACATTTACGAAGAACGTTTTAAATCAGAATAAAATTGAATAGTGTTTGATACCAACATAACATCACTGTACTTATTTAAATAATTATTTTTTATTGTACATCAGTTTTAAAATGAATTATGATAATTAAAAAGAAATACACGATTACTTAAGTTCAATAGGCAGCCTTATCACGCAATTGCACTTATCACGCATCTCTTCTAGTAAACCTTCGGGTAGCCAATAATAATTGGTATGGGATAGAAAGTGTGAGGTGTAACATAAAATAATCTATATAAATTTAAAATTTCCACAAATTTAAGATGAAAATAATTATTATAGAAGAGTTTAAAATATATAGCGATAATTATTGATTCGTTATATAGACATGACCTATCTGGGGAAATGGTTCGAGTATTATTACTATACGAGTACTATAGTATTTACTGCCCTGCGATTACCACCACGCCTGCCCTGCGTAGCAATTATAGGTCATAGCACCCAACAAATATTACCAATATTGCCAGGCCCCCAGTCCCCGGCAGCTCCGTTATCCCAAGCTACGGTAGCAGTTATGGTAACGACAGAGCAAGGGGTTCTAATAATCTCCGGCAGTCGCACGGCTACCACCCCAACCGAAAAATGGCCCTAGTAATACACAACATTCGCACATTAAGTACTGCCGAGAAGATTATTGAGTTGGAGGAAGGGTTGAATAGGATGCGCTGGGATATTTTGGGGCTATTTGAAGTCCGAAGAGAGGGCGAGGACACGACAATCCTAAAGTCTGTCAACCTGCACTACTTCCGGGAGGAAAACCATCCGTCCCAAGGTGGTGTCGGATTTCTCGTCCACAAGTCTCTCATTAACAACATAATAACTATCGAAAGTGTGTCGAGTAGCAAAGCATACCTAATACTCAGAATATCCGAAAGATATTTGCTGAAGATCATTCAGGTATATGCGCCGTCCATGCACATCCAGATAATGAAGTGGAGACTATTTATGAGGATATAAGTCGGGCCATACATATGTCCAAGACCCATTTCACTGTTGTTATGGGAGACTTTAACGCAAGGTTGGGCAAAAATTACGGTCGTGAGAGTGGCACAGTTTTGATATGGGCAACGATACCCCAGAGGTAAGAGGCTGGCTGACTTTCTGGAGAAAGAGGAACTCTTTATGGTAAACTCCTTTTTCCAGAAGCCATCTCATAGGAAGTGGACCTGGATGAGCCCCGATGGTTCTACGAAAAATAAGATAGACTTCATCTCGACGAACAAAAACGAATATTCAATGATATCTCCGTGATTCACATGGTTAAAACCGGTAGCAATTACAGGTTGGTGAGAGGCACATTGAATATTCAACGTTAAACATGAAAGGTCCCACCTGATGAAGTCTACGCTTCGCACTACTCACGCCCTATATCCAAAACTCCGAGACCTTTCAGCTCAAGCTCTCAAACCTTTTTGATTGCTCTCCTTACAGTGGGTTCTTAGTTTATTGGACCCCGCCGTGCAAATAGTCCTCAGAAACTTTCCGACCAACTCTCAGCCTCATGGCCGAACGCCCCTATATGAAACTTTAGTATGATGCGAAGTCATATAGGCGGCTCAATAGGCATATTTCAAAATCTATGCAACACGACCTCCGACTCTTTAATTCTGAAAATATTAAAGGGACGATTTAGCAAAAGTCTTTGCAAGAAATATGTCTATTGGACAAAGTCTGATAACTAAGCTGACAAGAGAAGGTGGAATTTTAGCGTCGACCAAGGCCGAGGTACTGGAGGAGATCAAGAGGCTCCATAGAGAGTTATATGCTTCCGTATCTAAGCCTGTTAGCAGCTCGGCAAAAGACCCAAGAGCCAAGTTAATCCCACACTACTGCCAGGTTATCCCAGACATCAGCCTTAGCGAGATTAGAATGGCCCTAAGAACACAACAAGACGCCGGATGATGACGGTATCACTTCTGAAGTCGGGTAGAACACCAGTACTTAAAGTCCTTTAGAAGCTCTTTAACACCATCGTCCTCGAGGGCATAACGCCAAAGGCATGGTATAGGAGCATGTTAGTGCTTTGGTGGTTCTTTAAAAAAGGTGATAACACTTTATTAAGGAATTACCACCCTATCTCACTCTTAAGCCATGTTTATAAGCTGTTTTCTAGGGTCATTAATAATTAACCGTCTCGAATGCAGGTTTGATGACTTTCAACCTTCCAAACAAGCTGGTTTCCGAAAAGGCTACAGAGTACCATAAACCATACATTTAAGCTGCAGCAAGTTATACACAGGATAGAAGAGTATAACAGGCTATTATGCTTGGCGTTTGTGGACTATGAGAAAGCCTTCGATTTGGTTGAGACCGAAGAACGGAGTCGAAAAGGTTCTGGAATAGAGACCACGTACCGACAAGCGCACCGTAGAGCGTCCATCCGCAAGATGGACCGACTAAAGCCGCAGGATCGCGCTGGACACAGGCCGTATACAGCCGGTCCTATTGGAAATAACTTGGGGAGGCCTATGTCCCGCAGTGGACGTCTTGTGGCTGATATTATGATGATAGTATTTACTCTATTTACTAACATTAATACATCAAAGATAATTTTTGAATAAAATTAAAGCAATATATTAACATTAACAAACATTTGATTTGTGATTTTATGCAAACATTATTATTTTTAAGCTCAAGTTTTAGCTATTACATTGTTTTGCATTTATGTGTTAATTTAGGAATAACGAAATTTGCCCAATGAATATCGGTCCTATTGATTGTATATCCATGATTTACTTTTAAGTTTGCTGTTGTTATTTTTTCAATAAAATATTTTTTATTTTATTTACAGGGTCCAGTCACACCCGCATTTGTTCTTCTCTTAGCCCGCTGGGTTCCCCCTTCGGAGAGGTCACGATTTGGAGCTATGATATTTGGGGGAGCGCAAATAGGAAATATCTTCGGGCCTTACATGTCAGGATTATTTTTGGCTAACAATGGAGATTGGGCTAATGTTTTCTATTTCTTCGGAGGACTTGGGATAATATGGTTCTTCTTCTGGGTAAGAAATTTGTGTCAGTGTTTTTGTATTGTTAGTGTGAAATATTGTTATTACTACTAGAACTGTAAAGAAATATCCGAGCCAATGGACTACAGTTTTTGGAATGATAAAAAAAATGGGGCCAAGGCGCAGATGTAGGAGACACCTTTAAAGGTCTTATTTATTGTTTATTACGGTGTTTGTCTAGTCAGGATTATGTATGACATTAAATAGAAAGTTACTGGTTTAGCTTTAAATAAATCACTTTTTCATAGTTTATGAACTGTGACTTAAAACTTTGTGCACGCAGCATTTAGCAAAACGAACGCAGAATTTGCATTATGGCCGACTTGGAGAGTGATCTCTCATCAGGTTTCATCGCTTTCTGAGAAAAAGTGACGTTACTTCATAATAATGCAGGAAAATAAGTATTTAACCTGTGGATACCCTTATAATTCTGAGATCCGTTCTTTTAAATAAATTATGAGTTTTTTTCCCGGGGTCATGTATTATCACACTGCTAGTTACACAGCGTAGTGTGATGGACTCCCTCTTCCTGGGTTCTTACAGAAAGCTTGGTGGAGACTCTTCTTCTGTTTAGAATCGAGTGGGTGATATGGGTATCCTATCTGACTCCGATTGGCCTAGTTTCCCATTAGTGGTAGAAATGTTCAAATCCCAAAAAAAATATCAGTGACCTGCTCAGAGATACAGTCACTAAGCAGATCACTGATAATTTCTATTCTTTGTTGTCACTCTATATGCAATATTTCTTATTATTTTAGATTGTTTTATGCTACAGTACACCAAACTCGCATCCTTTCATATCGGACGAAGAGAGGGATTATTTGAACAGAAATGTGGCTGCATCTGGTCTCCACAAGAAACTGGACCCCGTACCGTTTAAGGCGATCTTAAGATCTGGTCCACTCTGGGTTTTAATAATGGCTGCTGTAAGTAATATTATAGTATAACCTTCTAACTGGGTGGTGGAATTAATATTTAATTAATTCTTAACATTTTTAAAACTTACATATTATTTGACCGAATTTCCACTATGTTTACGCTAATTTTAACAAGGGACAGAGCAAAGTTCATCTCATCCTTGAAGTGTATACATATAGGAGAGAGCTACGTTCTTGAGTGTAATAATAAATCTGAGACTTAACAACGATCAATATAGCATTAGTTAAGGCCGTAACTATTACATTACAAGAGATTTCCGTGGGGCATTGGCAGAATAGAAAAGTACCTAAGTAAGTAAGTAAGTAGTCAGGCGATACCTACCAGGCGACAGAGAAAGCTGTATCCACCGATTGTGGTATATCCATCCTTACCTGCACATGCGTGGACGATTCGCGGCTACTGTAATGATGTTGATAACATGCTCTTTACCATTGATTAATTCATAGATTGGCCATGACTGGGGCTACTTCACGATGATCACGGACTTGCCCAAGTACTTTTCCGATGTGCTGAAGTTCAACATCAAAGAAACTGGATTGATGTCAGCCTTGCCGTACATTGCTATGTACGCTTGCTCCTTCATTTTTGCGTATCTTTGTGATTTGTGCATCAGGAAAAAATGGCACAGTATTACAATGGGTAGAAAGATTTACACCACAGTATGTAAGTATAATCTATTTACAGTTATTTACATATGACTTTAAACAGGATATTAGTAAAGACTGGTTTATTATAGGATATAATAGTCTACTCGGTTACATAAGTATTTTTTGAAATATCCTTTTTTCATTAAATGTTATCTGAAATATATTTAGCATAATTTTATGGTTAAACTTTTATAGCATTCATACAAAAATCATTACTCAAGTAATTGCATGTATTTATTCATAAGGCGTAAATATATCTATTCTTTTACAACTTTTATTGTATTGGACTTCAATACTCATTAGACAAAAACTGGTTTCATTTTGTACTGAATATATAATTTTATTATGCAGTAATTGTTTGTCGTGCAAGAACAAAGCGGGATTTATTGCACAATTCTCACACTAAGCTTCCTTCATTAAAATCAATACAGGTCCAACCCTTGTATACAAATATCCGGAAAACGTCTAGGGAAAATAAATCCTTTAATAGAATTAGGAAACAATGAACTGGACAAATGTTCAATGTGAAGGTTTTTGCAGCGTCTTCCGTGCCGGCACTTTTTATAATTCTGGCCTCGTACTCCGGCTGCGACCGCGTGCAGGCCGTCGCCTACTTTATAGCCTCCATGGCCTTTATGGGAGGCTTCTATAGCAGTGTCAAAATCAACGCTATGGATATTGCGCCGAATTATGCGGGCACTTGTTCTGCGTTCGTGAATGGCATTGCGGCTATATCAGGAATCATTACACCGTATTTGATCGGACTGTTGACTCCTGACGTAAGTATAATTGTGCATTTGTATCCATTGAAATGATAATACTATTGAAATAATTAACAATGACTTATATTGTAAAATGGTTGCAAAAAAAATCTATTGTTTAATGGCTATATATATATAGTATAACTCTTACACTACATTTTGGTAAATATTCAGTAAAAACGAGTTGTACTTTCAAACATAGAAATACACAATTTACATAAACCTACCGTTTAATATTTAAAAAAAGTTTTGGTTATGTCTAATGAATACAAAAAAAAAATAGAATTGAACAAACATCGATGGACTGACTTCGGATTCGATGATCGACGACGACTGGAAAAAAAACATAGACACGCTATGTTACGTTACATGATAACCAATTACACTGTACTTTTAAATGTTTTTACTTAAAAGTAATTGGCTCAATTTATGTGTAAATTTTAGACATAGACGCGGATGCGTGCCTAAATTTACAGTAAATTTCATTAGTATTCGTCGATATAATGATAATTTTGGAGGTTAGCACCACGTAAGTCTATTTATTCAAAAAAGGATTTAAAACTTTTAAAATATGACACCTGTCATAATAGTTTAAAGTATACTTTAAAATTGGTCACCAGGTGGATAAAAGAATGTCGGGTTTCATAGTTTACTAAACGGTATTCTTCACTAATTAACATTTATAGTGCATGTAATACTTATTGTAAACTTATTTGTTTATTGTACTGGGTTAGTTTATGATTTGCAAAATGATGGACTAGTGTCGTTTGTTATTAATACGCATTTGCTGTTGATCAGGCTAAGGAAAATAATAAAAAATAATTTATTAAAAAAAAAACATATGTGATTGAATATATTCATACCAAAAGTCAAGGTTGTGCGGAATGATTCAAATTATGAGCATTATGGCAATAAAATAAATTAAAGTATTTTATTACTTTACATAAGTAATTTATTTTAATTAAGTTTACTGACCTATGTTTCCTTTGTTTGGTTTACCAGTTGAGTTTTTTGTAACTAGAAACTTTTTTTTACTTTTCCCTAATTATACGCTCCACGCATAATTGTGAACGCATCGTTGCACTCAATAGTTAAAAAACATTTTTTTTAACTAGAAAAAGAGGTAAGAGACGGAAACAACAACTTAATGGCTGAACAAATCGGATCTAAATCACGACCCAATTTAAATAAATCGTAATACCGGACTTCCTACGAGATTTATTTATAAAGTACTAACATCTAGTTCACCTATTGCTATATTTGACGGCCAATATGGTTCCTTTTCTTCAAACAAACATATTTTTGTGATGCAGGACAATACATATTTTTTAATTTTTATTTATCTTTTAGCAAACCATTGGACAATGGCGAATAGCATTCTGGACCGTATTTGCTGTACTCGTAGGAACTAATATCGTTTACATCATCTGGGGCTCAGGTGAACAACAGTGGTGGGATGATGTGGACAAGATTGGATATCCCTCTAATTGGAAGCATGGGCCTTTGAAAAAGAGAACTCCGGATATGGAGAAAAAGGTGGTGAAGCCAAAACACGACCATTCGCCCGTTGCAACTGATTGAATTATTAAAAAAATAATTAAATTATTTATAATTTAATAAAATGTGGTTTTTAATTTCAATATTTATTCGATAAGGATAAATTTTGCTTCAAATTATTTCTCAGCAAATTTTTTTCTTTATTAGCTTTTTAAAGATAAACAGTCAACTTAATGTTCAATGATAACATTTCTACATTTAACATTTCCTAATAATTAGATTATAAAAAGTATTTTAAAAACGATTAATTTTTACTTGGACGAGCGTAAGCAATCAAAAATGGCAATTTTGACATGTGGAAATTTGCACTAAGTATATTTTCAATTAAATACTTAGTGTTTATTTTTAAAATAATAATGCTTTACAACTACCTTAAAAATCAATAAAACTCCTTTATATATATAATTTCGTCATCTATATGGATTGATTATAAAGACAGATGTCAATGTAGAATCAATAAGGTCGCATGAGTTATGAGTATAGGCATTACGGTATTTGGTATCATCGTTTGTTATTGATATTATTTACATTACCTAGATACTAAATATAAAGTATATATATTTTATAGCTATCACTATATTAAAGCTACATTTATAGGACTATAGTAATGCACTACTGGTCAGAAATCAGTTTGGAATTTACACTTAAACCACAGAACGTATTAAAATCAAAAACACTCATTTGCAAAAAAAACGGGCACCTAAGCAATGCACCATTTCAAATGTTACTATTGGTTTGTTTGATAATTATAGGTAGTTTTGCTTTCATAATTTTGTAAATTAATAAGAAAATAATCGTTTTCGTCAGTATTATCATAAAATTTTATTAAAATGTAAGGGTTTTAATGCTCAAGTTCACTAGTAGTGTATGCTTACTAGAAGTGCTTATGCTCGTGAAGTAAAAGTTAACAAAGATTTTTGTTTGTTTTTCTTTAATGAAGTAAAAGCAGATAAATGTTTAGTATCGAGTGTGACCCCTTCTAGCTGAATACACAGCTTGAATTCATCTGGGTATGCTAGCGAGGATATTCCGGATACTTGCTTGCGGAATACGTTCCCACTCCGCAGTAGTCATATTCTTCAGCTCTCTGATGGTCTGCGGAGCCGGTTGTACTGATCTCACGCGTCGTTCAAAACGTTCCAGACATGCTCTACAGGAGTGAGGTCGGGACTTCGAGCAGGCCAATCCAAACGACGAATGCTGACCTCTTGCACATACGCTACCACATCGCCAGACCGGTGGGGGCAAGCGTTGTCGTCCATAAAAATTGAGTCTTCACCTAAAGCGGCCGATGCGGGTGTGCATGAGAAATTAGAACTACCGTTATGTATCGATGTACTGTCAGTGAGCCGTTTTTAATGAAGACTAACTCTGTACGATCCATTGAATTTATTCCTACCCAAAACATAACAGAGCCCCCACCATAAGGTGTGATCTCTTTAAAACAAGCCTCTGCAAAGAGTTCTCCTCGTCTTTTTAGCACTCGCCGACGTCGATCTTCACCAAACAGAGATATCCTGGCTCCATCGGAGAACAATACCCTATTTCGGTCTTCTTAAGTCTACGATTCACAATTTCGAGCAAACCTAAGCCTGGCAACTCTGTGCTCACGGAGTAACTTACGGCCGGGGGCTGGGCGATGACTGCGTATATTGGCCGCGAGAAGCCTCCTCCTGATTGTCCACAGATTAATATGCACATTTCTTACTTCTTCGGGGTTGTTCTTAAGGTCCACATACGAAGACTTGCGATTTCTGAATGCGCGACTCACAAGAAAACGATCATCCCGTGGTTGAATACCTGGTTTTCTTCCAGAACCAGGCCTTCTCTTGACGGAACAGGTGTCTTGATACCGCTGCCAGGTCCTTTGAACCGTCGACTGACACTTAGCCTCTGTGCCACGAAGCATTGGCTGCAACCCTCTTCGAGCAGCGCAATAATTTTGGTAGCTTTTACGACCTTCTCTAACATTATTGAGACAGCTAAACAGCAATAAATGAAGCTTTGGCAATTAAGAATCCTTACTAATATTATAAATGTGAAAGTAACTCTGTCTGTCTGTTACACTTTCCTGCTTAAACCTCTTAACCGAATTTGATAAAATTTGGCACAGACAATATTTAGACCCTGAGAAAGGACATAGGCTATGTTTTAATTCGAAACAAGGGTTGTGAGGGGTCGAAGATGAATGATAATTTGTATGGATATGTCGTTATTTTTAGAGCTAGAAATTTATTTTCTAGGCCTTTGATTCGATATAAATAAACATGACATTCAAAGTTTATATAAGTAAAGATGAAGAAGTATAGTACCCAAAAAAACTATTTCACGCGGACGAAGTCACGGGCACAGCTATATGAAATAAATTCATAAAAAATTTCTAAAAGTTATGAAAACTGATATCATCTTTTGGAACTTCGCACCAAAAATATAGGACAAAAAGTGGTTTACTGTAAAAACGAGCATCAAACGAAAATTTGAATTTTGAACGTACTGTTTTAAACACCACGGCATTTTTAAAACCGGCCAGTAACATGCACAAATGATTGATATCATTTTGATACCGTATTTTTTTAAAGAAGAATTAATATCAATACCGCCCGTTTATTTGCAAATGCGTGAAGTTTTGCAAACAAAACCATGCATAATGACCTAAAATATAATATTTATAATAAAATTACGAATTTCAGGGATGGCAAGCAAACAAGAAAATTTCCTTTAACTTCTACCTTATTATGAGTCTATAACGAAGTTGAGAAGCAGGCCATTATTATTATTTCAAATTCAAAGTCGAAACGTTTCACGCTAGCAAGTTATTTTCTGAGGCATTGTTCACCCTTCTGAATGCGTAGTTTAAGTTCTGAATGCGTAAATTAATTAAGAGATAAATGACTAAATTATTATTGCGACACTAGCTGTGCTTGCAGTTCCACCAGCGTTAATTTGAAAAACAAATCTATATACAAAAATATATACAAATATTGACGGGCCAGATCTTATGTGCCAAGGTTTGTGGGTTCAATTCCCACCCAGAGTAAATATTCATATGGTGATATTTGTGTTTGGTGGTATCTGTGTCTGGTTGTTAAACATATATATTTAAGTAGTATATTTGTGATTCCTCTGTTGCGCACAAGTGCTTTAAGCGACTGCTTGCCGCGAAGAGAGCTCAATTTGTATTTCTCAAGAAGTGGGCTATTGAATACTGAAATATTTTTTTTCAATTTGGAATACTTCCTGATATAAGCGCTTTCAAACAATCAAACTTCAGCTCAATAATATACCTATAGAAGAATACCCGTTGGATTCGTAGGATAGTATAGATGCGCACGATTATGTTGAAAATGAGAAAATTTCAATGTAAACTTTTGTTTTTAAGTAATTATTTAAGAACTAGCGAATCCTATCTGACGTCTTTAGTATACTTATATGTACATTATAAAAAAAATGTTGCAGCATTAAATTGAGATTTAGACTACCCTATCTCACAAGTGAGATCAAACAGTAAGCAATCGATTATTAAACTTAGTTCAGTAGTTTAATATTTACCAGTTCACCCCACATAGGCAACGTGACAAGAATTTTTTTTAAATAATGATAGTAATTTTTTTTAACTGATTAAATATCCATTATCATCATCATCATCATATCAGCCATAAGTCGACGATCAATGGTTTATTTTAAAAAATCCGGTCTAATTTAGAGAATTCTGGTCTAATTTCAATTTTAAAATGCTCTTTTGATTAAAAGGGTTATGTTATTGTTAATCAAGGTCAGGACTCAACAATTGAATAAGTTATTACAACTGACAATGAATTAAAAAACAAACACATAAAAGTAGGTACTTAAGTCAAGATGTTTTATATAATAGATATTCTGTAATCTCTATATAAAGACTTGATGCTTCATTATACTTTATTCTGTAACGCTTTCTCCGTACTTTATTTCCTGATGCTGCTTTTCTAACTTTATAACCTAATTTCTGATGTACGTTATTTTATAAAAAAAATTTATATCATATGTATTTATTGCGTTTATATATACAAAGATGTATGTAACGTTTATCTATTTTGTATATTTTGTATGTTGTCTGCACCGCTATGTATATATTTTTTCTGTTTCATGTAATGGTTGACTGAGAGATAATGCCAACTGGCATTAGGTTCGCCATTTGTCATTTATAATATTTTGTGCTATAAAGTTCAATAAATAAATAAATATACTTATATGTTTAACACGAAAAGAATTACGACTGTAAATTGTTAATGTACTCTACCCCTTCTTTAAAGTTGGATTAAAATTTAAGGAAAGAATTGTTAAAACCGATTCAGGAGTTTAAAAATTTATACCGCACGAATAACATAATAAGTAACATATATATGTAAAGCAAAAAATTTGTACCTCTTCTTAAGGAAATTTCGCAAAATGATGGACGTGAAATTTGACAAAGTTAAAGTGAAAAAGTGACTAAAGCCATTTATTTATACAATATGCATTATAAATACTTTAAAATAATAACTACACTCGGATTGAAAGGCCCATTCACTTAAATGAAGCAAACATTCATTGTCTATGAAATGTCACACAAATAATGAAAGGGATTTTATAAAATTTTATGAATTCTGGTTGAATTCAAACCACAAGGCAACCATTAATAATAATAATAACCCCTGCTGAGAACAATTGCCGTAAGGTAATCAAAACATCATATATGTATAACACATATGTAACAACGAAATACCATCATCATCATCAAAGCAGCCGTAGACCATCCACTGCTGGACATAGAGTTTCCTAAGGGGGTAATTTTGCCCGTGATTGTCTCGCGAGGTGGTTATCGCAGAGCGTAGCTTCGCGGCGGGAATGCTGCTGCCCATCCCAGCCCTGTTGCATTTGTGCTACGCTATCTCGGATGGGTATACCACCATCTGACGGTTTCGAAAACTTAGTCACCTCTTACACAACACCTGGTGCAGGGGGAGATACAGGTACCCCATGGCATATACAAAATGAAATATACAGCGTGAAATAAGTGAACGCATATATAAAAGAAAATATTTCTGTGTTAACTTGTAAACGCCAATCCTAATCTAGGAGCAAATAGAGAGAGAATGTTATCAATTCTAAGACTGTTACCGGAACTACCGACTCGGTCATTACTGGTTTAACCAGTTACCTAGTTTGTATTATGTAAATCGATCAAAATACTTCTGAGCGCACTCTAGTGACCTTTACCTGCAGTGTTGCGACAGCGCGACCCACTTGCGACCGATGCAACCTGAGGGGCAATTCTCATGCGCTCGACTTCGAATGCGAATTTCGAACTTGACTCGGACGAAAATCATTATTTTTACATTTAGTAATAACAAAAATGAAAATTACAAAATAGTATCTCAGTCGAGTTTCATTCGATAGATTAAAAAAATTGAATATACGAAAAATACGTTTTAAACTTTTTGTCTGTCTGTTTGTTCGATCCTTAAAACGGCTGGCCCGATTTAACCGGAACTTTCATTGGCCGACAACTGATTTAAGATGGAGTAACTTAGACTACTTTCATTGTTTGTTATTGTCACGGGAACGAGGATTAAGCGGGTAAAACCTTGAACGGTGCTAGTTTATATGGCTTTTTATTTCCAGATTATGCCGAAATAAAATTATATTATCGTTTTAAAGTAACCCAATTACTTTACTTAGATTAAACATTAATTAACCTGAGATACTCTATTCGAGTATATATAAGTTGTTTTTAATATTTCTAAGACAGTTTTCGGATGTAGTTGTAATTACTTCCACTGCAAGGCTATCAACGTAGCGGGCAAAGATAAAGTGAATTAGATAGGACATTCTTTAAACATATTATTCTTTTTTTACCTATATTTACCAAATTGTAGGTGGAATCAGATCTTGGTCTCATACATTTGTATAAGATCTTAGATTTGGCAGGCCTCTTAATATGTAAAACAAATGGTTGATGGAGCCGTAATGTTCTGGAATGGAGGCTACGTATCGCTAGCAAGCGCAGCGTTGAACGCCCATCTTAAGGTGGACAGACGATCTGACTAAAACCGCAGGATCGCGGTGGTCACAGGCCGCGTACAGCCGGTCTTATTGGAGATCACTAATTCATCATCATCATATCAGCTGTAGGACAGCTACTGTTAGTCATCTTCCCGGCCAACAGTAGACGTCCTATAATGAAATAATGAGTTATAACCTCAAATTTAAAGTTTTTTTAGAACAGGTTGACAAATATGCATACAGTCCGCAAGATCGTAAACGTCATGGCAGTCTTAAGACCAAATAATAGCGGGTTATCAACCATGGGACTTGAAGAGATTATGTCATATTACCCATTAATTTCACTGACTCTCTTACCATTCGAACCAGAACACAGCTATTTTTCGATAGAAATAAGTGTGAGTGAGATATGCTGACAACCTTTATATGAGATAAAACCTTATGTAAAAGTTATTCAAATACAATTTTAAGTTAATGTTCATAAAAAATGCATTTCAGGTGTTCATAACCATAGTTTGAAAAGTGGGTCATAATTACATTTATTGAAGTTTATTATCTGCAGTAGAACAACTTAATTAAGGTGATGTCTTCGCTGTATTATTTGCAACAGAAGAATTTTTATTTTTATTATAAATAAACAAACTTAATTAAAAATTTAATTGCGAGGGTTAATTTATCAATTTCTTAAGTTTCTTAATCGATAGTGAAAAAGTAATACAAGGAAATAATGGTAATATAAATTCATATGAAATTCTAACATCTCAGTAATTTGTGTTTTTATAATTTTGAGCGGAAATAAGCCTTTTTAACAACATAAATGAGAAGAATTAATAAGCATTATTCCCTTATTAATTAAATGTTTAATTCAGCCATATATATATATTTACCGTATGATTTGGTGTTCCCCATAACGCTGACGGTTTCACGTGGAAATGTGACTCTCAGAGGCTTAGAAACTTTCTAGTCTACGTGCAATTCGTTGGTCTTTGCCTGCAGATCGACAATGTCACGGAGCGCTAGCGCAACATTTAGTACTGACATAGTCGAGCGCCGAACGCCCGTCACTCAACTGCCGTTAACTTACGGCTAGTGCAAATAAAAAAGGACCACCTAATAACATTTGGCTGTCAGAGTGAGTAAAACCTGTTTGCTATAAAACGTGTAAAATAAATTATCTTACTAATTTCAATTTACAAGTCTACGTCTTAATATTAATTTGTGCTAATTTTGTTTATATGTAATGTCAGATATGATTGTTTATAGGCGCCTGATTAGAAACTATAGCTATGCAATATATTATAATGATCTGCTTAATATTTTCTTTAGATAGTCCTATACATATATATATTATTTATTTAGTTGGTTTTGTGATTTATGACTGGAATTTTATTTATATCACGTGTCTCTTTTGTTTCTCTCACTAAATAAAAATTGCGATATTGATTACAATTATCAATTGGAATGTAAGTTATTGTCACGTTATAAGATCGATTTGCTGCGCGTTTTACGTTTCTTCACGGACGCATAGAAAAAATGTGTAGATTTTATTAAATTAACTTCGCAAGAGCCTGAGAGACTAAGGATTTGATAAATAATATATATAAATGTATGTGTATATATATATATATACTTTTGGAGACATTAGAGCACATATTTCAGAAACAAATTTATTTTGAATGTTTTTTTTTTAAATCATTAATGAAGTATCTATAACTTTGGTTTACAAAGAGTTCGCCAGTTAAATCCGCCAACTCAAGGAAAATCTAGATATGACGAGCGATTAAGTTCAATAATCTTTGAAAGTGAACGTATTGTACATATACATCGAATGTTAGTGTATATAACATAGTGAATGTTTAGATTATGTTAAGTATTCAACAATGACTATTATCATTTTACTCGGGTTTTATCATTAGGGGATTATTTCTAGAATAGCAGTTAATCTTATTATTAGGCGCAGAAAAGGTTTTCGTATACGACAAGAAATAAGTTTTACATCAATAGGTGGCTCGCGCTATTGTGTAAATGAGAAATCGTATTTAATATCTGGGTATATTTAATTACCTCCTAGAATTTATCTAAAATTTAAAGGTTATAAAATTAGCCTTATATGTCGTAGTTCGATCTATTCCTTATGAATAGGAGAAGTACAAGTAAGTACGAAAAAAACAAATACATAGCAATAGAATAATATTGAAAAGACAATATTATAAAATTGTTAAATTAACGGTATTGGTTTTAGGTTTGTCTATAAGCAGATGCCACCAGCTGATAAAATAACATGCAACTGAACAAATTATGATGAAGTCGTGAATCGTGATTATAATATAGTCGTGAATCTATTGCGTTATTTGTTTTTTTTTTCATATAGTCTAATATATTTTATTATAATATTTATTATATAATTATTATATTCTAATATTCACTATAGATATAGATAATAGAGCAAGGTCAAACAAAAATTGGAAAAAATCGTTCAAGCCTTGAAATAATATATTCTTTTATTTATTTAAAAACTATTTTTCATAACGTTTAATATGTGAAAGGGCAAAATTAATTAGTATTATTAGAAAAGATGTTCATCATCATTACAGCTATTGGAAGTCCACTGCTAGACATAAGGCCCCCCCAAGAAACGAGGAATTTTGCCCATTATTGCCGCGGTGCGCAGCTTTCGCGGCGAGGATGGTGCTGCCCATCCCCACTGTCTCACTGTCTGTAGATATACCGCCATCTGTCAATTCTGGAACTTTATTCACCTTTTACGACATCTGGTACTAAGAGAGGTACTACAGAGTAGAAACTCTGCCGGTACATCATGGCAAATGTTGATATGACATGCTGATATTGATGGTAATCAATATGACATAGCGATACTTGCATCTACTCGAGCGTTATCTGTATTTTTATAACATCATCATCACCAGCAGTAAGATATTCACAGTTGGTCATGGGACTCTCCGAGCGATTTCAAATGGAACGAGTTGCATGTCTGCATCTAGTGGGATCTCGCGGATCTGGTTAGTGTCTAGAACCCAATTAATAAATTCAATATATTTGGACATAACCAAAGCTACTTGGCACCGCGAGTTGTTATCTTATGTCACGATTAACTATCATGTTATAACACCTATTACAGAAGAAATAAGAACTACATATTTTTCGAAATATGTTGAAGTTAGTAAAATACATTCTAAAATTATTGTTTGACTAAAATAGTTTTATAAAAACGTAAGAGCATTAACAGTTATAGCAATTAACATTTTGGATAGAGATGGCTAGAGTTTTGATGATATGACTCTTAGTTATATAGTGTCATATAGTTTTTATTAATAGAACTTTGTCTTCCTACTTCTTATTTAAAATAATGCCACTTTAACTGGTTTTAGTGAACAAAGCTTTTAACATCGTATTACTAGAAAAATACCGATGTTTATTGTGTTTATTACTTATTAATTAATATATATAAGACAATTTTTATTGATATAGTTTTCCTCTAAAAACATACTACTCCTAGTAAGAATGCAACTCTATCACATGAATTTAAAATGGGAGGTATTTTGTAAACCAACTTTATTAAAAACATCTTTATTTGAGTAATAAGTTATTTCAACTTTTAACAAGTACTTGCAAGATATCTTAGCAGTCACTTTTTTTACTTGTTTTCTAACTGCATATGTTATTTGTATTTCCGAAATAAATATAACCTATAAACATACTTTTATAGATGGATCGATATTGTCGGTAATATTGATGAATCATATTCTAAAACATATTTCTATTGGTAAGTAAAAGGATAAATGAATAACATTTCATTCTGAAGAGCAACGTGGCTAGTTTACACAGCAAAATTAGCACATCTCCGTTAGATTTAAATAAGATATTATCTTCTTGATAAACATGACTATCACATTAATTAAACCTACACGGATTTATTCTTTATGATTATTATACTAATATTAAACGGCATGCAAGCAAGTTTACAAAATACAAAGGAATCTCAAGGGCACCTCTTGTGACGTATAAATATAAAAAACTTTTGATTCGTATATGAGATTATATCAGGAAGACGATACTTTAAAAAGTTCACGGTTTTCCTTCTTGATTATAGTCTATAATTTTTTGCATCAGGTATATTTTTTGGAGTTTAATACTGCTATTTGTGTTGTTGGCCGAGACTTGTTCAGCCCTATTACTAACCCAGAAAGAAGTATAAAGAATGACCTTTCTTAAGTGTGTTCCTTATTAATATTAGTGAACTGTACATGTTGAATATTAATTTTAAAGTTGAAATGTAGGTAGGTAGGATAGATATAATACGAATTATGACTAAAAAAAACTTATAAGGTGCTTTTACTACTCTGTTACTGTTTGAAAGATTTTTAAATATTTTTTTACACTCTAATTTATATGGAAGCATAAAAAAACACTTGGACGTGTGTATAATCGCTCAACAAATCAAGTAAAAATGTAAAAAGTTTGTTTATTTTCAAACTTGCACATTGTAAATGCAACAGCTGTTTAGGAAAACGAAGCCGATACAACTTAGTATTATTCTAAGTAAATTTGTAAAAGACGATCCAAAAGACATTTCTTCCAATATCCCAGTCTGTAAACTCTATCGAAACTGAACTTGAAGTTCTATTTTCATTATCACCATTATAGCTACGGTGACTTCTATTACACCAAATTTAAATTAGAAATATCGTCTACTACCTATCTAATTTTCTCCGAAAAAGGAACAAAGGCCGTAATATAGAGCGGTGTTAGTATTTATTAAGTATAGCGTCTAGACCAGTCGACCTTCGTAGTTTTGTTGTGCTCTATGAACCGGTGATATTGAGATCTTAAAGCTTCATTAAACATTATTTCTATTGTTTTAGTGTTTTGTGTACTTGAAGGGTAACAGCTGGAAACAATATTGTGAATAGTAGTTGGAATAAAAAATATTTTTAAAGATCAATACACACCACACACATGCATATAAGAATATGTATGTTACAATTGATAAAATAAAAATGAACCTTGTTTTTTTTGTGGTTGATATACCTTGATGCCCTTGGTTATCTGCGTGGATATACCACCATATATAGGCTGCGGTACTTCAGTCACTTTTAAAGACATCTAGTACAGGTCAAGATACTATTAATAAATTCCAATTTATTTTTTCTGTTTTTACTTCGTGTGGAAAATATATTTATGTTTGTAGTTTTGGGCGATAGTATATGAGACTTGTTGTCTTATGAATCTTTATTAATATTGATGTTCTATTTTGATTATGTACAGAAAAAAACATTTTTTTTGCGTGATACGATTTAAAGTTAAGTCTACGTAGACATGTGGCTAGGGTGTCATCCTGTCTCGGTTCATCAAAACATCTAAAAAATCTTGAAATACCTTTTTTTTAATATAAAAGAAAAGAGGTTACCAAAGAAGAAGGTACAGGTTCTAGGAACAAGTACAGACTACAGGTACAGTTTCAGGTACCGATAAACAGTGTATTTAGAATGTTATAATTTTTTTATATGTTGTAGCTCAGGGTTATACCTCAAAATTGTGTGCAGCTATATCAGAAGTGCCATATGGCTCGCATTTGAGACCATTTCTATTTAACACATTCATTAATGATCTGACCAGTTATTTTTCTTACTCAACACCCTATATGTATGCTGACGACTTAAAAATTGCACGCATAATAAAATCAACCGATGATACGTAGCTCCTCCAAGAGGACATTGATGAGTCGGTGCAACGGTGCGACACTAATGGAATGGAGCTTAATATTTGGAAACGTGTACATATTAGATTTATCAGAAATAAGTTACCAATTTCTTCTTCTTAAAAAAAATAATGACACAACACTTGCCAAAGTTGAGATCGTCAAGTTTTTAATAGAAAGTGGACATTAATACCGCATCTTGACCATGTCATCAAGGTAACTTCGCATGTTAGGTTTTATGCTTAGAATAGTAAAGACCTTCAAAAGGGTCAATACTTAGATAGTCCTTTATAAATCTCATGTTCTCATAATTTGGAATACGCTAGTTCGATGTGGGGGCCTTATTTTACTTTACATTCACTCTGGTTAGAAAGAATACAAAAAGAGTGTATATATCATCTCGCATATTCAACAGGCGTAGGAAAAAAATACCATTATAAAAGTTGCATCTCAAAAACTTAAATTTTACAACGTTGGAACGCCGTACAGAACTGTTGCACCTTCTAAAGATACATAAACTAGTAACCAACAAAATAGAGTGCCAGCTGATTGTTTACAAAAATGTGCTACGAAAATACCCTAGGAAATCTATAAAACTTTTACGTATACCATTTCACAGGACTACACGTGGGGCTAGCTTACCAATCGTCAACATTTCTACGGCTTAGAATACTGTAAGAGACTTTATTGATGTGCGTTGCTATAAACTATATAAGATAAAATAGCTCTTTAATAGAAACACTTCATTATAATAAAATTATAATACTTTATAAGCATACTACTACGTACTACTAGTACAATAAGTACCTACCTCTTTTACATACATAAAGGCCACTTTAATTTTAACAGTATATTATTTTTTCATATTTATATATTATTTTTGTGTTTTCATAAAATCTTTAAATATCTTTTCAAGTGTTGAACCCTTGATATAATATTTTGTATGCGGTGTTGTATGCGGCTGTAAAAATTGTACATTTCACAAGATTGTATATGAAAGATTAAAGATATTTAGTAATAGAGTAACATTTCTTGGTGAACCTTGTGACTGATGATTTGATAAGAAGGCGCTTTTTGTAACATTTTTCGTTGTTGTTTCTTCTAATTGATTGAAAAAGACGTTGGGCAAACCTTATTTTTTGAGTATACATGGTCAGAGATAAAACCATACAGATATTTAATATTCTTTATGATAGCGAATTTCATGCTGACAGGTTTACAGATGAAAGTTAGTTACAAAATAAATAAGTCAGGTGTTCTATGCAACAGATAAATAGAATTACAATGTAAAATCTGGAAATGTCAGCGTTGTTCAATTGTTCCATTAGAATTTTTATTAGCTTTTATGATTATGTATGGCTTTCATAAACAAGGTGCTCGTAAATCAGAGGGTATATAGCACGTAGAAACGAGATCGTAAATGTAAAGCGACTTTGCAATGGTCATTATTGGGATGGGTGTCTCAAAATTTATCGTCACAAGCTTCTCTGTGCTTTGGAATGTAAATTTAGTAGATCGTGCCAGGTGTGTTTATTAAACAGCGTAGGTTAGGTGATGGAGCCGTAAGGTTCTAGAATAAAGGCGGCACACCGAAATGCATAGCATATTACGTACATTGGTGAATAACCGATCTGATTAAACTTGCGGGATCTTACTGGATTCAAATCGCATACGTCATCAATCAGTCCCAATGGAAATAACTTGGGTAGACCTATGTCCAGCAATGGACGTGCTGAGGCTGATATAAAGATGAATTAGCGTAGAACCCGCGTGTTAAATCATGATTTGTACGTTTTATTTGCCAATAAGAAAGGCCAGTGTTTCTCTATTAGGATATTCAAAATTGTTTAATATATATATTTTTCTTTTTATATGTACTGATTTGTTGTGACGTGATTCGATCTCTGTTTCGGAAAAGATAAAAAAAGATAATTTGTAAATAACATGAAATATAGGATATATTGTAAATTAAAATTATTCAGGGCCACGATAGCTTCATGTTTATCCTTTTGTTACAAAGGTTCTAAAGGTTTCTTAAATTACGTATTTTGAAATGCAATATAATAAAAACATATAATTGAAAAAGTAAAGTTTTAAAAGGATCAGTTAAATTATATTGGAAATATCATAAAATACATATGATTACAAATAAAATGTTATATAATTTGCACAATTTCAAATGCTTTAATTGCCTCTCAAGTGCTTCTGAGGACATGAACCTTTAGACCCTAGAGAATTACTTGCCTAGTTTATAGCGTTCACCCATCACCAACTAAGAAGAGAGAGTGGGGAGGAGGGAGGGAATAAATTCGGTTAAAAAAATCAACCGTTATTCTCGGGTTAAAAAATATTTAAGTAAATTGCAAAAAAAATTACAATACATAAAGAACTTTCCTTTTAGTATTAATGTTTAATGGCATTTGATACAACTGTCGTCGTCGTTTGACATTTAGCGTGAGCACGATAATATCGACTAAACAAACAGATTTGTTCGACTGATTCGCCGGTTGAAATTTTCTTTCGTTTGATTGTTTTAATAATTCTACCAATTCGAGTTAATAGCGGACAACGTATGTTAGGTCAGCTAGTAAGGATAAACGTTGCTACGCTGGATGAAAACAATTGCTACCGTTTTTATCAATGCGTTGGTCACCTCCGTATGGTTAAATATTTTGTCTTTATAGACAGACAAGCCGAGGCACAAAAACAAAAAATATAAATATCTTTATAAATGTTTTAAGCTTGAACAGATAGGCAAACATACTCAGATCTTATGTGATATTAAAAATGCACGTTAATACAGCATGGTGTCTGTACTTATAAGGAAAATGTTCTCATTTTATTTCAAACATTATGTCAGTATTGTCGAGGAAACAAACGTTAAACGTAAGCGTTTAAACACTTCATATCAATCAAATTCAAATCACGACTGCATATACAATTAGTTCTGTTAAAGAGATCCTGGAAAACTTAACAGTGTATTTATTTATCAACATTTTAATTTAAATCAGTTTATAATAGAAAATAATAATAAATATGCAAAAAGGTCTGCATGTTAAGCTATAATTTAGTTTTTCACAACTTAGCGGATCTATTCGGAGTATTGCTTCAACTAAAGGGCACTTCCCTTTGTCTGTTATATTAATCTATACTTATAAAATACTTTACATTGAACTTAAAATAAGATACAGATACAGATTAACCTTGAGGTACCAGCAGAGTATAATAGTACATCTCCCTATACCAGGTGTCGTAAGAGGCGACTAGTATCAGAACCGACAGATGGCGGTATATTCTTGCAAAAAAGTGAGCTTAAATGTACAGGGCGGGGATGGGCAGCAGCTTCCCCATCCCAAAAGCTGAGCTCTGCGATTGCCAACACGCTTGCCCAGCACTGCAATTATGGAAAATATACCTCCTTACTTCGGGAGGCCTATGTCAAACTGTGAACTATTGATGGCTGGTATGATGATGACAAATTTGATAGATTGGCCTGTCTTAACTAAACTACTCCTTTGTTTATTATTACAAAATATTGCTACAATAAATTGAGATAGAAACGATCATATCTGTTGAATCAAACTGTACACTGTAAGCAAAAAATATTAAAATTAAATCATTAGTTCAGGAGTATCTCCCCGAGAAACACTGTAACACGTATTTTTTATATAAAGGTGTATCTACAATTTCCATATAGTAAGGTGTATCTACAATTTTTATATAAAGGTGTATCTACAATTTCAATATTTTTATGATAGTGTATCCATATAAAATATGATAGTCTAAATCCAAACAAGATAGGGATGAGCGGCCGCGTACTCAGTCTGCCCAGCTGGATAACTATGGGCAGAAGTGATCTAACTTACTCCAACTGCTAATAATGAATCATAATAGCGATTTTAATAATGATAATATACCTATAAGGTAACAAGATCAACATGTGACTTTAAATAAACTCTAGCTGAAGTTATAAAAAAATCGCTATACTCATTAGGATGTATAAAAACTTTATTTTTTGCCTTTAAGCCCAGATAGCCTAAGATCAGGTACAAAAAGTCCCCTCAAGTGGATATAACGATTTTAAATTCACTGATATTTCGTTCGATCTCAAATACCTTTTATTACAGTTTTTATTGCATTATATCATAAAACCTTAACCCAAGGTTATTAAGCGTCTAATCATTTGACAAAAGGCAAAAGACTTAGTTCAAGATTAATATTAACAAAAAA
Source organism: Heortia vitessoides (assembly GCA_020976665.1). Lineage (NCBI taxonomy): Eukaryota > Metazoa > Arthropoda > Insecta > Lepidoptera > Crambidae > Heortia > Heortia vitessoides. The sequence continues at coordinate 7,552,037 of JACJUM010004390.1, forward strand.
TATGTATTGTTACAGGTAATTGAGTGATTGGATTAGGTTACGAGAAGAAAAGTGAAGTTCTAACACGGCGAATTAAAACGTGATATTCGTGTAAGTGATACTTGTGTTTGTAATTTTTAGGCAACGATTTGTTTGTGCCGACGCAGGTAGGTAGGGGTTTCATAATCACCCACCATTAGGTGTTAATGGTACCTTTATTACCGCCATTTTTTCGAGCAGGTTCCCTTCTGGTGGCTCGGAAGGACTTGGCAGTAAATTTAGTTTTAAGGCCCATTCGATGCCAGCAGGTTAGTTAATGAATGACCTATTTTTTGGGCCATCTGGGTTGTTTATATTATAGACTATGAAAACTTGAGACAATTCGTATAAAAGAAATATTAATGGCTAAAGAATTTTAGCGAACAATCGGTTCTTATGTAAAGATTAAGCGCCTAGCTGTATGATAATCCAATAAAACAAATAAAGAGGAATGATTTGACAAGCGCGCGGAATCGTTCCGCTGTGCATGTTTTGACTCTTTACTTAGTTTTTAGCGTTAACTTTTGTCCAATTTACTTATTCTTCCCCTTCTGTGACGTAACACTAAATGCCTCTTGTCTGATCGTCCGCACTGTCAAGAAATAATTATAATTCAACACAACACCTCATACATTGATCTGACTCCGAGATAAGTCGATTAAATTATATATTATTTTTTATTAATATTATTTATTATTAATAAAAATTAAGCATTTGCGTTGCGGATATAGTCAATTCGGATATTAGTTAGTACTACGCTGCACTTGCGTATATGGTCCGGACCCCTCAAGCTTTATCTACGGTCCCGCTTAAATCTCGCGAGCCCTCGCGGCCCAGTGCGCAAACATAACATTTAAATGGATATGTTTTACATCCAGACACAGAACAAACACAAATATTATCATATAAATAAATATTTATATAAATATTACTCTGGATGGGAATTGAACCCACGAACTCTGGCGCACAAGATAGGATCACTACCATCTGTGCCATCAAAATGTACAAATGACTATCACATGTATATATATCGACCAAAAGAGATAATTTTCTAACACATTAATAACATTCGTTAACCACTAATTGTTCTTCGGATTTCTTGTCTAAATGAAATACACAGTAAATTAACCAATTATTTCGCGATACTTGAACTTGAACCAGTTAGATTCGGTTTGAAGTAGTTATTTCTTTTATTTAATTACGGCTAAACCCTGACCTACCGTCTATATTTATGTCTATTTAATACCCGTACGTAGTTCACTGTTGGGTAATGGGCTTCCCAAGAAAGTGGGAATTTTACTGGCCATCTCCGCCCTGTTGTATTTAACCTACAGAGCTTCGGGTATACCACTATGCTTGGTTTACCCGAAACTCTTTCTCTTTCGCTGCTTACTTCATAATACCTAGTAAAATGTAGTCCAAATAATAATTACGTCTCACGAAAGCGTCTCGGGATAATTCTTTGCTTATGTCTTTTGTTACAAGAGTTCGGAGTTCCCTATGATATAGTACGAATATCTTTTAAATTTGGTTCCCTGGTAAAGCTATAAAAAAGTGACAAACAGAAAGATAATGATGCGATTTTAACATTTTTAGTATTATTATGGTTATTATATACACTATCAATAGAAATATGAATGTAAAGATGTTAAGTTAGAGGTTGTTGAGAGATGTGTGTTAATCATATATGTAGTAGTTACACTTATTTGTTTTAAACTTTTAGGCGTTCAACCGTTGATACTGAGATGAAACCAAATGACTCTCGCTCTAACTATAAATATGTTTTCAAGTATTTTATCTGTAGTTCTTCTGTTGTTTGTCTGGATGTCGTAAATATAAGTGATTTAAATCAAGGAGTCACGTCAATAAACAAGCTTCAACCATTTTTCTTTATCATTTTTCTTATTTTAAGAACAAATATTATATATGTATATGTATATATATATATATATATATATATGTGTGTGTAAAAGAGTAGTTTTTCTTTCAGATAAGACAAAATTAAGAAACAATATTTAGCAGCATTTCTTGATGCATGTACACAAACATATAATTTGATATAATTTGGCTTAAACTATAAAACTCGATGTGTAAACGATCGTAAAAGATATTTGCGAATATAGAACTCGACCTCGAGAGAAAGAATTATATGCGAAACATTAAATTGTGGTCACGGTCGGCAAGTATTCGATAAATTGAGATTTATTGGGACCTCTATAATTGATATTTAAAGATGTTACGCATAATAAAAAGGTAAGCGTTCGTTTGATGCACGGGTTTCTTGGATTTTATTGTTTATCTTTTGCAGTAATATTAAATTTGTTAGATTAATTGATTGATCTCAAATACAACTATACAAATCTATCAAACATTTTTAATTACTCCGTATATAAAGAACAGTTTACTACCAATACATATGTTAGCTGATATGCATAGCCGTAAAATCAATTTGAGTAATTGAGGATATTTCCTAACAACACTTTATACGTTGCATTAAACTATCAACAAGTAAGGATTTCTTAATATTTTCTGATACGCGTTCACTTCTTATAATAAAAATACATTAAAGTTGTAAACTTATTGGTTCAAGAAAAATATTAAAAGTTGAAAAACTGTTTTAAATTAGTTGTTAAGAAGTGTTAGTAGTTACAATGTAGTTGTTAAAAATATCCTGTAAGTTAATGTCAAATATCTAAAAATAAAAGAGACAAATATGTTATTAAGTAATAGTATTGCTATTTTCATTTTTTTTTTATTAGCATTAGATACAACTTGTTTACATTAGCGGACATAATAGAAAAAAACTAGTTAATGATGTTTTATTGCAATGTCAGCTAATGTAAACAAATTTGACAGCTAAACAAATAGTTATCTAATTCTCATATTCCACGTGTCGGACCCTGAACAAAATAATTGGGTAATATTGACCTTAAGGTACCTATCGTCCGCAAATGACCTTGCTTGCAATGATTTACGGCGTGTGAGAAAAATTCTTTAAAGAAAAATAGTTTGACAATGTTTGTAAACACTATTAAATATAGTTGTGATTATAAAATATTGAAATACGTATTTATTATATTTTTAAGAATTTTTATTTTAGTAATTTCAATAATATTAACTTAAATGCTTTGGTTTAATTATTATTGTTATTGGAAAAGTAAGGGTAATTAATGAAACTGAATTCGAAATAGGCAAATTTTTAGTAAATTAAAAAAGAAAAGGTTCATATGTACCTTTATCACAATAATATAATCTAAATCAATTTAGATTTCAATAAGTTTGTCGCAATGCGATTTTTAGAACACGGTTTTAATAAGTCCATGGTCAAACTGGTTTGACTCAATTCTAGAACAATTAAATCTGCAGAAGTTTTTTTTGGGCATTTAGAGAGCATTCAAGCATCAACAAAGAATCAAAATGTAAAAATAAACCTTACTACAATAATCTAAAACTTCATTATCCGAAGCGATCAAAATCAGTACTCGGTGAACGGACACCTAATAATGGTTCAGTACGTAACTTCAATTCGATAATGCGTTATAAGACTTTAAGCAGGCATCGCATTTGTTTTTTATTTAAATACACACCTTACTTTTCATCATAGCATTCGCAGAAGTCTTCTCATTTAGACATTAGCTTTACAAAGAAATAATGAATTTGCCCATATGTAGAATAGCTTTGGGATCAGATTGCTGCTGCTGTTCATCTCCGGCCCAATTATTTAAAACGATATTGTTTCTCGTAAATATATTGATATCTGTCGGTTCCGGGATTCTTTTACCTTTAACAATACAAGGATATATATAAGTGGAGGTAATATTTAATTCTGTCGATACACTACTGCCAATACACCTTTATGAATATATTGTGATAAGATTTGTCAGGTCATCCTATGTAAGGCGAACTGCTTAAGGCTTCTTAGTACAGGTTTCGCATAAATCATACACTATTAAATAATTAGTAACTGTGTCTTTGTGAATCGCGTCTTTGCGAACCGCGTCACCTCGCAAATCGCTTCTTAGAATCTGAAGATACTTGTTGAAGTTACGAGTATACTTGTTGCAGAAAGATATTATAACATTATTAGATAATATCATCTAGGAGGTTAAGTTTAAATTCAATTTTACTGAATATTCTCGCTGCTTTTCGTATCATCGAAAATCCCGTTAAAATAACTGAATATGACTAATAACAAAGATGAGTATAATACTTTAGAACGAATCTTCGATCTAAACGTATCCAAGAGTGTTATGATGAATATATATGAATAATACTCCTTCAAAACGATGTTCCGTGTGTTCATGTAACATAAACCACGTATACGTCATTAATAAAGAGTCATTTAGACAAAAATACGCCATACGTCATTTAATTTACCTTTTTGTTGAGAGTTAATAAAAATAGGTAACGGTAAAAAAGTTTGACAATGAAGGTTGATGTTGCTTACACATGATATATGCACTTAAATAATAATGAATACATATACAAAATATCAGACATCTCTGTCTCTCTTACTGTGTTCCAGTTTGAAGGGTGACAGTGATAAATGAAATACCAAGGTAATGTTCAAGTCACAAGACTGGAGAGTGTGATCCAACTTGATAGATAATATAGTTTATATCTCAACAAGCTTTTTACCCACGAATTTGTCCGCGTGGTCTTTGCTTTATATCTCAACCCTAAGCAGCTTTCGCTATTCCGGAACGAAGTCTATGTTAAGCGACATCTGATCCTAACAATCGTGCCGATTCTATAGAAATAAAATCCAGATTTATCCAATGGGAACAGTTTTTAGGGATTGAAAGTTATAGAGAACGTTATATGTTAATCCAGGCTATTGTTATCCAGATCTGTTTAGCCGTTCCGGCGTCGAACAGTTACAAACATCCATCCACACATACAGACATCAATGCATATACTCACAAACGTTCGTGTTTATAATATTAGTAAGGATTTATAGTCAAATCTTTTTTTCATGATAAACATATAAAGATAGTTAAGACAGAGTAACGTCTGCCGAATTAGTTAGTCATCATCATAATCAAATCAGACAGTAGAAGTCCACTGTTGGACATAGGTCTCCCCAAGAAAAGGATTTTGCCTGTAATTGTGTTGGCAATCGCAGAGTGCAGCTTTTGCGATGGAGATGCTGCTGCCCATTCCCGCCTTGCGCATTTGAACTATTATGATTCGGATGAATATACCGCCATCTGTCGTTTCTGGTATCTTAGTCCCCTCTTACGACACCTGATATAGACGAAGGTACTATTCTACTCAGCCTGTACCTTACGGCTAAGTATTACGGGTTAGCTTGTAGCTACAATAAATATATATTCGAGTTTAAAGTAAGTAACAAAACGCAACAACAACAACCCTACGTTATGTGACGCGAACACGACGTGCTTTGAATATATCAAAGAGTACATGTTTGTTATGCTTAAACAGTTTTTGACGGATTATTTTAAGTACAAATACATATATTCAGGATATAGCAGTGTTAAGGTGACGAATTGTTGCACATTTTTACGCTTGTTTGCAAGAAAAACCCATACAGTTTTTTCATTTCATCAATCATTAAGTTTACGCAGTGAAAGAAACCATCAAATAAAACAACCTTTATGTTTATACGATGATTAGTTACATATATATATATAATAAGTATAAAATTGGTACTTTTATCTAAAATAGACCGTATTGCATCAGTTTGGATTTTATTTTAGAATGATAGTTATTTTTTGGATTATACTTCTTATAACGGCCCTCTAAATTTGTATACCCCTGTTTTTGCCCCCAATGTCAATTACTCCCATACGTCTCATACATTAACCTGGTTCCGTAATAAGTCACTTAAATCATTTGTGTTACTGACATCAGACAACAAAAGAACTACAAATATACTACTTAAATATATATATTCAACTCACAGAGACAGAACAAACACAAATATCATCATATAAATATTTTTCCTGGATGGATATCGAACCCACGACCTATGGCGCACATGATCAGATCACCACCATCTGCGCCATTAGGCCCGACAATATTGCTATATTATTGTTTAAGAGCTGAAAGATTTTTCTGAGTAATGTGATGTGATCAGTCTTGCGTTTGGTAAGTCCATTGGATTTTATATCTGATATCGCTTCTCATGAATTATTAAAGATAAGTAGCTGTTAATTTTACGAGCGTTTCAGTGTGCAGCACAGGTTTGAGAAGATCTTGGTAAAGAATTAGAAATTTTGAATTCGTTTTTTATCCGTTTGGCAATATATATTCGATTTTAACATATAGATATAAAAAGTTCTACGCCAACGAATTCACAGGCATAAGCTAGTATAAATACTAGCAGGAAAGACAAGTTTCCTTTATAAGGTATGATATTGTTAAAACACCTTTATTTCCTCACGACCATTTATAGCATTGAATAACGCAAAATCCTTCCCCTTATGTGCCACTTTTGAGTTTCTTTATTTTCCTTTGAGGGATTACCGCTAAAACCCACTGTTCAGGTGCTATCTGATTTCCGATCGAATACACAAGTTCGTTTGTACGTTGATATTCATATTTAACGGTTTATTTGGTTCTAAATATTTGGTGGGCGTAGGTGGGTTATAGAAGCATCGCTTGCGCGCGACTTTTTTCGCGTAAAAGTTAAAATATTTAAAAAACCCAAGTCTATAATAAATACAATTCTTTCCCTCACTTTAAGGGTTTTAATCACGTTCTCAATTCTCGATGGCGCAGATGGTAATAATCCTATATTTGTACCAAAGGTTTAATTCCATATTAGGTATATTATTGTTTTCACAAATAAGGTTTAAATGATGACACATGTGACTGTGACTGGGTGTTAAATATAAATTTAAGTATTTTTTAATTTTTGGTTCTATTGTCTGATCCATAACACAAGTGGTTTAAGCGACTTATCTCGGATGTATGTGATGTATTATTATTACTAGCATACAAATAAAAGGTAGAACATTTTTTTATATGAACTTTCAAATTCCGTTGATCTTGCTCTGGCTCACACACACAAAAAACAAATAGTCAACTCATTTTAAGGTTATGCGCGTACATAAATTTCGTTCATTCATTTTTATTTATGTAGATTGTAGCTATATAGAAGTCTCAATCGATTGTGAGATTTCGAAATTTGCGTCAAGTCATCCTTAATGTCCTCAAAATTAAGGTGCTATTTAAGCTATATCTCGTCAAAGACGTTTAGACGTGCAACTGTAACAGACAGACACATTTTCGCATAAATGATACTAGCTTTCAACCCGTGACATCGTCTACGAGGAGTTTACTTCATATCTCAGCATCTCATCAATAACCAAGAGATATCTCTCTAAAAAGTAGCTTTTGTGTTTTTCCAGACTATCAGTAATCTCTGTGCCAATTTTCATCTAAATCTATGGAGCTGTTTCGCGTGTAAAGCGTATGCAGCTTTTGCGATGGGGAAGCTGCTGCCCATCCCCGCCCTGTACATTTAAGCTGACTGTTTTGCATATACCGCAACATATGCATTTATTACGTTTATTTATACAAATATGTATGCCACGTTTATCTATTTTATATATACATTGTCTGCACTACTATATATTTCTGTTTTGTGTAATGGTTGACTGGGAGATAATGCCGTCTGGCATTAAGTCCGCCATTTATGCATTTTGTAATATTTTGTGCAATAAAGTTAAATGAATAAATAAATCAATACCGCCATCTGCCGATTCTGGCTCTTACGACACCTGGTACAGCGGGAGGTACTATTCTACTCTGCCGGTAAATCACGGCTAATTATTTACATGATCATTTATCTCATACATCATCCCTGTGTCGCATCGGGGTAAGCAAAGACTATGGATCTCCACTTGTTACGATCTTGGTATACCTCTCTCGCTTCCCTTACTCGCATTAGTCCTTTTTTATACGCCGTTTATTTTGGGTACTTCTAACCTGGCTCTCTTTTAATACCTCTTCTACCTAGTTAAGATATGTTTGTCTAGGTCTATACTAACTCTTTCATTCACTTCCGTTCTATATATTTGTGTAGTCATTCTCATTTCATCTATCCTTTCTACAACATTAATTTATCTATACAAACTTATACGCTTGCAATATAAGTAGGACTAGTCTAGACTAAGTTGCCTTTCTAAAATTGCCCTGCAATCAATGATACTGTAAGTTTCTCAGTTTGTTGTCGTTCCTACCAGAAATCGCCTAATCCCATTGTTGAGAACCATTTTGGCATAAGACGCATTTCAATATTTTGTATTTTAATTTAAATATTCTATCTACATTTTTTATTCACATTTTTGGAATTGTTTTCGCTAAAATATAGCCAAAACAATAATATTTTTGGAGGATTTATCCTGTTAAAATTGTTAATTTTTGCCCGTATTATAATTTGTTAAACTAAAGAAAATGTAAAGTATGACCGTTTAAAGTGGGTCACGAGGAAAACATAGAGACAAGCTGGAGGTTTCCTTAATGAAGGCTCTTTATTAGTATATACTGGTAATTCCCCGGCCGGCAGCAAACAGCAGTGCTAATTGGAAAAATATATGAAGATAAACTACAATCAAAAAATATGTCTTGTAACATTATAACATCAACTAGCTAAAAGAAAACTCGATGTAGAATACGAACTGTAAAGTACATGTCAATATTACCCACATTATGTTTAATTTTTAGCAGTTGAGATTTTTTGTTGAATATCTAATGAATATAGAGATATACAATTGTGCTGTGAAGTACCGATGGAGTCGAATAGTACCTCCCACTACACCAGGTGTCTTAAGAGGTGACTAAGGTACTAGAACCAACAGTACGGGAATGGCAACAGCATCCCTTTCACTAAAGATGCGCCCTGCAATTGCCAACACACTTGCCCAGCGCGGCAATTATAGGCAAATATCCTCCTTTTTTGGAGAGGCCTATGACCAGCAGTGGACCTTTAATAGCTGGTATGATGATAGAAATAAAATTGCGATATCAATTAGATGTTATATTTACAATTACAACGATTTTTATTGTTGCAGTCCATTTTTAACACAAATACGCATCTCTAATATATCATTCGATTTTTAAACAAAATATTACTTATATTACAAATAATATTACTGCCAATAATGTCAAAGGGCCTATTTAGATCGACATGCAGGCAGATAAGCGTATTGCATTGAATTAACGTCTCATTTCTCTTGTAAAAAATAAATTTAAATTCTTGTCATATGACAAATCAGAGGCACCAGGAATACTCGCAACAGATGGCAATAAGTACTACATAAACTGTAGAATACTGCCAGAATAGTATAGGATCCTTCAATACATGAGGTGACGTAAGACTGCCGAGGAACTGGCATTGCATATAGCGTTTTTCAAACGCATGAGTGCTGGGCTAGGCATTAGGATCCTCTTCGCGTGTCTATACTCTCGCATTGCAACTATTTCCAGTCCAAAAATTATAACATACAAAAACCCTTGATGATTGATCCAATTGGAAATTTCTTTGGAGGTCTAAGCCAGTGGTTATCCTTCAGCTGGTAGGGTTATTAAACTGATTTAATTAAGTTAGAGAAGAAAATGTTTTCCTCATACCAGTAGTGAGCAATATAATTAACGATGAGAAAATTAAAAGAAATTATAGTCTAGTTCGCAGTTTTACTTAACTACATAGCAAGTAAACATGTTAAAAAATAAAAAATATAATATTTTGAGCAACTTGCATCATTTATGGTTGTATATTTGACTGGAATTAATGAACCTTAAAACAAAGCAGTCGCATACATTAATGATTTAGCCAAGACGAATATAATGCGTCATTTGTGGGTAATCAGATCGTTAGTAAACATATCATGAATATGCAGTCCAAACAATGTCACAATAAAAAAGTTGAATGTTTTAATTTAAAAATAGAAGGTCTATTTGATGGTCAAACAGATGTATTAAAAAGTCTCCTCCGTATCTTGATGATTATGCCATTGACTAAACTTTAAATGGTTAAGAAATTCCAGGTAATTTTATCATTTGGAATCACACACGCTGTAAAACGCGTAACAAATTCACGCACGCCTAACATCAGAAGGCAAAGAAGAATCCATATGTGAAGTATCATCGTGACATATAACAAACAGCTTAGTTCCACTTTAAGATTTTTAGAAATTTGTGCGGGCCCGATGGTGATCCTATCTTGTACGCTATAGGACGTGGTTTCGATCGCCACCCAGGGCAAACATTGTGATGATATATATGTTTGTTCTGTGTCTTATCACGTAGTAAAATAAGTGTTTTTAGTGACTTGTCACAAATTCAGGTCAATATATGTGATGTTGTGAGAATATAATTTATTAATTATATAATTTATTTAATTAAAAAAATATTTTATTAAACATAGTTATAAAAGATTAATATCAGATAAATTAGTATTGGTCAGGATATGCGTTTTATGTTTGGCTTATAACGGAAAGTTATTAAATGTTACAAAGGCTTTTTTTGTTAACATTATAGTAATCGGTTGAGCCTTGCTTGGAGTGGTCGCTCTTAAACTGTAGAGTACTGTATGTAAAGATACATTTATTTTTATTGTAACTTTGTATATATTATGGTGTCTGTCGTTGTATAATTATATTCTGTTTACTTAAAAGTTAACTTACAACGATAACATATATAAGTTTAAATTTTTTTTAATCAAATAAATTACTAATTTACACATCAACTCTGATTTAACTCAGAGATACATGATTTACAGCACTTGTGTTCAAGTGTGTTTAAGATATTTTAACACATATAAATATAACACTCTGACACCGAACATACACATCAATGTTCATTACGTAAATATTTTCCCTGGGGTGGGTTCGATATCTACTTTTATCACATAAGAAAAGAATAATGGATGCGTGAAATAATGTCTGATAAATTACTAAACATAGTTGACTAAACAAAGGATATTATTTATCTTTTTAAATGAGGTGGACCTTTTACACAGGTACCACTCACTTATTTCTACCACCAAACAACATTGATCGTGATGAAGTGTGAGAGAGGCACTGAAATTACTGGGTAATGTAACATGATTTCTTCAATTCTCAAGGTTAGCAACGCAATAATGATATTACAAGCGTCTATAGACTGCGGTAACGCTTAATATCATTCGGACTGTGTGCTTGTTTATCAACCTGGTAAAAAAATAAACTGTGTAGAAATACTCACTGAATGAAGCAATTCTACGTATAACTTACCTAGATATATTATCAGCATGAAGTGGACAATTTGCGGTATGTTATTGCGACCTCACTTCATTGATAGGTGGCGGTGTATCTCCGACTCACCTGCATACTAATGAGGACGGTACATTAGTACGTACCGTTTTCTTGGGTTTATCGCCAGGATGTGTGAGGAGACACGTACGACGTACTTTACTATACAAGAGGAGTATTATGACTTTCATTTGTCTCATACCCAGGTTGAATCGAAAAATATTTCTAGAAATTATTTTGATCGTGAAACTTTTGCTTAATGGTCAAAAATTAATCAAAATTTCGAGTAGAAGTCTGTAGTAAACTAGTAAGTCTGCCTGTATCCGAAAGTGTTAAATAGTTTTTCCTGTACCAGATGTCTTAATAGGCGACTGAACCGACAGGTGGCAATATATCTACCCTAAACGGAATAATTAAAAGGTAACAGGCTGGTAATGGGCTGAAGTATCTTTGCCGCAAATGGAATTCCGATTTTCCAGCTCGTCATTAAGGGTAATTTTTTTTCTTTGAGAGTCCTATTTTCATCAGTGGATGATACAAATTTTTTTTTTTAGTTTGAATGCATGTGTAGACATAACATATACATAAAGTTATCATTATACTCTATTTCAAAGGATTCTGGATTCCTGATTACCAAAGCCAATCTATTCTAGCTAAATACTCAACTACTTACTTTTTCATAATATGCATGGATAAAATTAATGGATACATATTTGTTTGCATGGTTATAATTAATATTAATGCCGAAATGGAGCCAAGTGTTTCCGGTGGAGTATAGTAGTACCTCCCTCTGTACCAGGTGTCGTAAGGAGGCGTAAAGGTACCGGAACTGACAAATGGTGGTATACAGGCTTAGTATGTGCAGAGACATCTTCGTTGCAGAGTTGCGCTCTGCGATCTGCCATCACGCCACCACGCCCAGCGCGGCCATTATGGGCACAAATCTCTCTATCATAGGGTGGCCTATGTCCAACGGTGGACTTTATATGGCTGCTATGATGAATTAATATTAATAATTTAAATAAAAAAAGATTATATAATAGAAACTATCAATTGTATTTAGCACTGAGATCAATTATATTATTTTATATAATGAATCGCTAGGATTATTATTATGCATAAATACAAGATCTTATAATCCTTATCGAGACGAACATGGTTTCTCATATAATTCTTTGATCTCAGTGACTGAACAAGGAAAGAAAGGATTCGACAAGAAAATCTTTAGGACCGGTCTTCGAGGTCTTTAGTGACAGGATAATGCACATTCATTTTGAGACCTAAATTGTAGTTGAGCATTCATTTTTCAAGGGGAATTATCACTTGGAATTTGTTATATAATTATATTGATTGATGCATAAAAATGATAAAAATCTTAACAGTTATTTTTTTTACTTATTTGTAATTAAAAAATGTACGCACAATAATTTTTGAAATAACTGTTTATAATATGAAATTGATAACAAAACAAGGACTTGCAAATAGCATTTATACAAATATTCATTAAACATAAAATTTTAAATATGTATATATATAGATAATAAATATTTAACGTCGAGCTTATAATAACGTAATAAAGTTACGTCTAATCATGTCAAAAAATCTTGAAATACAATTAATTCATATTAAAATATTATGTTCTTTTTTTATATTTATGAAAAAAAATAAAAGGAATTATTTTTTTCGTCGTTTAAGTCGTTTAAATCACTTGTGTTACGGACGCCAGACGACAGACGAATCACAAATATACTACTCAAATACATATATTTAACACCCAGACACAGAGCAAACAAAAATATCATCATATAAAGATTTGCTCAAAGTGGGACTCGAACCACCAACCCTTGGTGCACAAAATAGGATTACTACCATCTACGCCATTGGGCCCATCAATCAAGGTTAAGAAGAATCAACACATTAGCAGCAAATAGGTCAATTTCTAGGACTAGGATTCCTTTGACAAAAATCAAAACGGATTTATATAGCGGTAATACCCGTGTCTTTTGATGTAGAGCCATCGAGCAAATATTCGTTGAATCCTTTAAAAAGGAGTGTGTAATCTTCCTTTTTGCCGTGACCAGCAGAGTAGAATAGTACCTCCCATTGCACTAGATGTCGTAAAAGCCGACTAAGGTACCAAAGCCGACAGATGGCGGTATATCCACCCGGAACAGTGCAGCTCAAATGCACAGGGCAGGGATGGGCAGAAGCATCACCGTCGCGATAGTTGCGCTCTGCGATTGCCAACACGCTTGCCTAGCGCAATTATGGGCAAAAACCCTTCTTTCTTGGAGAGGCATATGTTCAGTGGACTTTCAATAGCTGGTATGATCATGATGATGATTTCCTATAGGTGAGGATCCCAAACCACAGCTGCATATTCCAATTTACTATGATCTTTAATACAATAGGGTGATTAGAATAACTTAGAGAGGTTTATGTCTCAAGTGTTTATTCCATGGATGATGATGATATGTATTACGTAACAATTCTCATAAGACCATTTAAAAATAAACTACAAAAAGCTATAAACCTCAACAGAAAAAATAACTCCTTAAAATAATGATAAACGACCTAATGGGACTCATGAAATATTAATAATGTTACTGAAAGGGTCACATTGAATTAAACACAGTCGTTTCTGCCCTGTTTTTATATCTAGTAACTCTAATAGTGATTTGTATTTTTTATCGTAACCACAGAATTTGTCGTTAAACTATTTTACTTTAAGTCATTTAATTATTATAGTATACATATAGTTAGCATTATCTGAAACTAGTCACTATTTTTAGTTTATATGAAAAAATATTTAAGGTTGTATGTACATGGATTTTTGTAAAACTTTTATTATGTAATACTTTTTCTATTAGAATGGCTTATATGTTTTAATTTTGAGATCTACAATCTGAAGGTTCTTCATCTTAAAAATATATATTATAAAATTGGTATGGATGTTTACACAATCTAGTTAACACAATTGTTACGCAATCTAGAATAGCTGACCATGAATAAAAAAGGAGTTTTATATTAAAAGTTTAAAAAAAAATTAATTCGCTTATAAGAACGGAAATTAATCGTGTAAAATTACTTGTTATATGTATATTTAATTTCTCCAATATCTCATGCATTGGCCTGATTCCGTGATAAGTCGCTTGTGTAACGGACAGATCAGACAACAAAGGGATCAGAAATATACTACCTAAATACATATATTTAATAACCAGATACAGAAAAAGCATAAATATCGTCACATAAATATAAGCTCTTTCGCAATATATATATATATATATCATCTTTGGTAAAATTTTCCATACAACAAAAAATTACATTACATTACTGCCTTCATATTAACATCTCAGTAAATAGTCGAGCGTAATTTCCAGTCTTATATTAATATAAGACTCACGCTTCGAAAGAACGTTCAATTGTAAAGAAAAATATTTGTCAGCTATTATTCAATTTTTTACATAAATTTGTGGTCACGTCGGTCATTCTTGAATTGATCAGAGCAGTGACCAGGATGTTAAACATGTTTACAATTTACAATACATCTAGCTGTTTAAACGTACTATATGTACTAACTAACCTGACAGACGTTGTCCTGTCTTTACTATATTTATTTATCGTGAAAAAAATATTGCGTCTTTAGATTGAGATATAAACTATCCTGTCTCTCAAGTTGTATCAAACTGTACATAGTAAAAAAAAATATCTAATCCAATCTGTGCTATTACCTCATATCATCAAACCATATTAATACGGACCTACGCCCTCGATAAAATAATTGTGCTGTTTTTTATTATTATAAATTGTTTATTTTATTAGATATATTTTAAGTCTGAAATTTTCAGTCTAGGAATTAGCCTATTCCTACTCCAAGAAATTGTATTGTGTATTATATACGTATTTGAGCATCTTTAGTTGTTTTAATTAGTCTGTTATCTGATATCTGTAACACAAGTGCTTTAAGTGATTTAACTCGGAATCAGGTCAATGTATGGTGTTGTGTGAATTATTATTATTGAACTTTCTTACCACGACACGCTCGTAGACACAACTTGTTGGAAGCAGTAACAGGCTTAAGGTAACATTTCAGATAAAACGTTGACCTCTTTATTGGGAAACCGACGGCCATCCATTCATTGAATGATTACAATGTTAAAATAACTGCGATTCACTCAGTTGTCTCAACTAATTAGACAGGCTTGTTCATTAATATTAAAATTTTATTACATACAAGCACGACTTGTATTTCTACAATCGTCAACAGAATGTTTGTTTTTCCATTGAATGCAAAGAAAACATATAATAACATCACCATTAAATTCATATTTAAGTTATGTAAACTGTAGGTATCATTATATAAATGGAAATAATGTACTTGCCAATATGTATCATGTACGTTTTGTTACGTAAGTATATTTATTTTCATGAAATATATACTCACGACTTCTCTATACGTTCAGCAATTAATGGTTTACCTTTGGTTAGTTCTCAGTATTGAAAATATTGACGTAACTCAATTATATCTTTTTATAAAATGTTTATATAATACAGAATGAAAACGGTACACGGAGTAAAAGATAGAAAAAAATATATTTTGTGAACAAATAAAAATAAAAAAATTAAGTAATAAATAATTGCGACTCATTAATTCTCTTGGATTTTCCTTTAAGTTACCAATATTAGTTTCAATCATCAGAGACGTTATATTTACAAAATACACAACAATTACAATTCTAAAAAATTGAGTGGAATACTTCATAGAAACTAATTCGTAAACTAATGTTTTTTTATGTTATTTATTATTTGCATTATTGATGATAGTATACTCTGATATTTTTTATATGTGGAGTAATCAATGGCCTTTGTTCAAATAATTATCGTATTAAGAATATTGGCATTTTTACTAAGTCTAAGGAAATGGTGTTGTCAATAACATGGATAATAAATTTAAAAAATTACAATGTGAACTTAAAACAACCGTTTACCAATAACGGAACATGACGAAATTTAGAAGAATATTTTTCGTTATGTTTACATACACTGCAATTATTTATTCAGGTATATTTTATATTGGTGAATTTTTAAAATAAAATCACATTTTATACGGTAATTGAAACGTGTATGGTAATTGAAACATGGATAAATAATTTGTCAAAACGAGATATACAGCATTTAATGCAGTAGTTTTATGAAAGAAGAGAACGTATTCGAAAATACTGATTCATCAGAAATCAACTAATTCTCTCATTCTCATTCAAAAACTGTAATGCTTAAAAGGAATACCGTCGCTTTCGTTTATGTAATTTTGAAAACTGATATGTATTATGTCAAGATATGCATTAATCAATTTCCTGTTTGTATTAAATCTAGTGGTCTATAAATTGAAATATCTATAAAGAAGACGAACGAGGAAATATTATTAAATTTACATAACAATTTAAATATGTATTAATATATATTTACTCAACACTAAGTATGGATAACCGGAATTCTACGTTAATATCTTATTTTATGTCCACATAGTAAAACTACCAATGTGGAAAGTGTGTATATTTTCTATTTGTTTCATTCGATCGGTTTAGATAAAATATTGAAAAAAAAAAATTAATTACAAAAATATATAGTTACGTCTACTCAGATGATCGCGAGTTGCAAGCCTGAAAATAAATACAATAAATAACATACTCGTAAATGTATGTTTATGATGTAAATATGAATATAAGTATTTTATATTTGTTCGTCTATCATTACTTCCAAAACAACTGAACTAGATAATAATAAGCAAATAGCTGATAGTGGTAATACCGAGGGGTAGCGGCAAAATAGAATGGTACATTCTTCTGTGCTAGGTGTCATAACAGGCGACTGAGGTACCGGAACCGAAACAGCACAGCTGATATGCATTAGGATGCGTTTCAAATCTGTCCCGTGCGATAATTTTGGGCCAAATTCTCCGTTTTGGGCAAAGTTATATTCAGCAGTAAGAGTTCTATGGCTGATATAACGAAGATGATGATAATAATTTACAGATAACTTTAGAAAATCTTTTCGGTTCCACGTATAAAAAAGAATATATGAAGCATTAATTAAGGCGATTTGAAATGGCTTCCATTACAAAATATTGAATGCGATCTTTTTGCGTCTAATAGTTTAAAATAGAGAATGTGAGAGTGTCAGAAGACTAAACTGTAGAATCTTGCTTATTTAAAACTGCTTGCGTAATTAAAGATACGGATATGCAACGGTGAGCACGTGATTTGCAACTTACTACACACGTGTTTAGAGTTTTTATTGCAAGTGCCGACAATATTGCTTATTGTTTTTATTACAAGTAATTTAAAACAAAGCATCTACACGTTTGACTTTTTTGTGACTGTCACTGTATGTCTCTGAATACTAAAGTGTTAGGTTATGATATAATATTGATTTCCGGGTTTAAATTTATAAAGTAGCGATTATTTAATTATTTACCTCTATAGGACCTACCTACCTACCTAAATTTGGATAGGTGCGTACTATATAAGTGAGATGGATAAAAATTATGAAGAGTGTAAATATTTTTTTTACTCATAAGTCGATAGACAAGCATGCGGTCAACGTTATTCTAAGCGTCACCGCAGCCTAAAGATGCTTGTATTACCAGGATATCGCTAGCGCATTATTAATAATAATAATAATATACTCTTTATTGTACACGAATAAAAGCAACATAAGAACATCACAAAAATATGGAATAGTAGGTACAAGAGGCGGCCTTATCGCTAAACGCAATTTCTTACAACCTTAGGATAGAAATAATGTTAAAGCTGGTAGAAGTTAAAGGTGAATTTAGTACAACAAACAAACATACATACATATAAAAATATACAATCACACACATATACACATATATATATATATATATTGCATATATTATATTGCATATATCATATATATATATATATATATATACATATATATATATAAAATATATATATATATTTCAGCTTTTATTTCAGCTATATACACTTCTCGCAGAAGTATATGTGCATATACTCTCATATTACACCTACACACGCGTCTCAATAATCACTTCACTTTTTTATATTCTAAATGTTTTAATCTGGTGTAGGATAAGTTGCAAAACCTAGCATATATATGATTGCATATGCTTTGATTTTTGAAAATTTCTCGTTTCTTCCAAGTTTGTCCAAAAATTTGTTTTAATTTTTATTACGATCATATACATCCTGTAATTTATAATATATTTAGATAATTTTGAATATTTGACGGGCCCGATGGCGCAGATGGTCGTGGGTTCGATTCCCACCCAGAGCAGATATTTATATGATGATATTTGTGTTTGCTCTGTGTATGGGTGTAAAATATATGTATTTAAGTAGTATATTTGTGATTCCTCTGTTGTCTGGCATTCGTAACACAAGTGTTTTAAGTGACTTACCACGGAGTCAGGTCAATGTATGAGATGTTGTGGGAATTTATTAAAAATATATATATATATAGTCTGTCTTGGTTTATGTTATATAGCCATGTAATAATAATGGAAGGTTGGCTATAATGGTTTTTTTTTATTTGCTGCGCCGAATTTAAAGTAGAACGCGCCAAATCTATTCTAATGTTTTTAATTTGGTCAATGTATGTCGTTCGAGGTCTTGTGAATTACTTTCGTAATTCTAAATATGAACATTTTAGAACTATTAAAATATTCTACTTTTTATTTTAAAACATTAAAATATGCCAATTACGAGTCGGTCTCGTGTACGGAGGGTTTCGTACCATTTATTGGCAAAACAATTTGTTTTTGAGACATATACTTATTTAATTTAATTTAAATTGATAATATTATAAGGTTTGTATTTACATTATTCACATAAAAATAAAAATAAAAAAATATTGTATGGGGGCCCTTTAAAAACATATATATATATGTGTTTCAACTATCTCTCTATCGTGTTTCGTGAGATACAAACAGACAGACAGCTCAGTAAAAGGTTCCCGGTTTTATAAATAAAATGACCAGTATCTATTGCTTGTTGTAATAAAGAAATAAAAAAAAACTTTAGGTTAAAGTTTACTTTATTTTTTGTTTAAAATAATTTAGGGCCACATATAAATAAGTATCTACCAACAGCATTTTACAGCAACAGCAGGATAAAAATTGTAATCATATTTATCTGTTTGAATGTTGGTCTTGCTCTTACAGTGATAACATATAGATAATACCTAGTTATCTGGTCAAGGATTGTTTTAACGATACTTATTTCACTTGCAGGCGCGGGAGCGACGCTGGCTGACTGAATTACAGAAATGCTACCACCAAGATGGCGAAAAATTATATCAAGCTGTAAGTAACCCTATTATACATTCATTTTAGTCCTCTGTATCTTTCCTTTATTTAAACTTTAACCTATGCCAACTATTACATGATACTATTTCAGGATAGTCTTTAAAACTCATCTTTTAATATGGAATATTAATATAGAAAATCTAAAAATTTATTCATGAAACAAAATACATATATATAATATTATATATATACATATTTATATATCTAGGCTCTAATTAGGTACACTTTAAGTATTTGTAAAGTTCTGATATATATATCCTGTAGAAAATCCGTCCAAAAATATAAATGATAACAGTTATATATCTATTTCAGTTAAATACTAAAATTAAAATGTTCGATAATTTGTAATTTCTGCAGACAGAAAACAGATGAAAATTCGCTTAATCCTGAACTGTTGAGATTAAGGCTTAAAAACAGACATATTGTTAGATAAAAATTATGGTTTAAAAGTGATAGCATTTATTTGAATGGACAATAGACGTTTCATGGAAACAGAATCAGTTTATTTTAATATTACATGAGCAAACTATCATCTTGTAATGGGTCAAATAATGTGTACGGCTGTGAGTTCATCGATCTCTTAAGCGCGGATATACACTTAATAAGTGTATACGTATAAAGTTATAGCTTACTCCTAGATATAAAATGTAAAAACTCTTAACTGTTTATATGAATGTGACTGTTATATAAAAACTTTCGAAATTTATGTAAATGGTATACTCGTATTAGGGTCCGTAATTCGCACATTTATTTAGAAAGAAAACTTTTCAGAACATGTATTTTTTAGTTTTCCTAGAGATATTCAATAATTTATTCTTATATTCCAAATAAATTGCGCTGTTTTTAAAAAGGATGCTCAGGATCGATAGTTTTGATCTGGAAGTGTAATAGGAATATATCATACTAAATACTTTCATCTTTATATCGGTCGAAGGTTGATTGTTGATTATATTATAGGCAAGTCGAAGATATTTGAAGGGTATTTTCCCCATAATGCCAATATTGACAGGCGTGAAAGCAATCGTTGTGTTGTTATGTGGTAAGGATCAAGATCCTTATCTACCTGTTAGTAAATTTATCACAAACGCTTTTTACGACACACTACTGAGGGTGGGAGTAAGTTATTCGGACAGTACCTTACGGCGGTAGACTAGGTGATAAATTTTCAACGAGGCAATTATACATTTGTATATATATGCCACAAAACGAGGGAAACATGCAGACCATGACAAATAGCAAGGCTTCCCAGAATGCCAGCAATAACTTATAAGGTTTGTAGTGCTATTGTGTTATATAGTGTGTCTCATTTAAGTTGACAAAATTATGTCACGCATTTAAGCAGCCCAACGAGCAATGGCGAAGTAATACTTTAAACTCATTAACGTGATAAATTCAAAATGAGGAAATCCGTATAATATCTGTATATATCTTTCCAAAATAACTCATAGAAGATTATAAAGTAATATAAATAATAATATATTCACTAACATTTCAGACACATATCACACACAAATAACCATCATATAAGTATTTGACCGACTTCTGGCGTACAAGTTAGGATAGTAAAGAATGTGCCATCAGTTGGCAAAGAGTAGGGCACGCAGAACCAATAGAGCTGAGTAAGAATGAAATGGAAACCACCCCGCCATGCGCAGTGTACGACGTCCACCCAGAAGGTGACAATTTAACATCAACTGCGGGATCACGCTGGACGCAAGCCTCATTGTATAAGGTTGCAGATCTAAAAGTGAATATATAAAAATGTAACAAGTAATCAAGTATGTTTATTCTATTAAAATAAAAGTAATGATTAATGAATGTTGATATAAGTAATAATAAAAAGCAATGCTGTCAATGTGATGTTACTTGCTACAGCATCATCTATTGAGGGCTTAAATGTATACACGCATGTAACCAATCTTAGTGAACATCTCTCGTGGAGACTCGCTACAGCGTCATCTATTAAAAGCCTAACTCTGGAAATAAGTTAAAGAGAATATGTGTATTCAGTACTGGTTTTAACACTACACGCTCCGGGCGTGATTTTTACGGCAATTGCAATCAAACCCATACTAAAAAACAAAAGGATATAATGGAATAACCATTTATTTAAATAAATAATTATTTATTGTAAAAGTAACCATTTCTAAAAAATACTTTTACAATTTTACTTTACCGGCCTTGGTATCAGCGAACTTTTCATGAGATAGACCTCATACAAAAGGTCGAGATACTGTAGATCAAAGATAGGTCAGCTTCAGCTATAAAAAACTACTCTTCCTACTAGCAACCGTTACAGGTATGGTCAAGAATATTCGCAATGTCTTTTTCACAGTAATGGTCTGAAACATTACTCTTCATAGCTAATAGCAAGTGCTCTTGCATGAATAGATACAATTTAGCTAGTAGATGTACAAAGCTTTCTATTATTTGACGTATATAGTTTGTCGGGAATACCTCTGACAATTATAATGTTAAAAAGAGATGGACAGTATCCAACAGCTGATATCATAATTTGTAGGATAATGAAGCAGATTTGACATGTTTTCACAGCACAAATGTTATTCGGCTAGTCACTAGTTTAAATAGTATGACGTTATCATAATATTTATACATAAGGTTTTATAAGTATAATCTTATCTGTATGTGGATGTATTGTTAAATCTTAAAATTCTACGATCATGTCTCTCTGAATGTTATTATGAAGATAACATTTTCGTTACTTTGTAAATATATTTCCAAATATCTGACTTTATATAATATTTTCTAACATTTACGTGTTATCAACATCTTTACTAGAAGTAGACAAATAACGTTAACGGCTTAAAAACAAGACTTGCTTAACGATGTAACAAATGGAAAATAAATTACTCTTTAAAATGTTTGCTGTGAGGTAACCACAATGACGATAGTAATTTTAATATAACTTTATTTATACAACATGCATATATGAGATGTGCAAATCACCAGACTCGGTATTAGGTTGCTTAAAGCACATTTATTTCGGAAATCATGTAGCAAAGGAAAGACAAATTTAATTCTTAAACACATATTTAATACCCAGACACAGAACAAACGGAAATATTCATCATATATATTTCCCTGGGTGGGAATACAACTCACGACTCTTAGCGCACAAAATAGCAGCATTTCTATGCTATTGAATGCGCATCCAGGTCACATCACACCATTGTTAATTTGTCACAAAATAAATAATGAAAGTGTAATAACAAAAAAATATATATGAAATTTATAAAAGTTAATAAAAATGTTCAAACCGAGAATATGAGACGGGGCTCTTTCAGAAAAACATTTATTTTAACTGGTGAGAAATATTTTGTGTTTTTACTGCTATTCACAGCCATAGTTGAATTAAGCATAACTAATGAAGCATAACTATCACGCTAAGAAATTCGCGACAGACACGTAAGTATTATAGCAGAGACAGCATACATTTTACACTTGTGGTAATGATGTCGTCAGACAGATATGTTTTGTTTAAGTTATATTCACACTAAACTATTGTTATTGTAATTAGTGTATTCAATATTAGTGAACAAAATCAAGCTTCACTTATTTTAAGTGATAGTTTATCGAGTATAAAACTTGATCCGTAATCCAAATTCTGCGACTAAATAGCATGACGTGTTTACATATACTGACAGTAGATGGCGCTATCTTATTTCTAACTTATCTGTAGGAGAAGCTTAACAATTTGCTTTGGTTGGATTTATTTATATGAGAATTGGTATTGACACATTCGATCACTCTAAACCTAGATATTGCTATTACTGATTACATTTGAATGAAGCCGTCGACATATATACATATCAAAATTTTCACACAAACGAAGTTTTGTCTACTTAGTTACATAAGTAATAATAAAATTTACTCTACTTTTTCTAATGTAATTACAGGTTTATGTAAGCATAATTTGAGCAGGCTTAAGTATTCTCGAGTGATATTGCTGGTCTTCAGTGTGATTTTCTTTAATAATAATACTTGCATTAAAAATAAAGCTATCTTCACCTCGAGTTGTCGCCGAGAATAACTAACAACCTCCTTAACCCCATAATTTACGAGATAGCCTCTTATGATCCGATAAATCCACTCCGCTTCTTTAAGATCTCTCAAAAGCGTATTATAGCCCTACATAATATTTTTATAGTACTTTCTAACATTTTTTATTACTATATTTTTTTACATAAATTGGGGCCCCCAATTGCATTTTTATTATTTTCCATATTAAATTGGTATTTATAAATTTTATTTCTCGTATTCGTATTTATAGTTTTAGCAATCACTAATTACTATGCATTTGATGTTCGAAATAAGGAGCTGCGTTTATCATTTCATCATCATCATCATCACAGCCATTGCAAGTTCACTGCTAGGCATAGGCTTCCCCAAGAAAGAGGGAATTTTGTCCATAATTACCGCGCTGGGCAAGCGTGTTGGCAATCGCAGAGCGCAGCTTTGCACCCTTTGCACTTGAGCAATACTTACTCGGATGGATATACCGCCATCTGTCGGTTCCGCTATCTTAGTTGCCTCTTACGACATTTGATACAGAGGGTGATATTATTCTACTCTACCAGTACTTCACCACACTTCTATTCCGGTACCGTATTGTTCCGGTATTGTTATTTGTAAGCTGCTGTTGTTGTTTGTTATGATTACTTTATTGCGTTATTATACTGTAATACTAAAATGCTGACTCAATGAAATCGCTTTTCCGTTCTCTCAACAGTGTTCATAATTCCCCAGCGGTATGTCCTCGGCATCATGGGATTGCTCGCCGTGTGCAACGCCTACACGATGCGGGTGTGCCTCAATCTCGCCGTCACTCAGATGGTCAATAACACCAAGAATGAAGAGTCACATTTCGACCCCAACGCTTGCCCTGATGATTCGGAGTTGCTTACCAATGGAACTGTTAGCTTGAAGCCGGTAAGTTTTGATGGTTAATGTATTCTATTATAATGTATCTATCTGGCACTGACAATTTCTGCTATACTTATTCATGTATATCATGATGATTCAATTCTATTAATTATTACAAATATATTAATACTCCTTTGTCCAGAACACCTGTTAGTCTCATCATAAAAGTTCTATATATATGCAATATGTCAGGTTTATAGAGTCATCATGATTACTCCAAGAAGTTTTTACTATTGTTTGTTTAATCTTGTAGAATCCATTAGATACTTCTCTATTTAATTCAACTACCTCAATTATACTTTTCAACTACCTTATTGTACAAATTTTTATAACCTAATAATTTGTTTGCACGACCTGTAACTAAAGTAACCCTGAGTAAGTTGAATTTAATTATAAAGACTAGAATATTATTCCGTAATAAAAATCCGAAAAGTATTGTGATGTATTTAATAAAAAATTGCTACTGTTTCCATGTGTGCAAGTAATCTCATAAATAGTTAATCTCAAGCACATGTCATATTAAGAAAAGACAGATAAATTTGTATGTAGTTCCGAAATATTGAAAATCGAAGAACATCGTTTAATATATAGAAATATTATTGAAACTAAAAACCTATATACTGTATAGTAGTATAGTAATAGTAGTGTAGTATAGTGTAGAATATATGTGGTATAATAAACTAAAAAAGAACTTTGAAAACATTGAAACCGAACATTACAACTAAGGAGGTTGGTCCTGATGCATAAATATAATACATACATTCTGTATTTTTTATAACTATAGATAAAAAATACGTTACCGCTCTGAATTATTAAAAGGGGAAATAATTTAATTCCAATATTATTTAAAATTACATTGCTGAAATTGAGATAACGCAATGGTTTGTCGGTCTATTACAGCCGCCGCTAGTAATTATGGTCATAATTGCCACGTATTATCCAGCCTGCAAAATGTGTTCAATTCAGTCATCACATTATCGCCTTATTACATTCTACATAGCCTTGGTGTTGCTACCTTGAAGAAAGTGTAACTGACATAAAAATAATAGTAATAAGTTTGTTCCATTTTCAAAACTACACGATTGGTAAATTTATCTTTAAGATAAACATATGAAATTTTGATGGAAGTCTTTTAAATGTATCAAAACATGTTTTACTAAGTTTTAAACTACAATTTTATTATTAAATATATTAGTTTATGTGAACAGCATGGTAAGATTTAGTCTTCAGCAATCAGAGGTAATGTTGCTACAATAATAAAAATGTAAATTGCATACTACTTCAGTATTGAATATAAAAAGTTCTGTTCATAAATATTTAGTAAGATTTTGTATCCCCAGACTAAGACGAAATAATGGTATTTCCTTATTTAAAGTTAACGGGTAGATATTATAATTCAAGAAATCGACAAGTCGGTTGACGTTTGCTTGTCATTCGATGTCGAAAAATTCCTAGAAACTTATCTCTTATTTTTATTCTTGCTTATCTCGTTAACTTTTAACGTGCCAAACAAATACAATATTACCCAGAAAGACATTTATTTTGTACGTCTAAATTCACACATACATTAATAGTTGTACTAAAACGCTTTATATAAATGTATTACACGTTATTATTTCAGTACGCAATATTCGACTGGTCGGAATCAACACAAGGCTTGATTTTAAGCGGGTTTTACTACGGCTACGCAATTACACACGTCCCGGGTGGATACTTAGCAGAACGGTACGGTGGAAAGTGGACTCTCGGTATTGGATTGTTGAGTACAGCTTTGTTTACCCTACTCACGCCTGTGGTGGTCAAGGCGGGTGGTGCAACATGGTTGTTTATCCTCAGAGTCTTGCAGGGGATGGGGGAGGTGAGTTGTTAACCGTTAATAGGTATAAGGGGCTATTTGCAGGCTAAAGAGATTACAGACTCAAAGAAAACAGGGGTAGGAATTTACCCTTAGATTACAAGTTGACCCAGTTGTTGTTAATCGTGTTCTTATTAATTGTTTGGGTATTTTATCTAAATCTGGTACAGTAAAATGAAGTCAAGATTTTTGAACTGTGTATATAATGTTGCATGTTTTGAATTTAATGGGAAAAAGATAACAAAACTACATAATATTTTTCAATATTTACGCATTTGTTACTCATAATATAGCTACTTTGTTATCGGTTAAAAAAGTGGTTTATTTAGCTTTGTACTTTTTTAATTTACTTAACGGTTACCTTGCAGCAATCTTGAAAATAGTAGAACCACATTAATAAGACATTAAAAAGTCGTATCAATTTTTTTATAGAAACTTTCGAATATGTTTCTCTTTAAAATCTTATAAAATACTAATAAAAAAATACATGCTATAAATTGTGGCCCCGTTCTTTTCTTAGCAACCGGTTGTCTCATAAAATCTTAAAGGTAATCTGTTAACTAATTTTCAGGGTCCAACAATGCCAGCCCTGATGATAGTCCTAGCTCGATGGGTCCCACCTCACGAGCGATCCCGTCAAGGTGCTTTGGTTTTTGGAGGGGCACAGATAGGGAATATATTCGGTTCCTTCATGTCTGGCTTCTTGATGGCTGGTGATGGAGATTGGGCCAACGTATTTTACTTCTTCGGATGCTTTGGAATCTTGTGGTTTTTGGCGTGGGTTAGTATTTTCATATGATATTTCAAATATTGTTTATTTACTAGCAAAATATCAGCAGCTATTTGAAATAGACTGGTGCGTTGACGCTTTCGGTAGTCTCACTTTCTTATGCAGTTGTGGCTTCGAAACCCACCCTTTATTTATGTATTAAATTTGTAAACTGTTGTCATGTATCTATAACACAAATCCATTAAGTTTGGTTAAAGCATACCTCAGAGTCAGGTCAATGTATGAGATGAATTATTATTATTCATGTTTTTATACAGTTTGCTGTAAATGATTAAAATTATGTTCCGTTATCGAATATACTTAAGTTTCTATGAAATAATATCATACTGACACCTAATTAGCACTTAATGTCTAAGTGAAATGGAGCCTGATCAAATTACGAAGGCCCACGTCTACTTAATAGGATGATACCGAGATGAGAGAGGGATTTGAATAATTGTTGATGAAAAATCTGTTACGGATATCAGATGATCAATTATAATTGCTATTTTCTAGAGTTTGCTGTGCTACAGTACACCGAACACACATCCTTACATATCAGATGAAGAGTTGAAGTACTTAAACGAGACTGTGACCAGCGCGGAGAATAAGAGTATTAGAGACCCTGTACCATGGAAGGCAATAGTGAGATCAGTCCCAGTTTGGGCCCTGTTGTTTGCAGCTGTAAGTAAAAAAAATATTTAATGATAGGGCTATCGAATAAAAAAACACAATATATCTCACAAGTCATAAAAATTTAATTGTGTAATGCATATATGCATATATTTAAAACATTAAAGATTTTTAAAATGTATATAGTCACTAAAGTTATTTTTAGGTTAGATAATTACGTAACAACTTAAAACAGAAGGTCCCTTAAGTAGAGACTGAATGAATTAATAACCAACTTGGTGTGTACATGGATTTCACAACTTTTACGGTAGAACATTACAATACTAGGTTTTTTTTAAAACAACAAAACTTATTGCTGCTTTTTATGGGATCCTGGTTACTTTTTATAGAGTCCAGTCTTGGATACTGATTTATTCATTGCAAATTTAATATTGTAATCTTTTAGGAGATGGATATTTTTGTTGTTAATATATTTTGAAAACTGGACCGAAATAGAAAAAATATAATTATTTAACTACTGGTTCCAATTGAATGAAATTTGAAATATAAGTTTATACTATGCCTTTTTGGCTACTAAAAAATAAAAACCCATTATTATCCACAACGTAGTTATAGGTGGGTGAAAATGGTTTCAATTGCTTCGTGGAAAGAATGGTAGTTCGTGCTGCTTTTTTGCTGGGGGGGGGGGGGGGGGGGCGCTTGCTGTGACCCCAGACATACATTGTTTTTTTGAAATTAAAAATGCTATAAAGAAAATATATTATTTTTTTGGTAGATGGCTAAAGAAAACTAACCATTTTAGTTTTTGATTAAAAGAGTGAGAATCATTTCACAAGGTTTGAGACACGCTGAGTGACATCTTTGTGATAACAAGAGCATTTATAGGTTGTCATCACGTTAACCATGAGCGAACCATATATTAGTTTGCTGACTTCGGAATCTAAAAAAAAATTGAATCTACAAACACTATTTTTCTCCTAGAATAAAAGTTGTCGCATAATACTGCTCATATTTAAATATGACCTTAATAGATGAATTTCATTTGTACTAGAATAACGTTTAATATCCTGAATATCAGGAACACTTTCTGACACTCGAAAACTGTGAGCTTTAAACACAAACTTATTTGCTGATGATGTGGCTGCATAAAATTTATATTACCCCTCATGAAATTATTTTGCGCAAATTCCGTTTATTGATACTCTCTTTCGTTTAACAAGCGCATATTAAAAATATATTGTCAGCCAATATCGAGCTCGATATTTATGCGCTTGCACGTATGTACACAGCGTATCTATGTTTAAGACATTTTCTATTATAATACCTAGGTATATATATATATATACATATATATATGAATAGCCTGCAGTTTCGAAGTTTGCATCAAATAAATCTGCAGTTTATAAATTGATATGTTTTCTTATTGTATATTTGTGTTAGTATATTTATAAACAGTAACAAAGCTTTGAAAATCAGACTTTAGTTAGACAGAGTTGTCTAATTTGCTGCTGTGGTGAGTAGAATAGAACAGAATATACACTTTAAAAATGTAATCATTTAATTTTTTTATAAATTTGCAACTTTTCATGGAATACGTCATCATTTTAACGTTGGTCTAAAATGTAAAACACAAGTTTAAATTTATAAAAATTTATCAATCAACATACAGCTTTGAAGACGTTGAACAAAGAAATGTTTAACAAAATCGCAATTCAAAGGCGATAAAATATAGTTTATTACGAGTAGTGAACGTTAGCTACCAGAACTGACAGATGGCGTTATTACCACCTGTAACTGTGTTAGTGTAGCTCAAATGCACTGAGAGAGGATAGCATTCCCGTCGCAAAGCTACGCTTGCGATTGCAAACACGATTGCCCGGCGCCGCAATTATGTGCGAATTTCCTCATTCTTGGGAAGGTCTATTTGTAACAGAGGCTGATATGGTGATGGTTATCTGCGAATGAATTTCATAGTTATTTTATACATTTATCAATAAAATATGTATATTTAGATTTATTGATGTATTTCGACCTATTAATAATATCACTTATTATATTCACAGGTCGGTCACGACTGGGGCTACTATACAATGGTGACAGACCTTCCGAAGTACATGACAGATGTGCTCAAATTCAACATCGCTGCTACAGGAACCTTAACTGCTA
The DNA here is from genome assembly GCA_020976665.1 of Heortia vitessoides. Classification (NCBI taxonomy): domain Eukaryota; kingdom Metazoa; phylum Arthropoda; class Insecta; order Lepidoptera; family Crambidae; genus Heortia; species Heortia vitessoides. Next base: position 7,582,036 of record JACJUM010004390.1, read on the forward strand.
TGCCTTATTTAGCCATGTGGATTAGCTCCTTCATCTTCGGATGGGTCTGTGACGTTTGTGTTAAGCGAAAATGGCATACAATTAAAACTGGCAGAATAATCCACACTACTATTGGTAAGAATTATGACTATTTTTATTGCGCTTAGGAGAATTATTATTTAATTTCTTGGATATGAAGATTAAGAACTCCTAAAATACAGATTTATTCATCGATAGTTAAGTAAATAACAGTATATTTAAAAATACTTCCTGTGAAATGATCTCATCTTTCCCCACTATCCATAATTATAAATCGTTATGAAAGTAGATAAGTTCCAGTTTATATTAAGAAAGATTGTTTCTATTTTATCTGAAATAATAAAAAAAAATATCCAAGCAAGTTTAAGTGGGTACCGGTATGATTGATTCATGAACTATTAGAAGGTATCAAAACAGCTTTGTTTGTTCTGGCCTTAGTGTACCTACAATTCTGGTATGTCGACGAATCTATCACGATCGAATCAAACTAATAAAAAATTGTAACTTAACGTAATTGTAAGTAAAAAGTGTAACAATTCCTCGTTTGCCATAAAAGGAGAAATTGACTGACTGACTGATTGACATATCTATACATCTAACTATAAGATCAGAAAAAATAAGTATTATTTATACTATACTACTATATTACAGCGAAAAATAAATGATACTATGTTTGTTCTAAAAATATATGCGGTTAAAACGGCGCTGTTAGTGCGTGTATAAGTACAAACTAATATTACATAGATAATTCAGTAACAATCCTACATTATGAAAAAAATGGAGATATTTTTTAACATATATTTTTTTGCAAAATATTGGTGGGAAGAAATCAGTAAAATACCTGTTCATATTCGTATGTGAGATTTTTAGAATTGTTATTCGACATGTACGCGGAGCAGGAAAAGAAAACATTTTTACGAAAAATGATTTAGCTCGTATGAGTTTCGAACTAACATGGTCGAGAACGCTCCTGAAGTTTATTCCCCTACTACTTGCTTTTCGAGTTTGTTGACTTGGTTTGTTCATTTCTTGGTCGGTTTTAGGCAATACCTATGTATAACTTATCGAAAATAAGTAACTTTAAAATGTATTAAAAAAATTAGAGTTTTAGAAATAATAGTAATCATAGTTTTTTATTGTTTATTATTTTACAATTTTCAGACATGGAAAACAATCAAATAACTTTTAAATTTATTTCTTATTTGAACTTCATAACAATTTATAACAAACCAAGGTTACTAATCTAATGTAGGTAGGTACAGGATCACAAATCCTAATTATGTAAAGAAGCCTAAAGTTAGTCACTTAGAATATATGGTATTTATTTAATAATTATTTAAAACAAGTAGATATTTATCTACATATCTTAGTATATATTTACTAAGATATATTAAATTAATCCTAAAATAATATTACTAAATATGTAGCTTATATATTTATAGCAGATTTTAAGTGATACTATAGTCATACCCCCTAAAATATTTACAGTGTTTCCTCAACAAGCTTTTAGATTTTACTTCTAATATTACTTGTTTGCTAATGCGATAATATAAAAAGTCCCAGGAAAAAAGAGATTCCTTGAGCAAAACTTTTTTTACATGTCGGTACCTTGTGCGACATACGGCCTCCTATCTAAGTTATTAATGCTGCTTCAAAATAGATAAGTTGATAAACAATTGTCGAATGGAGAATGCCTGGAATTCCTTATATAGCTCTGCTGTAGGATACCTTATGTTCCTGAACAGAATAATTTTAAGAATGGCTCTGATTTTTTTCTGTTCTTATAATCATTGTTTTATTTGAACCACTCCACGCAGTTATGCCATAAGGATAAGTGATTGGCATAAACTATAGTCTTATTTATGTTTTCACATCCTAGATGACTTACCTTTTTAAAAACTGGTATTAATCTACGCACACGATCCTTCAAATTTTGTATAATTACCTTCCAATTCAGATTTTTGCCAATATGGTCTCCACACCGGACAAATCCAAAAGATAGGACGACTATCATCTGCTATCGGATGCTCCCTCTCATGCGCATCTAATCTAATTTGTCATGTTAAAACAAAACTTACTTGACTCGACGAATGTTGAGATGTCGGTATTATACTAGATCGTTGTGTTCGAGCACGCTAGGACTGTATTGTGGTAAGGCCAAGATGTTGGGTGTAATATCTACGTTGTATCGTTCGCAGCTGCGGCGGGGCCAGCCATTTGTATTATATTGGCATCGTACGCGGGGTGCGACCGATATGCTGCCGTCGCTTATTTCATAGCTTCTATGGCGCTCATGGGAGGCTTCTACAGTGGTATGAAGGTATGTCGAGATTATTTTCCTTTGTCGTACAGCGCTCGCAATACTCAAATATGTCTTACTTGAATTTTTAATATTTAGAATCGATTTCTTCCCGAGCACCAGTTAGTTTACCCTAGTATAATTTCTGTTCATGTAAAACTATTCTCCTCATCAATTAAATGAAATCCATTTTATTTGCCTGTTGTAAGGTTTTTGATTATTTTCACGACATTACTTTACGTCAGTAGTCTTGGATCGACCTCGGCTCCATACACCATCCCAAGAAAAGGGCAATTTTGTCAATATTGCCTTGCTGGGCAGAAGCGAACCTTCGCTTATGCGTTGCTGTTGTAAGTCTGCTGTCTGCGACGATAATGCTCCTGTCCTTCTAGTACCTCGGTTTTGGTACTTTAGTTGCCTCTTACGATACCTTGTACAGGGCAGGTACAATTCTAGTCTGTCAATTTGCCAGTACTCTACGACTTTTAAATATAGTTACATTGTTTGTAATACAATTAATATGTTTGTTATTAACACAGCAAAATCTTACAACGTATAAGTCAGTTACATCACAGTGGAACTTGTTAAGGTTCGCTCGGCAATCAATTATGCTAAGATATATCGACCAAGCCCCAGTATTTCTTTTTATCCTTCATACACTTCGCAATACAATTTTTATAGAGTTTTATTATAAAAGGTGTTTCTTGTTGAACGATCAAAGAGGGTCGAATACATTAAATGGGCCGAAAAGGTACTTCATCATTTTTCCTATCGGGATTCAATGAAATGGAAATTATTTTATCTTTGGTGCTGTAATCGTGTTTTATGGGCAGGTCGAATAATAACTTATTGAATATTACATGCTTTATTGACTTCTTTATCGACGAGGGCCCATTTTTAAGGGACCCTTGTATCAGAAATTAGCTTTACCTGGTTTCTTTTAACTGTGAAATTAAATGCGTTAAAAGATAATCTATTTTTAAACGCTTTCTTGAAATTTAGAAGTAATAAATATGGAGACATCCATGAAGTACGTCACACGATTGATTGATTGTCATGCTTTTTATAAGCCCCCCTCCCCTCCGTCTTTGTCACAGATGGTCAAATTCCTGAGACCCCCTTAGTGTGACGTTACGTGCTTATGTAAAATCACATAAAAAAATAATAAATTAAAGCAGCAGTTCCGCAATTAGTTTTATTTTATTTAAATTAAGTACTTTTTATGAAATCAATATTATATTAAATATTTGAAACAATATCAAACCAATAAAATATTAAATATAAAGAAAAAGAAGAAGAAAGAAACAAAATCATCTTAATTCCATTGACTATAAACAAACTTTAAATTATTTATTACTGGCATGACAGTCACTTCGTTCTCATTTAGGTTTTTCACGTCAGAAACATTTGTGTTAACATCTTTATGTGGCTAGACACTACAGCGGGTATGAACTCGTCAACAAAACAATTTAAACCGTATTTAATAGGTTAATTAATATTTAAAAAACGCGATTTCCTTATCCATTTGGACCTCTAAATATATTCGTTTTTGAAATATGATGTCACAAAACTTAATACCACTTCCACCCCTTGTCACACCATATCAAACTTTGTTGAACACCTCTCCCCTTTACGTGTGACCCCTAAGCTTTTTAACTAACTGGTATAATTCTTTTAAATAATTTATTTTTTACAGGTAAATGCACTTGATTTGGCCCCTAACTACGCTGGATCATTGACCGCCATGATTAATGGAACATCTACCATATCTGGTATCATCACCCCGTACTTAATAGGATTGTTAACGCCTGATGTAAGTATGCTAACAACATACCATAAATAAGATATTGCGGTAAATTATCAACAGGAAATTTTTACTTTCCACGGAAACTTTCTTGAACTTAAAAGAAATAACCACAAGTCAAATACATTCGAAGTTTAAAGTTATATTGATAGCATAAACATATTTTCTGTGAATACATTTTTGACAGTAATACTCAGTATCTTATTAATGAGTTTGTAACGGCTTTACTTTTGTAAACATGCCATAGAAATTTTAATATCTGAAATGGTGAAATCTTACAAACTTTTGCCGGTTCAACAATAGGATTGATAACCTTTCAGCTCGGTGTCAAGATTTGGGCAAAAGTTGTCGTTAATTTTGCTGGCTTCTGTCGAAGTTTGCGTCTTTGATATTTAGTTGGTTTTACTTGAATGACGTCTAATTGTGGCTTTAGAAATCTTCTTGTCAAAAGCAGTGGACTCGGCCCTTAATTGAATATCGAAAAGCCATTTTGCCGGTTCTTCGGAACGGAAAATTGGTCGTTTCCTTACATTTTAAGTAGGGAACTGTACAAGAATGTTCGCTGTATTTATATCTATATTAATTTGTAACAAAGGGTTTATGTTGAGAATTTGAAAGTGATAATATATCAGTGGTATAAATAAATATATTTATTTACGTAGTTTCCGCCAATTATCATCAGGGTATTTGTTTATTATTTTTATGTATTATAAACTTATAAATAAGTCGACAAACTAGTTTCCAGTCCACGTGATTGTAAGACCTCACCTAACCTAATCTTATGACTTGAACATGTTATGTCACATATACCGATAATTTCGTTGGAAAATTTCACATCAATCAAAAAACTACTATTTAGCGGTAGAAATAAATGATATTGAGGTATTAATGCCTACGACCTGAGTATGAGGCTTATTTCATCTAGCGTAATTGATGTAAACGAGTGCAGTTTAATGGTTGATTCTATAACAGAATTTAGCAGATATTTTGCAAATCGCCTCGCGACAAGAAATGTGTTACAATGCAAAAATAGCCGTTTTGAGAAAATGTAACTTTAATGATTTTTTTGTTCACTTATAGATACGTCAATAATTTAAATTAAATTCAGATTGCTAAAATCTCATATGTAAATGGCTGATTCATTTGGTAATAAATGGGCGCAAAATTTAATAACAACTTTTTATTTTTTTTTGCGATTATGCCATTTCGTGCCTAACATGTGTTGTACTACATTTCTTGCCGGGAAGCGAAATGTAAATTTCTTTATACATATACTATACGTGCTTATTCTTAGTGATCAGACATTTTAATAAACTAAGTTTTCATTGCATTATTTTTATTCCAGTCAACTTTATCTCAATGGAGAGTGGCGTTCTGGGTCTGCTTTGCCGTATTAGTAGGCACTAACATCATCTATATAATCTGGGCCGACGGTAAGCAACAATGGTGGGATGACGTAAGACAATACGGCTACCCTGAAGGCTGGAAGCACGGCCCGCTCAAGACGGTCGACCTAGACAAAGAAAAGAGTAGGAAAGAAAAAGAAATTGAAGGGTCTAAACTATAATGTTTTATTAGACTTGTGATTATAGTATTGTAGCTGTGACGTTAATTAAAATAGTACGTAAGCAATAGTATTGAATCAATATTTAATGTGATATATCAAATATTAGATATCAAAAAATGCGTCATGCCAATTTGATTATTTATATCACTTCTGTTTATTGATTTTGTTTTCTATAGGTATGTTACAATTGAAAGAATAGGATTAAAATTATACTTATACTAGTTATTACATACATATTTATACTCTAAAATTGGTACAGATTGTTTATGTTATATTTCCAATACACATGACTTGCTGAAATTATATCGTCTATGGATATGAAATGAAACACAGAAGATTGATTAATCCAATTCGGCTTTATCACTTAGTATTTTCTAAATTTAAAGGCTAAGTACGTTATATATCATATCATTTATCTGTAAAAAAAAAACTAAACAAAGTTGAAAAAAGAAAAATATTTTTTGTGAAATTATTATATATAATATCTATTAATTATGTAAATATCGTATTACAGTCGTTATGTAACATTCTCGAGTCATATTTGTTGTAAAGACTTGGATTGTATTTATTTTGACGTGATAAATAAATGGAAGAGTAAAGTTTAAGTTTAGCTTGAGTGAGTATTTTAATATCAAGCCCACATCTCTATTCAACTATGCTATATAACTAATAATGCAATAGAGCGATTTGTATCTGTATAGCTACAATAAGTCACATACCTATATACATTTTCTGTATCTAAGCTGAAGATCGTCTTATTATTAAATTAATGTATTTGTACTTCATGCATTACAGTGTATGTATAATATAAAAATAAGCCATTAATTAGTACTGTTTATAGACTATGAATCAACAAAGAAAATATTAAGAAGAAATAAATTTTTAGGAATAATTGAATATATGATCATAATTCAGTACAATCAAAATAAAAATATAATTCTGAACCTGGTCACACATTGATACACTGTATTTGATATAGGAATGTCAGTTTATATTAAAACAAGTTCCTGGCTTAATAAATTAAGCAACATTCATCGAAGTTGTATAATTATAATTATTTTTATTAACTATAAGTAGAAATTAATGTTTAAGTGCCATTAATTGTGTGAAAAACGTGATTTTTGCGAATCAACTATATCGAATTTATTGTAGAGTTAATTGTTAATTTAGTTTAAGTAATAACAAATTGAATTTGTTATTTTTTATTTACGTTTTTACATGCAGATAAATGTATTTATTTATAGCTCTGCTTACATATATTTATGTGTATTTCGTAAGCAATATTGATATCCCAGTTATAATGTGAATTTAAATAAAAAATAAATAATTAAAAAAATGAGTATTAACGAATGGGTAGATACTTTTTTGTTAATAGTAATGATAATACAGGGAAATATGAATAAATATCTAAGACAAACTAAATGAAGAAACGTTATAGTGAAGTTGTGATATATACATAATAAATTATTAAGTATTTTCAACGTAAGACAGAATAAATGGTACAATTAAGAGTTTTGTATTATTTAATGTTGTTAACCTTGTATTTTATTTTTATTAGACTAGGTCGATAAACAAGTATGCAGTCTGCTTCATAGTGAGCATCAAAGCAGCTTACATAGACGCTTGTTATATCAGAAGGATATCACAAGCGCGTTGCCAACCTTGTGAATTGAAGATATTATATAATTTCGCCCAGTAATTTCACTGCCTCTCTCGCCTTTCAAATTCGAACACCACTATGCAAATACTGCTATTTGGCGGTAGAAGTAGAGTAGAGTGATACCTCACTAACGCAGACAACCTTTGGTGGTCAACCTCTAGTTATTGTATCTCTATGAATCAGTAAAATTCATCCATCAAAATGATAGCAACACAACCCGATCTACTGTCACTCTATGTGCGTGCGCACAGTTATTTTACGCACAGTGCATTGCAGTTGGTCAAGTGCCGTTGGATGGCTTGCCGCATTATGTCCTTACAAAACCATTTTGCCTGAGCGATAAATTTTAATGTAGGCCGAATTAGATTTTTTTTTCTTATTGTTTAACAAATTATTGAGAGGAGTGAATGATGATGATTATTCCGCTCTCATTCCGTTTTCAAAGCGTTTTTATATCATTTTAACAATAAATGTATATTACATTTAATTTTTTTATTTAAAATTAATGACTTTATTCCATATAAAATTTATAAAGACTAAACTTGGATACATTTATTACAGAAAATAAAGGTTTGCGAATATTTAATATGTAAAAAATGAATATATTTATTTTTTTGTACCTTTGTAGCAAATACACTGAAAAATTACGAGAACGAAATTAAGAGCTCTTCACTGATAAAAAGTGACATTTAGCAGCTAGTAGCATAAGTTATTTTTTATTCCGTGTTCTTATCGACACGGTAAATATGTGTGTGAAATTGCGGTTAGTCATAAAATTGGTTAAGAATTAAAATAAAGTAACCACAATTTATATGCTTAGATACTTAATTATAATTAAAACTTTTATAAATATTAATTAATAATCAAATCACAAATCACACACTATAAATATATGCAAAACATAAAATGCTTCAAAATAATTTTCATGTTAAAGAGAACCATATTATGAAATTTTTTCTATCTTTAGATGCGAACGAAGTCTTCCTTATCTATACGAACGATGTCTTCTTATGTACTACGCAATTTGATCCTCCACCGCGGTCTAAAACCACTTAAAGAAGAGTGGTGCTTGTGGCGAATGAAACTCTGCAATTAGGCCGTATTGTCAGCTAAGAAGTGGTGCTTCATGTGCCTCTGGACTGGTAGACATAGGATACTTACAAAATCATATATATTTACGAATTTGCCAGTATATCATTACCATTGAATGTACATTATGTGTTATAAAAAAACAGTACGAAAATAAAAAGTTATGAATGTCTTTAAATCATTTAAATAATCAAAATGTAATTTCTAGAGCGTTCTGGATCTGCTCTAGGAATTTAGTAGCGGTGAGGATGCAACAGCTCGCGGAAGCGTGCGTGAGGTAGAACTCATAAAAATATCGTCTGTATAATCGTATCCAAATATCATTGCTGTATTCTGTTTGAAGAGTATTGAAGAGTTTGCTGTATTGAGAAAGGCAGTGAAATTACTGGGTAATGTGAAATAATATGTTCTAGCCACAAGGCTGGTTATGCGCTAGTGATATCCTTGTAATATTACGAGCGTCTATAAACAACGGTGACGCTTACTATCACGCGGACTGTATGCTTGATTGTTGATCTGGTCTAGTAAAAAAATAGTTGCGTTCACACTCAGCCGATCACGCCTGAAGATGTCAATATTACGAGACACTTGGTCACCTTTACCTATCAATATATAAGTGCAACGTTTTCAAGTTACATCGGACGATGACGGGCCCGAGGGCGCATTCGGTAGTGTTCCTATTTTGTGCCAATCTTTTTTTATTTCAATAGACAATAAACCAATTTTAATATAAGTTCACTCTGGTGAGCTTATGAGGTTTATATGAAATAACTATTAACTATTTGATTCATTTAAATAATACTTACACAATGGTAGAACACACTGGGATCTTTGTCTCACACGATATTAATAGTAAATACATTATTTATATGGAATACGGCCCCTATCGGCGTGTCTTCTTCAGAATACCAATTATTTGTCTAGCCTTGTCACATAAATAGCTAATAGACAGTTATGTTAATTTCGACAATACTACTTAGTATCTATTAACAATTACAAGAGCTAATTAGGTTTTGTTACTTGCAAATACTGTCGAATCAAGTTATTGTTTCTATTTTTTGTTATTGAATTACAGAAAAGCATTTTTAAATTATATTGTATGTTTGTGTATTGTAAATTGTGACCTTTACTAACAGGACGAATACAGCATACATAATATTAAAACGCAATACATTGAAATATTTAAATAAATCCTACTTATAAATACTTGAATCACATTTAATAAGTCTTAAAAAATCAAGAAAAAGTAAAAATTTTAATAAACCCCATCTACAGGCGTTAGAAAAGGTAATTTAGTTATGAGTAGCGAACGCGTAAGTATTAGAAAATATCATATTTACGTATCCATTTTTCAGTCCTGATATGTATTTTTTAATCCCTATTCTTTCTAATATTTTAAATGAAAAAGTTTGTGATTATTGATATATATCAAAGAGATTATCGATGGTTAAATATTATAATCAAAGGCAATTTTTTATTCCAAAATCATGTTCTCGTGGCATAGAGATTCCTTTTTATTTCTCTCTATGGAATCTGCATAGATACTGGTTTTGTGCACAGTTTAGCTATCATGGTGTGAGACAACCTTAATTCCGGCAAAAAGAGATCCTTAAGGAATTAATATAAAGTAAATACTAGTAATGAGAAGTAAGAAATATGTAATATTTTGTAAGATAGGATGCATAACATTTTTTTGGGTGATGTAAATTAGACCTAGGATGTTTTTAGAAAAGTATTTGCTCATTATTGATAAACAACACCAGCCGTGGAGTACCAGCTGAGTTTAAAAATACCTTCATCTTACCAGGTGTCGTGAGAAGCGACTGAGGTACTGGATTGCCGGGCTGGGTAGGCAATTGGCAAGGTGGCAATTGCGGAGCGTTGCTTCGCGACGTAAATGCTTCTGCCAATTCTCGCTCCGTTTGAACTTCTCTGTTTCGAGTGGATTTGTCGGATTTGGTGCGCATTTTTTTACGCCACCTGGCACAGGAGGAGGTATTTTCTACTTTGTCGGTACCCTACGGCTAAGTTACTAAATAGTAGCTAACATTAACGGAGGAAAATAAGTTATAAGTCAATTTTGTTATAATATTTTAAATAGCGGTCATTCTAGATATAGAAGTGACCTCAAAGTAATAAGGTTTTTAGTAAACTAAATATATTTGTTTGTAAAAAAACAAGGTATTCGACGTAGAAAATAAATAAACAGGGTTACTTGCTCACTCTACCGTTATTAAACGGAGTATTTGCATTCACATTTAAAAATATGTATACGAATATAGCACATCCGGTTCACGTCAGGTAAAATATTTTTATTTTATTTAGAAATGTATTGATATGGAATGGAGTAAACTAGAGCAGTCCGAAATTCACTATTATTAAACACGAATCATTTTTATATAAACATAAACAATAAATTTTGTTTATTCAACACAAATAAAACGAATAAATCCCGTTAGAACAACGGGAGAAAATTTTAACAATTTTATAATGAGAATGATTTAACTGGATAAATTTCTATTTATTATGATAAAGGTGTTATTTTGATGCTGAAATTCGCAAAATAGAAATGTAAAGAATTTTCTGAGAAGCATAATCTTATCGTGTAACGTTTTAAAATAAAATAAATATAGGTATGAAGAAAATTACACTGGAAAATCTCAGCCAAAACAAAAACCCTTAATCTTTTAGTAGCCATAAAACAATCCGATTGCGGATATAGGCCTTCCCAAAAAGGCAAATTTGTCCATAATTGCCGCGCTGTGCAGCCGTGGTTGCAATTGCTGACAGTAACTCCGTGGCGGGAATGATGATACCCATCCCCACCCTGTTAAATTTAAACTACGCTGTTTCAAGTGGTTATACCGCCATCTGTCGTTTTTGCAACTTCAGACGAAACCTCTTCCTATAACCTCCACACGGCAACAATTAAATACATCGCAAGAATATCATTAACTGACTAATATTGAAAGATGGTAAACCATGGTTCTGCGTGACGTAGTAACTTGGATTGTGAAAAGCGTAAATATTACAATATAGTATTAAATATACTAAAAATATAATACCTATTACAATAAAAATAGTTTCAATTAGAATTGTAAGGAACGTCATATAAACACCGCTTCGTTTAATGTATACCTACATACATTTTAATTCTTTTTTTCCTGGAATGTCTCCCTTTATCTAGAATTACGTACAGTTTCATATAAGTACTTTTCTAGAACGTATTTATTATTTATTAAGTGACATAGTCAATAGTTCAAGTTTACTTATTGAGACAACACATTTCTTTCTGAGATAATTAAATAACCGTACGTTATTCTTTCGTACCAGATGCTATTGTGAATTGTCTTCTAGATTCAAATAAAAAGTTCATGGAATTTTTAAGAATGATACCAGGCAGTGTTAAATTAATAAAGAGAATTAGTAAACTACACAGTGCCGTGGGGCACCAGTAAAATAGAATAGTATCCTCTAACTTCTGAACCAAGCCCTCCTGAACCAACCCCAAAACCAAGTAATCCCCTGAACCAGTTGTCGTAATTGGGGACTGTCGTACCGGAACCGACAAATAACAGTATATCCATTCGAAATAGTGTAGCTCAAATGCATGCGGGGTGGGTAGCAGCATAAGCAAAAAAATAAGTAACGCTGATTTTCAAAAGTCCTTTGACCCGTTATAAAAGAATTAGATCAACTTAAATATTTAAAATACTTTACAGAGTTCTAATTGATATTTAAACATGCTCCAAGTGATACTTTTCTGAAATCTATCCGTGCAGCTATCTAGTACTTGCATTTAAGTGAAATGATTCTTATATATTTTACTTTAATGCAAGTATATGATTTTTCAGTTAACATTAATAATAAAAAGGACAGGAAAAACTAACTGAACCAATATGGTAAACTAAGAGTTTACCAGAGAACATGTTACAAAATAATTACGTAGAATAATAATGTTTTTCCTAAATGTTCATAAAGTAACACCAAATAAAATACGGTTGCATGACCTCTTAATGATTCTTTAGCCCGTTTCGGTACTGTTTCTACAAACATAATATATTGCTTGGAATGGCAGCACGAACTTTTTAATTAGTGGTTCGGGTGCGGTTATTTTTCATTTCCTTCCGGAAGGCAAATTAAATTGCTACTTATACAGTATCAGCAATATTCTACAATTTTCCACTTTATAAAATAAAAAAGGATACAATTGAATAGAATGAAAAAAGTTTTAATGTTATGATGATATCGATAACCCCTACTTATATTATAAATCCGAAAGTAACTCTGTCTGTCTGTTACGCTTTCCCGCTTAAACCTCTCAGCCGATTTTGATGAAATTTGGCACAGACAATCTCTAAGTCCTGAAAAAGATCATAGGCTATTTATTTATTCGAAACAACGGTTGTAAGAGGTCGAAAGGGGGGATGAAAAGTTGTATGAAAGTATTGCTATTTTCAAAGCTAGAAACATGAAACTTATTTTGCAGGCCATTGATTCAATATTAATAAACATGACATTAAAAGTTTGTATAAGTTAAGGCAAAGAGGTGTGGTATGTACCCAAAAAAACTATTCCACGCGGACGAAGTCGCGGGCACAGCCAGTATAATATATAACAAAATTTGCATAGGCAACATAAATCGTTTTTGTTGAATAGTAATTGACTATGATCATCATGATATCGGTCGTAGGATATCCACTGCTGGATAAAAGCCTCTCCAATTAATTTTCAATAGGACCGGTTATTTGTGGCCTATTCTAGCACGATCCTGTGGTTTTGGTCTGTCTGTCTAACTTATGGCGTCATTGGCAACCAGTTCTATATGTAATGTGCCTTGTCTATTGTCACTATAATTGCTTAATTCCTTGTAAGTTATATACATAAATTGAATGTAGTTTTGACTCTATATCCCAATATTAAGTTCCTTTTAATAATGTATTCATGTTAGTCTAAATAAATTGATATATTAACATAACGTACGTACGAGCAGTTAGCCACTGTTGTCATAATAACATTTTTGCAAATGTAAAATTTATTTCTTTTCAATTATTACGGGCAATAGCACTTTTTGGAGATGCCTTTGTATGTCGTCATTTTTCGTGATAGCCGCTTTGAATACACTAGCCATTGCAAGTCTACTCCTGGAGATAGGCCTCTCCAAGTAAGGGGGAATATTGCCCATAATTGCCGCGCTGGGCAAGCGTGTTGGCAATCGCAGAGCGCAGCTTTCGCGACGGGGATGCTGCGGCCCATCCCCGCTCTGTGCATTTGAGCTGCAATGTTATAGATAGAGTTTTTTTGTTTAGTAACAAAAGAAAGAAACAAAAGCATGGACAGTTTCTATTTTATATTCCATGCTCATCAAGTCTTGTAATAGGGGTCATGCTAAATATAAACTTACTAAACATCTTAATCAGTAGTCATCTAATTCCAATCAAGGACATATTCATGAATAGGATTGGTTTAACATAGAACATTCCTATGACATCATGTGCTAATCTAGACCATGGGAAAACATGTTTAATCATGTGGTGGTACGGCATAATGTATTTGGCCATGGTGTCATAGCATAGCATGACAATAAAGGGAATTAGAAGCATTCGAGGGCACTGTGTTGCACAATTGTGTTTTGTTTGTAGGATCATCAACAACCGCCCAATCCTCCCATTATAATTCAGAAACTCAATTAGAATAGATGAGCCTATTAGCGCAGATGGTAGTAAACTTATCCTGTGCGTCCAAGGTTGCGGGTTCGATTCCCAACCAGGATAAATATTTATACAATGATAATTGTGTTTATTCTGTGTCTGGATGTTAATGTTTTTATGTATTATATATATATATATATATATATATATATATATATGATTCCTATGTTATCTGATGTCCGTAACATAAGTGCTATAAGCGACTTATCTTGGAGTCGGGTTAATGATGTTTGTCATACAATTGTGAAGTTATGACAAAACTACTTTTTAGCGGTTTTGAAACAAAGTTTACTTGATTATTTATTTTTTTTTTGTATAAATTTTCGGATATTATGATTTCCGTTCATTAAGAGTATGAAGTTAAAAAATACTATATGGTAAGTGAGAATTTAAAGTTTTTGTGTAAGCAAGAACGTCTTTAAAAAAGTAAAAAATCTTTATTTATTTTTATTGCAGGCCACACAAAGCATATTTTTGTGTAAAAAAAATATATTTCTATGCCTAATAATAGTCGGTATGCTGTTTTTTATTTGTTTTGTAACTTGTTTCCTTTTTGGTAGTTTATTTTATAAACTATTCATGTATATTTTTATATAATATTTAAGATCTGTAAGTACATTAGAAATGCTCAACTATTAGAGCTATTGATATAATAATATAAATACTGTACATAGACTTGTCTTGTTCAGCTATCGAATTCGGCACTTTGCCGTGAATATGTCTAATAATTATATGTTATTTTAGAATTTACTAAATTGATATCGTTTATAGTGTTATATTAAAAAGTAAGTTGCCTGACGAAGGTCATTAGTTTGTTTACGTCTAGAGTAGGTAATCAATCAATTTTATCATTTTTGTTTTCGACCGATGAGGTCGTCTTGTATTCTAGTTTATAAACGCACCTTGATAAACGACATGGCTATTTTTAAACATATTACACACTACATTGATTTATAACTAATTTATTAAAAAAATTATCCTTTCTATACGGCCTATCTATTCTATATACCTATGAGGCTTTTAAAATCGTAGAGTACTAGCAGATTAAATAGTACCTTTATCTGTACCAGTTGTTCTAAGTAGGCATTGCGGTACCAGCATTGACAGATTGAGGTATATCCACCTAAAGCAACCTTGCTTGGTACATTCAACAGGGTAGCGGTAGGCTCAGCAGCATTACATTTATGTAGTTATTTTTGCGATGGTCACCACCTGAGTAGAGTGAAAATTATGGGCAAATCTGCCATGCCCAGCAGTCGACGTGCCACCGATTAAGAGTGATAGTGTACATACTCTCTGACGCGCTGTGGTCTTATTGCTCGTTGGCGAAATAACTAAATATAAGGTACACAGTATCGATCTGCTACGTTATACTGTGGTAACCTTAATTGGTGATTTTAATTGGAATCAAATGTAGCATCTAACAGTGTCCGAAGCCACGAGAGTAAAATTAATTATCGGATTTCGCTGACCCAAGCCAGATTAATTAATAACCGAGTATATTTACAACTTTTAAAGAAATCTTCTTTATTCAGTCTAACAAACAGGCGTTTTACTTTTAAATATCATACTATGCTGTATTAAAATTATTATTATTTCTTTTATACGAATCTAAAATGCGTATTATATAATGTTTACACTTTTAGTTTACGTTTTGGTTTCTTTATGGATAAAGACTGTGAAGTGAAAGACTTTCCATAGTCAATTTTGGCATCGATATGATAAATGTAAAAGTGGGTTTAATTATAACTTCATATAAATCAAAAAACTTATTGAAAAATTCTATAATAAAATTTATCACCTCCCATGCATAGTTTGTTTCAATTTGTGTATTATTACATCGACGTCTTAGATTAATACAGAAGTATTATATAGTTTCCGCGTTTATTACAAGTAATAAACATGTAAATTTTAAAGTATTACACTTTACTACATACATTCAGTTAAGAACCAAAGATTTGAGTACTCCGTTATTCATTAATATTCTGCAAACAATCCGTGGATAAAATAGAACATATGAAAGTTAGTAAATTTTGTCTTAGAAGTTTTTTAACAATTAAATAACATGACATTAATACAGTGCAAGAAAAAATGAAAAAACAAAATACTTTGTTAAATGGCATATTATTTTATAATAATTTGGTGATTTCATATTACAGCTATTAAGACTCAAAAGGTACCGGTATGCTACAATATATTTTATACAAATAAGTAATGACATTCACTTGGACATAGCGTCCAAATTTTTTCTCTAACAGCAGGATCTCAGAGAAACAGCAAGATTTATAAAAGTTATTATTTAAATAAATATAATTCTTTTTCAGTTTTTAACCTCTACAGCTAATCTAAATTTGTTTGTTGCTAAACATATTTATTAACTAAAACATAATGGTTTGTTGGTTTCTTGTGAGCGTCACCTATGTGTAAACATAGCCGTCGTGGAGGTAGAAATCATTCAAAGGTCATCTGCATTGGTATTTCTGTGTTCTAGTTCCGGTTTAAAGGGCGAGAGAAGCAGTGAAATGATCGGGTAATGAATTATCAAGTCCCAAGATCAGCATCGCCCTACCGAGCTTGTAATATCTTTCTGATAATATGAACGCCTATAGGCTGCAGTGACATTTACTATCACGTAGACCGTACGCCTGTTTGTCGACTTAATTTATCTATAAAAAAGTAGTGACCATCCGCGACAATATGTCACAATTATATAGATAATTTATAGCAACTATGTTCTCCCAGGTGGAGATTTATGTTTTGCAAGAAAAACCAATAATACGATCGCAAATTCTAAGAAGCATATTGTTCCTTAACCTGGTTTATTTCACGCGCGACAACATATGATGAGTATGACGTGTTTACAAGTATGTTCTCTATAATGGGCAATAATATTTTGCCTGGGCTGAAACCAACAGAGCGTTCGAAAATTGTAAGAATCATATCGTTCCTTAACCTGGTTTGCTCAACTTGCGGCTACATGTGTACGTTCACGGTAACCAAATGTCATAACCGGCATTATCGCACTCGAGTTTATTGACAGCTACTAATAGTGATCTACTTTGGAGCTGACCGTATATGAATGTCAACCTTACAGCCAGTTCAATGAAACCCGATATCTATAGATTTTATTGCTCTCCACGATTAGGGTAGATATAGTTTGATTGATAATGTCCGGACATATTATAAGTCATGTGCGATGAATGCTCGAGAAAGAGCAATAGTTTTATCTTGATAAATGAATTGACTACTACTTTGTGTTTATTTTATTGTTACTACTTTGTGTCTATAATGGTAGGTATGTTTGCAAAAAGTGTATCTGGTTGGCTAGTTTATTTGCAACTAATGAAATAAATATTATACATTTCGACAATGAAAAACAGTATTTACACTCTTTATTATTCAGATTCCTAATGGGTCACTTAACTGACCCACACTAATGCCAAAATAATATGTTGTCATAAATTTAAATTAATTAATAAATTTAAGTTAAATTTAAATAAAATATTACTAAAAATGTTTAGTAATATTTTGGTGAAAATCTGACAATATTAGTAAAATAAAAATATAAACTATTGAGGCTTTATTTTTTTTTCGAGACATCGATAATGTTTAAAATGATAACACGATAAAGCATGATTTGGCATCATCTTTAAGAAGTACCGTCATACTAATTTCTCGCAATACACAGGATGCTTTATTTAGTTTCAAAACAATGTAACTATTGGTTGTTCTTTACTTACCAAAATGTTCTACTACGTGTATTTTAATATGCAACATCTACTTTAACGTATCTTTCAAGTAAAATCCAATTTACAAAAAAAATAAAGCAAATAATTATCACAATCAAATATTATAACCACTGAACACATATTTTAAAAAAAATTCTTTGATTAGAATTTGTAGGTCTTAAAATAATAATGAATAACATATTAAAAGACATGATAAGTGTTGCTTGTGCTTTTATTCTTCCCTCGACAGTTCGTTTATTTGGTCACACGCGCAATGTCAAGTTAGGACGGAGTTCAGAGTCCGTTTTATGTGTCTTCTTGCGGTTACGAAGGCAAAGCAAAAAACTGGCTGAACGAGTATTATTTTTATGTTTGCGGATTCCGCGTTGTTTTTTTAACTAGTCTTACTGGGCCATAGCACACAATAACCAAGTACGACCATAATTTTTTTTTGGGATTGTCGCAAACGATAGTCGCTGGTGGTCACCACATAAAGCTACTACGTGGTTAAAGTAACCGCCAGTAACCACAAGCTGGGTCATTAAAACTATAGATTAATTCATTAACGGACCTAACACCGAACAAGCCTTTTTTTGTCTCGCATTAATATAAAAATTCAACTAAAGGTGTCTCCGAATGTCTACCGCCAATGTTTAGTCACACATTGAATAGAAAAAAAATGTTATTTTTCAGTATATTTGAAATCGAAAAGTTATATCCAGATCGCATATATCATTAAGTAAAGTAAACTTGTTTTCATATTCGGAGGCGATAGAAGCTTGACGGTATTATCGGTCGTTGACCTCGATAGATAGCAATCTAAAGATTTGGCACAATTTAATAAAATGAAATATTTTGCGAATATACTCAAGCCAATAATAGCTTTATTATTGGTATTTTTTTATTTTTTGTATATAATAATAGCTAATTTTTTAAAATATTAAAACACAGTAAAATACTATGTAAATAAACCGTGACTTTAAGCCGCTGGATTATTTTTATTACGATAATGGCTTTAAACTCGCGATGTTAAACGGCGTCGGCCCGTATGATATATGCGACAATAAATGAATTAAATATTTTTCGATGTTTTTATATTGTTCATATCGTTTATTGTTGCATTTGATATATTAATTCTTGGAAGATCCTTCTCTATATATACTTCGTTCACCAGAAAAAATATCGGTTGTTTGTAAAGTCGGTTTACTGACGATAGTTGAACGTGACAACGTCATAAGAAAATACTGATGAAATGGTTGCATTTTTCAAAAGAACGTTTTAATTTTATTTATGAAAATGTATTATTGTATAGCAGCTGTCCGCGGGCGCATCGCACACTCGAGTACGAGAGAGACAAATGTCGAATGCTGCCGAACGCGAGGCCGATTATGCCTCTTTGTCGCTTGTCCCGCGCTCTCGCTTGCTCTTCAAGTCTTTAACGGAACGTCTCAGAGTGGGGTAACGCCGCATGAGTCATGTTTTTTCGTGCGTGCAGCCGACTCCATCGAATTATAAGACGTTCTCACGTCAAAAATCATCAACAAAACAAAAATTAAACACTTAAAAGAAAGTTGTCATAAACCGAATTGTTTTCGACCAATCAACACGAATGATTATAAAATATGGTTTAAAAATATCTTATTTATTAATTTTTCAAAATACCATCTTTTAGAGAATTATATAAATAATATTATGTATAACTAGCTATATAAGGCACGTGTCAATTAAAATGAAGGTATTCTTAAATTCATAAAAGAAAATCAATTTTCTTAAAACATACTCTTAAGCCTCATTACTTTAGTTTATTTTTCTTAAGTTAGGTAAATTGATATATGTAAAACTCTCAAATATATATTTTTTTAATAATTATGTTTTGAATATTATTGTTTGGTTACGTTAATGTGAGTTAATAAATTTCCGTTGACTTGGTTACTGATAAATTATTAACTGAAATATAAAATAATTTTAAATTATTGAACTACTGTTTCCTATTTTGGTTTTACAGTATAATATTAATAGCGACAAACTATAAAATTATTATCGAAATATGAAACAACCTAGTTTTATTATAATAGATTGTTATTATTGATTTACTTCAATTGGTCAAATGTGATATTTATTGAAATATAAAAATGAAAACAGAAATGTATTTATTCATTTTAATCCTTATAACCGTACCATATATATATATATATATATATACTGTTTGAAGACTGACCATGATTTAATCCAGGCCAGGGAAAAAGCTCTGGAAAATACAATCAGATCACATAATTATAACAAGACAATTTATGACAAAAATAGAAAACATGTAGACTTAGTTGACAAAGTTGGTGATACCGTTTTTGTAGAGAATGGAAACAAACTCAATAGGAAGAAACTCGATGAACTAAGACTCGGACCATATAAGATCGTAGAAAAAATTTCAAACTCAATTTACAAGATAAAGACAGATCATAAGAAGTTAGAGTCAAACTTTATTCACATTTCTTAAACTAACGCCAGCCCCTGACTACGATTGAAGAGTACGTATGTGAGCTGCCGCATAGTCTTATCTTCTCCGGGAAGGGGAGATGTAAAATATATTTTTCCTAGTTTTAAATTTTCCGCACAGTCGCGCGTCTAATGTCATTCAATTTTATCTATGGTAAAATAATTATAACCTAAAAACGTTACATTGTCATAATCTTAGAAATTACTTGTTTAAATAAAACACCACTAAAATAGTTGTGATTTGGAACTGACATTGTAAATAATAACATTAAATATCGTTTCTTTTTTTACAGGTATGTAAGGTATTATTAACACTTGTTTGTTAGGTAGCGTACATTTAAAATAACGAAATAAATATTTTCTTACAGAGAAACTCAATTGTGTTTGATTGACTGTGTCGTCCAATATATACTTTAGATAACATAATATTATATTATATATATAAGAGGTATTAAAGAACGGCCAGGTTAGAAGTACTTAAAATAAACGAGTGCGTATGAATAGACTGATGCGAGTAAGGGAAGCAAGAGAGGTTTGCTAATATCGTAACAAGTGGAGTTCAATAGTCTCTATCTACATCTACCTGGGACACAGGCGATATATATGTATGTATGTATAAAATATTTTTCCAAAAATCATGGCTGAAAAAGGTTAAAAAGAATGTAAAGTATAACAGTTAAATAACTTCACGCGGGTAAAACCGCGGGACAATCTTGTCGTTTTTATTTTATTGTGCTTGAGCACATTTAACAGGTTTTAATTTAAATGAGTCAATGTTTTACATTATGTAATGTATGTAAATTATATACATAAAAGGTAAATTGAAGGTCAACGTTGGTATAGTAACGAAGGTATAGTGATGTAACACAAATCGACTATTGTTTTTGGTTTTTAAATATTTAACTGTAGAGCAAACACTATTTATAACCTGTTTTAGTCAGAGATATCAAACAAGCCTGAAGTTTGAGGAGATATTCTAGTTTTATTGTTGAATTTGCACCTGCGGTTTACATCTCTTATCAGATAAATAATTTAGACTTACTACTCTAATAAATAAATAATTTAGAATTTTGTATTAACAACTTCACTATTCGTTTTTTAAGTTTTGACGGGCATCAGATTAAATTTTTTTTAATGTTACAAATTTCGCCAGATCAGGCTTCTTCTAAATGCTAGACTAGTTTGAACTCTGGAACTTGTGACAACCCAAATATTCTTTCATGCGAGTATAAGAAGAAATAACTAAAAGAAAAATATTTTTTTTTATACCAAACGCGTGACTACATTAAAAATTTTCCTAGAAAGCACTAATAAAGGAATTTAATAAAAACAGAATAACAAAACTAAAAAGCGTCAATAACAAAATGCAGATTATTAAGGCATATAGTACAATGATTATCAAAGAAGCCTTAATAACTTCGTAACTAATTAACTGAGTGAACCTGAGAGTACACAAACTTTCCAATTTTACGCCTATATCGGCTGCATGAATATAAATATCGAGACATAATAGTTGGCGCTGTGGTCATGGAGTCTGGCTATAGATCTACTATAGATCTTCCTTTTTGAAATAGAAGTTATCTTTGAGTTCAATCCTAAATTATAAACTTGTCTATCTTTTCTGTAAGCTTGCTTACAGTTACCAGAAAAATAATATATACATACATATACCTCACGTCAGTATCCCATCGGGGTAGGCAGATACGATAGATCTCCACTTGTTACTATCTTGGCATACCTCTATTGCTTTCTTTACTAGCATAAGTCCTCTAATACACGCTCGTTTATAATTGGTACTTCTGACCTGGTCCTTCTTTAAAACCTCTTCTACCTGGTAAAGATATGTTCGCCTAGGTCGTCCTATAAAAACATTTCCATTCACTTCCGCTCTATATATTTGTCATTCTACTTTCATCCATCCTTTATATGTGCAAACCATCCTAACATTCCTTTCTCTATTGTTGTCACATAATTTTTTACACCACATCGATCTCTTATTACACTATTTTTTAATCTAACTCTCAAACTCACACCGTAATATTTCGAAATTATATTTACTTTTATACCTTTCCTTTTTAAGGAGTCTTGAAAAATCTGCAACTCTGCAGCTGATGATGCTAACACTACTTGATCATCAGCGTAAAGAAGACATTTCATGAGTATCCATGCATGCTTAATCCACATTTACTGGCTATAAATAAATTGATGCTTTACATCCTTGTCTGACACCTCCATGGATGTCAAACCATTCAGTGTTTCACCGTTTATTCTAACGCAAGTAGCATAATCTTTGTAAAGAGATTGGAATGTCTGAATTGGACGGTCACTCACCCCATACATATATCTTCCTCAACTCCTTTTGCACAACTCTATCATAAGCCTTCTCCAAGTCAATAAAAACGCATAGACCTTTTGACCTTTTACACTTTTCGAATTTAATTAGTATTATTTTATTTAGTAAATACCTCATGTGACAGATATGATGTGGTACAGCACTATTGTTTAAAGTTATTTAAATTCAAGCAAGTTAAATGTTAATACCAGCTTACCACTACGTGAATTGATTAAACGATGACGTACGTAATAGCGAGAAGTGTTTTAATGGGGGTAATGCTAAAGAATATTAACCCAGAACTAAGGTAGATTTATTAATAGACCACGCGTTTATTAGCATATGTTGTAAATTTGTCGGAAAATACACCGCTTTTCCAAGTGATAAGGGCTTAATAGAAAAAAAGGGCAACAAAAAAGATGAATTTCCGAAAACAAATTTCTGTTTTTGTTTTAGTCTCAAATATTTAGCAAGAAATATATATATTTAAGTATCTTAACTACAGAATGTGAAACAAATACAATATTTAGTATTAAGAAAATGATATTCAGCACATTTTAATTTCCTAATAAAAAGAATAGGATTTCCATCAAACTATCTATTACTATTTATGTGTACTTTTTTATATACTTGAAAATATTAATACTTAATCAACATGCAAATAAGAAACACACAAAAACAACATACACACTTAAGAAAACTACTCAAAATCAAATTTTCCGAGATTTTACCAGACTAGAGCCTGATTAACCTTTTTGGTGTGGCTCTATTTTTGTAATAAAATATAATTACATATCTTTATATATATTTAATTTTAAAATACATTACTTTTTTCAATACTATACTGCATTTTTTAAAAAATATGATTATAAAGAACAAGTATACAAGGATCGTATGTACATTTCAAGCTACCGATGCTTGCTTGCAAAATCGTTAGGACAGATTTATTAGAGTTAGTTAATTAGTCTATATGATTGGATTTACAAAGACCAATAGAATATATTGTTTTATAAGAAAGGATAAAATAGAGTGTACAATTTTAATTAACTGGTCAAGACGATGTTATTTGACAGTTTTATTAGATTATATCAATAATAAAATGCTTCCTGTGTTTGTATATTATGTTTTCGTGTTAGGGTTTGTCAATCAGAATTGTAGATAACTAAATATAAGGTACTGTAAGTACACACACCAGAAAAGTTTGCGATCACTCCGAAAAATCATTTTATTTTTGTTATGGCGTAGTATTCTATATATTTATTCTTCTTCTTCAATTCTTTACTTGATAATAAAGCTTTGGAAAACAAAAAAAATCAACTGTTTTTCCTTAAAAAAATCAGTCTAAGCTGAAGCTTTCCCAAATTTTACTTTACAGTTTCAATATATTTCTAATGATTGTGTTGATCGTTAAAATGCTTAGTTTTATAAGCAAAAAATGAAGTTTTTTGGAATCCAATCCTACGAGTATGTTGTGGCAAGGATAATTTCGCTGAATAATCCGATGATGGTCACCCAACTAATTTGACTCCTGTGCTGAAAACGTATATGATATATAAAATTGGTGGCAGTCCATGACCCTCCAATTAACATAGTTGCAGGTTTGAAGTACACTATACACAGACCAATCAGAACTGTTTGGCTGGTACTCAGCCAAGGAGCTGGAATTCAGGCTGGTTTACAAAGAGGGAGATAAAAGCGAGCATCACTAAACACACGTAAAGAACAACTATAGTGACAGAAACTGCAACATGTTATGATGCAGCGTGAAAATGAATGGCAAAATTATCTCCACGTTAAAAAGTCACAGGTCAGTATTTTTTCAGACAACCAACATGCCCGTGTCTTCAAAAGACCTGGTGACTCTGATGTACAAATAAATGCAACAGGATCATTCAGCATGTGTCCTTTGAGGTAGAATAGTGAGTGGCGGTAGAACGATACGGTATCGAGGCACAATGCAATCAGTTATGTTCAAAACAATGCCTATCGAAGGGCGTCATGGGCAACAAGCCGTATTGGTCAATAACAATGTGCTCGCGAATTTATATGAACATGTACATGATGCTCGCTAAAAGTACAAGATCAAAAATTAAGCCTGGTCTACCAGCTCGCCTGTTCTAAACCTGAAAAAGCAAGCGTAGTAACACGATTTTTGAAATCGTTAGCCACCCGCCTACACAGAGCCAGAGAACAGAGAAGCGGCTATTGAAGAATATGACTGTTGCTAGAAATGCGGGAAAAACTTAATTCTCAGCATGCCAGGTGATCTTGTACTAAATAGAAACCTCCTAATAGATGTTGTGCAAGTTTGAATAAACTCTCTTTTTTTCTATATCAGCTACAATTGCATTAAACAACTAAAATTTTGTTGGCAAAAATTAAAAAGTATAATTTATTGCAAAAAATTTTTATCGAAAAGAAAATGTAACGTAAACACTTTTTATAACAAATTTACATTTTAAAAATATACTTATCGTACGTATCAGCTTTTGCTAGTTATCGTAAATATTTTTTGATGTGTTTATACTAGAACTGATATGTCATTATTGATTTGATCTTGAATTTTCCTCTTATCTTAGCGGACATGATTTTCCAACATTTATTAAATTATATTACCTTATAACTAGAAGTCTGCTAGACTAGGCTTGGGTTTTAGTTTTTAGTGGCAAGTTTAATAGAATAATATTCATAAAAAACATATGATTTAACAAGTTCGTGTTAATTTATTCGGATATGTGTTTATAGATTTTTTTTATTTGCATTCGTTTTGTTTGATAATAGTTTAGATAACTTCAGTTTTATTATTCTGGGTATTTCTTATATTTTTTCTTAAATATAGAAATATAAAAGGTTATTTTAACAAATTAAAACTGATAGAATTTATAGTATATTACGTAGGTATATAGTGTAAATAATATTTCTACTACATTTCTTTACCTTGTCGAGGTTACCTTGACAAGAAAGGAGGACGCATCTGTTTCCAGATAACTTAAGATATAGAAATCAGTTTTCTCTCCATACCCACGTAAAATGATTTACAACAACACTAAAATGCCTTTTTTGTTCCCAGTGGGCGCTGATGCTATATGTCTGACCTTGTATAGCGGACCAGTCTTGCCACATAGTTATCTTCGGGTAATAAAATTAGATACGTCCAGTTCAACCATGTCAATAATTTATCATGCAATTGTTTTGTATTTAACTCGATAATACAAATTTTCCAAGAATTATATTAAAATAAAGATATCAATGTCAAGGTTGTTTGCAAGGTCTATAGATTTATATTTTTAAATAAAATCTTATGCCTCTTTTTACTAGTTTGAGCTTCAATAATACAGAATGAACTTTAGTTTTTTTCTTAAATTACAATATCTAGAAGAACTTAAGTGTTGCGTATTTCTGAATTAGGTTTTACTCTAGTACCTTCGGATTTGCACTCTGGCTACTACAAATATAAAAAATGTTTTATGCGAATAATGATTTTTCTGTGGAATAATTTTGGTTTCTTTATTTAGTTCAATTTCCTAAATTAAGAATGTACACAAAAC
Organism: Heortia vitessoides; assembly: GCA_020976665.1. NCBI lineage: Eukaryota > Metazoa > Arthropoda > Insecta > Lepidoptera > Crambidae > Heortia > Heortia vitessoides. Next base: position 7,608,285 of record JACJUM010004390.1, read on the forward strand.
AACATTTCAACTTACTCAATCTCGGCAATAAATTTTTAGATGCTTAAAATTCTTTCCGAAATTGGTGGATGAATTGTGACAGATTTGCGTAGGTTTTTCTGTTGCTTTGTGTATATGAAAGTACATCAAAATCTATACTTCTATCACATTTTACATATCACAAAACACAAGAATGACAGGATAAAAAATATTTCGTAATTCGTACACGTTGCTATACTTAAACAATAGTTTAACTTTATGTTGAAAGATTAATATGTTCTTATATATTTATATATTGATACTCTATTTTTGACGGTCCCGATGGCGCAGATAGTAAGGATCCTATCTTATGCGCCAAAGGTCGTGTGTTTGAGGATTAGGATAAACATATATATGGAGATATCGTGTGAAATTATTATTATCTTTCATCGGATATAGTTACATTTATATATAAGACACCTAATAAAAATAATATATATATACTTATTTAAAAGTAATAAAAGGACATTCAAGTATATCAACCATAAATTTCCTTATTAAAATTAAAGTGATTTATCCCGGTCAAGATAAATAATAAATACTAATTATTTGTTTTGACTTCTAAATAATCACACGTGTTGACACGTCAAATGTAGCGTCGTCAAATCACATTTAACGACGCTAGTACGTTAAATGTTTAATAGTACTCTATAATTTTAACGGTCATATTGTGAACACGTAATTTTCTAGCGCAGTGATGTGATCTTTTGTCTCGTGAACGTTACCTTGCATTTTCTGCATGGAATATTTTGTTTGTTTTCAGTTTTATAGTTTTAGCCAATATGATATACTAATGATATATTAATGACAAATAAATACAATAGATATATTAATGACAAATAAAAGAGCCAATCTTTTAACATTAAGTACAGCAATCTGCAAAGCTTGATTTGGGTAACACATTATACATTTGACAGATCCCATCTTGTGCGTCGTGGGTCGTAGGTTCGATCTTGACTCAAATTCTTTACACGTTTGAGACTTCGATATCGATTCACTTACATAACACTTAATTTCGTGAATGATCCTCGACAAATCTTCGCTAATTCGTTGAACGAACTTTGTGCGACCAGAACGTAGGCCGGCGTAACAGCTTAAAGATTAACGTTGTTGTCTCCGCCGTTGTATCTGCTGGGCGTATATGGTCTCTCAAGGCTAACCGCCTCGTGGTTTCGGCCTACAGGCTTCGTCGCATACGAGAATTCGCCATACCGCCGCACGCGCAAGCCCGCGACAAACGTATTCATAACACCCGATTAAGTTCGCCAAGTCGTACTGTGAAGTGTTTGTGTTAATAATATGTAGTTATCAATCCTGTGGAATTTTGTGCGAATTCTTTTTTAAACTTAAGGTTTTTAGGTTCTTTTTTGTATTATTTTTAGGTCAGTAAGTTTGAACATATTATTATATAAAATGTGATAGAGATTTGAAGTGTAAGTTTTTTAGACATTTTCGGGTATACTTGTAATTGTACAAAGTTATTATTTAATCATTCAATTAATCAAGTATTTTATTATAGCTGATATATATATATATATAATTGTATGTAAATAATACTATATCAATAAGTTTGCCTCGTCGACTTCAAGTAAGATTTCATAATTTTAAATTTATATTTTGGAACTAACCATTGCATGTATGTTGTACTTTAGAACATGAGTTTTCTAGTTATTTCTAATAGTCACAAGCCAGTTGAACAAGTATTAAGTGCATTTATGTATATAAATGCAAATTGATTAATGTTCACACAAAACCAAACCACGAATTTACGATTTCGCGAAGTATTCACACCGCACGGTTGTAAAGCACTGTACAATGCAGAGTTCAATAATTAAATGTCGAGTGTATTCATTGAGTTGAAGTAAACATGCAAATAAACTGATCGGCATGCTTTCCGTTTGCAGTAATTTGATATCGATGTGCGGTGTCGACATTGCGATACGTGCGTATTATTTACCATGTTCGAGTGTTTTCCGATGCTCCTTTTCAATTGGCGTACTTATCGTTTGCTACAAAACTGAATAAAATAGCTAACGTTGCGCTAATGGTATAGACGGCGTCTGATTTAAATATTATATAGTATCTGTGCGTAAATTTTGAAATTTACTAGTGAACTGCTCCGGTTTCGTACGGACGCAATGCTGATACTAAATAAGCCAAACAATTAAAGCTACGTCCTTGCATTTTAAATCCCTACTAATATTATAAATGCGAAAGTAACTCTGTCTGTCTGTCTGTCTCTTACGCTTTCCCGGTTAAACCTCTCAACCGATTTTGATGAAATCTGGCATAGACAATCTTTAGACCTTAAGAAAGGACATAGGCTATTTTTGAACTCGAAATAAGGGTTGTAAGCGGTTGCAAGGGGGATGAAAAGTTGTTTGCATAGATCGCTATTTTTAGAGCTAGAAACTTAAAACTTATTTTTCAGGCCATTGATTCGATATAAATAAACGTGACATTCAAAGTTTATATAATTTGAAGTAAATAGGTATGGTACCCAAAAAACTATTCCACGCGGACGAAGTCGCGGGCACAGCTAGTCTGTTATATCTTCGAAAACATTTACTAAATGGGTGAGATTGATCTATATTAAGAGTACAATGTATGTAATTAAAGTTACCATCAAGATGCTTGTTTTTCTACGTTAATAAGGTCTTCGGTTTGTAGTACCTATAGTATTTATTTCAGTATATATACGTAGTATTCAAACAGCGTTTGCAATGTAAGCACAAAAAATACTTATTTATGATATCGCAATCGAAACTTAATCTAAAAATATCAGTGTTTCTCTGCTATTAACTCTATTAAAAAAGTATATACCAAAATAATTTGCGTAGTTTTAAAAATCTAAGCATACATAGGGATGGCCAGACAGTGAAAAGCGACTATGTTTTATACTATGTGATAAGAAAAGTGGTTTTGTCACAATTGTAAACTAGCGCAAGGAATAATACCAACGGCCACATTTATTTTATGTATTACCACAGCAGTTTGTATACGTTAATAAATCTTCCCATCGCCACTTATTACATAATCTTTGTTATATTCAATCAAATTTCAACAAAACAACTAATTTATGTTACATTTATTCTTCGTAGATAACTCCGTAAACCAGAAATAACTGTATTCTTGAGAAAGAATCAGTTTGTATACTTCAACAAACGAGACTAGTCAAGTGTATTGGTTGCATTCAGATTTTTTTAAAGTAGAAATACCTACTTTGGTAGAAGTGTATTACAAAATTAAAGGTCAAAATATTAATGTGTAGTAAATAAATTACCTTGACAGAACACATTTCGCTCTATTTGTATTTGTCTATGTCGCAATAGGCCATTAACTTCCTTAACTTGTCTTGACCGGGACTATTATTCCCGTCAAGGGCAAACTTCGACGAGCTCATAAAGGCTGCTATAGCAAAAAATTACTCCACATAATATACTCCAGGTAACAAGACCATTCAAGGTCACAGATTGCTACCATAGAAAAAAAAACATACATATCATAAGTTGCTTTTTATTGAGTTGATTTTATCTTTGTTAAAAAAATCTTGAACTAGTGTAGTATTTTAACGGTTATGAAGTACCAGTTGCGAGTTGAATGATAACCAATGACCTTATTTATTATGGGCTTGGAATAGTTATTAAGAGTATTGTTATCAACTGTCACTAAGATGATTTTTCGAGAAAATGTTTTTGCGATACTATCTTATGACGTCACATCTTTCAACCACTCTTGGTAAAACCTTAGACAATCCGGTAATTTACAATAATTATAGTATATCACATATCATCTCTTACATAGACACGACTCCAAGTTTCCTAAAAAGTTTCCTAAAGCACTTGAGGTTCGAAAATCAGACAACAGGTGACACTCAGACAGAAATGTTACCCGGGTTAACCTTTGGCACACAAAATGGATCACTACAAACTGCACTATCGAGCCCGTTTAAATTAGTTATTCAAATCCATACTTATCTTTGTCTGGTATACAACAGGGCGGGAATGGGCAGCAGAGTTCCAGTCACGAAACTACGCTCTGTATTTAGTCTGCTCAGTGCAGCAATTATGGGAAATATTACCTCTTTTTTGGGAAGGCCCATGTCAAGCAGTCGACGTCAGATCGCTGTGATGATAGAATCTTATGGCATATTCCTACGTATTGAATAATGCACTGTTGTATATTTATTTTTAACTTTTTGATCGATCTTTGAGGTTATTGTTTTAGGAGCAATTTCAATTTAGTTTCTCATGATACTGATATAAAAACTTTGAATAAATTAATTCGTTAATTTATTTTCCTGTTAACTATTTAGGTCAGTGCTATTTCATTTAATACGTCTAATATTTAAATTTTATTCATATGCAATCAATCATTGGCGCCTATTAAAATATATACTCTACCATATTAACATATTCACTTGACAATGTTTGCATTGCCAGTTTTTTGTTACACTATCTAGCTGGACTTTTAATTCTTATAACGTCGGTTATAAATCTCATTTGTTGTTTTCTCTGCAAAACCACAGATAAGTTAACTGTATTAAAACACAAGCTAATGAACCTATTTTTTTACGGGTTTTAAATGTTGAAACTTTTTTCAAAAGTGACAAAGATAATGATGATGATGATTTGTAGATGTATACAAATTCCACTTAATTGGATCTTTATAACTCTTTTCTACAAATGTCCATACATCAAGGTAATAATTTTGTTAAGCTATTATATATTTCAATAGTTATCAATTTAAATATACGTACCCACAACAATAATACCAGTAAGATGTCACAGGAGATTTTCAAAATGAATAGTCGGGGTTCTGCATGTTTGATTAGCTATTAGTTACAGTGGTATGTGCAGTATTGATGATGAGTTACTTATCGTATGTCGTTCACGTCCTCCTAATTCTATAAACCCGAAAATTTGTTTAGATAGATAGATGTATGGCTTGAAAAAAGACCTTATTTACTTAATAATTATTTATAATCTGCAATAACATGATCTCTGATAGATCTGGTTTTGCTTTTTTCCAAAAAATCGGCTCAATTTTTATTACAGTTTAGCAATCAAAAATGACAGGAGTTTATTAGAGACGACATATAAAATAAAGACCCACTTACAGAACTACTCTAGAAATAATCTAATTTTTTTTATCAGTGTAACTTCTGTAGAAATCTATTCTCAAATTAAATATATAAAAAGGGACTCTTGAATAATTCAGTTAAAAAAAAACTGTAGAAATACATCTTTTTAATTTTCCTTAAAACAATGATGTCACCGCGATATAACACGTGTTCATAACTATTGATAGTATCCAACAGAGATGATGTAGGTCAATAACGTCGACAATATGCATCCATTTTATGAATCAGGTCTTAAATTATGACCGTACATTTATGATTGCCGTTCAAATTAATAAACTCACTAAATGATACTTGCGAATTATGTAAGACTGTAATAATGGGTTTAGTTATATTGGCTTCTCTTTGAACAATATATTATTTTACCCCTAAGTGCTTGAGTACCTCATAGAAAATTTGTCTGCATTTATACCTTACTCACACATATTTCTATTCCAAACAGCAGTGTTTGCACTGCTGTTTGTTCCGGTTTGAAGGGTGGGAGACAGTGAAATTACTGGGTAATGTTACATAATATATGCAAGTCATTAAGTCGGTAACAAGATATATATTCTTTAGATAATACAAACGTCATATGCATAAGAACTTAATAAAACAATATAACAGTATATTATTATTTTTAATATTAATACTAAAAGTACGAATCAAACAATTTTCAGAGCAAAATAAAATGATTATATGAGTAGTTACATATCATATAGAATATCTGTTTAAATGATATTATTTCCACAGTATGGCATGAGTCAGATATCTCTTGAATTCAATTCACGAGGCCCGTTGCGAGCTTATATGACATAATCAGAAAGCCGCTAGGCGCCAGTGCCCTTCTCTGACAGTATTAGTTGCGTGTACGGATGCCAACTGTCCTGGCTTGTCGGGAATTCCTTAATATTCATGATATTTTTATAAGTATTTCCTTAGATAAGTAAACAGTATGGCCTGAGTGGCATTTAAATGTAATAGATCGCGACATCACAAGGATTTCACTGGCGTGAAATTTGCTTGCAATATAAGATTATTATGTCAGAGTATCTGTATGTGTATTCGTTAACCGAAAATTTCTGTAATTTGGTCAAAGAGTTTTTAAACGATTGATGTCCCTTATAATCGATAATGTGGCTCACTTAAAGTAGTTAGTTTATTTGAACATTATTATTATTTAAGTAATATATCTTAAAACTGTTGACAAGGCCACTCATTCATCACGGCAATCTAGAACATCCGCTATTGGACATAGACCTTCCGAAAAAAGGGGGAATTTTGCCTAATTATCCGTCGTGGTAAAAATTGCAGAGTGTAGCTTTGCGACGGTCAGTCACCTCTTGCAACACCTGGTACAGGGCAAGGTACTTAACTATTCAGCCGGTATCCAGCCAGTCAATAATCAAAATATCTCACTATCGCTAACAATGAAACCGTAAATGGTTTTTGGAATTTTCTTCCTAATACTATTCAATTTCCTATCTGAAAATTGGTGACCCAGCGATCGATAATAGCTTAGTCAATATACTGAGGAATCGCAGTCTAAGTAGTAAATCGTAATACGATATGTTTGCAGTGGCTCTATTTGGTGATATAACCTTTTGTTATAGAGATTATCAGATAACAATTCATTTTATAATGCTATTATGTTGTGCTGAAGCTAAATGTCCATTATGTCCATATACATATATTACAATTTTTTTAAACCATATAATCTAAGTATAATGACCTGACAAGTTTAAATAGAACTTTTTCTATAGTGTCCTGGGTGGGGATGGGACTACCACCTTAGGCGCATAAGATAGAGTATCTTTCATCTGCGCTATCGTTTCTATAATTAATTTTTAATAAAATAAAACGAAAATAGAACAGTTGCTTAAATTTATTTTTTTAAGTATTTCTAGAAATTAAAGAAAATATAAATTTAAGTTATTTTCTGCTGGTTTCTAGATCTGGACATTTTAAGAAAGTTTTATAAACGCATAACTTGTGTTTCAATAATATGCAAAGAGCACTATAGTCTAATTTAAGTGCTAGTATACATACAAATATGGAAAACCCGGTGACAAACAGATCTTTGTCACCCATTGTCCATCAACGTAAATGAAAGATAGTTCATTCATATTTAACGTAATTAAAACTTTTTTCCTATCCAAACCTTTACAATGTTCCTGTTTAAACCACTAACACTTGTAAGTTCATAAACAATTGACGTTCTGAACGTGGCAGTTTAAATTCCTTATATTCAGTAATTTAAACTATTATGTTTAACTAAATGTTATACCAATAAGTTAATTTTCGATATTATGAATCTATTTTTATAGATTTTATCATATTGTTACGTTCGGTATCTCGCCTTGCTTTCGGCAGCTGTCCCAAAGGTACAGACAATATATTAAATCAGAATTCATAATTAGAATCTATGGTCAATACTTGTTACGTTTCAGTGTTTGTAATCATGGTAAAAATACGATCAAAATTATAAAGCATATAAATAATAGTTTTATGTCTAGTTACTTGAAAACGTCAGGCGGTTCTTAATGGCTTTTCTTTCTTTTCAGATAATTGTATAAAGTAATATATTTGTTTCCTAAATCATGGAAGAACAGGAAGCAAGAGCGCAAGCACATAAGCTGCTTGGTCAGAAGACGCAGGTTCCGAAGAAATATGATAATTCATTTACCAGGACACTCCGATCATGTAAGTACTTGTATAATAATTCCACTGAAATTTATATACCATATATCAATCAATCATTCCCATTCAATAAAAGTGCGAATTATTTGTGTATTACTCGTACTTATTCACCCTAAATATATGAAGACAACTGAATAATTTTTTTCTATACAAACCAATGAATTAAGAATTTATTCGAGATACAGTGGGTACTAATATAAAAAAATATCAAATGCGAGTAAACATTTTTATGAAATCTCTTTGATGACACAGTTTCCACTGGTAAAAAATGATCCTTACTACAATATTATATATATTAAAGTAACTCTGTCTATGTGTCTGTTACGCCTATACTACTGAAATAAGGGTTGTAAAAGGTCGAAAGGCGAGATGAAAAGTTGTATGTAAATATCGCTATTTTTAGAGATAGAAGCTTAAAACTTATTATCTTGGGCTATTGATTCTATTTAAATAAATATGACATTCAGACTATTTAAGCCAAGGTATAGTACCCAAAGAAGCTATTCCACACGGACAAAGTCACGGGCATATGTACTATTATATTTCAAGAGTATTCAGATTAACAGCTCTACGAAAGAAATAGCTTGTTGATTATAAAATAAATTAATTAGAGGAATACCAAGTGTAGAGTGGCCAACAGTTAAAGTACTTACTCGTATGGTTGAAGGCTAAATTAATTCTGTGATATTAACTAACTGAACGAAAATAGATGCATAATACTAAACTATGTTTGGTCTTAGATTAAGATTGGCTGAAAAATAAGAGGTACTGATCGATAAGAGCTAGGCGATATAAATAAGAGTAATAAATAATTATATTTCGCTTTTATAGTATCATAAGTACCTTCCAAACTTTGATGGGAACAACTGTTATATAATGTAATTTAAGCTTCAAATGAACTAAAACTATAAATATCCAATTAAAAATAAACATTTACGAATGGATGGATTGAACGTTTAAAAAGTTCCAGCGAGGTGTTAAAATAAAGGTCATAAACATGTTTTTTTATATAGGCCTCTTTGTCACAGGCACCTTTAAATTATCAATGCGCACAATATTATAAAATAATAAAAAATAATAACCCACAACATCTCATATTATTTCCTGTGTAGGATTCGAACCTACGACCTTTGGTCCATACGATAGGATCACTACCATATGCACCATCGGGCCCTTTTCGGGTCATTTTATTTTATTCGTATAGTTTTTCTTTACGGTATTACCCGAACGAATTTGATAACTTTATTGGTTTAATATAAAAATATAAAATAAGGTAAAAAAATATTTCAAACAAACAGTCCATCGAGTGGCCTACTTTAAAACTAGTCTGCCGAACCTGACCGCTCTCAAACCTAAGTTTGTAGTAGATTCCTTACGCCAGCCACCAGAAAAGAACCAGTTATGCATTAGGCCCATATCGATTTCGGTGCTTACACACTCTTATTTCAGGTAGAAGGTAAAGCAATTTAATTTAATCCCAAGCAGATTCATCATCATTAAATCTTTCATACTGTATCAAGCGGTAACAGTATTGAGGTAGACCTCATCAAAGGTCACCTGCGTTGGTGCCTAAATTACTGAGTAATGTGACATAATATGTTCGAGTCTCAAGTTTGGCATCGCGCCAATGATATGACGAGCGTCGGTAGGCTGCAGTGACGCTTACTATCACGCGGACAGCATGCTTGTTTGTCGACCTGGTCTAATAAAAAAAGGCTTTGCAATTATATGCCTTTCACACTTGAACAAATACAATAGTATTTATTCAAAGGCATGTCTGTGATACAACTTTAAATTTTATCGTATAATTTTATGGTAATGCCCTTAAACGAAATACTTATTTTCTTGGAATCGAAATTATAAAGCTTGTATATTCATTGACTAGTATTCAACGTAAAAAAATCTCTATGATCCTGAACTCAAAAACGTTTGCTACAACGAGTATGTTTAACTCGTCATTCGTCATCAGACAGTAATCTGTCATTTTTATATTCTTTGAACGCTAGCAAAGATAATGCCCTTGACCTGTGGTTTGTATATACAGATGTTTTGTATTATTTACGCTTAATATTCAATAATACTATTATATTTGTTAACGGCATTTAAATGCATATTATTAATATTACTTATCACATGAATAAATACAATGTAGGAACTCATTAGTTAGAATAAATGCATTACGACACATGGGTTTTAAATATTTGCAATACAAATTCCTCAAACTAAAGCCTCAAGATAACAGCTGGCAAGATGTCAAACAAACCTAACGTTGTTTTCAACCAATACAAATGCATTGCAGTTTACCTGTTGACGTTGTATCATTTATTTGTTATTGCGTATTCTGATGTTATATCTACGTATCTACCAATATTTTAATTACGGAGTTTATCATAGAATTATATTACTGCTATTGTTTTGTATAAGTTATGGTCTCTTTATGAGTTTTTTTCTACGAGTACGGGAGCTGTTTATATATGTTATAAGTAAATAACAGCGTAAAGTGAAACATTCAAAGTGGCATTATTTACAGTTCTTTTTTTTGAATGATTGAAATAATATTACTGCTAATTTTATATTAAAGTACATTAATCAAATTAAATTGAAAGGTATGTATGTTTGTACGACATCTGTTTATAAGTAGGCTGTAACATTTTGGCTATGTAAATGCGAATTCTGCCGGTAAACGCGTATGCACTGGGATAGTTTATTGATAATATAATTGTTTTAGCGCTGATGCGGTAGCGATGTTTAGTTTCTACGCAATTTGTATTTATTTTACGGTAAGGTAACCAGCATACGTTATTAGTGTATACTTTATTAAAAACAGTATTAATAAAAAAATATATACTAACAGCCAATAATGTTTTAAAATATTAATATCCCAGTTTACTTACTAGAGGCAGACCTGACAAGTATCGTCAGCATTGAAAACTTATTCTCACCTATTTTAATCACCAAACAGATTGCTGTTTGATCCGAACATAGCAATGTGACGGATTGGAGGGTGAGAGAAGCAGTGAAGTTACTGGAAAATGTGACATATTATTTTCATGTTACAAGGTTGACAACATGCATATTAAATCCTTCTTTGGCGGGCCCGATGGCGCAGATAAAAGTGATTCTACCTTGCAAGCCAAGAGTTCGATTCCCACCTTGGACAAATATTTATATGATATTTGTGTTTGTTCTGTGTCTGGGTGTGAATTATATTTATTTACATTATTGCATTTATGATTATTACACTTATGATTATTCTGTTGACTGGCGTCCGTAACGCAAGTGTTTTAAGTGAATTACCACGGACTCAGGTCATTGTATGATATGTCGTGTAAATATACGTACACATATTATTCTAACAATATGAACGTCTATAGGCGGCAATGAAGCTTATTATCAAGCAGACCTTATATTTGTTACTAAATAATATAATAAAAAGTTTAATGTATGCACCAGTGTTATTGACAAGCACTAGAACTTATTGATGAGACATATAGATAACGAGAAAAATGTATAAAAGTCCGTCCTAGACATTTACTGGCGATATTAGACCGGGGCTAATCATCCGTCCTCTCATTGAAAATCCGCCTATAATACAACCTATCAAATCGAAATCCGTGCCATAGAGACGCCTTGAGTTATCGCCGTCGCATTTAGCTTAAGTAACACATGAAGGTACATGAAGCTTAGTGAGGATACCTTACAGGGCGATCGAGACAGAGAAAAACAATCAATGTAAGGTACACCTTATAATACAAAGGTCGTCTGCATTGATAGCTCACTTTAGCCTATTTGTACCGTCAAATAGGAGTGTTCGCATTGCGTTTCGGTCTAAAGGGTGAGTCAGAGAAATCACCCAGTAAAAGTGACATAATATCTTCAACTCACAAGTTCACAATCTATAGGCTGCAATGACACTTACTAGTATTGTGGGTATGCTTGACTGTCGACCTAGGCTAATAAAAAAAAGTTCAAGACAAAACGGCGGTCCGCTGTCAACATCAGAATAGACTTGCTATAGGTTCATCTCAAAAGAATAGAAATGTTTGGCAACGTAACTAAAGAACCCAACAATCGTCACAACTGCCAACTCTGTTTTAACCGCCAAGTATCTACAGTGAAGTATTGAATACAAAGTAGTAAATAGAATCTATTCGCTTCCCACACACGCCTCTCTCAGAGTTGTGGTGGTACTTCATACTTACTGTAGTTTATTTTCTAGCGTTGAACTAAGCATGCTGATATTAGCAACGGTAATTGGCCTCAGGTTGTTGGCACGAATGCAAAATCGTTTTGCAAGCCTGCAACTGGATAAAATGAAGTTTGTTCTAAGAACATAAGCTTATTCCTTTTTCTTGTTCTAGTTGTATCAACATTTAAATGTTTTTTATAATTATTTCTATAATATTATAGCAAACTATATTATTTAATAAATAGGTATTACGAATATAACAAAAGATATTAATTATCTCTCAAGTTGTATCAAACTTTACACAGTAAGGTGAAATGTATTAAAATTTATTTAGTATTTTAGAAGTTCATACCAAATAGACAACGTGACATGAAAGATATGACAATTTGTTATATAAAATTGAATTATACCGGTTGACAAAAAAGGTTTAAAAGAAAAAAGAAACTGATATTTAATCACAAATAAATTAGGCAACATCCCAAACACAAACATTAAATCTTTCCAAACATATTTTGATTTCTAATTTGAATTGAATTGTGATACTATTCAATGGATATACAGCAAATCAAGAATCTGGTCATTCTCAGCAACTCTCCAATGCCAACAGAGCCCAAAATTTTTGAGTTGCTGCCGTTTTTATCCAGTACTACGGTATGTCATATTGTCTTATATGTATTTATCGTTCTGTTTTATTGTAAACGATAAATTAGATAACAATTTATGCATATTTATGCACTTGCATATAGCTAGTTATTTTATAGAAATAATCTGAGAAGGAAAAACAAACATACAAAGTTTGCGAAGTATCGGGAAACTTAGTAAGATACTTCTTCGACAATGTGTTCTTAGGTCCAAGTTGGCGAACATCTGTTACGAAGGTCCTGATGCTTGCTTGCTTTGTCCTTAAACAATATATTACATAGACCTTTCATCAAAGAGACTCATGTCGTTTATAGTTCGACATATATACTCGTATGTGGAAATGGCTAAACTAGAAGAGTATATGTTTCAAATACGAACATAAAAAAAATGTAAAAAGGTACTCAAATTTGAATGAAATTATGGTATTTCGAAAAAAAAAAAATTGTCTATTTGATTCAGCTAATTTCTTTGTTAAAAATTGTCAACATGTAAACAGAATAAAAAAGCAGTCTTACCCTGAAAGATAAATATATTGAGGTTTTATCTATTTATAGGTTTTTATCTATACCTACAATGATAAGGGTGGTCTCAAAAGATTTTTTTTGTCTGGACAATTTTCCTTATTTTCTTATGATTTGGCATTAAAACATACTTAAAAACGTAAAATTGTATCCATCTGTCACTAACTCTTATTTTTAATAGAGGTATTATAGTTTATAATTTTATGTGGCCGAACAACGTTTACCATGTCCGGAGAAAATACTTTAATATATCTAAAAATACGATTTGAATTGCGTAATAAATGATACTTCCAATACAACAATCATTGAAAGTAAAGGGCTTCGAATGTGACGCAAACCCCCGCACAAATATTGCAACACTAACTGGATCTCTGTATACACAACACATTCAATAGCTTCATTACAAGTCTATATTATGCAGATTAATTATTTATCGAGCCAGCAACGTTTCGTTTGGTATTCAATGAATTAACTTGTTACATTAATAATATAGTTGGAACAATGTTTTTGACAGTTATATTAGAGAACGAGCCGTTTTACAAACCTGTATGAATTTTGCTGAAAAACATGCGACATAGCAATAATATATTAAAAATAGTCACGATACGGGCCCGATGGCGCCTTCGATAGTGTCTCTATATTATGTGTCTCTATATATGCCTCTATATATATATATATATGTATATATATATAAAATTAGTAATACTTTTTAACTTTTTATGATCAGAAAATATTTTAAGCGACTTATTATAAAGAGAGAAGCTGATTGACTGACCGAAACTTCAAATGTTGATTAGAGGATTCGTTTATAACGTAACACAGCTCTAAGACTCTAAAGAAGAGGATTTTGAAAATTCACCCATCAAGGAAGTAAAATGGGGGTGAAAAATTAGTAAGAGACTGCCGTTTTAAAAGGAATTCAAATGAAGTTTAATTCGAGGGTTCTTCATTGAAAGTTTTATAACACGCAAAACATTTTTTTGAGAATATTTCCTTTATGGGGTAAAAGGCGAGAGCAAAGTTAGTTTGGAATTTCTCTGATTTTTTAGTTATTTCAATGAAATGTTATATTTGGGCTGTAAGTTTTTGTGAATTCCAATAATCGGAATTTCATTGGTAGTTAGCCAATATTGTAAGGAGTAACTAATTAATTTTATTGTTTTTATTATTCTCAAATAAACCGGAAATATGTGGGTAAAATCACGAAGTACTGTTAGTCTCGAATAAGACAAAGGTACTTAGAAATCATCAGGCCCGTCTGTAAAAATCCTAATAAAAACGTCACAGTCTATAAAATTAGCCGAAAAAAAAATGTTTCAAAATTCTTTACTATGTACATTTAATGATTTTGAATTGTATTCATAAAGCCATTTTGTCAACAGTATTTGTTAGTATACCTAGTTGTTTTTTTTATAGTTAGACTATACGTTCCGACTTACTTAAGTTTGTTGCATATTTTAATTTCAGGCTGCGTCATCCCACAACGATACATCCTCGGAGTTATGGGTCTACTCGGAGTATGCAATGCTTACACAATGAGAGTCTGTTTGAATTTAGCAATCACGCAAATGGTTAATCGTACCAGAATCGAAAACGCCACGTTACCCGCTGAAGACGATATTTGCCCTAACGAACTGAACAGCACATTAGACGTAAAATACTCTCCGGTATGTTTCCAGTCTATGTTTTATTTTAAACTATAGTGTTTATTTCACTTTAATTCATATTTTATACGGTTATATTGCTAAATTTAACATGGAAGCCTAAGAAATGTTATAAAAATAAAATACATTGAAACAAATCAATATTATTTGAAAGAATTATAATACACAATAAACTGTTCGCCCACATATATATTATCATACGATTATAATAGCTTAAAAATACAATAAACCAGTACTCGACTCTAATTAGAAGTTTAACATATTTTTAAATATATTTATGCTTTCACACTCTTTTTGATGTAAGGTACAAGTACAGTATTCTTTCCATAGTTAGTTCTAGTCGTAATAATTGTACTTTATTTTATATTTTTGGATCGGAGATTGTTGGGGTTGCCTTTCATAAATAATCTTAAATTTTTGATAGAACTTGTTAATATTTTTTTAAATACAATAATATTAGAAAATATATCCAGGCTATGTAAGTACTAAGCCTAGAACGGCCCTTTGTAGCAGGTATTGCAAGTGGCGTTAAAGATACTGGAGCCATTGGATATTAGTATATCCTGCCAAAATATAATTCCTTTTATGCTAAAAGACTTGTAGTAGCTGCGTAGATACTCTTTACCATTACCGCCACAATCCTCCATATTTGTAAGACCTGTACTCAATAGTCGATGTCCAGATATGATCATACAAAATTAATTGCCTTTACCTCATTAAACATTTTTATTTATTGACATGGCGTAGATGGTAGTAATCCTGTTTTGTGTGCCAAAGGTCATGGGTTCGATATCCACCCAGGACAAATATTTATATGATAAATATTTGTATTTGTTCTGTTTTTTTTTCATTTAAGTTTCATACCTGTAATTCCTTTGTTTATTGATATACGTAACACAAGTGTTTTAGCCACTTTTCTCAGAGTTAGTCAATGTATGAGATGTCGTCTGAAGTATGATTATTATTATTAAACATTACCACTTTGCAGCACGCGATATTTACGTGGGACGAATCAACACAAGGACTAATTATAAGCGGTTTCTACTACGGGTATGCAGCTACCCAGGTACCTGGCGGTTACCTAGCGGAGAAGTGGGGCGGAAAGTGGACCCTGGGCGTGGGATTGCTCAGCACAGCGTTGTTTACCTTCCTCACACCAATCGTGATCAGAGCAGGTGGTGCAATATGGCTGTTCATACTGCGAGTTCTACAAGGAATGGGAGAGGTAATAATGAGCCTTGTCGCCAAGTCATAATGACTTTCATTATCGAATTAGGAGTGCCCCGCAATTTCATCCGCATTAGTTCCGTTTCCAGAATAAAGGGATGAAATATAATAAAGGTTATTTACTGAAAATGTATGTTAACATTAATGAACCATTATTTTAAATGTGTTTAGTAGTTTTTGAGTTTATTCGTGAGAAAAGTATACAAATACATTTTGTATAAAATGTTCTTAATATTTATTAATTAATATAAAATTAGCCTAAGTTTCTTTTATAACCTTGACTATTTGCCAATAAAAATTGGTAAGTCGGTAAAAAGGTTTTTTCACAAATCAGCTGGAACAATCAAACAGGCAGGTAGACAAGTGCACAAAAATTTAAGATTTTTTGTACTTGAATATTCATAATAACATTTAGTAATAGAAACAGATACTTCAATGTTATTTATATATATAAATGTATGAATAATGAAAACATTACTACACAAAATTTTCTATCATTATGTATCATTCATTAATGATTAATTCAATTTGTTTATTTAATTTATCGTTACGGAAACATGCATCATTAAACCATTTCATTATGAATTAATATTTTGCATAATGTACGAATAATATTTGAAACTCCAATTTCAATTGATTATTGTGGTTTATTCAACCCACATTCGACTGACAGATGGCGCAACGTGAAATCTGCATAAATGAGTAGGTGTTTTGTTAATAATTCAAATCTTGATATGGTCAATGAAACTATTTTTGAACAAGTAGGCGTATATTGTCACTATAAACAGAAATAAATAAAATATTCTTTCGTCGGGCCGTGGGTTTGATCCCAACCAGGAAAAATATTAATGTTTGTTGTATATCTGGGTGTTAAGTACCAATATGTTTATGTAGGTAGATTGTAATTCCTCGGATGTCTACAGTTAGTTACATAAGTGTTTTAAGCATAAGATGTGGTTTGCATTTATTATTATTCTTTTTGCAGGGTCCGACCATGCCAGCTCTCATGATAATGTTGGCGCGATGGGTACCTCCCCACGAAAGAGCTTTCCAAGGAGCTCTGGTCTTTGGAGGAGCGCAAATAGGAAATATATTTGGCTCCTTTATGTCCGGCTTTTTGTTAGATGAGGGCAGAGATTGGGCCTATGTGTTCTATTTCTTTGGTGGATTTGGAATATTCTGGTTTATATTGTGGGTAAGTAATATGATACTTTCCCTTTATAAATATGCGAGAAATATCTGTATCCCTTTTTAAAAATTGCCAAAACGGATAAAAATTAAACAGTTGTAGGTAATGTAGTAATGAGAAGATGTGCATAAAGCTATTTTTATAAAAATGTACCAGATAACCATTAATAAAAATAATCATTACGCATACTACTATTTCTATGACGCTCAACATACTTAAATGAAGGGAAATCAAAAGGCCTCTGTGAATTATGGTCGAATTTCAACCGCTTCGTGCTATAAAGTATGGAATTAGCTATGAAAGACTTAATTCACCTTGAGGAGACTTTGTGATGTAGTGTATGATAATATAATAAAAATATAAACACCCTCACTATTCTAGAGCCTTCTGTGCTACAGTACACCGAACACGCACCCTTACATCTCTAAAAAGGAACTGGCCTACCTCAACAAAAATGTGACTACGGCAGAGATATCGTCTGCCAAGGATCCGGTGCCATGGAAGGCGATCATCAGGTCGGCACCAGTCTGGGCGTTGGTTTTCGCTGCGGTAAGCATAACTCTTTCCTTACAAAACACTTGTGAATAAAGAGTGATGAATGCTACAGTTTGGAGATATTTTACATATATAGTACTAGAAATATATGTGAATATATTTCTAGTACTATATCTAATCACAGCTAAAGAAACCCTAATCTGTAGGCCTAAATCCACCTACCGAACCTCGATACCTACTAAAATAGGTTGCAAAAAAAACATTATAGCATTTAAATATTTGTCAAATATACACGTTGCGTCAACAAGCCAAGTTCAAATATAAGGTTAAACAAAAATCAGACATAACATAATTTTCAAATAACTTTGGACTAGGATTTAATTATACTGAAATTTTAATAAACGGAACTAAAATCTTATTATAACATAAATTCTATTTCAATTAAGAGCAATAGTATCTTTGAAAACTAATAAATAATAATAAATTTCCACAACATCTCATACAATGACAACCTGACTCCGTGGTAAGTCGCTTAAAGCACTTGTATTACAAATACCAGACAGAGTCACAAATAAACTTCTTAACTACCTATATTTAACACCAAGGTATAGAACAATTACAAATATCATTATCTAAATATTTGCTCTGGGTGGGAATCGAATCTACGACCCTTGGCGCACAAGATAGGATCACCACCATCTGTGCCATCGGCCCCGTCTAAAGCTGTATTGCGGTATTATTGAAACTAAGTAATATAAACAGGATACCGCGCGAAGATGTAATGACGCGGCGCCAATTTACCCTTTGCTCGAGAGGCGACAGTACGAAATACCATATTAAGAAAACAAGTTTAGTAGAAAGAATATAACAAACAAGTATTGTTGGAACGCGGGCTAAATTCACTTAAACCTTATTTTCGGAATAACTTACTATAAAAAAGCTCGGTGCGTCTCAGATAGAATTCTGCTTACAGACTGTGGAATTTTATAAATTATGCCTTGCTTTTGTTCTATTCTGTAAAAATATGCAGTTACAGTAAAAACATGATGGTTGAAAAAGGTATACCTAAGCATGGAAAACTTTGTGCCCCTTTTTTAAGGAAATTGTGTGGACGAAGGCACGTGAAATCATGGTAGTTGGTAACAAATGAAATAAAGTTCCAACATAAAATTTTTATAAATTATTCTCGAGTTAAACCAGTGGTCAAACCACCGATCGCCCACCAGTTATAATATTTTTTTTATTAGTAACAACAATCCATAATAATTTAAATGATAGAATAATAATCCTTTAGTCGTATAAAACCATTGCGTTATAGTGATTGTTTTAGATTCTATAATATTGTTTTTGTTAGTTGTTAAAAAAAATATTGATAACTCTTTTAATAATAATAGATCTTTTCGAAATTTTTTATGAATTTCTTTGATGAACTGAATCTTAATTTTAACATGTAAATAGAATCTCAAATATAATATGTATCAAACCCATGATATTTCAAGTATCGCAAATAAATGAGTAACCTTCAAAAACACTTTTAATATGTTTGAAGCTCTCCTTATGTAATTGAAGCCGCGTTTGATGTGTCACAGCGATTAGATATTCAAATAATTTAACATTCAAATGCCCATACGCCACAGAACGTGGAACGTCTATAATCTTCAGGATTTTCTCATATCGCCGCCACGCGCACTTTATTTTTATTGTCTACGTCGCCATCACTAGTTTTGCATTTTATTGGTTCGAATCAACTTTAAGCTAGTCCTAATGTAGGTATATAGAAACTTTACAAGAATGTAACAAATATGCGCTACCAAAATACTTGGTTACCAAAAACAAAGTAGTAAAATTGCTTATTATATATAAATACCAAAATATAGCTTCTTTTATGAATAGTACAAATAATACTAA
Organism: Heortia vitessoides; assembly: GCA_020976665.1. NCBI lineage: Eukaryota > Metazoa > Arthropoda > Insecta > Lepidoptera > Crambidae > Heortia > Heortia vitessoides. Next base: position 7,627,957 of record JACJUM010004390.1, read on the forward strand.
TTGCAAATGGAATTAAGAGGAACTCGCACACAGCATACAACATTTAAAATCCTTTTTAATATTTTAATCGGCTTTAAGGCCGTTTGTGAATACCTGTCTGGTTCACTACACGCTTTTAAATATGATTTTAAAACTAGCATTTATTTCCATTACTACCATACGAAATACTGTAATAAGCTTTGGAAATATTATCATTTTAAATACCATTTATAGCGTTTTCCATAAATCCGAGCAAATTTAAAATCATTAATTAAGTTGTACAGATATTAAATAAAAGCAACTATTTTATATGCATATATTTGATTTCAATCGCATTATGATTTTCCAACGGTTCCAAATGCTTATGAAGCGGAATAGATCTAATCGACTCGTTGACCATGAAACCTTTAAGGTCACCGTGAACCATATAATACAGTAAATAAATAGATCATCCTACTCATTAAGTGTGAGTAATTTATATCACAAATGCGTTAGATGATAACGACGATAATGTACACGCACAATTTTAATAGGTACAGGCCCTACTTTAGATGTTACTAAAAATCCGCTTTAGCTCCCTCTATATATCACTGTGACATGGTCTGCGACTGTTACGACGCTCTAACACAATGCGTTATTTACGGTAAAATATCCTCTTTTTTTGTTAAGGGATATCTGCAGCAGCAGACGTTTTCTGGCTGATTTGATGATGATCACATCGTGACTCGTTCGCATCAGTTTCTCTTCATATCGCATCTTGCGGGAATATTTTTAGAAGTAAGAACAGTATATCTCCTATACTGTGAATCAAGATACACACCTATAAAATTTCAAAGCCGATTCTCCAGTTAAGCCAGTGTAGCGATAAACAAACAGACAGACTGGCTTATGCATTTGTAATGGGGCTTAAGCATGATTGGATGCTGCATGGATAATAGCTTAAAAAATAACAATAGGGGTGAAAGTAGCCTGTCATGTCTGAAGAGTTGCTAATGACTATAAATTCAACTATTTGGTCAGCATATACTGGAAAAATGCATAAAACTATGCGTAAATAAATGTCATATGGATTTGCACGAAAAAATTACTAGAAATTATGGTCCGTTGCTATACTGCTGCGACTACCTACAAATATGATCGCTCATAAATTATTCATCATTATTATGTACAAACAGCAGTTGAAAAGTGTTCACTTAAAATAACATTGCGTGACAAAAGCACATCTTGCTCTCTTCACTTGCTTACGCGCCTGGTACGGACAAGAAGGAAATTTCCCCTTTTATTAACGTGGTGTAATAAAGCTGGTGGTCACGTCTTTGTCTGTCTGAATAATATCATTTTTCATAATTTAATTGAACAAGCTTGGGAACAAAATAATTCATAAAAAGATGCTCCTAGGCTTGATCCACCTATGACCTCAAAAAAATCCATTATGATACATAATGAGATTTTTTTACTATCTCATTTTTAACCTATGTTAATTGTTTGATGAAGTTTAACATATCATACTAGCCATTAAAAGTCCACTGCTGGATATAGGCCTCTCAAAGAAAGGAGGTTTTTTGTCCATTACCGCGCTAGGCAAATTGATGAATTTATCCAACGTTAATTAGTATATACATCGATACACTCAACAACACACCAAGCAATTCTGTGTTAGGAGGCCGGCCCTCTTTCTCTCAAATTAGCTTAAATAACTATAACCTATGTATAGGACAGCATTAAACAGGGCATACTTTAGACTGGCTAAGGCAAAGCGGGCTTCGTGTTGTAATTTAAGTAGTTCTAATATCCTTTTCTTTGCAGGTTGGCCATGACTGGGGTTACTACACTATGGTTTCTGACCTACCTAAGTACTCCAACGACGTATTGAAATTCAAAATTGCAACCACAGGCAAACTCACGTCTCTCCCTTACATCGCCATGTGGCTCAGCTCGTTCGTCTTCGGATTTGTTTGTGATTTGTGCATCAAAAAAGGCTGGCACACTATCAAAACTGGCAGAATTATTCATACTACCATTGGTAAGTCAAATTCTAGGAACCTTTTCTTAAAGAAGTTGAGGCTAAAACATTTAGAAAATTTTGGTTAATGTATACTTATGTTTGAAGCTAGTTTGAAGTTCAAAACTACACATCTTGATATTGAATTATTTGGTATGTGTATATTATATATTTTTGGTAGAAGTATATGGAATGTATTAGAAGTATAAGGAAAAATAATCTTAAGACTAAAAAAGAGTCAAACACAATAAAAATAAGAATGAAACTAATGAATATTTGAATTAATACCGATGGGTAATATTACAAATAAGGCTCTTATTGCTTAGTCTAAGGCCTACAAAAGCACTAAAATTAACTTGAACAATATTTATTTAATATGACTGTTAAACTGACAAAACAAATAAAAATGCTGGCACTGAACCCTAAATAGAACCCGCTAGAAGTAGCAGTACCACGTTTTAAACATATAAAAAATTATTGTGTATTATAAAGATCTAATATTAGACCATAATAGGAGTTAGTTAAACAAATAGGCTGAGTGAAAATAATTTGGAAACATCAAATAATTATACGTTTGAGATGAACACATTTAATTAGAAACATAAAGTTATTTTAATAATATTATTACTGTAAATGCGTATAACAGTTTCGTCCTGGACCTAAGGCTGAGGAATTTATGGTTTCATTGACTCTGGTAAAAAAATTGTAAAATGAAAAAATTTTAACGTATATTTTAGCATGATCATGCAGTCACTTCGGTTTAAATTCGTAGTTTTATATATTTATTACTTGTTTTGTTCTACAGCTGCTACAGGACCCGCCATTTGCATCATTTTAGCCTCATACTCGGGTTGCGATAGAGTTGCCGCTATGGTCTACTTTGTGATGTCTATGGCTCTAATGGGAGGTTTTTACAGCGGCATGAAAGTAAGTCAATGATATATATTGATTCAACCTGTAAAAACTTAACGTAAGAAAATAATCAAGACAAAAATAACCTCCAAGTCTGTTAAAAATTTACAATCATAATTTAAGCTTATTATTGATTTCCAAATTATTAACCGACTTCAAAAAAGAAGAAGGTTCCCCATTCGACGAATTTTTTTAATTGATTTCATATAAGTTGATTTATCGTAAAGTTAACTGTCTTAAAATAATCCAGGTTCGAACTTTGAAGATCTTTAACTCAATATGAAAAACAAATCAAACATAACTAAGACAGATTTGTCACAATTTTGTATCCGTTTTTAATATTGAAATCGATAGCCGCGAGATAACCGAGCGTCTAACAAAAAAGTTGAATAAAGCGCGTTTTAAAGTTATTTTTATATTATATTCACTTTGAACTTAAATTACTAGTATTAATAGATTCATATAGATATCCAAATTTTATTCCGTTTGTGTAATTAATTTGATGTTATATTTATAAAGTATTTGTTAAGTAGTTTATATAATAAAGTATTTTCTGAATTTCTAGAAAGGTACTAAAATAGCTATGGATTTCAAAGTTTTTACCAATTTGTGTCTAATACAATAAATTCATTACAGTAAATCACACATATTTTGTTTCCAGGTAAACGCATTAGATTTGGCCCCCAACTATGCTGGCACGTTAACCTCGTTAGTCAACACTACCTCAACGTTTGCTGGGATACTCACTCCCTACATTATAGGATTAATGACTCCTAATGTAAGTATATTTATATATCAAAACTTATTGTTAATACATATGTGTATAATTATTATATCGGGAAATATTATATAATATTTTGACAAAATAATATTCGGAATAAAGTCATGTGTACCCTATTTAGTGCTTCCTGGTCGAACCAAGTAAAAATAGCTTAGTATTAATTTTTATTTACTGAGAGTATAAAGTGCATTTTTTGTATTCCATTGTGTAAGTTCTTCAGGCAATTAAAAGAAAACCTTAAGTAATGCATTTAAGTAGTATATCGTCATAAAAACTAAGAAAACGGTGATTCTAATTGTAGAACTAAGCGTCAAGCCCGCGGGCAACCCTTTATAATTGTATTTCGAATGCAAACTTCCTTAAAGAAAATAACTGACGTACTTTTTGTTACTATTGCCAAATGAACGGTAGTTTACGTAATTGCTTTATATTTCTTTGTTATTTTGGATCAACTGCAATATATGATATCAAATATCTCTTCAAGTTTCTGAATTTGACAGATTACATTTATCCGAGTCAACTTACATTTGACACATTCCAAACTACTCTAATCTGCAGGATAGTTCTAACCTAAGAATATACTGATGATCTTTTGCAAATAAGCCATGAATCCTCTCCAAATGTAACCTCGACTCGCGAATCTGTTGGCAATTAACTATTGAATTTCCAATAATTATGTTTGATTCTGACAAACACTGGTTGTAGGGGAATATAGGATTGTTTACTTCCAAATATTACTACAATATGGTGTTAGTCACAAATTTGTGTCACAAATGACATTTTATATTAATTTATTTATTTGAAGTTCTTTGTAGAACAGTTTGACATTTTAGACAAGTTATTTTATCATACATCTTTATTACGTATTATATTAGCAAGTCACCGCGATATGATTAGTATAGTAGTTATCGTTACTATTGGAATCCAGGGAAAAAACAGCTTTTTTTCAATGATAAAGTAGCTGGCCATTACTGATTTTTTAAAATTATTTTACTAGTTTTTAAGTTTATTCAAATTTAAAAAATTGTATTACAAAAGCACAGTAATTGTATTACCTTGTTACATTCCATTTAGGTGTTTATAGTTTGATTTTATAAAACATATTTATGGTTACTTGGTAAGTTGCTCGGTGAAATTGTAGTTAATAATAAAAGACTTATTTAAATTGGTCAAGTAAGTTTTGAGTTGAATTGTACTAAAAAACGATCAATCAAATATTTTCTCTTATTAGAAAAAAGGCTTATTATTATTCTTCAAGCATTGAGTAGCGTCATGCTTTTTGATATTAAAGCAATAACGATATGTTTGTCGTTGTTATACATACAAAAACTTTTTTTAGTCAGTCAAACACTTATTTTGTAAAAACTTGTATCTTTAGATTTTGTTGATAACTACTGTTTTTCTCACAACTAGTATACTATACTTATCTATTTCTCAGGCAAAATGTAGTTTATTGAAAATAGACATTTTGTTGCGTAGCATAACGATAATTTGGGAAAATATAATTTCATATGCCCGTTATTCAAGTTTACGTAAAGGCTTTTAAGGTATTTATAGACTGCAGCAAGCTCGGCTATAATATAATTTTAGTACACGTAACAAGCCTAACTGGTCGGTATTTTCATGTTTGTTTTGTACTAGATTCTAAAGACTATTCAAGAAAGTGTAGTTGTAAAATAGAGATATTTTGGATATAAGGTTTAAATGCCTTTGATTTCTACGTATATTATTACTATGTAGTCTTGCTAGATAATACGTTTTTGTCTTGAGAGCCAAAAGTTAGATCGTTACCCAGCACAAGTATTTATATGATCAATACGTATAATTGTTCTATTTCAGGGTCTTAAATACCTATAATAGTATTATATTTGTTATAGCTCTGTTGTCTGATGTCCTTAACACAAATGCTTTAAACGTTTTACTTCGAAGTCAGGTCAATTTCTGAGAGGCTGTAGTAATTTGTTTTTATTATTAATTCCAGTCAACTTTATCAGAATGGCGAGGGGCATTTTGGCTATGCTTTGCAGTACTGGTGAGTACCAATGTGGTGTACTGCATCTGGGCAGATGGCAAGCAGCAATGGTGGGATGACGTCAGGCTATACGGCTACCCAGAAGGTTGGAAGCATGGTTCATTGACTAGAGAGGAAAATCCGGAACAGCCAGAGAACGTAAAGCTAAGCGATCCTAAGGATGGATGAAGAAAATTAACCATTTTAGTTGAATAAGTTTAGTTTTGTTTGTTCTTTTTTTATGAAGTATTGTGTTGTTTTATGTTCACATATGTTTTAACATATCATAGCAGTACTTTGTTAGTTATACTTGCACAGTAGATATTTAAGATTTTTATATTCAAGAAAATTATAGACAGCTTGAGAATATATAATATTAGATAGTGATATATTTAGACAACAATGTCTTATACTTATTCCATTAAAATCCCATGTTATACATTAAGTAAATGTATTTTTATATTTTAATGAACAGTTATGACTTGTAAATATTAACCGCGTAGCTTATCTCTGCTGTAAATTTATGAAGTAATAATTGAAAGAAACAGTGTACCATAGATATGGATTGCTTTACATTGAGGGATAACTTTAAATATTCTCAGTGAAACTACAAAAATGCGAAAAATCATCATGTTGTATTAAACATGTGTAAATTTAGCCTATTCAATGCTTGTGCAACTTCGTCGTATATCCAGGGTATACGACGTAGTTGAACTACAGTTAGACTTTTTCATGCGAGCTAAAATTACACGACGAGTCAAACTAAACGGGGAAGTAATAATATGACCCTTTTTTATAATCAAATGTTGTAGATATAGGTAGGTATGTTGTATTGTATTCAAATCTATAATATCTCCTTGTTAAAACTTAAACCAGTTTTACTAGTCAGTGTGAAATCGAAAATAATAAGTGCAGTACAAAACAAGTGCCGTGTTTGCGATAAGAGTATACTTATGTACTTGGAAACTATCGGCCGTATCGAGATGTGCCCTATTTGATAAGCCGTGAAATAAAACGTGATATTTTAATCAATATGTATCGATACGTATTAAAATAAACCAATTAAAATAATGCAGCTATCCCAATGTTGGTGATGAGATGGATGACCAAGAAAAATATCTCAAGATTTGGAAGGCATGTTATGATATCACGGATACTGTAATTGCTGGAAAAGAAAAACAAATTCATACGGTGTCTACGTGACGTCTCAGGACTCCTCTTAATCACTTAAGATAAGTCAGAGCCCCAGTAACATTTAAATATAGCGTTTTTAGGTTGAAAATCTGCCTTAAACGATTGTATTTAGTACATTAAGGGAGTGTTTAGCCTAAAATTGCCGCACTGTAGATGCGTTCCACCCATCCACCGCCAACTGTCGATTCCGGTACCTCTTACGACACAGAAGTTGTCGGTACTCCACGACACTATTTATACAGAATATCCTAAAACTGTATGGCTTAATAGATATTGCAGTAATAATTAATTAACAAAGTGCCATGTTAAAATATCCAGTCTCTTAGAAAGTTCATTTACCTGGTGCCTTTAAATAAGTAAGTAAGTAACTTTGCAACAGGTATTGTGGAGTATTCCGAGAGAATTATTAAACCTCCTTGAATGAGTTTAACATCGAGGCGGCGCGGTCGAAGTTTTCTGCATGTTATTTAAGTTATAATGGTATGTATTTTAGTACAATATACACAATAAACGTTTACAATAGTCTATATTTGAAACTTTTTATTCTTATCCAAATTTTATAGTAGTTATAATATTCTGTATTGTGCGCACAAAAGGATAATAATAAAAAAGAATTAATTAAATTTAATTTAATAAACCACTATATTAGTTGACCTGAGTACAAGTTAAGAAGTTTATAATCTGTCTATCACACAATAAAGAAAGATAGTAATGTATAACTAAATACGTATTTACAATACGTAGGGTAGTAGAAACATTAATTACACACATTGTCTTGGATGCAGACTGGTTTACCGCCCTTGGTGCATAAAATATGAACATTACTGAACGCTCAGGCCCGGTAAATCAGTAATTTATTAGATATAGTTCTTTAGTATATCATGATTTCCAATAAATTGGCTTACCAGCCAAGTCTTCATTCGCGTAAACTTCTTTATCATCATCATCATCATATCAGCCATTAGAAGTTCACTGTCAGACATAGGCCTCTCAAAGAAACGGAGAATTTTGCCTATAATTACCGCGCTGGGCAAGCGTGTGTGTATGCGCAGAGCTTACCTTTTCCAACGGGAATGCCGCTGCCCATCACCGCTTTGTACATGTATGCTAAGCTCATTTAATCTACACTGTTTTGCATGGATATACCGCCATCTGTCGGTTCTGGTACCTTAATCGCCACATCTGGTAGAGGTACTATTCAGTTCTGCCGGTACCGGTTTTTTAATATCGTTCCCCTATAAATTACTCGTGTAGCAAAATTAGGAATAAGCACAATATTGTATAGTAATGAGTCTAACTCAATTCTCAGTAAGTCGTGTTATATTTTTCTGTATGTTTGTCATGAGATATGTTAAGTTCTAATTGCTAAATTTTTCAACCGATTTCAATTATATATCGACACATACTAACTGACCTAAAAATTTTCTAAATAAACAGATTATAGTGTTGGTTTACTATCGGAAAACTCTAAAAGTAGAGGCGTAACGAGGTCGTATCTACTCTACCGTGAAGTTACATCGTTATAGGCTATTGTAGTTCCCCGGAGAATGACTTGTAGGTTTACTTTACGAGCTAATGCAAATGGGGAGGGGCTAATGTTTTGTTTAATTTTGCCCGACTACTGACTATATGTCTAGCAGTTAATAATATTATAGCGAAGACCTGTTTAAAATACTCCGTCTATTTAATTTTATTGCAGTTTATAGAAAATAATTTAGTTTATACAAAGTAAGAAAATATAGTGACCATTAATGAAATAAGTAGCTTAAAATTTGATCCTGAATATATAATTTGAAAGGTAGTATCATCCTAGTACTTAGAGAATGGCCACTGCTACGCATAGCTTCTTGGGAAGTCATGAATAGAAGAATTTTGCCCACAAATTCTGTGCGGGTGTGGCGGCAATCGTGGACCGCATCCCCACGAAAGGATTGATGCTGTTCATTTTCGCCATTTTGCATTTAAGCTATACTGTTACGAGTGGATACACCGCAATCTGTCGGTTCTAGTACCTTAGTCGACTGCTAATGGGACTACTAAGGGCGTTACACGTGGTGCGGTGAACAAACGGAGTGCGGTTAAATCGAACTCATGCAACCTTCGGCGTTTGTTGAGCACCAGACAGGTGGGTATATCATAACCAATACGACCTCAACAGGGACCTCAGAAATTCAAGCTATACTGTTTTGGGTGAGCATGCCTCTTACGATGTCTGGTACTGACCATGAAGAGATTTTAGATTTTAGATAGAGAGACATTCTACCATGCCGGAACACTACGGAAAATTATTAAACATATTTAATGATAAATATAGCGTGCTTCGTGCATCTCCGAGCGATCACTTTGGTTAATATATGGATTATCTTTTCACTCATTAACATTCAGCAGGTGGTGATTTCTTTTTAACAAAAAAGTTCCTTTATACTTCAGTTCAGTGTTTGATTGAACTCAAATTAAAGTTTGTCAATATTATTAACATTTATACACATTAAATATATAATTTTAGTTGTCATGTTTTTACTGAGTCACTTTTACGCAACATTAAAGTGCTGGCAAATTTCGTTTAAATAGACAAAGGCAATGGCTTTATCATCAATAGGCGCTAATGAAAGTGCTATTCCATTAGCTTTCCTACTCAACCCACACCTGTCGTTCAATGTATAGTTGTATGTTCAATCAATATATATACGTCAAAGTAACTTACGGCTATATGCTACAATAGTATGTATGGTATTTTTCAAATTATACAAATATATTCAATAAGTGACCTGTCTTGGTTTCGCGAGGGTGTAATTTGAATAAAAATGGTTATTGTGGGTTATCCCTAAAATATATAACAAATTTTCTCCCTTTATTTGAGATTATTTTTATTTAAGACCAAAAAATTTACTAACAGCAACCAAATTAAGACATCACAGAAGACTATCAAGTTAAAATATCAGTGTTTTTCTACTTTATTATGCATGGATTATACTTACTAACCTTCTTTTTGAATCACTATCTGATTAAAAAAAGGCATCAAAATCTATTGCGTTATTTTAAATATCTAAGCACTGTGACAGCAGACAGACAGACAGCAGGAAGTGAATTTGTATTATACTCCCTATGTTAGTGATAACACTTACTAAACATATGTAGATCATTGTGAAAGTAATGCTGGTTTGAACATGTAGAATGAATGGATCAAAGTAGAAGAGTGGTATGACGCGCTATGTGAACATACCTTAAGCACGTAAAAAAGGTATTAAAGGGGCAAGTAACAAGCAAGTCTGAAGTATCAAGGATAAACGTGCCTCTGTTTAAGAAACTATGCGAGTAAAGGAAGCGGGAGAGGTATGAAAAGATCGTAGTTAGAGGAGACGCATAGTTTCTGCCCACCCCGATGGAACACAAGCGTCATGTATGTATCATCATCATTATCATCAACATGAGCCTTTGAAAGTCCACTGCTGGACATAGGCGTCTCCGCATTTGAATAGATGTAATTTAATGCGATATATAATGTGTTTAAATAAAACTCAATATTTAGTTGATTTAAGTTTTTTAAATTAGTCATAAAATGGATTGGATTTTATGATGTCTGTATAAAATGTTTTCTAAGATGTGATTGTAACTTTCAAATACTGACACAACATCTTTTGTACATCCCAAGAACGGTTGCCAAAAGTAACCGAAATGACAAAAAGATTTTTTGTCTGCATAAAAGATAAAAACCTGCATTCATATATCCCAAGTATTTGATATATTACTTTCAGCATTATATATGAATTACTAGTGAGTTGTGCTATACTATAAAATTAATATTATAATTAGTTATTACCAAAATACATCACATGTGTTCACATGATATATTTTAACGTAATAAGAAATTTCAAATGGGTAATTCGTTTTATGCCTAGTACTATAATAAACTCCGTTAACTGTTTCAAATTAGACCCAAACAAAACTGGAATAATTAGCAACTTCTGCGTTTTTTTTTAAACACACACATAAAAGTATGCACAGTTCTTTATTCTGAAACTTTTGAATTAAGCAAACAGCTATTTGTTTTACAAGTATGGTCAGAATAACAATAAATTCCCCAGCATTAAACAGACGCCAGTTCTCGGAAAATTAAAAAAGTTCAGAGTTGGGAACGTCAGGTAGTTGCTAGGATGGAAAGCAATAAACCTGTGCGAAGTTCAGCAATAGTTATATGCAACAAATTTTTAGTTCTTTTCATGTTGAATACAATTATAGTATTTATTATTTAACTATTTTTGATTCGCAAACTTTTATAATTTCTTACAATTCCCGGGGTTTTAAGCATTACTTATTAATCCTTATATAATTTATTTCCTTTAAATTAGTAAGTCTATGATAAGCAGATTAAAAAAGTTACTCTATAAGTTTTTTAAGTCGTACTGCTAGTGTCGTGAAATTTTACAAGAGTTTACTCCGAATAAGGCTGAATTATTAATTTCTTGAGCAGAATTAAATTTGCAACCGCGGTGGAACAGAATGGCAAAAACAGGTGAACTTACTTAATTTTGTTACATTAATAATAAGCTAGGATAAAACTTGAATAAGGTAATGAAATAATATAAAATTGAAAATATTTTAGTTAGTTAAAACCTTACAAACATGACGAGATACCATCAGTATTGAATAGGTAACAAAATTAAGGATATTTATCAATAAAGTCAAGGTTTTTTAAAATATTATTAAAAAGCAGACACGTTTTTAGTTTGACATAGGTAAATATTAAGCTATAGAAATTAGGAATAATACGTATACGACATACAACAACAGACAGACAATATGACAACAACGTCGTCAACATACGTCGGCCGGGCTCCAAGATAAATCGCCTAAAGCAATTGTGTTACGGACATCAGACAACAGAGGAATCACAAATATAGTACTTAAATACATTGTATGAAACACCTATATAGATAAATAGCACAAATATTAACAAATAACTATTTAGCCTGGGTGGGGATGGAACCCACGACCTATGGCGCACAAGGTCAGTCAAAGGGTCAGTAAATAGATTCCATCCAAACTTATCAAGCCTTTTCTGTATACCTAAAAATGCAGAATCCTTTTCGACTTATTAGAACTTTCCAGGCTACTTCGTGTAATCACCCTAATGGAATTCTAATAGCTTTAAGAACCCTACCTATTTATCCGAGTTCGTATTCACTACTTATATGCAAGTTTATAAATCACGGCAAATTTTATGAAATGAAAATGTGTTTTGAATAGAATTAATTACACAAATATTGATTTTAATTCCTCAACTCATGTCTTGCTAAAATTATAATAGGGGGAAAACTCATTTATAACTAATATATTCCGTAATTACTGTCGAATTTCTAAAATTACCACAAAGCAAATACCACCCTCCGAAATTGTATTGTGATGCATTATTGAAAACTTTCTTTCGGGTCTTTTAAAATGTTACATGGCTTCATAGACAGTACTTTTTATAAATATCTGACTAGTGACTTTTGCCATTTTAATCAACAACAGCTATAAAAATTAGCAAATAGTTAAGCAAGAACTAACCATATACCACATATAAAAACCACATATGCCACAGCTAAAAACAAGAAACGAGGTGAGGATAACTACAAATGTTATGATAAAAGGGGTAATTTGTAAAAAAAAGTTATAGAAAGGCTATAAAATTACCCTGAGTTCCTTAAAAACGGTTTATCAAAAAAATTTGTAGGAAGACATACAGACAACCTACTTCATGACCATGAAGCGATTTATACTCCTCGACCGTCCTGCGAGTTTAAAAGGTATTCAGACTGACAGTGATCACTCAAGGACGCCTCTAAAGTATGGAACTTCGTAGCTGTTATTTGGGAGAGTTGCAAAAGCAGATTGTACCCAGCCGCATTAGTAAGACAACTTCTTACGAGATAGAACTCAATTGGTACCTCACTTTCACCTGTTTCTACCGCCAACTAGCAGTATCCGCAATGCTGTCATTTAGTTTGAAGGGTCAGAGAGGCAGTCAAATTACTGGATAATGTGACATAATATCTTCAAGTCACAAAGGTGACTAAGCGCTAGTGATGTAGTGATATACTTGTGATACGATTTACGAGTGTTTATAGAATGCTGTGATCGCGATTGTTTCAATGGAACCGAAAGATAGCAGTATAACTCCCAGAAACAGGCTGGTAGGTAGCTTAAAGGAAACAGGCGGGAAAAGCAGCATTCACATCGCAAAGTTACGCTTTTCGACTACCACCACGAGAATTACACGAGTGGTTGTGATGATAATTAAAGTAAAAAAAAATTGTCGGAGTAATAGTCCTCCTTTCTTATCAGTGTTTCTATAGTACGTACTTACTTACTATTTACTACTTACAAAAATATAGATTTAAGTCCCCACTCTCTTTCTGGTGAAAGTTAACAAGCCTTACTTGGGTTTGTTGACTTTTATCAAATACATAACCACCGCCAAACGGGAAATTAAATCTTCCAAACGTCACTTGACTTCGTTACGATATCGATAGAGCGATCAAATCGAGTGGCGTGTGCCAACAATAAAATAAAACTGATCCTGATTAAGAAAGATATTACTGAGAGCACAAAGATCAATTTGGAGGCAAATGTAGGTAATAAGTCTCGATTCTGCTTCTAAAAATGCTACTAAGTTGTCACCTGTTTCTTAGTTTACCTACAGATGAAGGTAACGTGCAAAAATCTTTTTTCGCCTCGCAATGAAAATGGGCAAAGTACATAAATACTTTGCCCGATTGAAGAGCGAACTATGTTGCTAAGACGTATTTTTATTATAACTAATACAATATTTAATAACGTATATACTTAAAATATTCATAAGCTGGTTATAGTGTATTAAGGGGTTAGAACTAATATAAAAGGCAACTTGCAAAGTAACATCAAATATATTATTACAATTTACAATTATATTTTAAATTCGTTATAATTTTCGTCAATTTACAATATTTAATTAATTTGACAAATATAGTAATAATAATTTGACAAACTCTGTACAATTCACTATGTATACATATTAAAAAATGAGCAACCACTTTAAAAAAAAGGAAGTATTTTTTTATGTTTTTTTCTACTCCTCCTTTTTACTTTTGCCATTTTCCAAATAATAACGTAAAAAGTTACATGACAACAATTAAGTTCGAAATTATAAAATTATTACTAAAATATATAAAGAGAAGAAAACAGTCTAATGAGCAGTTTGAACCTGTACGCGCCTGCGCGCTTCTCGCAGTTCTCCGTTTGTTTTAGCGATTTCTTCTTCTAATTGCCGCTTTTTTTCACGTAGGCGCACAACCTGTAAATATTAAAGGCATCACGAATAACGAAAGTAAATGTGACAACAAGTAATATAATAAATAATTATTATGTTAACTAAATAATAATTGAAGAAATAATATAACAATATAAGATTTGAAATCAATATTATTATTTTTAAGAAAATGAAAGATAGTAAAGTCGTGTAGAACGGATGGATTAAATTAAATAGACTAAGAATAGAATTAAATAGAATAAGAGGTAAATAGACAGTTAGTTTTTCAAAGTAAATACTAAGTGGCGATTTTTGAAAAAGTCTAGTGCGGTCAATATCCTCACAGCGCTTGTGTAAAATGTAAATGAATATTGAGGACATGTAAAACGCATATTAGGATCGTAGCAAATGAAATGCCATAGTCTTCCCCCGATGAGAAAAATGCGTGAACTTAAATATGTATGATTGTTTATTTTCAATTGTTTATTTGTTTGTTTATCAAAATTTTAAAACATTAACACGGTAATAACTAGCAACTATGAGCTTCAGTAAAAAGCTGCTAGTATTCAAAATTCATTTTTTTATTTAATACATCTAAAATTAATGTGCGACCGATAAGTAAAGTAGATGTTAATATGCGACCGATAAGTTAAATAAAAAGATAGTTAAAAGTTTGACGTAACAAAAAAATGCAGCTGAATCTCCCCGAAAATGTGTTTCACAAAACCAATAGTTTACAAAATTATTCACGAAAATCGAGCGAGTGAAATTTACACAACCGCCGGAGTAAGTAACAACTTCCATTATTTATGCATTTGCTTCTCTCCCATACAAATTGTGTCTTCCAGTTCTGTTAATGAATAATAAGTCACTCTTTTTAACAGAGATACTCAAGAGGTTTATTTTTTTTCTATTCCACAATAAAGAAAGTGAAAAGTGGATTCATTTGGAACATCTTAACATTATTCTTTATTTTTAAATCCTAATATATTTATTTTATTATAACTTAGATAGAATATTTGGTGAAGTAAGACATCACATAATTTGATTTGCACCAAATTTCAAGTAATTTAACTGCGAAAGAAAGTTTGTATGTTTGTTACCTCTTCGAGTTTTATCTACTCAACAAATTTTCTTGAAATTACATAAAACATATAGAATACGTTACGAATTTTTATTAATTACGAATATGTAGACTAGCGAAGCCGCGGAAAAAGCTAGTATACAATATTGTGTCAATGTCAAATGTCAGAATGTCAGATGTGAAATTATGTATAAAACATAATAAAGCAAGTAAAATATTGGAATAAAGGGGTAAAAGCTGTCAGCCACTCATTGTCACTTGGTACTAAAAAGTATACTATATAATAAAGTTATATATATTATATACAAAATAATAAAAAGTGTACAAAATAATAGTAGTGTGTTGTTTTTTTTATTTTATTACGTAACTGACAGAGTAACCCATGCAAACCGCTGCATTACTGCATTTACTGAACTTATTGTCTTAATATATACGCTGCTCATGCTCAATACTCACTGGCTTGGCACTAATTGTACGACTATCCACTCAGTACTCGACTTAAATGGGACGGTCTTATAAACAGGGAACGTAGCATCTCGACAGAATATATACACGACAGTTTAAAATAAAGCCAGTGCTTTGTGAAGTATTTGTATTGAATAAACTATTTACCTCATCGTTAGCTTCCTGAAAGTCACGTAAAAGGTCCTTCCTGGTGAGCAGTCCTGCCTTTATTCTCTCTTCTTCTAAAGACCAACGAAGTTTATCACGCCGGCTCTAATAAAACTCAAAATTATCAGAACGTATGATGTTCCGACAACCGTTCGGTCAAAAAATCAAGCTGATAGTCATACACTTTCTCGTGAATATGTGAAATGCAAGAAGTCTGGGTAGCATCGGATTGTTTAAGTTCTTTATTAAGTTAGTCTGCAAAATTTTTAATACTAATTCGACAATTAGCCATTAAATAGTCCCAATAGTTAACACTATAACTAAATAAAATGAATAAAATTCTTCAAAGAAGTAAGTAGCACTGTAACACTACACTCAGAGTAACTGTATGATATTGCTCATTAAAAAAAACCATATCGCTATATCTAAAATTATATATATTTATTATACCTTCACTTGTCCCAAATCCTCTCTTGCCCTCAAAAAGTCGAATTCAGCGTCACCGAGATCGCATTCGGCCAGATCAATCACTTCGTCTGTGTGGTGCATTTTCTCTCTTATGTGAGCCAGTATTTGATTATGCTCTGTACATTTGTTGCGGTTTTTTATGAGTTCGTCTTCTCGTTCTAAAAGTTAAATTAGTACCTTCTTAGGACTTGAAAATAATCATCAGCAAAAAGAAATAAACTATTACGGAACCCATTTATCATAAAAAATAATATCTATGTATATAAGAATCTCTTGTACGCGAAAAACAAGATGCTGATGTTGTTTCTTCGGAAGAACAAGTTAAAAGGTTTAATAACCACCATTTTATCTTTTTCCGTCATGTAAGTTAAATAGAAAAAAAAAAAACCCACTCAATGCAAAACATTACATTCGACGAAAGTCAATTCGAATTGACGTCTCTTTACGATCCGTCCAATGAATACGAAATGGGAAATTTTTATTCTTTTGCTGCCATAGTCCGCTGGTCAGAACCTATTGAAAAACAAAGGGAAAATCTACCACCCCGGGCGAAAAAGCCATTCCCCCGTGAATGACAAATATTTACACGTAGAGCAAATAAACGAAATCCGTCGTCAAAGCTGAACGTATGCAACGTATGTTCGGCCTTGTTCTCTTTTTTGGACATGGTAAAGGTAAATTATAAGTAAACAAATATATTATATTATAAATTAAAATTCCATTTAATTTATATTGAAACGCAAGCGTTGGCACATCAACATACTATCAAAGAAAAATGCATTTTATTGTAAATCGCTAAAGTAACCGTTTTTAAATCCGACAATGCTATTAGTGTTTATTAACAAATGTATATTAAATACTCTATAAAGTAAGTTTAACAGTGACAATTAATTAAATTGTTATTTTTTATATAAAATCAAATGTTGTAGTAAAATCAAAGCGTGCCAATTTAAACAAATTGGTAGTACACTTAATTATTTTAATAGGTTTTATGCATAGAAAATTATGGATTATATTTAAGACTATATTTACTAGATAAAGAAATCAGCGTGTTTAGGTAGTGCAGTTCTTCCGGTATGGGAAAGATGCAGGTTCGTATCCCGCCAGACACCTGAGACAAGATTTTTTTTTTCTCGGAAATCTAATTTTGGCTTCTACACTTTTGGATAATTGGTTTAATTACATTAGTATTAATTAACCTTCGATCTTGGTCATATAGTTCTGATTGTCGATAAACAGCTGTTCGTATTTCGCAACATATAGCCCAGGCCCAAGCATTTCCAAATTCCGAACGACAGCTTCCAGCTCGAACACTGCATTTCTGACTCTCAGGTATCGCAAGCAAAGGGCTGATGACTGCTCGCTCTTACGCCGTTGAAGGGTCAGAAATCTTTCTACTGTCTGTTACAAAGAATAATAATGGGTATTAAGGGGTAGTTTACATTCAGCTTAAACATATAACCACTACATTTTATAACGAATCTTCATCATTATCAAAGCTGTCGTAAAAAATGAAAGTCCACTGCACTACATTGGCATCCCTAAACGGCAATATTGCCCATATGTATTTATTGGCGTTGACGATTGAATAAAACATGCTTAAAAGTGTACATTACAGATATTTAGGATTAACTAATATGAGGGGATGTATGTTAGGGCAAAAGAAGCCTAAATATATTTTTGACATTTACGAACACTAAACAAATTGACACCACGCTTAAATAGGTTTGCAATTAGCATAGGATTTTAGACTAGAAATACGGTACTATAATTCTTTTGCAAAATTTGTAGGTAAGGTGCGTTTTGTACGTTTTTAGGCATAATTAATAATAAAAAAATTAAAGAAATTTTATATAGATATTGAAAATTAGATAGTTTATTTGGATCACGGAAAAATTCTCATGAGATGCAATTGTTCTCATTAGTGAAGTTCACACGTACGTAGTAACTGGCGAAAAAACAGTAAAATAACCTTCATTTTTTTACTGATAATTTTAATAAAATGTAAATTATAAAAAAAACCTTGTCTGCGATTGGTTTCCCTTTCTTGGAATAGATGAGACCAGTACCCGTGGTTCTCTCAATATGCTGGAGATCATCAAATTTCATATTAGCATTTTCCAGCCGGTCAGCATATCGATTTTGTATTGCGCATACTTTAGATTTAATCTGTGAATAAATTTAAGTATACTAGTGACATCATTATTTTATTACGTTATTTAAGTTATTAAAGAAAAATATTAACTGTAAATGAGTTTAAACATCTCGGCAAGCACTAAATATAGAAAAATAATGAACATTTCAAACACTCAATCAATTTGATGTCTCACTTATGTTAATACAGTCCTTCTTGGCAAGACCATAGTCCCATTTAGATTCAACAAGTCAATAAATTTAGTCTGCAACTTACTTCAGATATTTCTATTTCTTCCTTTCGTTTGAGTTCTTCATAAGCTAACAACTTTTGTTGGTACTTTTCCTCTAAATCAGTCGCTCCCTCTAAGGGCTTCAAAACATGATCCAATTTTCTTTTTCTGGGAAATTTTATGTTATTGAAATGTTTTGTTGCAGGACATAATTGTTGTTGTTAATGTTATAGATTAAGTACCTTACTTTATAATTCATGAATGTTGAAATTTTATCATGTAATCATGACAAATTTGGCCTAATTCAACTAGTACGGCCTATGTCAAATATTACCTTTTACTTATATAACTTATGGACATACATAAACTGCTGTAAAATGTACCACGAATCAGATATTCTTTTATTTTGTGCGACTATAACCGTTTTCATTATTCCAAATGTCACTCAAGCGTCTAAAACAACGAATGGTAGAATGTTGTTCGGCTTTCCATCCACTAGCAAGATGAGATGCCATTTGTTAACTGTTGAGTTTATTTTTGAATGGCATCGGTTAATTTAACGTATAGTTATTAGTTCGGTACATTAGCTGTCGCTTGTCTAAGAAATGTCTTAACGTTCAAAGGATACATAAAGTTGTTAGTTAGGTTTAATCCAATAAAAAATTTTGACATAGTAATTTATATGACATGTTTTGCAAATTGAAGATCAGTAAAATATAATGTTTATTCATACCCACTAATACGTAACATACTTATAATATTCTGCCATCCGCTTATGAAGAATATTGTTCTTTAACTGCTGCTGCCTTAGTTCAAGAGTCAGATCTCGATGAGCTTGCAAATATTCTTCTCGGTCAATAGTGGCGGCTGCCGTTCCAACGCCTTTTCCAATCTGATCCTCATTGACACTAACTTAAGAAAACGATGGAATTAAACAAATAGTTATAATAAGAAGTCTTTAAATACTGCTGAATCCAGATTATTTATTGTGAACTTTACATTACTTACTATGTCATAGAAATATAAAAAAATAGAAAGTAATGTTTACTCGCACATTTAAGAAATAATATTTTAATTACTAGTTTACTCGAAAATTTATTATTGTTAATGTAATTTTGCCATTAATGGATCTATAACTACAGTAAAACTGAGAAAGCTACTTCAGTGAACTAATTACATATTTTAATTAATTTAAAATAATAGAAAATACTATAAATATTTCAAGAAAAATACGAAGCATGCATACCACTTGAGCTACTGGAACTTTCACTTTCATTGTTAAGATTATCATCTAAATCTTTAGTATTTTTGTCGCCCTGTTAAGAAACGTCGAATACAGATCAGTAGATGCATGTTAATAAAAAAATAAAACACCTCGACTATGAGCAGAGTCAGCAAGAATTCCCAAAGTCACAGTCACGACGTCGTAAAATGAAATGAGACTGCAAAGGACGTCACAAAAGCTAAAATGTCAAGTACGGCGTGTAATCCCTAGACATTTAAAATGCTAATAAAGAATACCCCAAACGGCATTCGTGTACATCGCGAGTAACTTCAACGTTGCTTCGCATGTCACGTAACGTACATTAATTAAATTGAAAGGCACAAAGGCAAGGCATACCTTAGACTCGGCCATATCGCGTGATCCGTTTGAATTACCCCGCCTTTATTGATCTGCTTAGGGTTACATCCAAAATTATTTTATTCCATTATCTGCACAACACAACATGCAAAGATCGCGGTACGGTTACCATGGCAACTGACAAACTGGCATCGATTGTTTTTCCGCCTGCTCTCTAATTTTTTTGTTAGGTTGCCATATTAATAGGTTAACCTGTATGTTGGAGGAATAGGTTTGTTAAGTAATATATTTTTTTAAAATAACATCTTACTTGTCTAATTAAACCTAAATATCAGTAATGGAATTAGTTCATTTATGATTGTAATTTTGTTATTTTATAAATATTACATTTTTTGTATCAGATACGAGAACTTTCAAATCAGCCACCTATATATTGTTTTAGTTAATGACCTTTTATTATAACCACCATAAAACAAACATTACCCTCTAGTGAAAATAGATTTCTCTTAAGGATTTTCACAAATTCCAAAAATCGGATATGTAATCACTGTTCTATCCATCTGCTATCCTGGACTTTTCCGTCTGCGTTGTTCGGGATGTAGTCGCCATTCGGCAACCTTTTAGCCCTAATTATCCTTGGTTTTTTTTCAATATGTACCCACTAACAAATTAACCTTCACAATTTTAAGTCTAGTTCTCCTGCTTCTTTTTTAGTTTATAAACAAATATTTTATTTTATATTTTATCACACAAATAAATACTGTGTTTTTTGTATATTTGAATAGATTTTGCTTTTTTATTTTCTTTTAGTAGAAAATGAAACAGCATATGAGGAAAAAAATTTGAGTTCAAGTCTTTACAAAAATACTTCATATGTTGAGGTTTTATTATATTCTAGTATATTTTCAAAATGCTATAGCGGGTAAAGAGTCATTCTTACGACGAAAAAAATCCTATCATAGTGCCCGTAGGTTTTCTTCGTCTCATTAGGATGACTGGCCTTTTATTTTTTTTAGGACACTAACCTCTGTTGACGTTGGCAGTGTCACAGATCAGGCCTGGGACTGTGCCAGATTTTCGACAATGCGTTCCTTAAAATAACTCCGGTGAAAAGTGTATGTAAGACTTTTTTCTGTACGGAATACCAGTGTTCGTAAAAAACTTCCGGACTTTTAGACTATGGGCTGTTTGTTTTGTGACGTCCGCGTTTTTGGATTCTATAAAAAGAATTGTAAGGGACGCCGGTTCTGCTTGACACCCGGTTTTTGTTCGAGTTTAACTTACGTTAAATTATTCTTTTGTTACTCGGGATAAAAAGAGGTTGTAGTTTCAAGAGTTTATTCATTAAAAGAGAAATTATAAATAGGAAGAACGTACATAACATCAATACACACGATAATGCAAATATAATATTGGAATAAACAATAGCACTCATTGGAATCATTCTGTAATTGTTTTGAAATTATATATTTTAAAGTATCGGTTTAAATCTCTTAAGATCATTTGAAAACATACTTTATGTAATTTTGAATGTTGTGATTATAATTTATCATAGTATGTAATATTAGCTAATAATAATAATAACAAGATATTTTGAATTATAATTCTGATCTATTAGAACTGCCATTTTAAAATTGTGTTACCTACTAGAGAAAATCCATAGAGTATGTATGCAATTTATATGCGTAATAACGCGTCTAAATTTCAATTGCAATAATGGCTACCTTTTTCTTTTTTTATACAAAGCCGACCAATTTGATGGTCAATTTTTGCATTGCTTACTGCATCTGGGATATAAGCAAATGTATTTAAACCTTAATATCTACAACGCAAAAGAGACTGTCTGGTACACGAAAGAAAACAGTTCGTATTTCTTTTGTGTTCTGTATTTATATACTGTAGATAAATTTTGCCTCTCATGATTACCTAGGATCTATTGTTTATGCTGTTTTCGAATCTGTACCTAGGACTTATAGTTAAGATATCTCAAGAATGTTCTTTTTAATATAGCTTGGTGTAATGTAACTTCAAAACAATTACTAAACTCACCATAACAAACATATACAATACGTATAAAAGTATGACTAGATTCAAGTTACATGTACTCGTGGCAGTATAGCAAAAATAGGTTCGAAACAAAGAAAAAGCTGACCGGACTCATTCGCTTATACTCGACCAATACTTACAACGAGTTTTTACTTCGTTAATCCCATAAGTAATTTTAATTATTTCTCACTGCTGAAAAAGTAGATCTTGTAGATCGGTTTTAATACATATATTTTTTCTTTAAATTCTGTTTTCATCATTTGTGAAACAGAACTGTTTTCGGTTAATTAATAACAATAAAATTAGGCTTATCTCAAATTATTTGTTGTTTCTCTTAGAGATATCTAAGGTCATCTCGGATAACCTTGAAGTATAGTACCAAAAAGTTTTCTTATGACGTGTTAATACTATCTGAAAGTTCAAACCCAGATAGGCGGTAAAAAACATTGAATTTTGACTGTTTTTAGTCAGTATTAGTACAATATACAGTAAAACCCGATTAGACGATTTTTCAGGGACCCTACCAAAAACGCGTCTTAAACGAGAAAGTGGGATAGAGAAAATAAAAAGATACTACAAATTATTATGTATTTTGTTGTAATTTTGGTACGTTGAATAGGTATCTAATTATACATATATGATTTTTGTATAATTATAGGTATTATTTAAAATAGTCACTTCTTTTGGTTTGACTGAAAGATTTTGAGGCATTAGCAATTAAACGATTTTCAACATAATTTAACTTTTGTAGTGCGTCTTCGCTTTGATCCAAAGGAGCTACATAACGTCTTAAATCATTAACAGCTGATAACGCCTGGGCGTTGACAAAACCGGGGTTGACTCATCTTTGTCTTTATCATTATCACTTAGGGCCCCGTTTGGTGAGTTGTTCACATTCTCAATAAGATCTTCAATTGATTGAATTTCGTAAGGTGCTACATTGTCGTCAATGAAAGAATAACCAGGAAAACTCCGCAGTATCTCCGGTTCTTCTTCGTCCACCACGCCGTCAATTACGCTGTAATTCGTATTAAGCGTTAAAAAATGTATGAAGATATAACTTAAATTGTAGGGACTGGCGTAAAATGGCGTATTATGCAATAAATTGTATTAAACGTAATCGTCTTAAACGGGTTCTACTGTATATTATGAGATGATATAATAATCGTTGTTTTAATACTTGTGTTTTTGATTTTAAAGAGTATCTTACAGTACGACGGCCTTAATATCTTAGTAGGCTTTTATAAAATCGCCACATATTTAGCTAACATAAAAAGCTAAATATCGCGGTACAATTGCTTATAAGATTAACAAGGCGTAATAATATAGATTATATTTTACTGGGCATTACAATGGTGAAATGTGTTTGAGCATTGAATCATTGGGATTGTTTATATATCAATGTGTTGAATGCTGTATTAAAAGAAAAACAAATAGGTACTAATGTTTACAATTGTCTGACAGAAGCTAATAGCTTTCGATTTATGCGACCACATTTTATACTAAAATGATTTACGTTATATATATTCTTAAAATATAAAACTAGCATTGTAAAATTACCTTGTAAAATGAAATATTTGTTGAACATTCAGAAGATTATCCAACGCTCAAATACTATAACCTCTACATTGGTCCAACATTTCATCTTGTATAATGTAACGCCCGTAAATAATATTCTAAATATAAATGTCATTTCAATTAAGGTGTAGATAGAAACGTATCAGTCGTGGGCCGAACAGTTGATTCCCAATGGCGAATAATACATGGAAGACTTTAACACTGTTATTGGTCATTTGAGCACTGTTCAGTATAGAGCTGAGGAAGAGCCTTCGTGGCTGCTTGAGGAAGCAATGACGTCATCGGCCTATGATGGTAGGCTCGTCGGCCATTGCGAGCTCATCTGTGGCCGCTTTGTCACCTTTCCTCTTCCGAGAGTACCAGAGGAAGGAGGCTGCAGCGAACAGGTTGACAAGTACGACAAACCACGCTAAGAAGAAACTGATGTGAAAACTGTGGACAAACGTATTTATTATAGATATATAATACATACATTTCAGTTACTTTTATTTTCAAAGGATCCAAAAACTGGCAATCAGAAAAATATCAAGTTCAACTATGTGCTTTTTTATGTTTCGACGATAAAAATTGAAATGAACTTAATGATAATTCATTAAGTTCATATACATTTTTAGCGGAATTTATAAACTATTAAAAAAGGATATTTTTGGCAACAGTTAGACACTGATGGACTATACATATTAAAAGTATCAGCACGATTTGATTGTCATATTTGCGGGATTATTTTTTTATTTTGATAACACTTGTGCAAAAAATGATTGAATTTATACTTACTAATGGTATGCACGATCAGGATAAACGACTTTTACATTCTTCTTCATTTGGTCCACGGAAGACATCATCACTTGCACGACAACAAAAGTACAGGAAGCTGTAAGAAAAACAAATTTTTATCCAATTTCAGAATATAAATGAAGTTATCAACCCTTTTTTGACCTGTGCATAATATAAAGACAGATGTCTTTGAAAAGTTATCAAGACGTCCAGTTACAAAAATAATCTTATCTTGGTTGAAAAATATAATTGTGAATATCACCACTATTTTATTAGCATTTATCTTTGTCAATGACAAAAAAGACGAAATTTAAATTAATGTGAAAGTAAAATATTGAGAAAAATTTAAATCGTGATGAAAAATTATAATACTTACTGCTGATGAAATGTATCCCAGCTGCGAGCCGCTTGAACATATAACGTGGGTTTCTGAACGTATAAACGGAAAACCCGCAGCCCATAGCCATCACGAATAGACCGATGATTCCGAACGAAATCATCGTCCGCACATAATCTGACGGAGAATAATCGATATCAGTGCTTTTATTGACTCAAGTAACATAACACGGCACGTGAAGAAATACAACATTAAAACATTAAAATCAAGAAATCATTTAAGTACTAAATATTTATGAATTGATTATTTTAGCTCAATACAGTATGTTTTTTACAAAACAAGAGTTGATATTAAAAGCTTGAATGCAGCTACTTTTCCCATATTTCTGTTTAGACGGTAGTACTAATTGTAGGTTAAAATTTGGTATAAACTTTCAAGATACACAAACGGTGACCACAATTTATCTTTTCGAAATTGTTTTAAGATCTGCATCTAAAAATTATATGAAATAATTCAATCGTCAAGGAATATGCGTAGCTGCATAAAGAAAAATCACTTTTTACTGTGTCATTGGACATTTCGGTAAGACTTTGAGAATAACAGGTCAAGACTTTGAGGGCACTTTACTAAACACCTCTCTGTTTTAAGAATATTAGAAAAGCCAATTTAAAAACTCAGATAAATTTATTTTAGGAAAAACATGAATAATGTTATTTATTTTACCAGGTAAAAGATAAGATATATATTTTTGAATTCGAATAATTTTGTGTTCTTTATCTGACATTTATAAGGTTACTACTCTAATCACTCTTTCATGTTGGACCCTGAATTTTCTCTAGTAGAAATATTAAAAATACTCAAGATTTTGTAAACAGTTTACTTCTTATCTAATTAAATTCCTATAGAATAATCAAGAAGGTTTTACTTACTGGCTATGTCTAAGTTATAGGCCGGGTCGAGTTTTTCTTTAACAGGTTTTTCTAAATAGTTGTAGCACCCTGAAACAAACAGAACTTATATGACTTTTTTAATAATCAAATGCATTTTAACGGCTTTTTGTCCAAACACAGTGGATAATAAGAACAGGCTAGACCTAGTTAAGGTACTTAAGTATCAAAAAATTGAAAAATATAGCTTCTGCAAATTTGTAGCTTCTTGCACATTTGTTTAGGCTAAACATATATAGTGGCTTTCGCGCCTAAAGTAAACTTTCTAACATTATGGCAAAAAAACGGTCGTCGATGCAAAATCGATAGTCGCATTGCGCTCTGTATTCGTACTTTCAACATTTAGGCAATTCAGGCAGTTTTTAATGTGTAGAACATTAGAAATATATGAAAGATTTTTCACCTAAAGTAATTTACAACTATTTAACTTTTTGTCTCTGCTAAAGAAACATTATACAGTATTCTTTCCACAAGAAAAAGCTTAATTATCACTAGACACTTTCAAATCAGACTCTTCTCTCACATATAAAGAAGTAACGAATATTGACGTAACGCATTCAAAACGAAAATTGAGTACTGAAGTAAATATTTTGTAGGAACATCCGTTTGATTTTACGTAAAAAAGTATAATGTAAATAATGTAAATAATAAAGTATAAAGTATATAATACGAAGTAACTTCAATTAGGTATATTTTCTTTTACCTTTTTTTTAAGACAGACACAATTGCCTTAAATAAGTATTATTTTGTGTCTAACCATAACATTGTATTTATTTTGACTTAGGTTCAAAATGTACAAGATTATCAATTCACTTATTTACAATGCTCTAATGCTTAATAAAAAATTGTATTTTTTTTACGCAAGCAGAATCTTCTTTTCAATGTTATTTTTGCTGGATCGCATTGATAATAAATAAGAAGGATCTATAAGCCGGATATTCTTAAATAATCGAAAAACAACCACATGGTTTAAAATGCGTCTCGTAAGATAAATGAGAGACGACAGAAATATGGTAAATGATGGGAATAGAATAAATCTCTCTTAATAGTTCAATATGTCACGCTATATTGCTTTGAGGATTAGATATGTCAAGCGTTTTTAAAACTCCGTTAGTGTCCAATTATAATTAATATATTTAGTTACCCGAAACAAATGTATATTTAGACTCTTTCTGTTCATGGTTTATTTTTATTATTCGTTGATATTGAAAAACCAAGAAGGGAGATGAACGGACCAAATTTTGGATTAACACATGTTGTGTGGACTACAAAAAAATACCTCTATTACCCTCTAGGTTTTAAACGAGACTTGACACTGGGCACTGATTGTTTAAGATGGTTAAGTCTGTAAGTTGGACATCTTGACTAAACACGTGCAACCACTTGGCATAGTTACAAAAGAGGAACAAGTGACTAGACAATTATCCAGTATAACGACAATCTTGACAATATATTCATTAGTCGATGCCATTTTTGCATCTGGCTGTACTTGCAATACTTGCATTATATATAAATATTTTACTCGGTATTTTCAATTTTGAGAACATTAATTGTATATGTGAAAATAATAATATCTTAATGACCTGTTTGGCAAAGTAAATTTTATATGGCACCATAGTGATCATACTAAAGACTGAACTAATATTGCATTTCTTAGATACTTTAAGAATAATGTTTTCTATTTTCAATAATCTCAATCGCATGGCGAAAAATAATTATAGTACCTTTTTATATACCAGATTTAAGATATAGAGGTGGTTGAGTTACCAAAACAGAGTATATCAACCCGAAATAACATTAACATTGCATCGGAGAAGCATTTGATATGATGAATCGGAGTCAGATTTATTTGGACTTTTAATTTATCATGACATTATTTCTTTCTTGGATCAAAGTTTACTAATAATCGTATATAAATCTTTATAAACGAATGAAGCATACTGCACCAGACTCATTTTAAAAAGTCTTATATTTGTTTATCGGGCGCCCTTTAACGCCAATTGAAACTTATACAACTTTCATAATTGTACTTTTACTCATAAAGTCTACATGCACTAATTATTATTCTGTTATTTAATTATTTCATTACCAAAATCAAATTCATCTAGCTAAAAGCCCTAATACGTTGAGCATTTTAAGCCATTATTTCAAATTCATGAATTACTATTGCTAATTGCACTTAGCAACAATAAAATATTACCCTATTAGAAAACCTGACCAAGAGAGCTACCAATATGAACATTAGCTTTGCATATAATCTTTTATTTATTCTACTATCGGTTCTGTTTGTTGCATGTTTTTCTTTCCGCTATAAGCTTTCACATTTTATACTTGGTGACTAAACTTTCCCGTCGCTTACGGCCTTAACCTTATCTCTTAAACCCGGAAGTCGCGGTGACGGAAGCAGGGTAATAAGTTTGCGTATAAAATAAAATGGACGGTATGATTTAAATCGTGGATTTTAGAGCTCACATGGCTGTAGATCACATAGCTTTATTTTAGTCTTAATTTTTTTGTAATTCTTTTTTAATAACATTTTTTGTAAGCCTCATAGAGTATAGTTTTTAATGATAATAAGGTTTTTATTTTTACTTCTAGTATTTATGTAAGTAAAAGTAAGATTTTACAATAAATATAAGCTTGTGACCAAAAATTTGTAGTTTATAATCTTATCATGCTACGTTTTCATAGCTATGTCAACATATATAAGCTAAAAAAACCTGAAGTATGCTAACAGGTCCAAGCTTGAAGGAGCCATCTTGTTCTATTGAGGAGCTCCTATGGCCACCTTCAGTTGGCTATGTTGAATTTCAGCTTCGTCAGATACTGACTGAGAAAAAATTATCAGTTGATTGCAAATTAATCAGCAATTAATAAACGACCATTATGATTAAAAGAATGGTCTGTAAAATAACTTACCTTGTAAGAAGTACGATATAAAACTATAAAATTTATGTTTTTATTTGGTTAAATACTGAACCAAGATTCTATAGCACGATGAAGTAGGTTGTAATAAACTAGAGATTAAGGTACATAATTGCCCTATTTCGCCTAGCTCGGCGTTGTAGTACCTACCCATGCATCCACTGCCTTATCTGGCGAATACTTGGGCGCCGCGCTAACGGTACCACTGCAAATTTATGTTACCGATAAAAATATACGGCCACATGCTATCTAAATTACTTTTTCACTGCTCTGATATATCTGGTTGGTAAAATACGCTATGCCTTTTAAGAAGCTATTGGAGAATAAAAAAAGGGCTCTTGTATTAAAGTTGTTTGAATATTTATCTAATTATTTTTAAGTACAATGAATATAAAAAGATACTGTTAATTTCTAAAGCAAATTTTTCCCAAATCTTACACTGTTGCTGTTTATAGATATATAGATATGGGGATCACCAAATTTAGTCTTTTGCTAGTTAAACGTAACAGATAAAGCACACCGTGAGAAATACCTTGAATTAAGTTCTAACTCTGTGCACAGACTGCTAAACATGATTGCAAACAAGGTAGGTACCAGCCTAACACATTTTACACCTGATCACAAGATTGCCCTGTCTAGACTTTGCCTGTGTATGTGGTATTTAGTGCACGTAGTTAATCTGAATCATTAAGCTAGATTACATTATGAATTTGTTAGTCAAATTTGGAATCGAAAAGAGGCCTATATATATATTACCATCACAATTGGTTATGAAATAAGGTAGTACATATTATATTCACATGTGTGGGAAGTTTATATAATTGATATGAAGAACACAAGACATTTTAAAGTATTATTATTGTACATTTTGTTTTTGATTTTACTAAATTCATCTTCCTTAATTCAAAGGAGGTGATCTAATTAAGAGGCTTGATATTTTGTTAAATTTAAATAAACTTGACAAATTGCTTTTTTACAAAGTAGTTAATAAATTTACAAGAAAATCTTATGTCATTCATTTTATAGTTATTTTGTATAGTTTTACTGTATAATTAGATGTTGTTTAAAATGTAATGTTTAATACATTGTTTAATTTTCCATTAAAACTTTTAATTATGATCAAATCACTTAATATCTCTGTGATAAACATAATTTTATTTTCTCTCAATTTATATTGGTTGCGATGTTAATTAATTTATGCAGCCGTCACAACTAAAAATAACCTTTATAGACTAAATAAATCTAAGCGATCGAGTCGTAAAGAACATTGATTTATAAGAGAGAACAAGAGTATTTAAAGGTTAGTTTTAATTTTATAGGTTGGTATACAGTTGGCCACTTTTTATCTCTGGCCCATTTATAAACTAGTTTAGATAAAATTTCAAATAATAAATGTTCATTTGTCTGTTATTATATGGATGGATAGGATATTTAATTAATTGAATACCATAAATAACGATAACGCAATGTAAATAATTACTGTATTTATTGATGCTGGAAATGGAACCTGCAGCCTTTGGTCAATGCGTATTTTGATCATATATATAAAAGTAGGTAGGTATCCAAAAAATATAAATAAATCTGAAAAAACTCTTATACAAACAACTGAGTGAAATTCATTTATCTGTGTTAAAACAACGTTGAACAGAAACGATCGCGGATCAATTGATTGTTAAGTACTTTAATTGGTTGACTTGTTTTAAGTTACAACTCGAAGCTGCTACAATCGGGTGCTCGATAATGTCTAAGAGAATTACTCGTAGTTTGTGCGAATTTTGAGTACCTCGAGAGAGATAAGTGTCTGTTATTGATTAAAGTAGTTCTGTAGATTTGAAGATCAGATCTTAGAAAAGTATCAGTTGCTTAATCAAAGCCGCCATCCAAGTACGTCGACCATTGAGAAGACGTGCTGCTTGCAATCCCAAAGCGTCAGCGTCATTTAAGCTACGTTTTTTCGGGTGCATATTTATGGTGTTTTGGCTGGATAAACAGACATTTGCTGGTTCTTAATGCTAGTTGCATCTCGCTTTGAGTAGTATTACATATTCGACAGTGTACAATTTGGGCTAATTTTTATGTTATGAATTCAAAAATCAAGCATACGGTCTGCTTGATGATAAGCCTGACCGCAGCTCATAAACGCTCATGTTATCACAAAGACATCACTAGCGTGACACCAACCTCGTTAATTAAAGATATAATATCACATATACTCAGTAATTTCACTGCTTAACTTCTAACTTTAAACATACAACAATACAAACCCTGCTAATTGTCGGTAGAAGTAGGTGAGAGTGAGGTATCAATGCAGATGACCTTTTGAATGAGGTGTACCTCTCTGCTACTACTCAACTAAAGGTGAACGTTAGGTAAGTGAAGTAGCTTACATAATACACATGTATAGAGTGGTACCGCACACACATGTTTGGCATTCAAAGTCTAGTTACATTAAGTACAGTTAGCCGGAATAAAACATTAAGTTAATATGCTACTAGTAGAAAATATTTTACAAAACCTTTTACAATTTTACTTTCAATCAACAATTCTTGCATTACTGTGTGACTTGAAGAATAAATGGAAGTGAAAATTACAGGGTAATGTGACAAAATTTCTTCCGGCCCAAAAGCTTACGCAACGCTACTAGTTATTGCTTGCGATGACACATCACGCTGATTGAAAGCTTGTTTGTCAATATACTAGTATATACATTTTTACTTTTATATATGACTATACATATTTTAATGTCTATACATTTAGTACCTTTTTTAGTGTTCTAGAAATTTAAATAATGTTTTTAAAACACTATGTTAAATGGAATAAACTTTTTAAAATAGGGAAATTTGTTATTAACATTTTGTATATGCACATCAATTACTGTAAAATACACGTACATCATGACAAATAAGTGTATTTGACGAGAGCGTCTGCGAGCACGATTTAGTTGTGCGTCAACTCCAGCCAATTATCTTGTCACTGAGATAAAAGATGAGTAAGCTCGTATGCCTTTCTTTTTGGTAGTACAAACGTTTTTTCGCTCACCAGTTGAGTGAATGCAAAAAATGCAACTGGAAATAAAAATAAATCACGTGGCTCTTTGTGAAAATATATTTGACCCGTCCCTGCATTTGTAATATATAGTTGTTTTTATATTTTATGACTAGCTTTTCCGCTGCGTCTCTGTCTACGAATGTATATCCCATCCCATGAGAACTTTTCTAAGCTCAAATGTAACTTATGCTCCCCTGGAGCTCAATTTGTTCACATGCTAAATTTAACAAAGTAATTGTTTGATTCATAGAGCGTCCAATAAAATATTTAACGCTAGACAATTTCCACTGTAAAATATTTTAATATATATCAGACTCGGCTTCTTTTTGAATATCTGGAAATATTTTGATTTATACCTTGAGAACACATTTCAGTATTATCAAGCTTATCTATTTGTAATAGAGTTTATAAAACAGTAATAGTAATTTTATGATATTATATGCGGTATATTTTGATCTATTGATTGTTCTACTAATTCTTATAAGTATACAAGTTTGCAGGAATTTTTATTCTTTATTTACGATAGATAGCTAAATACATCTTGGCGAAATCTGAGATGCATTATAGATTGAAAAAGCATACAAAATATTTTTATCCTGGAATAGAACTGTTTTTTCTTTACAAAGATTTGGTTATATAGTTTAGACTAGAGATCATTATGATGACATATGCTTCTTTTTATTTTAAATACATCAACTGAATTTTGAATAAATGATGTGAAACTAAAGTAGTGTGCAACAAAACTCAATATTCACAAGCATGGTAAAACGAGTTTTGTTTTCTCAGTTACTATTGCTGTCGTCTGAACTGTTTTCGTTATGGTAACTCGGGTTCCATTGTTTATTTATTTACATGACACGCAACTGAACGTATGCATATGTAGGTCGGATCAGACTTGAAAGAACGATGCGGTATTTTTATCGGTGACGATAAATCTTATTGTGTGGGTAGGGCTGAAAGCTGTGTTTATTCTTTGTAAGAATTCAACTAGTTTTGCTAGCCAGCTCGATATAATTATAATGGTGTTGTTTTATGACACACCTGTGAAATTCGGAACCTGATGCTTTGCTGTTAATGAATATTTTATCAGTGACATTAATATTTATTACCAAGACGATAACCAGCATGTTTTAGAAAAAAACATAGTAGTTCATATAAATAGTCTAGAATAAATTTGTTTTAGTGCTTTATAGACTTATCTATTTGTGTAATAAGCTTAAGTGTATTTTTTTAGCTATTTTGTTTTCACGACCAACTCTTAGATCTGACCTTGAAAAAGACTGAAAATAATATTTGAAGTGAGCTTAAGTAATTGACAATTTTATATTAATTTATGATCATCATACCAGCCATTGTAAGTCCTCTGCTGAATGTAGGTCTCCCCAAAATAAGGGGTATTGCCCATAATTGCCGCGCTGAGAAAGCGTGTTAGCAATCGCAGAGCGTTGCTTTTGTGACAGGGATGCTGCTGCCCATTCCCACCTTGATAAACCGCCATCTGTAGGTTGCCGCACCTCGTCCCTTGTTCAGGGGACACCTGGTTTAGAGGATGTACTATTCTTCTCTGCTAGTGCCCCACGGCAATTTATTATTTATTTTTGTTTAGAAAAGGTGGTCAGTATTGTTGTAACTCAATAGCATCACCAAGGCAAAGCTAGTTTTTAAAATATATTGCTTTATTTATGCAGTTTACAAAAATATAAATAAATGGTTATTCTTCAAAAAAAAAGATCTCATGTACACTAATCATTTAGAGATTGGTAAGATTACACCACATATTAATTCTAATGGCCAGCTAAAGCAAAATATTACGAACAAGTGCTATTTACAACAAGTCTTTCAATAAACATAGGCTCAGAAAAAAACATTTGAAATACCATTTTCTTAAGTAACTCAGATGACGTAATGTAAAATGACAGAACACGCGTGGGTGGAGTGAAAGACCTCTCTATAGATACAAGATGGATTCCGTCTGCGACATGATCGAGATTGAAGATGTCTAAACGATTATCGATATCGTTTTAATGATAAAATGTCACACAGGATATTTTGTACGTAAGCAACCAAATACTATATATTGCAATTGCTAGCTTATATTTGAAAAGTTTAAGATTTTATTATATTGTCTCAGTAATAATTCGTAAGAGCAATCGACATTGTTGTTTCGAGGTTTGAGGCGACACATAGTCAAAGCTGTTAGATAGATATATCGCATTTAGAATTAGATAGATATATCGCATCTAACTGCATAATTTGGAATGAAGCGCATGGACAACTTCAGCAGTCCTTTGATTATTTATGTACATTAATCATTAAAAGCTAAAATTCTGTCCAAGACTTTATATTAAGTCCTTCAAGACCTTTTGTTTTACAGGGGTCAAAGTAGCTTATTTTTCCCTATGGTTTAAAGTACTACGTTATTACCTCGTGAGATTAAAACAAACATACGGATACGCACTTTTTTATGGAAGCAAGGTTTTGTTGATACACATTGGTGGGATACGGGTCGAGTAAGTAAGCGGTTACCAGAGCCTCAAGATGAATATACTAGCATATCACCTATTTTAGAATATCTGATAGTATTGTGATACGTAGCAAATTAACTAAGAATTACTTTTGCAAACGACATTTGCAAAACATTTGTAATTTTTTAAATTAAAGAGATTATTCACAAGCTGGAATAGCACTATTTAAAGGTTCTCAGACAGTCTTAAGATCCGTAAAAAACCAATTGCCCCTCAAGCAGGATGGTGCTAAATCATTATTCTATAGAGCAAAAACCAAACAATATCCACATTTTTAACTTCAAACACATTTGTATTCATTTAGTTGTAAAATACATCCATCAAAATACTCAGACATAAAACATCATTAAAAAACCACGTAGGTAAATCAAATTTCACGAAATAGTAAAGAAACGAAATATCTACATCAGAAGATGGTTAATGGTATCGTTAATCAAATGGCCCTTTTTGCTTTTTCGTTAGCTCACAAATAACCGAGTTGTAAGCTTGTCGAGATTGAAAGCGCCGTACACCAGCTCACCAGTATCTTTATTACAAAATTAACCAGGCGATTTGATTCAGAATGAATTTATATATCGGTATTTTAATGCATTTAATGTTGTTAAATAAAAAGTAGTTATTAGTGATAACTACTTTTTCGCGCGTTCCATCTTGTAACCTAAAGATAATATGCCACATTACCAAGTAATATCACTGTCACTGGATCCCCAAACTATTAGGTTACTAGGTAAAGTAAACTAACTAGGTTAAGGTGAGTTAGCAATGGCAACGAAAATCGAGGCGTGAATATGTATGTTACGTATGCGTTACGTAATATGTAGGTAATACGTTTTATAATAAATCTTGCTTAACTAAAAAGAGATTAAACAAATACTGAAATAGCAATTTTATCGACCTAAATTTCTTATGAATTTTGCAAAATTTATTCTATATCTAATTTTCTATATTCCGACATACTTTAATTGCTTTTCTACATACCTACCAAATTCAATCTCATCTTTAAGTGCTTTTTCACTTTTGACTTATAACTTTGGTAATATATATATTGCAATATATAAACATACTTGTATACTTTTTGTTTACCTATCACGATTATTCAATAATATTTTACTCATGATTTCCTGTTTAATTGTATATAAAACATAATATTTTACACCATTTCTCTCCCTTTCTTAAAACTCTATCTAAACACTTCATCACTATTATATTATTTTTAATCACTAACTTTTTATTATAGTCAAAATAAATACAGCTTTCAATAAAACCTAACATGTGCAACCGAATATTTTAACCAAACGTTTAAATGTTTCACTTAAAAACTTTTCAATCTAAGTATCCACTTTAAAATTAAATCTAGTTCAGCCTCCATCACGACTTCTCGGTTTGCAAATTGATCTAGAGTAAAGCAATTACAAACAACAAATCAGTTTGTCGAGTTTCGTGCGGAATAACTTTCTCTATCGAAATCTGAATCCAGTAATTAATTTCTATACGGCCCTTGTATCGCTTGTAAGGGTAATAATATTCATAGTGCTTTGTTATAACAGTACACTTTAGTAAGGGGTAATTTTCCATATTAACGTTTATAGGATTTCCTTTATATGACTTAGATAATTGATTTCACATACACTCAATATATATTTAACTAATTGTATTTATAGTGATAGTCTGTAGCGTAGGTTTGGATTTACAGTAAAAGTGTGTAATAAGTTTTTAATAAAGCCGATAAACATATTTTTGTTATTTTTATAAACTTAAAAATATAATTAATATTATTAACAATTATATTAAAGTATTTTTTGTAAATGACAGGTTTGTCATTCGTGCCTATTATAACATCTCAAAAAGTTTATCTAATGTATATATTAAAATTTGTTTTTACTATTGTGATAGTGTCATTAGTGTCCAGAAATAAATTTATCATAAAAATTTTAACTCTTGGAAATTGTTTTATTTATTCCTTTTTTAGTACGACGCAACCTACGCATTGAATCGCTAGTCACAATATCTATATTTATCTGCAATGTTTATTTATAGCTTATCAGGATTTTTATATGTAGGCATTCTTCACTAAGGTATAATATAGTATCTATAGCGGAAAATCCTAAAAATCGATATCATTGGAAGTCTCCAATAGCCCGGCTTGCCCTGAATTGTTTATATATTGGGATATAGTGAAGTTATGGCATTGATCTAGTTACCGTAGGAGTTTTGACCTTTAACCTATAAACCAGATACCTAGAAACAAACAAAAGGTGATTTTTTTTCTGTACAAACTTTTCGAGCGCGTCGATCTAGTATGAACCTGATCCTGACAATTATATATACAACAAAGAGAGAATTGTCAGATTTGGTGCTGCAATTCTAGTTAGTTCTTGTAAGTTATGCAAGAACAAGCATTTTGACGATTCATTGTTATTTATATAGAAAATACTATCTAACTATGAAAAAAATATGTCTTATTTGATTTTTACTATATCACCCTCATAACGCTTGCAGCTAAACACATGCTTTGCAAGAAATTTTAATAATATAAGGGATTTTAGCCTATAATTGACAGGTCCGGTGGCGCATTCGGTACTGTTTCAAACTATAAACACGACAAAGGGGCGGGTTCACACCCTACCCAGGTTATTATGATGATTATGAATATGTCTCAAGTATTATAAATGTGATTCTTCTGTCGTCTGATGTCCGCAACACACATAACCGACTTAACTCGGAGTCGAGTCGATTTATGAGATGACGGAGGGCTGTTCATTACGACTTCGATGCATTTACTCTACGCTGTTTCGGTTAAATATAGCGCTTTCGTTTTCATCACGACAGTCATTTAAAACACCTGGTGCAAGTTACTTTGTACTCTGAACTACATGGAATTATTACATATTTATATACAGTATTGATTAGATAGACATTATAAATATTGTTATGTGTTTGTAGGGTTAAAGTGTTTTCTAATATTTCCGCTTTTACTATTCATAAAAAAACTAAATTATGGTAAGTAAACGGTGTTTTAAAGACGTTAAAATTAAGTTGCTTTATAAAATTATAGGTTATTACAACTGGTCAGCATGCTTTTCTTGTTCCATTTGATCATGTAATTTGAAGAAAACCCAATGTAAACACAGTTTTACTCGCGTCCGTATAGTTGGCAGCATGTGTCGCCGCGGACATAAAATAATACTGCAATGTCTTAGGGAATTAAAAAAGTTCTGAATGTGACGGCTCGGTTCCTGTATTCATGGATCCCGATACATTAAAACAAAGATCTCTGGCTTTTTGATCTTTGTGGACTTTGATAGACGACCGACTAATAATTCAAGTGTAGATTAAAGATATCTAGGCAAAATTTGTTTATCTAGTATATAATGTTACATGCTCTCGGAAAATACTTTTCCTCAGTACCAATCTTTTTTGATTCTCTCGACAAATTGGGAGCGTCTTTTATAAAAGTGTGTAAATATCTTTATTTGTCTGCATTTATCACTGTCCAGATATAATTACTGATTTCAAAAACTTTCACTCTTAATGAGATAGTTATTCACAACATATATTCTGTCTAGTAAAATCACGCATATGGTCTTTAGGAAATCTAAATTATTTTTAACAAATACCAAAACCGTCTTCCCGTTAAGTTATGTAATTTATCAGAATAAGTTTCTATTATACAATATATCTTTGAGAGTCTGGATAAACAGCAATGTTTATAATTTTTTTTATATATTAATGCGTTCACTATTAATATTTAACTATTTAACGGCTTCTAATCGTTTTAAATCTCGCAATTACATTTGATTTGTTGTTTCTATTACCCTACGGCAATAGCTTTTAAAGTAACAGGGTAATATCAGATTGAGAATATAATTACTACTTCAAAAAGTTTGAAGTTTACATTTAAACTTGGAATATTGGAATCTTCATACGATTCCACTGTTTCTGCATAATAGAATCGAATATGGAGTATAATAGTGCTCTAATGTTGGCCTTTCTTATAAAAAAGATAAGATATAATAAGACCCCAGGCAGGGAGTATTTTCCATTCATCTTATCTTGTATAATTGGGCCGTTTATTAAATTCTGTTGAATTTCATAGCGAAGCATCCTTGCATAAAATGATTTTATTCGGAAATACATGAAATTTGTTAAATTTTATGTATTTTACATTTCTTTTTTGTATTTTATATTTAATAGCGATGTTTATTTTATAAGAATTAAAAAGAAGAACATTAAAATATAAAAAAGAAATCATATCTGGTTGCTTATGTATTTAATATGGCATAAAACGACAGTCAGTTGTTTAATCAGTGTCATTTTATTGCCGTATTCTAAACACACGTACTATATTCAAATTGGTATGTATATTGTCTGCAATTAAATTAAAAGTAATTTTATATCACCGAGTTGCCGTAGAGTTAGTGTCAAAGTTTATGTTTAGACATTCTAGTATCATCATCATCAGGTTATTAACTTTTGGAATAATGTATTTGAATAAAATACTTTCACTATTAAATTTCTCATTAGAAAAAACTACATAATAAGAGAAAAATTGCTAGATCAATTAACAGACACTACATGCCAGTAAATACCTTAAAACAGATAACAATAATATTTTTTATTATATAAGTAATTTGATAAATTTTACAATAATTTAACAATTAACCAAATTAACTAGTGATTAAGTATCAATGTAACTTGATTTTTATTGTAGTGACATCAGTTCAAAATTAAACAGTACCAAATAAACACCTTTTTTTACTCTTTCCTTAAAAATATCTCCAATAAAGTTGTTATAATATTGTCCACCACACTTGTATAAAATTTGATAATAGTCCGAACATAGGAAAAATTGTCTGCGTATTCAAATCCTGTATAACCTTTGCAGACTTAATGAAATTTCCCTGTACACGCGTCGCTCTCCTACTGTGAAGCAAAAATGAAATACGTGTCAACACCACATGTAAGCTCTATTTTTAGTGGAACATAGAAAAAACGTTCTCAATGGCTGTCTTACTTTGGATTCCAACAAAAAAATATATTTAAGTGTAAGAATATCAATCATAAAGAAGTTGTTAGATTAGATTTACATTATGCTGCAGATGTGATCGGCAAATTTTAATGAAATACTAGCTGTACCGGCAAACGTTGTTCTGCCACATAAATATTGTAGAACAAATCTAGTATCATTTACAGTATGCTGTTATTTGTCCTAGAGTAATAATATATAACCTAAAACCTTTTTTGATATAGGGACTATACAACACCGGAATAGTTTTTAAATCTAACCAGTGACTCATGAATTCAACGCGTTTAATAAACAAACTCTTCAGTTTTATAATATTAGTAAAGAGTACTGTACTTTTTTCGCAAAAAGAAAAAAATAACTGAACGTAGAACTGCCAGGCACTTTCCTTTTACTCAACGCACAATTATTTTTCGTATTTAAGTCGAAGAGTTAAGATTTAAGACACCCATCTCAAATTTGTACCGTGTGACTTTTTATTTATCTTTAAATTTTAAATTAGTAGTTATAAATAAGTTCAAAATAATCTGTAGAAGAAATTTACTCTAAATGGCTAGAAATATTATGTAGAACACAGATTGTGAGGCCTGAAATTTGATTCATGCTGGCGGACTGGTGGAAATGAGAAGTTAAACTAATCGAAATGTTTTAAATAAATTAACATTTTTTTTATTTTATATAGCAACCCGTCCGATTTGTCCGGGTACATAGTAAAATATATATCTGGTTGATGGAAGTGGAAGGTCTGTTGTTAACTTGTTCCTGACAATACAATAAAAAAATAATAACCTAATTAGTGCCGTCTTTAAAGTCTTGCGTATTATTTATGACTACGGCTGTCAATTGTTTTAAACGCGGTTTGTTAAACTAAAATATTTTGGTTCGATATTAGGTAATCATATATAACTAACTTATATTTATATATCACAGATACTTTAAGGTAGGTGTCTATTTATAAGGTACTATACACTTATAATTTTGACAAGTTTCTTATTATTTGTAAACCATATTTGTATATTTTTAATACACTTCATTAATGAGGAAGGTTGGCTGATAAATCGCGGTCATTCCTTAAGATTAAGACGTCAAAATGATTCGGATTGAATTCTAAAGCGTACTCTCCAAGAGCTTTTAGAGAGTCTGTAAGAGATATTATAAGGAGGCATTCTAACCCGCAGAGTACTTATATTTGCCGTAAAACTAAACCAACGCTATTAGAAATAGCAAGGTAAGGAAAATACTCTTGTATTATTATACACCGGACGATTAACGTCTGCGCCAATCGCGTCGAATTTATGATGTAGTTTCATGCTAAATACGTCATTGGTTTTACAACAATGATGTATTGTGAAACCGATATTTTTTTGGGTGGTCAGCCAACAATTACAGGAATTGATGATTTGGTGATGAATTGGTGATAAAATTTATTTTATATGGTCTAACATTTTCTGACATATTGTCAGCTTGGCTGCTTCTTTGATTTTTTTTTAAAACCAATATTAACACAGTCTATACTAGTACGGCCGCCGTCATTTTAACCTATCAGTGTAATCCTGTGGTTTTTCTTTTGTTTTTATTTGTGCAATTAGTTTAAGAGTTTTTTGTATTTTTCGCAGTAGATTGATACATTATTATTAATAATAATTCATCAGCTGTTCAACAAGCTTAATGGTCGACAATAAATGTTGGAGTAGAGCCACGGACAAAAAAATTACTACTTTGTTGGGATAACTGTATTTATAGGTTGCGAGTATTGAGAGAAATATATTAAGACACAGAGATAAAGGGGGATGGCCGTGTCTTACAATTATGTTTAAGAGATACGTGTGGAACCTATCTTATTAAAAAATTATATATTTTTTATAAAACTGCGCTAGAATTTACTGGTGTTCAAAATTAAAATGATTGTTTTGCTATTGTAAATTGATTCTTAAGTGCAACTCAAACTGTAGTAAATAGGAACATGTGAACTATTAGACCGATTTTCAAGTTGATGCATATTATGAAAACGTTTTTAAATTTATAATTACTGTTATTAAATTAAGATTAAGGTACTACTGTTTTTTATCTCCTTGCTTACATGCCAACGACGTGTAACCG
Source organism: Heortia vitessoides (assembly GCA_020976665.1). NCBI lineage: Eukaryota > Metazoa > Arthropoda > Insecta > Lepidoptera > Crambidae > Heortia > Heortia vitessoides. The sequence continues at coordinate 7,669,521 of JACJUM010004390.1, forward strand.
AAAACAAAACATATTACTAAATAATAAAAACCATATGTCTCTACCTGCCGTGATGTACCGGCAGAGTAGAATAGTACCTCCCACTGCACCAGGTCTAGTAAGAAGCAACTAAGGAACCAGAACTGACAGATGGCGGTATATCGATCCGAAACAGTGCAGCTCAAATGTCTAGGGCGGGAATGGGCAGCAGCTTCCTTGTCGCGAAAGCTGCGCTCTACGATTGCCAACACGTTTGTCCAGCGCGGCAATTAAGGGCTAGCAACCTCATTACTTGTAGAGGCCTATGTCCAGCAGTGAACTTCCAATGACTTGTATTATGATTATTTGTCTATACAAATGAGAACCTCCTTTATCATATTCGTTTCTGTCGTGCATATACTCTATTCTACAGTAGGTCTCCAATACTATAAAACAATAAGTAATTTAACTAGAGCCGTTTGTCGTAAGATATTATTTGTAGTTTTAATACTCTAAAAGAAATCAGTTTACTATTCAGTCATAAAGACAACAACCTACATCGCTTTTTAAACATTAATTTATAAAACAAAAATCAGAAGCATAAAAGAGGAAAAATATTTGATTAGGAGTGAAAAATATTTTACAAAAAATCCAAAAAAAGTTCAAAATAAAATAAAACGTCTTTATTGAAAATTTAGCTGGATTTAACATCTTAACTATCGAAATACATAATGTTTTGTTAATACAATGTCGAGTACCTTTGCTTAAAATACTAAATTAACTGATCTTTAAGTCAAAATCTTTTGATAACTCATTTTTGAATTGTGTATACTTGTAATAAAAAGACATTATATTATTTTAAAATTAAAAAATATTACATGGAAATGGATAATGGGCGTATCACAGAATAATACGTGATTTAATGGTGGGTTGACGTTTACATTTATTTTTATACTTAAATGTTATGAAATGTTAAATTTAAGTTATACGAGGAAGCGATATATGTGAACTATAAATAAAATTCTTTACTATATTTTGAGAAAAAAATAAATGTTCATATTGAAAATCTTTAAATATTCAACACAAAATATATATTTGAACATTTTTGAACCATTTCTGCAATTAGTTATTTCAAATTGTCTTATTCAAATAATATAGTTTGCACGGAAGATTTTGTTTTTGTGTAATACTGATATTAAAATTACTTTTCAACAACATCTTTTATCAAACTTGATATTAAAGAAAGAGAGTTAACCGAAACGTCAAATAAAACATGTAAAAAAAATAAATATACCGCTTCTAAAGCCGTTAAAAAGCAGTTTTATTTTAAGTATGCTATAACTACGCATGACAGGTAAAATCATCAACCAGAACACCCCCATTAAAGTCTGCAGAACTTTTACAATTTACACGTAACAGTTTGTATAAAATTACTCTTGTTTAATGAACTTATGAACTCACCAACGCCAGCATAATTTAAAAATGATGCTCTCAAGTTTTAGCCTCGTAGAAAAATAACCAGCCCGAGTTAATAGACTGGCCGAGTGAGGTAAAACAGACGTCTAGGTGAAAATAAACGGAAACCTATAGCTGCTTGAAAATTCCCCCAAACTACAAACATTTCAAACTGTTTATACTTTCCACTAACATTGAATAGAATGCTGTTTAACAAAGAGAACGATTTTTTTTATATATTTAAAGTGAATTTTATCACACACGGTTACATAAATCACACACATACATGCACACTTTAAACACATAAACAAATGCATTTAAATTTGTATTTCCATTTCAACTTTTTACTGTTGAAAAGTTTGGGATGAATATGATGAAAAATTAATGGATTTTATATTTTTTTCCACATACAACAAATAACAACATATTTTGTGAGGCACTTAAAAGGGAAATGCATCATATTCTACTTATAAAATTGAATATGGGAGTGATATTAAATAAGGGCAATATTTATTTTTATAATTATTTTTTATTACCCAGTAAAATATAGATGCTTAGATACATAAGTATAGATGCATATTGCTACAAAGATGAAAAAAATATTTTTAAAACATCAAACAATCTTTATTCTTTGACTAAAGAGGACATAATATTTTTTAACAGTTTGCACTAGAGATGACAATTACTAATTTTGTAACAAGATAACCTTAACGAACATTCTTAAATTTGTGATAAATGTAACATTTTTTTAAGCATTTATTTTATTAAACCAAACCAAGTAACAAAAATATCAATTGACTTCTCCACTTTTGAGAACTCGATGTAATAATGATACAAGTCACTAATTTCTTCATCCTGATAAGACTCTATGAACTCAAAGACCCTAGTTGGTATCTTGTATATACCTGTTATATTACTAGAGAATTTTGAAGAAGAGAAATGAGAGCTTCTATGTAGTGTATAACGAACTTGAAGAAAAGGTTTATTGAAGTACATAGGACATTTAGGTACGTGTTTACATATGCTCATAATAAAATAAAGTCGTGGGCGTCTTTATGTTTAATGTGTATGACTGAATGCAACAATTTATCTTCGCATCGTGCTTATGCCGGCTCTGCGTTATATCTCAATTTTTGCCGGAAGACGATGTCTAAATAATTTGATAATGCTTCAATATTTTAAACTGGCAATTACTGTGCTGAAAATATAGCGAACCGCAATTTTACTTCCGTGACATGTTTTAATTTGTTATTTTTGTTTAAACAGCTGTTTCCTCGAAATTGTAAAATGCTAAATCAAAGTGTTTTATATTGTTTTAATTATGTCCGAGATACGGGTTTGCAGTAATTATAAAAATAACCTGTTTGTCTTTGACTTTTACCAGATAAATTTTTCGAAATAAATATAACTTATACATGAATTTAACAAAACACTGGTTGTCAGAAAAAATATAAATATCATAAGCCATTAGATGTCTACTGTTGAACATTGGTCTCCCCAACAAAGGGGAATGTCACCGGCATTTGTCGCGCTAGGCAAGTAAAATGTTTCAACAGGAATACTGCTGCCCAACAGTGCCTTGTACTTTCCGTAGTTCAGAAAACCCGTAGGTATCTCACGGAGACCATAGTTTGTCTCTCAGAAGCATACTAAACATGGGTACGACATAAAAGTTATATGAATACAACCACGATTATTTTATAAGGTATAAAACCACTTACTTGTGACATAAGTTCCTGTCAGGTTTGTAACGTCTTTGTGTCCCTCGGCCGTTTTATTTTCTGGCACAAATACATGTCTGCATATTCTCCAGACGCCGGAGTCACTGTACATCAGGTAGTTCCGTGTAGAATGTAAAAATTTACCTGAAAAGACAAGATTTATTTCATCATATCATATAGACACAAGCATCCCCAAAAAAGGGAAAATTCTGTCCATAACTGCCGCGCTGGGCTGGCGTGGTGGCAATCACAGAGCGCAGTTTTCGCAACAGGGATGCTGCTGCCCATACCCACACTGTGGTACTCTGGTACCTCACCACCAGGTGTCGCCTTTGACCATACTTGGTACAGGGGAAGGTACTATTCTACTCTGCCGGTAAAAATTTATTCAGTTAAAAAGTTTACTGAAATATCTATTTAGGTTTTTTAGAGTAAAGGTATTTTGTTTTGTTTATAATGTATATGTTACCATCCACGATAAACGAGTTTTCCCTTTGCTAAGTTTGATGATTTCTTATACTGGATAAGATTACCTGGTAAAGCCTAGGCAAAATTAATTTGTCTTAAGTCCTATAAGAGTAACCAGTTGAAACTAGTCACTAAGCTTGTTATCTTAAATTATAAGTCTTGGAATACCTTGTATTTGTATCTAATAATTGTTAAGTATCATTATGTAATTTACAGAAGCAAACATAGCCAAATTGTTGTATCAAATTAATTATACATTTTCTCTAAAAACGTATGCCAATATACGATATAGAATAGGGATATATCCTAAGGGATATAATACACAGAAAGTAAAAGTAGTTCCTTAATATCGTGTTATTAAACATATTTATGTATATGTTAAAGGAAAAGCTGACTGACTGACTGACATATCAACGCAGGGCTTAAACTATAACAAAAATTTTGAACAGTGGTTTCTTTTATAATGTAAGGGAACAAAGGTTCCCTTACGTTAAATAATTACGGTAATTTACGAAAAAATATTTTACTCGTGGTTCATGACTTTCAAAAACACGTGTAAAATATTTTTTCAAAAATTACTCTTTGAGGGGGTAAAAAGGGGGCGCAAAGTTAGTATGATAGTTCTATAAGTTATTGTGGTTGAAACCGTGGGGCACTGCTAGTGAGATCTAAAGAAGGTTCAAAAGGTTTTCTATTCCCTAAAATATCATTTTAAACAAACAAACACCGCTCTAGTACTTGTTGGAGATTGCCTAGAACGCGTATTAATACAAATTAATTCAATTTGTATGGTTGACATTCAAAAACTACAGGCACCACGTAACTTTTTTTAAATCAAAAAGCTTAATAATGATTTCGCCGTTTATGTCTGGCAATCAGCCAGGTTATTTGGAACAAATTAAAATCTTGTGATACGAGTATCTGCTCAAATAAAGTAAGCCAGTTCCTTTTTTATTATCCAGGGCAACTTGTCTACCAATTTTCTTAAAACATGACAGATTTAAACGTCGTAAGAATATTATTGTTATTTACGTACCCTAAATAGCTGTATATAACATCAATCGTTTCTTGTTGCTAAGATTGCTAAGAGTTAATATACATAACAAAGCAATTGTCGTCTAGATTATATCTTTTGGAATGATACGTTTGTCAGTCTTAAACTAAATAACTGTTACATGTTTAATTCTTTAATTACTGGCGGTTGCATGCTTGTATATCGTTAAGTGATTGCGATGACTGTCACGACTACGTGCTCGTCAGTTTGAATTTTCTAGTTAACGACTAGGCTTTTGGCTAGCAAAGCATCTTTTCGCAAACTAATTAGTGACAATGAAACAAAAAGTTCCCATATGTTGAGTCATTATTACGTTGATTTGTTGGTTTTTATAATGTTGATTCTGTGTATCTTTTGTAAATGTATTTTCGTTGTAAATTTTAAAGTAAACTTTATCTACTCCTAGTAACACAGGTTATATTAAATATAAAATAAAATGAGATCCATACCTAAAATGAAACAACATAAGCAAGATTTGTGTACATTTGTAAGGAATAATCTCAAAAACTACTAGAACAAAATTTTCATTGACAGAAAGCAAAGTCTTCAGCAAATAATAAAATTGAAATTTATCTTATCCGGCTAACAGAAATGCTTAAAAATATATGAAGTTATCCCAAATGAACAAGTAATTTATTTGAGTTGGAATATATACACATTTTACATATTACAAAATAAACAAGTAATAGCATCGATGAGTAATATCGTTTCACGGCTGCCTTTTTCCAGTTAATGGTTTTGGTAAATATTGGTTGATTATTTCTTTTTAACACATGCACCAATATTAGCAAAAACCTATTTATAAATAACTATTGCAACATATCGCACATCGTTTGAATACAGGCCGTTATCTTTTTTATAGATTTCAAGAATTATTTGTACATAGAATAATCTACCCTAACAACCAAAGCATTAAAAGCATTTTTATATAAATTCCATAAGATCACGACACGTACACTAATAGTGTCTGCCGCGTTCTGTTATTTACAAAAATAGACGGGCGGGCAATGAACCTGACGTAACTTTTAATTAATAAGGTAACCGGTTCGTGAAGTCATACTCATAATTGAAACTTTCCTTCAAAATTGACATTTAATAATTAATTTTCAGGGAATATACGAATAGAAAGTTTCGTGTAATTATTTTCCGAAACTTTTAATACCATTACCTCAAAAAAGGTTTGGTCTCCGATTTGTTTTTTTGTTTACAAATAATAATTCGCACATTTAACGATTAATAGTAAAATTATAATGTGTTGTATAGGGTTTAATTAGTTTAGACCATCAAAGATCATTTCAGCTGAATCAACGATCACATTTGTCAAATTAACTGTTATAATATCAATATATTTCAATTAATTACACAATTAACCATCCAAAAGACCATTAAACACAAAAATATGTTATCAAATCTGACTGATAGACGATCGCTTGAATAAATCAATCTTCAAAGACCGTAAAAGTAATGAAATAAAAAATAAATAAATTCTATAACGGCCATTTGCAATTTTGTTTTAATTTTAAGTGCTTGTGTCCAGCTCGTGTCCAATTTACCTAGTAATTATTGCTATGTTACTTTGTTTAGGCAGTACTAGGCCAGTGTTGGCCTTGATCCTTGATTGATTGTATGTCTGGAACTGAGCAATGCGGTATGTTAAAAACATTTTCTCTGTATATATTAGGATGATTTTAGATTTAAATAGCCCCGGGAAACAATATTGGATCAAAAAAGGTCCCTTCACAAGTAATTGAGTTTTGGCAAACCTGATATCTGTTGGTGCTTTTTTTAAATTATTAGTATAAAAATATGAACATTACAAAAAATATGAAATTTACTATTTCGTTGTCCTTGATCTTTGCAACTGAGTTTAATTGCAATAGAGCCACATAGAATGTATCGATAAATCAAAGCCAGCGAATTGGATGCTCGTTTCCATTTATCATGTCTCCGTAATGAATATTTTTGGTGTCATAAAATATTCGAGCACAATATTTGCAACGATATTCATTTGTCGATGGAATGAAAGCGTTGACTCGGAAAGTCATAAATTGACATCAATAACATTTGAAAGTCGACGGTAATCATGCTATCAAATCTAATGAAATTTTACGGTGCTGAAATTAGCATCAAAGATTTTGTTTACTATGCAAATTACTGATATCACTAGAATGTACTTAAATTATATTAATCGCTCGTCGCCCGTCTTTATATTTAAATATATATTTATTTATATATACATCAATAAATATATTTATAAATGTATAGTATATGCACTTGAAAAACGTATTTAACGTACGTAAGACTGTCGTGTTAGACACGAGCGAACCTGTAAATTATAGTAATGAATATTAATTACTCTTATTTGACAGAAATATATTAATATTTCACAGTGCTGACAGTCGCTACGGTCTGTTAATACTTGTGAAAACGTGCGAGGAAATATCATTCCTAATTTGAAAATGCAAATGTACCGATTAATCAAGCTCAGTGGTATTCGACATTCGAATTCGTATTTGGTTGCGGTCACTCCGCCCTCTCACATTTTCCTAATAACTCTACTTGCCAAAGATGCGATGAGCTTTCAAATGTAACGTAAAATACGCGCCACTAATTTTAGCTGACTGTTTTACTGATGCACGAGGCTTGTTGGGACATCGTTTTTTTGTTGTAATTTAAAACTTTTGATTCTAATATAATCTAAAATATAATATGATATAGTTGAAGGTAAGTTTTACTAATAAAAACTAGTTTTTAGTGTTAGTGTTAGATGTGGGACAGACGTTCAGCACTTTCCAATGCATATATATATATATATATATATATATATATATATATATATATATATA